>JANHMN010000002.1:237584693-237623093 GCA_030674055.1 Rhabdomys pumilio
TGGCATCGTTGGCACAGGTGCTCACAGCTGTGCAGGGCAGGTGGCATTGTTGGCACTGGTGCTCAGCCACAGCATCTGAGTGTTAGGACACATCTTGTCTCCTCTCTCCAGTCTGATCCCAAGGAGCAAGCACCAGAAGGTGGAGCTGCCCAGGGCTCACACCTGCTGGGCCTCTTGTTGAAAGGTGTAACCTATGTGTTCCAACATGGCCACTTGCTGCCAAAGCCCACTGGAGAAACCATATAGGTGCCTTATAGACAGGCTTCCCAGCCCTGATCACCCCCACCTGGCTCTATCCTCAAGATTCTGCCCTCCATTTCGGTCTGGCTGTTTTCGTTTTTAATAGTTTATTTGAAAGTCACTATGGGCATGTGTGAGCCTGAGTTTGTATGGGTTTTTTGTTTGTTTTTCTATTAGTAAGCACTGAGGTTTCACCTCTTGTCCATTTACCAAGCTACTTCAAATTTGGGGCAACTGTGAAGAAAATCCCTAGATATTTGTACACAGGTTTTTCTGTGGACATCTCTTTCTCTCTACTTTACTTTGTGTACAGAGAGCAGAGTTCAGCCTTGTGTGTCATTCTCATGAGCCATCCACCTTGTTTTCTGAGATAGTCTCTCTCTGGGACCTGAAGTACATACAGGATTAGGCTGGCCTGGCTGATGATCAGTGAACTACAGAATTCCCTTCCCAGTACCAGATCTGCAAGCACATGCTCTTTTGTGTCCTTGTTATGTGGGTGTTGGAGCTCAAACCCAGCTCCTTGTGGCAAGCACTTTAACAATTAAGCTATCTCCCCAGACCCCCTTTTTTTTGAGGTCCCATCTCATGTAGCTTGAAACAGTTGCCCTCCGCTTCCTCAGTGCTAGGACTACCCGTGTGAGTCACTACACCTCGCCTGTAAATCAGCTTGCATCTCTCTTAGATAAATGCCTAAGAAATATTAGCTGAGCCACATGGTAATATGCTTACCTTCATTAAAAACAAACAAAAGCACTGCCACCTCATCAGAGAGGAACCGTGGCTGACAAGTGAACCTAGGGAGTGCTTAGGTTCCCATAGAGCATTAAGGGACTACAGCCTGGAACATGGATGTACCACAGACCCTGTCCACACATGAAGGTTGACACAGAGCAGCAGGACAGTCAGCACTTCTGGGGCATGCAGAGGCAGGTGGCAGGGACTTTAAAAACTAAACGCACCTCGTTCTTGTCTCTGAGTTCAAGACCAGCCTGGTGAGTTCCAGGACAGCCAGGGCTACACGGACCCAGTCTACTAAAAACAGGAAAATTAGCCATGCCATGCCCATGGTGGTGTACACCTGTCACCCCAGCTTGGAGGGGAAAGCAGGAAGGTCTTGGGTTCAAGGCCAGCCTTAATTACACAGTGAGACCTTGTCTCTAAAAACAAAACCCAACCAAATGCAGTCCTGCCACAAAGTTGACAACTAGGCTTTCATATTTACTACACAGACCTGCACACAGGTTTATAGTAGCTGTAGCCATACAAACCTGAACACAGGTTTATAGTAGCTGGTTTATAGTCGTAATGACAGGTACTTGTAAGAAACCAAGAACAACTTCAGCAGGTGAGTGAACAGAGGTGTATCCAGACCATGGAATATCAGTGTTAGAAAGGAGATTTCAAGCCATCAAAGGATCTGGAAGAACCAGAGACAGCTCAGTGGGGAAAAGCCCCTCGTGCCCAGGATTCCCATGGCAGAGGAAGAGACTTAACTCCTGAACTTCTGGACTCTGTGCTTGGACTTCCACACGTAGGCCTGGGTACAGTCCCACCATTCAAGGGTGGGAAGCTGGAGAGATGGCTCAGTAGACAATGATTTGGTTCCTAGCACCTCACAAGAACCAGTAACTCTTAATTCCAGTGGATCTGACACCTTCTTCTGTTTGCTGCAGGGACCAGACTCACACATGGCACACCTACATACTAAAAATATATTTTTTTAAAGTCAGAAAAAAAAAGGCATGGGGAAACTTAATTGTCATTATTGAGAGAAGTTCCTTTGCATAGGCCACGGTGCACTCGTTTTGGGGAAAAAATGTACAAGAAGGGCCTGGGGTACAGGTGACTGTGGTCTGTGGCACTGTTTCAGGGGGTATTTTTCAGTACGAGGGAACATGCCAGGCACAGTAGTCTAAGTGTGGTATACTTACTACCCAGAGGCTTTCAGAGGCTCAGGCAAGAAGATGAAGATTCAAAGGCCATTCTGGGATATGTAGTTAGACTGTCTCAAACAATATATGTGAACTGTACAGTGCTGGTATGGTTTAACTGTACCCACGTACAACTCAGAACTTGGTGATAACGTTGTGAGGCAGGACCTGTCAGAGGCCAGGAGGCCTCAAAGGCGCCTCCCTCACGCACAGGACTAAGCCCTTATGAAAGGAAGTCCTGCCGCCTTCCCCTGCTTGCCTGGGATCTTTCACTATGTAAAAAGTTTGTCCCCACTGAGACATAGCCCTGCTAGACACTGGAACTGTGCTGCTTTGACCTTGGTTTTCTGCTGGAAACTGGTAAGTGTTCACTTAGAGGTACAGAGTAGCACCTGCTGAGTGAGCCCCATGTACACCGTGGACTTCTAAGATCATGAACTTTGGGAGAAACTTTACTGGCTCTAATAGACCCACCTGGAAGGTGCAGCCTGGGAGGCGGGGGTTGGGGGCACACAGGAGAGTGTGAACTGTCTGTACTTCCTGCTCAGTTCTCTTGTGAACCTAAAATAATTCTGAAGAATTAAGTCTATTAATAAGACAAATGGAGGAAAAGCCATACCTGCTGAAGCCAGCTCCCCAGTGGCTAAGTCAGTTTGCATTTCTAGTCTAGAATACCCCCAGCCCTTGGTGCTGTCTCTGCTTTTTCTATGGACCTGCTCTCAAAGGTGAATTGCCATCTGTGTTCCTTGTAAATAAATGAGCGTCTTTTCAGATGCCTTTGCCCTCTGGAAAAACTCGCTCTTCCTCCCCAAGTAAAAGTGCATAGCCATACCTGTGTGCTGAACTGCAGTGCTCAGGGCTGAGCCAGCATTCTCTTCCACTATTAAAGGCTCATGGGTTTCAGGGTTTGTTTTATGCAGTGAGGCTTTTGTTGTTTTTGTTTAGAAGTGCTGGGTCACTCAGCCACTGGGTCACATCTCCAGCCCAGGGCTTGCTCTTTTCCACATGACTGCTACTTGTGGAAAATGAAGACTACACAGAAACCATCCACAGTGTAGTCCACACAAGTCAGGGACCAAGGTAACCACTGCAGCCTACCCGGTGTTTCCCTCCATCTCCTCTGGGACCCTTACATGGGTTCTACTATAGGCTTGCACATTCCAAGGATCGTATTTGTGAACTGCAGTAACTGTGGGGACCAGCATCTCTGCTCTCTCAGTGCCTCAGATGGAGTGGCCATGAACACAGCCTCCCCAGCACTCAGCCAGGATAGTGTGATTTCCACTACAGAATACTTATGAAAGGGATGGGAGGTACCATTCCAACTGGGTCTGTGTGCAGAATTGCACGCTTTCCTGCCTCAAGAGAAGATAATGGATCCAAGGCCCTCAACATTCATGACCCAAAAGAAGCCCAAATCTGGTTTTGAAATGTGGGTTCCTTGTGACTTCCAGTGGCAGCTTTGACATGACTTTGAACAAGTGACATTTGCTTGGGGCCACTTGCCTGGAAGCCAGGTTAGATTTTCTTCTATTTCCCTTTGGCTGTTTCATGGTCCACTGGGCTATAGTGTCAGCTCCTGATACTAGACTCACCAAGCCAGTGTTGACCAAACTCCACTGTTGCCCTCTGGAATCTAAGATTCTTAAAAATGATAAGGGCTGCCTTACGGTGGATGGTATAGCACCACACAGAAAAAAAGAATTGTCAGCTCCAAAGAAGTTTTGTTTTGTGGGCTTTAAACAGCCTGAGCTGCTCTTCCAGAGGACCCAGGAAGGTTCCCAGCACCCACATGGTGGCTTACAACTGTCTGTAACTCCATTTCTTAAGGGTCCCAGATAACCCGCTTCTGGGCTTTGCAGGCACCTAGTACATGAGTTGTTTGCACATACACTCGGGTAAAACACCCAGACACTTAAGATGACAGTCAATTACAAAATTGAGCTGGAAATGGGACTCTGTGGTGAAGCACTTAACCAAGAATGCATAGGCCCTGGGTTGGGTGCCTAGCATGGCAACAAGCATTTATGAACATAACATTTTAGTGAAATGACAGCTGTATTTTACAAGCTGCCCTCAAATCAAAATGATTTAAAACATTTTATGTGTGTTTTGCCTGCGTGCATGTCTATATAATGTGTGTGTGCCTGGTGTCCACAGGCCAGAAGAGAGCATCCAGCCCCATGGAACTGGATTTACAGACAGTTGTGAGCTGCCATGTGGGTGCTGGAAGGCAGACCTGGGGGCCTCTGGAAGAGCTGCCAGTGCTTTTAACCACGGAAGCATTTCCTCGGTCCCAAGTAAATCTTTTTTACATTGGTCTTGAGCACCTGGCAGTTCTCCTGCCTCAGCCTTTTGAGGGCTGGGATTACCACACCTAACTAAATTCAAAGGTTTTTGTAGTAAAGCTGGAAACTGGGCCAGTGAGATGACTCAACAGGTAAAAATTGCTTGCCAGGCGAGTCTGGCAACCTAAGTTTATCACAGGAACCCATAGTGGAAAGAATCAAGTTACTAAATGTTATGCTTAGACCACCACATGGGACACACACACACACACACTTTAAAAAAGGAAACTACATAGGACAGAGTTCAACAAAAAGATGACAGATGCAAGATGCATCTTAGAGGCGGGTCTTCCTCCACCTCACGATACCCTGGAACAGCCTGGGTCAGCGTCAAACAGTAGTAAGTGAAAAAAACTACTTTTCACCTTTGTTTCACACATACACAGATGGTAAATGGTGGCGCATGCCAGGGGAAGCTAGAGATTTCAGTACTGCTTAGCCCTGGAGAGGGGTGGAGGATGGGCCTAGGGCCTAAAGCTGTCATAGAGGAAGCAAAAATAATGGAAGTGGTGTGTAAAAGAATCTGTGAGGACTCTTGGGCTTTGCATTCTGCAAGCAGCTCTGCCCTAAAAGAAGATGGCTGCACTCCACCTGGCTAGCTACAAGTAGCCCACAGACCCCATCCTTGGTGCTTTGTGAACTCGCTCTTAAAGCATTGAGCAACCCCATGCTACTTTCTCCACCTCCCCATCCCCCAGCCCCCGTCCCCTCTTGTACTTTGCTATAATGTGTGTCAAATTAGCACAAAGTGACATGAAGCTGACACTTTCCTCGTGTCAAGAGACTACCTCCTACCTTTTAAACCATGTGACTATGTCTTTAGGCCCTGACATCTCGCTCACCTAATGCAAATCAGACAGGCTGTCTCCCTGCGGTGTGGAGCGATGGGTCCATTCAGATGGGTAGGTAATGCAGTGGACACACGTCCCTGGGTGCATGTCACAGCTCAGCCCCACGGGCACGTTTGTGTACGGCCGGGTGCCCACGACCCTCGTCTCGACCTCTGCAGCGCCGCCCCGCGGGGGCCCGTCTGCGTGTCGAGGAGGTCGGGGCGCTGTTCCCGGCACCGCCGCCAGGGGCCGCCGCCGCTCCCCTATGACACAGCAACAATAGGGGCCGCTCTGGCCCGCGCTTCCGCCGGAAACAGGCCGCCGGCGCGAAGGCGGGACGGCTGTGATGGACGGCGGCCGGGGCCAATCTGGATCTGGTCGGGGCCGGCCGCGCGGCTGACGGAACTCAATCGGCGGCGAGAGCGGCGGCGGGGCGGGCCGAGCGCGGGCTTCCGGCGAGGCCCGGCAGGCGCCGAGGAGGAAGAGCGAGCCCGGACTGTGTCCCTAGGCCGAGTGTGAGCACGGCCAGGTAGGGGCCTGGTGGCGGCAGCGGCGGCATAGGGGCACGCGGCTCCACGCTGGGACGAGCGGCAGGAGGACCGGACGCGGCAGTAGCGCGGGGCCGATCAGTCCGGGCCGGCCGCCGGTGCCCTAGACGCGCCGGGGCCGGACGCAGCGAGGCTCCGCACGGGCGGGCAGTGACGTCGCGGGAGCGGGGGCTCCGCGGGGCTGTGCTCGGTCCTGCGCACACCAGCTGGCCTTGCGCAGCCTGGCGCGCTCCCTCTCCCGGGCAGCCGCGGGCTGACCAGCGTATGGGTGGGACATTGCGCACGCGACGCCGCACGACGGGCCTCACTCTGTTTTTTCAGGATGACGACTTCAGGCGCTCTGTTCCCAAGCCTGGTGCCCGGCTCTCGGGGATCTTCTACCAAGTATTTGGTGGAGTTCCGGGCAGGAAAAATGTCATTAAAAGGAACTACGGTCACCCCAGATAAACGGAAAGGTCTCGTGTACATCCAGCAGACGGACGACTCCCTTATTCACTTCTGTTGGAAAGACAGGACCTCTGGGACCGTGGAGGATGTGAGTGCTTGTAGCCAGACCAGGCCAGCGGGGCAAGAGCTGAGAATATGGCTTCACCTTCCGTAGATTGGTGTAAGGGTCCCAAGGTTGGCATTGTGCTCCAGTCAACTCTGTGAAACCATGCACCCTGTGGTGACCATGGTTCCTAAGGTTTTAGCAGAGACAGCCTGCTGACAGGGTGACAGAGTCAGCTGGTGACATCGTCCGGAGCCCTGGCTTTAAACTTCAGTCTTGTGGAGGAGTGTGCAGATATAACCCTCACCAAGGCCTCTGAAGAGGCTGCTTTCTTTGGGGTTCTTTGTCTCTCAGGGTACATTGTTCTTTGTTACACTTAGGAGCAGCCAGACAGTTGGTTGACTTTTTACTGCTTGGAGCACAGTTCCAGAATGTTTCTGTTAAGTCATCTGGTCCTCAGAGAACACTTTCTCTATCCCTTTATCCCTCTACTCTGGGTCTTCTGTCTGTCTTCACTGGGGTCTGAGACTTCTTGACTCCACCCTGTTATTGGGGTCCAGCAAATATTCATGGGACCCAAGCTTTGGTGGTGGCACTTGTGTGCTTGTATGTCTGTCTGTCTGTCTGACTGTCCTCCTTCTGTTGCCAGGACTTGATTATCTTTCCTGATGACTGTGAGTTCAAGCGGGTCCCTCAGTGCCCCAGTGGGAGGGTCTACGTGCTCAAGTTTAAGGCAGGGTCCAAGCGGCTCTTCTTCTGGATGCAGGTAAGCAGGAGACTGGTCTGCTCGCTCTCTCTCTCTCCTGGTGATACACTTGAGGTTACTTTCCCCACATTAGAAGGTGCTGACTCGGAGGGCCTGGTCTAGCTGAGTTCCCTTCCTCCTCTGGCTAGCTTGTGGTTAGGCACCAGAGCCCTGGCCATGGACCCACCTATAGGCACACAGCTCCTCAGGGAGCTTCCATTGCTCCAGTGGCCATGGGTTTTAGCTCCCAGAGGTGACGCCCTCTGTTCTCTCAGCTGTTGAGTGTCCCTACTAAAGCTCTCCTGTGCTGTGTTGAGAGGCCCCTCAGTGTCATGGCGTCTACATGTCACCCACATCTGCAGTGTCCCTCAAACGCAGAGTCTTCACATTCTGCCACCTGTTGGAGGCCATTGGCATATTTGTGTTTCTTCCACTGTTAATGTGGTTTTGCTGTGGTATGGGACATGGGCTCCCTCTTGGACATATGGGTCCAGTCTAGAGCCAGGGGTATGTTCAAGGATGGGGTACATAGCCATTACCACTGTCATCCGGTGAAAAGGGGCACTGCAAAGTGCCAGGTGGGGAGGGGCTCTTCTCAGCCTGGATTCTGGTCACTTGAGCACAAGGATCCAGAACACAGAGGGCGAGGGTTGTGGCCATGTCGTGGGACATCTTTAGGGGGCAACCCTCACTATGGAGGATTTCTCCACAGTTCTCAACATATTAATGGACCCCATCACACCTACTCTCTTTAATTTCACTGCCTTGTAATGCCTTTCTTGCCCCTTTGCCGCATGGTATTCTGTTCTGAAGTTTTGGGGCTAGTGGTTGCCCAGGCAGTGGGGGACGGTTTGTTTTTTACATAGCCCAGGAAGAGCCATATGCAGAAGGCACTCCAGTCTTGTATTGTCATCATTGGCTTAGGGGCCTACTCGCTGTTGCCATCACTGTCCTGTTAGATCTGGGCGGTCTGGTGCTGTCACATTTGCAGGTCACTGACTCTCCAGTCACTGTGTGGGCTGAATCCCGATAGCTGGCCGTGTGGGTGCAGGGAAGCCAGCAGGCAGAGCCGGCTCCTTGTGCAGACTGCTCAGCCTTGGCTCTCTGTACATCTTCTCTGGCAGGAGCCCAAGACTGACCAAGATGAGGAGCATTGCCGGAAAGTCAACGAGTGTCTGAACAACCCCCCCATGCCTGGGTCACTGGGAGCAAGTGGGAGTAGTGGCCATGAGCTTTCAGCACTGGGCGGTAATTATCACCTACACCTGTGTGGGGCAGTGTCCTGCTTAATGAGTTCTGGTTCTTTCTTTCCTCCCATCCACACAGAGCTCACCTGGTCCCTGCCGCCTCCTTCTAGAGGCTGTTATTTGAGTGACTCCTGGGTAGGGCCAAGGCCAGGCATCTGCCATAGTCACAAATGTGTAGTGCTCACAGGGGTCTAGGTCCTGGCCAAGGCCAGCACAGCGGCCCAATATCCGATTCCTGTGTTCCCCAGGTGAGGGTGGTCTGCAGAGCCTGCTGGGGAACATGAGTCACAGCCAGCTCATGCAGCTCATCGGACCAGCCGGCCTCGGAGGACTGGGTAAGGCCCGCTGTCCCTGGCTCCGTAGGGTGCCTTTGCTTACAGACCCCGGGTTTCCTCTCTGTTCCTCTTACTAGGGTCTCAGGCATGTCTGTGTTCCTTGTGTTGCTCCTTTGGAAGGTGCTTGTCTGCTGGGTGGGCAGTGGAGCTGATCTAGTGTGTGTATGTGTAGTTCCTGAGGTACACACAAATGTTAGAGCTCCTCAGAAGGCACTGCTCTTGAGGATGAACGTGGGTGTGGTGGGAGTGACCTGACTCAGTAGAATAGCTTTAGAATGCAGACTAGCGTGGCATGGTCACTTCAGCCTCCTGTCACTTCAGCCTCCTGTGGCTGCCTAACCCTGTTCTTCCTTTGGTGTTGGTATTAGGATGTGTAGTTTCTCTTGCCAGAGGACATGGCATATGGGTTAGTTCCTTCCCAGCTGGACTGGGGGTATCTCTAGCACACATTTCTTTACCCCTGTAGGTGGGCTTGGGGCCCTCACTGGGCCAGGCCTGGCCAGCTTGCTGGGGAGCAGTGGGCCTCCGGCCAGTAGCTCTTCATCCAGGTGAGTTCCCATCCCCCAATGCCCGACGTGAGTAGCAGCACCACCAGCAGCCAGTGCATTCTCCTTTCTGAAGACCTCACTTAGGAGATAGAGGGTCCCCATTACGCCTCAACTTGATGCCAGGGGAGGTGGTCCTGCAGACCTGAAGAGTAGCCCTGAAGCATAGTGGGCCTAGCTGCTCCAGCCCTTGCTCACTTTCCCCAGCTCCCGGAGCCAGTCGGCAGCCGTCACCCCATCCTCCACCACCTCTTCCGCTCGCGCCACCCCAGCCCCTTCTGCCCCAGCAGCTGCCTCGGCGACCAGCCCGAGTCCCGCACCCAGCTCAGGTAATGGAACCAGCACAGCAGCCAGCCCGACCCAGCCCATCCAGCTGAGCGACCTCCAGAGCATTCTGGCTACTATGAACGTGCCGGCAGGGCCAGGAGGCAGCCAGCAAGGTAAAGAACTATGGGTGCTCACAGGGTGAGGGACTGCTGCCCTGTGGAGCCCGGGTGTCCGTGGCCTCCTGCCCATGCTGCCAGGCTCCCAGTCTGATGCTCTCTGGGCGCCTGGGCTAGCATCAGGTCACTGATGGCCACCTTGCTTGTGCCCTAGTGGATCTGGCGAGTGTGCTTACACCAGAGATCATGGCTCCCATCCTTGCCAATGCAGACGTTCAGGAGCGCCTGTTGCCCTACTTGCCCTCTGGGGAGTCTCTGCCCCAGACTGCAGATGAGATCCAGAATACATTAACCTCGCCCCAGTTCCAGCAGGTATGGGTGTCCATGGCGCTCTCTGCACCTGTGACTTTTAGCATTGGTGGGTCTGGAGCCCTAGCACCCAGCTCTGCACATCTGCTCTGTAATGTAGGCCCTGGGGATGTTCAGTGCGGCCTTGGCCTCGGGACAGCTTGGCCCTCTCATGTGCCAGTTCGGCCTTCCTGCAGAGGCTGTAGAGGCCGCCAACAAAGGTGGTGAGTACTGATTCCCAGTCGAGCCAGCCCCGTGTTTGTGCTAGAGGCTGCCTGCCTGGGTGGTAGTCGTAGCCTGAGGTTTAGATTCTCTGTGGCTGTTTCAGATGTGGAAGCATTTGCCAAAGCCATGCAGAACAATGCCAAATCGGACCCAAAAGAGGGCGACACAAAAGACAAGAAAGACGAAGAGGAAGATATGAGTCTAGATTAAATTATTCACTGTCCTTCCCCAAGTTGGAATTGGTAGTTGTGTGATTCCGTAGTGGTGATTGTGCTTTGTCCCACCCTTTCCTGTCCCACCTCACTAATAAAAGTCCTTTCTTGTACCTGTCAAGTCTGGTCTTGGCCCTGTGTTACTTGCAGCTCCACTCTGAACCAGGCTGGCTGTGTGATGAGGCCAGCTCCTACTCTGGGCTCTGTACCTCACCCCGCCATTGCTCTGTTTAAATCAACACACTAAGGTCAAACAAGTCACTTTAATTTCAGAGGAGCCAATGGTTTTATAGATCTCAGTACTCTGTTGTTGGGCAAGAGGGACAAAGTATAAATATAATGTCTGTTCTGCAGTGTCCTTTTCCTCTAAAAAGACAGTGTAAACTAGAAATGACTTGTTATTCATAGAAAGTGTGGGCAAACACCAAGGTCTGGGAGCCCTCAATGCCAGAGTCACAGGAAGGCACTGGGGTTGGCCTGCCTCTGGGTCAGTTCCTTTCTCTGCGTGGAAAGTGCTAGGGTTCCCGAGGGGCATCCACTCATCCCCACCGCTCCCTGGATTTGAGCAGCAGTCATGTTGACAGGGTCCCCGTTGATCCGCAGTTTCCTCAAGCATCCTCGGTAGGCAGGGGGCTCTGACCGAGCAATTGAAGACTCTGAGAATACAGAGGGGCCAGAGAAGACTGGTGTGCTGGCTGCTGGGCCCTCTGTCCCTGCATTAGTCAGTCAGCCTGGTCTTTGCTACCCTTTGGGAGGTTGGGAGGATCCCAGTCCCCACAGGGCAGACCACACTTACTGGGCAGGCTCCCAAGGTGCAGAAGTGCTGGAGAGTCAGCCAAGGTCTCTGGTGAATGGCCTGTGGTGTGGTTACTCTGTGTGTCTACTTCCAGCCGGAGTGTGTTCCTGCCCTTGATCACTGTGGAGCAGATTTGTGTCCCCTAGCCAGCCAACCTGCAGTGTCCCTTCCACAACCCACCCTTCTCTGCAGAAAAAGAAAAGGTCCCCTCACCTGCCACTCGATGCCACCGTCCATCACAAAGCTTGGGGTAGGAAACCCAAGTGGAGAACTCCCCTGCCCCATCGTTAGCTCGCAGCAGGACCTGGGGTGGAGGACAGTTAGGTTCTGCCCGCCAGAGGCCACAGTGAAGGAGTGACCCAGCACCATGGCTCTGCTCACCTGTTCTGTTAGCACCTGCAGCTGCACGGAGGTCGTGGCCTGGGTCTGGCCCAGGTGGAAGATGAGGCCAGCCGCTACCAAGGGCCGCACCTCTAGCTCCAGGCTCACGTAGGGCATCTTGGCCTCTGGAAGCTCTGTGGGGAGGGGCCATGATGAGAGGTCCAGGGCCTTGCTTAGAACCCCTATTCTCACAGACCTCCTTGCCTCACACACCTAATGTGACAGCTCCCTCACTGCCTGGGAAGAACAGGCCATCTTCCAGGGGGCCTGAGACACAGGGTGTGACCCCCACCATTCGTGTGGGGGTCCTCAGTGGCCGCTTATCCAGCTGTAATTTCTTCATACAACCGCTGAACCCCACAGACACCTGCAGGGAGCAGATGGGTAACATCAGGCTTAGACTGCTGAGGGTGGACATCTGGGCCAAGGCAGGGGTGGGAGCAATATGGTTCTCACAGGGAGCTTGGAGCTGTAACTACTGGCAGGGAGACCTCCTACAAAGAGGGTGTAGGACTGTGGGCGCTCTGCCCTGTGGACCCGATGGCGGGGTGCCTTCTGGCTCCAGGTCTGGCTGCCATCCACCACAAGCTGGACCTGCTGCATTCCCCAGCGGACAGACACCTGGTGTGGGAAGAAGCCTGGTCAACAATAGCCCAGGACTCTGAGGAGGAGTTTGAGGGGCACTGCCTGTGCCCTGCCACCCACCCTCTCTCCTTAACCTCTTACCCTGTGCCACTGGCCAGCCCGTGAGTGCTGGCGACTCTGGACCTGGAGCTGGGGCTCAGGACCCTCAGTCTGTGCAACAAAGCGTCCATGGTTTAGAAAGAGTACCAGTGAAGGGCTGTGGCCTGACATCGGGGCTGCAGAGAGCAAGATGCCCTGGGAAGCCGTGTGTGGGCGGACGAGCATCGAGAGGTGGAGCCTGAAAGAGAGGTGGTGAAAGCCAAGCATGGTGTCAGCATGGGCAGCACCTCCAAACCCAACCAAGCCTGGCCTGCCCAATGTTACCTATTCCTGCGGGATGGGGAGATGCCCACAAACTGCAGGTAACTGGGCAGGGGTCCCCCAAACTGGTATGCATCCTGAATAGTCCCAAGGAGCCAGGGTGTCGTGCAGGCAAGGTCCTGGCTGGGCTGGCGACTGCGGCGGGAAACCTAAGGCATAGATCAGACCACAATGCACTGGCCAACTGCTTGACAGCCAGAGCCCCAAGTTCTGCCCACACCACCCTGGGCCCCACCTTCTGAGCCATCGCCCTTGAAGTCTGGGTGAGTTGGGCTGGTGTGCAGCCTACGCTCACATTGACACTCCCCATGTTCTGGTGTAGGTCGAACACACGCTGTGGTCCCCGAAGACTGGGGGGGAAACATGGAGAATAGATATATCAGTAACTGAAATACGGGGTCATTTGGGACTTCATCCCTTACACCCACCAGCTCACCGCTGCACAAAAACATTGCTGATGCAGCCACTGAAGTTGTGGAAGGTTCCAGACATAGGTAGGCCTCCCAGGAGAAGCCGTGTGGGTTCCCCAGGCTGTAACTGGAGCATGGGGGTTGTTCTCTCGTGGGACTTTACCGGTTGTAGCTGGTCATCCACATAAAGCCATACCCTGGGAAGAAGACAGTGTTTCCCAGCCCAGTACATTCTTCCTGAAGGGCTAGCCTCCCCCAGGCCCTCCTTCCCTCTCTGCCTGAGGCAGGGCTCACCTTGTGGCATTGCTGTAGACGGCAACATAGTGTGGAGCGCCGTCAGCAAAGACCCGTTGAGTTTCCACCTCTCTGTTCATAAAATGGAGTGTCACATGGCCCTCCCTCAAGGATACCTGGTATGGCCCATCCTAGGGACAGAGGCAAGGTCACTGGCTAGGCCAAGAGCAAGACTCATCCCTTCTTGCTCCCACAGGCCCAGACTGTTGGCTGCAGCAGAAGCAGGCTACCACCAGCTCACCGGGGAGGTACGGTAATACAGCAGGTTGTTGTCCTGGGTGCCACGGAAGCCAAAGCCAGAATAGACCTCGGCGGTGATGGGCGCCACATCGAGGAGAGCCAAGGGCAGGAAGCCATGGCCGTGGAAAGTCATGGTACGTCCTACTAGCAGGTCAGCAGTGCAGCCGAAGCTGATGCCCGTGGTGTTCAATCGTTTGAGGTCCACATACTTGCCCAGAGCCTTGATACCCTTGATGCAGCCACGGACAGAGCCTCCTGAGGGGAAGAGCTGCCGCAGGCTGCAAGACACCAGTCAGGTCGTGAGTGGCTGCCCCAGTGGCACTGGGACCCCATATGCCCCAGGGTCCATGGTCACCTTGGGGGGAGCTGCTCGGGTGGCACGCCTCCCAAGTAGTAGGCATCAGCCATCTCCAGCATGTTATCCTGATCCACGCTGAACACAGTGGCCCGCTCCACACGCACCAGCACACGTTTGCGGGGGGTAGCCAGTACAAACACTTGGATCTGCAAGGTTATGGGTAGTGGGCTTCAGGAAGGCCAAATCTCTCTGCTGGTCCTCTTGTCCCCAGACCCCTTGCCTTACCGCCTTGCTGGTTGCTGTCAAAGCTTGTGGGGGCTGCAGTGGGTCGGCCTTTTTCAGGCCAGAGCCGAAGTCATAGAAGACCACGAGGGTGCCTTCCTGTACTGCCAAGCACAAGAACTGACTCTGCAGGAACAGGGGAGAGCATGGTCAGTTTAGGGGCCTTAGGGTCACAGCAGGGTAGAGCCAGAATGGGGAGAAGGCATAGGGCAGGATGGATCATGGGGTCAGCCGTGCCTCTTGCTTGAGGAAAAAGATGATCCCGTTGTAGGATACAAGCCGCAGCTCCTGGTCAAAGCGTTTTGTGTTGCTCAAGTGTTTCTCAAAGCTAATCCGGGCAAAGCCACTGCCATCCAGGTAGGAGCCATCTGTGAGCCATGGGTCACCGGTGGCCTTGGAGCTGAAGGTTAGAGGCCTCAGGTCAGTGGGGGAGGTGGGTGAGTGGAGGCACAGGGTGCTGCTGGGCCTTACCTACCGAGCACAAGGCTTGTCCACCGCAGTGTCCAGCTTGAAGGTCTGCTCAAAATTGTAGAGGCTGACCACCTCCTCGTTCAGTGTGTCCATCTCGATGCAGCCCAGGTAGCCAGGGAATCGGAGGGGTTCAGGAGGCTGTGGGTAAAGTGCATGGTCAGGGCACCTCCCTACCTCCAGGGACCAACCATACTCAGACTGCAGGAGAATGAACTCAAAACCAGACAAGGACTTTTCCCCAGGTCAAGGTAGTCGGGACTGCCCGGACACTCCAAGACAAGCCCAAGGCTGAGCCAGGCCCACCGTGAAGTTGCTGGGGTATCCTCCCACGTAGAAGACAAAATCGTCAGGATGCAGGTTGAGCAGTCCCTCCCTCCCAGGGGCCACCGTGTCTCCCTTGATCTCATGAACCATCTGCTTCTCCACTGTGACAGACATGTGGCCAAACTGGAGGGTCCTAAGAACAGAAGTGAGGCACCGGTGAGAGACGGACAGAGCACTTGAAAATACAAGTCTAACCTCTCTTCAAGGCGACCCTACCTGTCGATGCTGATGGCTGCAAACTGCTCCCCAATGTTCTCGTCAATGCTGAGAGTTGTGGGGCCAGCCTCACCTAGCCTGTACACCCAGTGCACCTTCTGATTACGCAGAGACACTCCCATGTAGTCCCCAGTGGCCTGTGGCGGCAGCCAGAAGACGCAGTTATGATGGAGACCAAACACCACCCATTTCTAACTTATAGTCCGGTATGGCCCATCACCCCTCCTGCTCGGTACCTGGCGGCTGCCCATGTACAGAACAAAGCGGTCCCCGGTGTTCTCGCCGGGTGTGGGCGCCGGCACTGGGCTCTGGATGTAGAACTTGAGGGAAGTGTAGGCAGCGAGGTCAGCCAGGTCTCGTGGGGTGCGCAGTCGCACCCCTGAACGCCCAGTGAACTTCATAGACACCTTGACCTAGGAGTGTGGCACAAGACAGTTTACTACTCAGCTTCCCAGGTCCACTGTCACTGCTTATATCCCTAAGGCGAGTACACACCTTGTTGGCGGCACTCCGGGCTTCGGCAATGAGCTTGCGCACACGACCAATGTTGTCAGACAAGGCCAGGCTGGCGTTGTGCACACCACGGTTCTCCAGACGGCTCAGTTTGGCCAGCAGCTGTGGCAACATCTTCTCCAGGGTGGACACTGCAGGAGGGGTGGGATGAGAGCCTTGTCTGCCGCACCCCGTCCCCTAGAACGATAAGGACCACTCGCTCACCTGAACTACTTGCATCCCGTTCCACTTGGCTCAGGTCCTGGCCTCGAAGGCCCCCCAGCCGGCTCTGCCACCTCTCCACGTTCTTCTGCATATCCTGAAGCTGAGACTGCACGTTGGTGGCCGTGTTGAGGGCTTCAGCAGCCACAGCCTTGGCGTGATTAATCTTCTCACTGGTCTCGCCTGTAACACATGGAAGCCATGCCCAGCAGCAGCCAGCTTCACGCTCCTAGGGCCCCCAGCTGCGGACACCCACCCTTGTGGATAGCATAAGCACCAAACCTGCAGCTCACGACATTCAAAATCCTACACACTCTTCTCGGCCCTGTAATCCTCCCACCCAGAGGCCATTACCAACTCCCAAGTCTTGCCTTGCCCAGTTTCTAGGTTTGTGCCCGGGTGTACCCAGGACATTTTGGTGGCCAAAAGGAAACCTAGATGACCAGGTCAGACCACACTGTTGTCAGTTCTCGGCCCCTCTTAAAGAGGCAGACAGATGAACCCCTCTGACCTCTGTGCTCTCTGGTCAGCAGGTCTTTTCTAGGAATGCCCTTCGCCTGAACCAAGAGGTTCTGCTGGACAGGCTCCTACATGCTCCGGTAACTATTCCACTGCTGCTTGTTCCATGCCCGCCCATCACTTGACCACTGTCCAGCACTCTTGTGACCTGTGCCTCGGGTCAGAGGCACAAGCGCAGAGTGCTCCTTAGCACGGGAGCCTCGCCCGACACACTGACCACAGCACGGATTCATCAGGTGTGAGTGTGTCTGCTCTCACAAGGCACTACTGAATACAGAAGGGTGGCAGGCAAGACCAGAGAGAAGCCACATACTTGTGTTCATAGCCAGCATGGCTTGTGCCTCCCGGATCTGGGCTGCCAGCTGGTTCTTCTTAGCCCGGACATCATGAAGCTGGGTCCCTGCAGCCTGCAGACGGCCCTGAGCTGCAGAGAAGAGATACAAGGAGTTCCACCCAACCCTCCTGGTTCACAGATGGAGTGAGGACAAAGACAGGGCTTCATCCATCCTCCTCTGGCTATGGTCCCTTGGCACAGCACCAAGACAAGCAGACATTACACCCAGCCCCTACCCCCATGGAGAAGCCACACAGTGCAGGAACATTTCATAGCTATTGATTCTGACACTGAAGCACATTAGAATCATCCCAAAGCTACAGGGACATGTTCCAGATATCAGTGTACCCAAGGATCTAGGTACTCACCAAGGCCCAGCGTCCTCTGGTGCCCAAGGATGGCCTCCACCAGGGCACTGCTGTTGGCTAACAGCTGCCGAGCTCCAGCTGCTAGGCCCCGCTGCACCACCATCTGCAGAAGATCAGGGGCTGTTTACATGGGACTGTTCACACCATCAGGCTTGGGAGCAGGGCTCCTGTGGGCCACAGATGCTCAGAGCCTTACCTCCCATGTGCGGCTGGCCTGCCTCAGTGCCTGGCCTGCGGCATCTTCGGCAGCCTGAACGGCCTGCAGGATGCTGCTATAGGCATTAGAGGCTTCCACGGCCCTCTGAATGAAACGGTCCTGATTGATGCCAAGGATGATGCTGCCGGGAGGGAAGGAGGATCATGGGATATGTGGTTGGGTGTGCTGGAGAATCTAAGTATAACCTGGCTGGCCGGCCATATCTCAGGGTTTCTTACCCTTCTAGATCTGCCCATTTCTGCCCAAATTTGGGTGCCAACCTTCCCATGAGACTACAAAACAGCTGGATCCTTCGGGAATGATGACTTCTCCCTCCAGGAACCCTCCCAGACTAGCACCCTACTGTGAGCCAAGTATACCCACAGGCATCCAGGCTGTACCCTTGAGGTGCTACACACCCAGACAGGTTGATGGCCAGCTGGTTCAGCTTCTGAGCATGGGCCTCAGCAGCCTCCACTAAGTCCACCTTGCTGCTGGCTGGGGAAAAGGCCTGCATCCTCTTCAGTAAGGGTGTCCAGGCTCCGTCCAGGCTGGCCGCCAGGTGCTCTAGGTCCTGTGATGGCAGTGGGCTTTATTTTAAATACCCTCCTAATGTGAGAGCAGGTGGTGCTATGCATGCAAGTTGAGTCCAGCACAGCTTTAAGCTGGCAGCAACCAGAAATCTTAGAGGAGACTAGCCAGGAATGAGTGAGTTGCAGGGGGTGTATTTACCTTCTTAGCCTGGTCTATGCCCTGCAGAAGCTCAGAAACATGGCCCAGGGTGAGTCTGGCAGCTTCAAGAGTGGCCCTTAGGGTGGCGTTGTCCTGGGACAGTTCCTGTTTCCATTGCTTGGGACAACATTTTAAGAGAGTGTGAATAAAGGCTGTAATGGGGCCCTAAGCACCATAGAGCAAGAAGCAGGGGTAGGGGTTGGGGTGGGGACAGAGGAGGGAGGGGAGGCCTGGGTTTGAGAGAACATGGGGTACAGGAGGAATGGACCAAGAAGAGGGGGGGAAATGTAGGGAGAGGAGGGAGAATGAGGAAAGAGATGACAGAAGACCAGGGCCTTGGGAGGAGGTGGCTGGAGAGTGGAAAGGGTGGGAGGCAGGGACACAGGGCAAGAGGCAAATACACTTACCAGGGCTTCCCTCAGCCTCTCCTGGTTACGGCTGTTGAGTTCTTCAGTCTCCCTGGTAGTATTGACTGCCTGGTTCAGGGCCTCACGGAGATCCATGAGGCCAGACTCATACTGAGCCAGCTGGTCCTGAATATGTCTGGCCAACGACTGGTTCTCCTCCCATAAGCTGGTCAGCTGCTCCTGGACACGAGCCATCACTGGCCAACACCAGAGTAGGAAGGTGGTCACCCTGCTACCTAGACCCCATCATAAGCCCCCCACCCCCATCTCTGCCCAGCACCCATCCAGTCCACCTCTAAAGCAGGCCAGCTGGTGCCATTTTTTTACATTTGGCCCCAGGGCTCCCAGGTTGTGATCCTGAGCCTAACAGGGTTTGACCCCACTCACGCCTCTGTGCTTCTGTCAGTTCAGCCTCTGCCACTGCCTGTGGGGCCCCCAGGTCACGAGTCCGCATATCCCAGAGTAGCCGCTCCACTTCAGCCAGTGCCCAGCGCAGCTGCTCGCCAGACGGTGCTGAGGCATTGTCTGGGGATCCTTGGCCCATGTGAGATGCCAGCTCTACAGAGAGAGGATTGTCAAGGTCTGGGGCTAGACTCCATCACCCACTTCCAAGCCTGAGACCTGCCCAAGGCATTTCAGCAGCACATATCCCAACAGCCCAAGATTAAGACCTCTTCTCTGCCTTTCTCAATCCTGACATGTTGGTTCAGCCCGATCCCCGGCCTTCCCCAAGCAGAAAGTTCACTTTTCCCTCAACCCTTTGGCTGTGCCAGATCCTGTCATAAGATTGGGAGCCCGTTTTTTTCTTAGCCTCTGGTCTGTTCGACACTAAGGAGGTTTGCTAGTATTCCCAGTGGTGCTGTATGAGGGTCTAGCTCTATGGAATCCAACAGACCCTGGCCAAATAGCCACTTGCCCAGAGAATAAACATACAAGACCCAGTCAGCTCAAGAGACTTCCAGGAGGCCCCGCCCTGTCCCTCTAAACAGCTCATCCTGGACTGGGCCCAAGCATCAGCCTTACCACTCAGGGCACGGTTCACAGCTTGTACAGTCTCCAACAACTTCTGTGCCCGGCCCAGTGTGGACTCTGTGTTGTCCAGTAGCTGGTCTGCACGCTCTTGAACCCCTGTGGCCTGTGGGTACAGTTTCCTTCAGCTGTGGTGTTTGTAGGTACATAACTGAGGCAGGACAGGATGAAAAGGGTAGCCCTGGGGATGGGGGAGGGTAGCTTTGGTGTCAAGGACTGGGGGTGGGAGGTGGGGGGGATCCTGGGAGTGAGGGCTTCCTGAGGAAAGGCACTGCAGGATACTGGGATGGGGTCATAGGCCTTGCCTGACTGCCCAGCCTCTCTGTATCCTGTTGAAGACTCATACTCTGCTCCTCTAGAGTCTGTAACTGCTGTGCTGTTGGGTAGCAGGGTCCCAGTGGCCTCCGGAGCTTATTCTGTGGTGGGGGAGGGGGGAGATTAAGTACCACACAGCCAGTTAGAGGAAGGGCAGCAGGGGTATAGGCATGAAATACCTTCAGGTCAGCAATGGAGGCATTCAGCCTGTGCAGCCTGGCCCAGGCTGCAGAGCTGGCATTGATACCCTGCAGCTGCTCACGGATGGAGGGGAGGAGGGCGCCAGCCCGCTCGAGGTCATCCAGAAGCAGGACCACACAGTGGTCACACACTGTAGACAGGGGAAAGTGGGTACGAAGAACACGGGTGAGCCAGGGATCACAGGGACAACCGGGTCAACACAAGAAACCAGCACCGGGGTTATGGGTACTATAGAGTTGAGTGGGCCAGGGCAGGAATTAATCAGGAAAACGGGATCAGCATAGGGTCAGAGAAGCACAAGAGGTTGACCTAAGAGACTGCACGGTTATGTCATTTATAGGGGTGCGGAGTCAGCAAGGTCCTCATCTGGTTAGGAGGAAACTGGATGGGCAGGAGAAGGCTGGCCTGAGGTTACGGAACATTTTATTAAAGAGAATCCTGAGCAGTGAGATCCACTGAAGGCACAGTGGCCACTGTGGGAGCAACATCCCCAAGTGGAGGGAGAGGATGGGTGTTAGGGCAGCACAGAGTTGTAGAAATCCTCAGAAAACAGACACAGGCAGCTGGGGTCCCTCTGGGGTGTCAAGGGTTAATACAGGGAAAGACCACTAGGCCATCAGGCCTGGAAACCCCAAATACCAGGCAGAGTAGAAATAGTGGAGAGAGAGATCGAGAATGGTAGCGTGAAGGCTCACCTTCACAGTGTATGCCATGGCCCCCAGGCCTGCCCGGTACAGGCACCTGGTGCTGCTGGCTGCAGATATCACAGCGCTCCCCACTGAGCCCTGGGGGACAGGTGCAGCGGCCCGTGTGTGGATCACAGTGGCCTCGGGGACACTGGCAGCCTGCAGGAAGGGGATAGGCAAATGTGACTGTAGGCATCCAGGGATGCCCACCTCTCTACCCTGCTGTCCACCCCATACTCCAGTACTCACGCCTGCAGCCCTTCTCCGGGAGCCCCCAGTAGCCAGGGGCACACTCGAGGCACTGGGGTCCTGTGGTCCCTGGCTGACAGTGACACTGACCAGTCTGAGGGTGGCACTCAGATCCCTCGGCAGTTGGTCCACAGGCACAAGGGCGGCAACCCTGGCATTGCTCAAAACCGAAGTGTCCTTCCTGTGACACACCTCACAGTCAAACCCTGCCCAGCCTTCAGCATCACACTTTGCCAGCCCTGGAAACCTGGGCTATCTCAGGCTCCTCAGGACCAGCCAAAGCTCCTCCCAGCCCATTTCTCCACAGGACTCTCCCTTGGCACACTTCCTCCACAGGCCTGGTTCTTCCCCACTAGTCCTCCCCATCCTCAGGCCCACTCCCAGCCCTACCAAACAGCGGTCACAACGTTGACCAGTCACGCCTGCCTTGCACAGGCAGCGCCCGCTCCGGGGATCACAGGTTTCTGTCCCACACGGGGAACAGTCACACCCTGCAGAAAGTGGGGGCTGTGGTTACTGCCCTGCCCTCCAGTTCAGTCTTTCCAAACCTAGCTTGTCACTTGCTGCAGCTTTTCCCATTATTTGGTTCTGGCCTCTCACACCCCATATTCACTGGTTCAGTTTGGCTCTCCTTACAGTCCCTCCCTGAAGGGGACCAGGCAAGGACAGGGTCTAACCGTGAAGCTGGCAGCTATGCAAGAAGGTGGTCCAGTCACATGGGCACATAACCCGTTCTTAGAGTGCACCCAAGATCCCACTCAGTGCTTACGGGTGCAGTTGCCTGGCAACAAAGCATCGCCATAGAAGCCAGGGGCGCAGCTTTCACAGTGGGGCCCAGTGGTGTGACGGAGGCAGCCGCGACAAGCGCCGGTCAGGGGGTCACAGTCACTGAAGAGCATGTTGGGGTCTCCATTACCACTGCAGTCACAGGGCTGACAGGAGCTGCCCAGCACCAGAGGGTTCCCAAAAAATCCAGGCGCACACCTGAGGACGGTGACAAGGAGAGGAAGGGAGGCAGTCAGGGTCTGGTGGCCCTGCTCAGTGCACCCTGGGGTGGGTTGGTACAGATTCACCCAGCCTAATTACCGCTCACAGGAGGCGCCAGCATAGCCTGGCCTGCAGAGGCACTGGGTTCGGCCATTTCTTAAGATGCAACCATCTGCAAAACTGTAAGGACAAGACAAGCAGTTGTGACACACCAGAATCTCTCTTATCAATGCAGCCACAAGGTACAGGGGTTCCCACCCTCACCATCAGGGACATTACCCAGTGCTAGGGTTCCCACCATTCCATCAGGGGTGGTACCTTGAGCTTCCAAGCCCCTCCATCAGGGCTGGTACCCCATGCTTCCCGATCCCACCATCAGGGGCTGGAACCCTGTGCTGGGGTTCCCACCCACTCCATCAGGGGCTGGTACCCTGTACTAGAGTTTCCACCTAATGGCCTACCCCGCCTGCTCAGGTGCTGCAGAGGGGACTGGCTACTTACTTATTGGAGGGCACTGCCAAAGGGCAAGGGCAGCTCACACAGGGAGATGCAGGGTCACCGGGATTACTGCTGACAAAGCCAGGCCTGCAGCGCTCACACTGGTCGCCTTCCGTGTTGTGCTGGCAGCCCTGGGGCACAGTCCATGGTCAGCTCTGAGAGCAGCAAACACATCCCCACCTCACTACAACTCCAGGAACTGCTCTAAGCCAGCTAGCATGTATCCTGGGTCTGGAACCATAGGCCCTGGAGTCTTCCTGGCCACCCTGCTTAGAGAACTCACCACACAAATTCCAGAAGCAGGAAGGCAACGGTCTGAATGGCCATGGCACTGACAGGGGACACATCGGCCCAGGAAGAGACCCTTGGTGTCTCGGTAATAGCCAGGGGCGCATTCCTGGAGAAAGGCAGGTAGGACATTAGTGACTGGATGCCAGCCCCAAGGCTGGGTAGACCAGATAGCCATTCACACATCAGCTCCTGGGGACCCTCACGTACTAGCAGGGGCTACAGGGACAGCACACACACTGGACCACAGGGAGTTGGACGCCAGAACTGATGGCCATGTCTGTTGAGCCTCTTAGACTTATGGACACAGATGTGGATACCACGGCTAAGAATGACCAGTCCGTGGGGCTGATGACCAGAGCCACCTTCTTTCTACCCTGAACATCTTTTCTTAGTGGCAGTCAGTCACAAACTTTTCCCAGGTATCATGCTAGACTACCCAGATCTCCAGGTGAGGGAGGAGAAAGTGGGAATCGGGGTAGACCAGGGATGCTGGTTGTGTGGGTCCTGGGTAAGCAATGGATGGGTTGCAGCAGCTGTGTGTATGAAGGGTTAGGCAGCGGTGAATGCTGGGACAATAGGTGAGGATGGGCAGCCATCAGAGCAAGTACACAGGTTGCAGGGTACAGAGAGGAAGACACTGGGGGAGGGGGGAGGCATGGGAAAGGGTAGAAAGTAGACGGTGCTGACGGAGATGCTCGGGGAAGGACCTACGGGGGCGGGGGCACCTTCATGGCTGAGCGCCCACCCTCACCCCTTTACCTGGCATGAGTCCCCACGGTAGTTGGCAGGGCACATACACAGTTCCACATTGCTGGCTGGAGGCCCCCTGCCTGCCTCACTAGCCACTTCTAGTACCACTCTACGCAAGGAGACAGTGGAAGAGGTCTGTGAGAAGAGAGCACGGATCTGCAGCTGCTCCAGGCCGGCCAGCACCATCATAAGTTCCTCTCGGGACACTGGGTTGTGAGTCTCCAAGTGCCGGAAGTTCCCCTGTGGAACCAAGGTAAGACCTCAGCTGGGACAGAGCAGGGAGCACAGAACCAACTCCCACGGAGAGGACGGACGGGGTGCGTGCACAGAGATCTCAGGAGGAGGGGACTCCAGAAGTCACCCATGGTGACAGTGAGCAGCCGGGTTCCTACTTCACACCACAAAGTCAACTCCAGGTATATTAAGAATTTTAAATATGCAAAAAAAAAGTAGTTCAAGTTGTTAAAAGGACACATAAATGGATCCTTTCTGACATCAGAGAGGCAAATATTTTCACAAACAAGGCACACAGACTGAATAAACGTGAAAACCTGATAAACTCCAGGATTAAGACTCTGTTCATCAAAGGACATTTTTAAAGCTTTTTTTTGTTTGTAAAAGTTTATGTACTTCATGTCTATCAGCACTCTGTCTGCATGTACACACAGATGGTTGTGAGCCATCACGAGGTTGCTGGGCATTGAACTCAGGACCCCTGGAAGAGCTGCCAGTGCTCTTAACCGCTGAGTCATCTCTCCTGGACATTTTTTTAAAAAGAAAGCTACAAAGCACGTGAGACAGCTCAAGGAGCAACGGTGCCTGCCACCCTCAAGCTGACAAGCGGAGTTCAATCCCCAGGACCTGCATGGTAGAAGAGAAGCGACTCTTGCAAGCTGTCCGCTGATTCCGTGTGCACACCATAACATGCATGTGCGTGTGTGCACGTGTACGTAACACACACATCTAATAAATAAATAAAATGTAATAAACTAAAATAAAGATCAAGCTACAAACTGGAGGCGGCTCTTGCTGTGTCTCAAGTGAGGTCATTGGAGAGGCAGAGAGCCCGAGTGAGAGACACAGAAGGGGCTTCCATCGTGCCTCTGAGGCCGCTCACCCACTGTGTTCGAGGACAACTGTGTTTAGAACCAGAGATGACCCATCATGGATGATCAGAAAGTAAACCCACCGACCTCTGTCTCCTTCTGACACTGGAGTCCAGTGAGAGAAGTGACTACAGCTCCTCTGGGCACTTGCTGGGCTCCAGGCCAGCTCTGCTCACCTCTACGAGCTGCAGCTGTCCTCGGTGAACTTGGCCCGGCAGAGGGTACGCCAGTTCCAGGAAGGCGATGCTCATTTGGTTGCCCTGAGAACCAGACACATGGACCAGGTGAGGGCTGGCAACCGGGCTGGTCCACTATTCCCGTTGGCCACATCCCACCGCACTCCACAACCTTCAGCACCACGTCCGGCCGGCTCTCATAAGGAATGAAGACATCACCTCGCTGGGTCTCTGAGTGCAGCTCATAGTGGAGGGTCCCACCGTAGGATGACACCTGGAGCCAGTACAGAGGGAATGGTCTCCCTCTTTGCCACACCCACCCTTACAGCACCCTCACCTGGCTGTGTATCTCTCCGGCTCCCATTACAATGCAGCTCCAAGGTCCCTAGATGTAACCTCACTGTCACCCACCCACGCTCCACAGTGCCCCAGGGCACTTTCCTGTCCTCGGAGTACAACCCCTCAAACCAAATGCCCCTGCTCACCCTGTCTCCCAGGTAGGAGGGTGGAGCCTGCCAGTACAGCTCTGGGAAAGTGTCGGCTACAAGGCGTAGATCTGCGTGCAGCAGCTCCATCTCGGGCCGATGCTCGTGGGGTACCACCTGCCGGTCACTGCTCAACAGCACCCAGCCCTCCATGTCCACGAACTGTGAGCACACATGTGGGTCACAGAGTAGAAGCCTGGCCTTGCCCTGCACTCTGGGGCTTCTCTGGTGCCTCCCACCTCAGTTCCAGGATAGGGCAGGATACCTCATGGCGGGCATGGTTAGAATTTCCACAGCGTTCTGTGGCCCCGAAACAGAAGCAGCGGGTACAGCCCTTGGGGTTAGCAGCATCCAAAGAGAAGGTCCCCACGCGGCACTGGTCACATCTTGAGCCCTGTACATTCTCCTGCGGGCAGATGATCAAGGCCAGTTGGCTGTGTTGACAGCCAGACTGTAGACCAATTTTCCCTCTTGTCCCCCAAAAGCTTCCAGGAAGTCCTGCCCAAGAAGTCTGCTGAGAACATGGCTCAACTGAGGCAGATATGCAGAAAGGAGCCTGGGAAGGGGACCTGGACACAAGCCCCCACTCACCTTGCAATGGCACTGGCCTGTGAGGGGATCACATACGCTAGCCATGGTGCCTGCCTCATGGCAGTCACAGGGGCGACAGCTAGGATAACCATAGAAGCCTGGCGCACAAGTATCACAGCGACGCCCAGCTACATTGGGTCTGCATCTGTGTGTGGACAAAGGATGGATGAGTCCCCCTCTAGCCTTGGGTCTTACAGATCCCATGAGACCCCGGCAGCGCCTAGAGTGTCATCTGAGATTAACAGGAGTGGGGTGTGAGAGGCGATGCCCTCCCTGAACGGAGGTCCCACACAATTGTGGGGTGCAGTCTGGACTTACCTGCACTGGCCGCTGTCCATGTCACAGGTGGGGTCTGTCAGCTCCTGGACGCCGGGCCCTGAGCAGTTACATTCCTCACAACCCACCAAGGGGTGGCAACCAAAACTCTGTGGCTGGCAGACCAGGCAGTCAGGGGGCACGGTGCGTGGAGGACAGATACACTGGCCTGTGAGCTCATCGCACAGGCGGGCTCCACAGTCACAGGCTGTTGGGGTGGACATTACTGGTTGACCCCTCTGCCCCATTCAAGCCCCAGATGCAGCCCATAGGATGTGGTAGGTAGGGCAGGAACACTACCCTACTTCTACCCCTCCTGGGCTCCTATGTGTCACTGTCAGGGTTACGCTTCCTAGACCCTGCTAGACAAGTCACAGAACAGTGCACATCACCCAGGCTGCTAGCTGCCAGAGGAGTCACTTCACAGGAAGTGACATGCAGTCAGTGAGGCTCCTGAATGTTCCCTTGCCCACCATGCCCCCCTGGGTCTCGGCATACCCCATCCCCCAGGGAGCCCTTGGGATTCACCACACTGCCTTTGATTCTCTGAGCACTGGGTACTCACGCCTGCAGTTGGGGAAGCCCCAGTAGCCGGTGGCACAGCGGGAGCAGTCCCGGCCAATGACGTGGCCCCGGCAGGGGCACTGGCCTCCGAAGGGTTCGCAGGTGGAGCTTACGGCGCCCACCTCATGGCAACCGCAAGGGAGGGCTCCATTGTTGTAGAAGAGAGACAAGGAGGTGGCAGCGTTCCGGCAGAACGGAGATGAGCTGCTGGGGCTACATTGAGGGGTAACAGTGAGCCTGGCTCCTGGCCTGACCCCTGTGCCCCAGAGTCCCTGTCCTGTCCCAACCCAGCCTACCTAATGTGGTAGCCCTGGGTGGCACAATGACTGATGAAGTCATAGGATTTGTCCAGGGGCTCCTCTTGGAGGTAGCTGGAGGTGTAAGCATCCTCAGGGACGATCAGTACGTAGTCCTACAGAGCGAGACCTGGTCACCTTTGCAAGGGCCCAGCTGAAGGGCCCAGTTGGGGAAATGTGGACAGAGTCTGTGGGCTGGAACAGGTAATGATGCCGCCCCCTAAGAGTGGCTAAGACCGGGACATGGCAGTCCTAGTCTGGCAGACAGTGAAGGGACAGCCAGCCAAGCATCTAGCTTTGCTGAGGTCCTCTTCTCTTCTCTGTTCCACTTCCGTTCACCAGCTGGGCTTAAAGGCTCGGTCCTCAGGGAGCCTCTAGAGCCACCCATGGTGCACCTGTGACATGGGATACCCTGACAAATAGGTGATATACTCAAGCTGAGACCCACAGATATGGGACGGGTGTAAAGGGAAACCACTCTGCAAATGACACACCAGCCCTGAGGCTCACCAGCCAGAGCCACCGGCCTTCTGGCACACGCACGGTCACGGTGAGTTCGTTGTCCGTAACATCCAGCATCGTTTGACCCTCACACAATACCAGGGTACGGCAGCCATAACCATGTGGACAGAAGCTGGCATTGGCGTGGCCTGCAGGGGGTCAAAACGGGAAAGTCAGGCCTCCAGTACCGACCACTCTAGATGCATGGCTGGTCTATCCTGGGTGTAGGGCAGTTAGAGATATCGGGGACACAGACAGGGCAGGCCCTGTGCTAAGAACTTCAGATGATGATATGTCACAGGCAGAGAGCCTACTGGCAACCTTTGAAAACAGGCTTCATTCTTTGTGAATTATACATAGCCACGCATAATCAAGTACCCCTGTGTACAAGTGACCAGGTCCTCCGAACACCTTATAAACAAACATTTGTCTCACCACGACAGACATAAAGAGCTCTAATACAGGGAATGGGTGTTTGGAGTTACCACTCACTAGAATTATCAGGCACTTAGTTTGAAAACTTGACAGCATCCAGTTTTTGCTCCCTCCACACTGTGGTGCACCCAGTTACTCACCCTGCCAGATACGGCCACCGTTGATAAGTACCTCCACAGGGAAGGAGGGGTGGACCGGTTGGTAGCTGTGCAGCAGGAAGGCATAGCGGCCCAGGGTAGGCACCTGGGTGGTAAAGACCACTGTGCCCTGTTGAAGAGAGTCTCCGATGAGTGGCCAGAACGGGGAACAGCTGGCCCCACCTCTGTCTGCTGCATCTGTCATGGGGTAGCAGAGGACAGGGACCCAGAGCCCTGCCCTGCCTCAACCCTATCCCTGGAGAGGCTTCCGTCTGCCCTGAGCCCTCACCTGTGGGTGACGCAGCAAAGTGGGTTCTGCATTGGGGTCCACCTCAGTTGGCGGCCGAGGTTGTGGTCCTGCTGGGGGTGCACCCGGTGCGAGCTCCTGAGACTGAGTCAGAGGCAGGTCAGGAGGCAGCGGCAAGACCTGGCAGTCCTTAAGGATGATGGGCTGCGGTGGCCTTGGGAATCGGGAGGCTAGACAGGTGGCGCTGAGAAGCATGGTAAGTGAGAACACTCTCCTGGCCAACAGTTCCCTGCTCCTCACCCTAGCCACCCCCGGCCCCACTACCTGCTGGGGTTGAAAGTTCCATGACTGCTCACACAGAAGACCCGGGGCTCCACAAACTCAGTGCTAAACTCCTCCACAGGGACCAGGGTGACGCTGTGCTGTGGGAGAGAAGGGCAATACGCTGTTAGTTCCCAGGCTGAGGACAGGAGGCACGGTGGGATTGGTATGGCTGACCACATACTTTAGATCCCAGGAATCCACTGAGCCTACACTCCATCACTCCTGTCTTCTGTCTGGAGCCCACACATGGGTACAGAAGTGGTGACGGTTTCTAGAGTTCCCCAACCCTCATGGCCCCCCCCCCCCACGTATATACTCTGTCTCCATCCCACCTCTAGTTTGAGCTCCCAGCTCAGAGGCCAAGCACACCGCCAGATCTGCATAAGCCCCTTCACAGGCAAGTAAGCAAGGCCAAACTACACCACAGCCCTGCGCCACAGGAGCTCCTGGGACCCAGAAGCTCTGTTCTGTTTTATACATACTTAAAATATGCTAGCAGAAGCCACCCTGGGGCAAGGGCTCAAGGGGCTTTACCAGGAAAAAGTGAGCCTGCTCAGCTGTGAGTCGGATGCTGGCCTCAGAGTCCAGGTAGAAGACGGCTAGATGATGCTGGGTATCCCGAGCCGGACTCCGGCAGAGGGAGCTGAGGGAGGGATGGACTGTAAATGGAAAGCCCTGGGCAGGGTCCTCCCATCCACCCTTTCCTGTTCTAAGCTTACCTGTATGGGCAGGGGTGGAGGTTGAGCATCCCTTGTTGGGGGGCTCTCTGAGGGGTGTGCACAGACACTCCCATCTCCTGGTGTGAATCCTCACTGAGATATTCCACCACGAGAGCATACCGACCTGGCTGAGGCACTGCCATCTCAAGCTGGATGTCCACCTGAGGGAGGGCAGGGTGACCAGAGACCCATAGTCCTCATCCTTCCCATAGCTGCCTACAGCTAGATCTTGGAGCCCAAGCAGAAGATGGCCAATCCAGGTGATGGAGGAAGCAGAAAAGCTGTAATTCCTGCATTACACCCAGTGTCCACTAGGGACAGCAACAGCCACTTGGGTCATGCATGGCAGCTCCACCATCTTACAACCTTGCCAAGCATCCACTCTGCCACTGAGATAAGGCCCCTCCTCCAGTCTAAGGTCCACACTACCCACTCCCCGACAGGCCCTCAGATACCCACATCACTGCCAACGCAGGTCGCCAGCGGCGGGTGTGAAGGGCTGAGCTGCTCTGTGGGACAGAGCCGGGGTAGGCTGTTGTCATGGCGACACAGGGCCTCAGTTCCAGCTGCTGAAGGGAAACCATCCAGGGGTAGGTGAGCATAGAGGAGACAGCTGGAGAAGAGAGACGGAGGTCAGCACAGGTCCACACAGGATCCAGCCACAACTCATCCTGAAGGACCTTACTTTTCTGTGGAGTGCAGGGCTGAGGGACGGTAGGTACAGGCCTCAGTTACTCGATGTTGTAGGAGAGCTGCCTCATAGTAGGTGCTGGGCAGTAAGACCACGTAGTCCTGAGAGAGGTAGGGGGTGAGTATACAAAGGCTCTGGAGCCCAGGGCCCTATCCACCCTGCGGTGGCCCTTGTCTCACCAAGAGTACACCTTCAGCCTCAACCAGCAAGGCCCAGATGCCGGGATTCAGCACAAAGGGTTCGCCAAAGCCCCTCTGGGGCACAGTGACAAAGGTAGGCTCAGTGCTGGGTGGGAAGGCCACTGGCTGGCTCTGCTCTGTGCCTGGGGTGAAGAAGATAACACGCTCGGGCTCAATCCACAGAACACCCGAGTCTGTACATCCCCCATGTAAGCGTACACCTCCCATGGGGACAGAACGAAGGTGATACAGGCTGGGCCCACTACCCGCATGACTTGGGTGATATGGGGTAGAAAAGGAAGCGGTGAGCAGACCCCACTCACAGTTGGTACAGCTAGAAAGCTTGCCCTCTTCACGGACAGAGATCTGCCCATTCACACTGGTTGATCCACGGTTGACATATCGGAAGACCAGCCGAAACAGGTCAGGGGAGGTCACATTCAGCCTGGCCACAATCCTGGGCTGTGGTGGGTGTAAGAGAGAACACGTCATTCCCCTGACCACTGACTGACCTGGGTCCCGAGGTGCCGCTTGTTCTGCTGGCCACCGTAGACACCCAGCAGGTTCCATCTCTGCACCAAGCCCAGGGAAGGGGCAGCATGGTTCACCTGGATAGCCGTCATGTGTGCGTAGCCTCTCCAGCTAAAGTTCTCAAACTCCAGGGGGTTGAAGCCAAAGCGTACAGCATGGCCCTCGGGAGTGGCCGCCTCCTCTAGTTCTAGCCGCATGTGATGCAGGTCTGGCAAGTAGTGGTCCTTCGCTGGCCTGCCATGGCACAGGTGTCTGAGTAGGACAGGCACTGGCCCTACATGGCCACCCAGATTTCCCAGGGGTAGCTGGGTACCATGTGGGCTCCTGGCGAGAACATGGGAGGATACCATACATGTTGCGTCCCCAGCCCAGGCCAAGTCAGTGGAAGGAACTTACTCGCTGCAGGTGGGGCCCTGGGTGTTAGGACGGCACCGGCATGCACCCGTCTTTGGTTCACAGCCCTGACCCATGGCACCGCCAACATCACACCTGCAGCCTGTGTTGGGGGTAAAAAAGAGTCAGAGGCTGGCGAGCCCCCAGCATCCTCTGGGGTCCCTTCTCACAACCCTCAGGTTAGGCCCCATAGGCAGGTCTCTTTCTTTTTTTTTTTTTTTTGGTTTTTCGAGACAGGGTTTCTCTGTATAGCCTTGGCTGTCCCGGAACTCACTCTGTAGACCAGGCTGGCCTCGAACTCAGAAATCCGCCTGCCTCTGCCTCCCAAGTGCTGGGATTAAAGGCGTGTGCCACCACCGCCCAGCGGCAGGTCTCTCACTACCCACCCTCAGTAAATAAACTAACATCAACTCTTAGGGTCTGCTTGGGGGCGGAGGCAGGGGCAAGGGAACTAGGGCGGATTAATGATGTCTGCTATGAACACAGGATGGAGCAAAGGGCCATGTGTCAGAACAGAGCTGACACTCCAGCACGGGCTGGCGGTGGTGGTGGTGGAGTGGGGGGTGGGGGGACGCGTTTGACCATCTGATCATCTTGTTGTCCCACTTGTATCTCCCTGGGCCTCAGTCTTCCAGTGTGCATGACACAGTACAGACGATGACTGGGGGCCCGTGTATGAGCACTTACTACGGCAGCCAAAGTAGTTAGCATGATCTAGGCCAAAGAAGCCGTCCTTGCAGGCCGCACAGGTCTTGCCACACACGTGAGCTTTGCAGAAACACTGTCCATTGCCCTAAGGGGGAACAGGAAGTGAGACTTGGTGAGGTAATAATACTTGACCCTAGACCCCAACCCAATGCCCCGACACTCTGATTTACCTGGCATTCAGTAACTCCACCCAGTGTGCCTCGTGGGTCACAGTTGCAGCCTGGGGAGAGCAGAGCAGTATTGAGAGCCCTAGGGGACAGGAGTGGGGGACAGGCCTATCCCTCAAACCCCTAACCGGCCCTCTAGGGCAGACTCACGTGTACAGCCTTCAGGGTTGCTGGAGCTCAGTCCCCAGTACCCAGGTTTACAGTGATCACAGCTTGGCCCCTCCACGTGAGCCCGGCATGTACAGGGAGCCTGTGCCTGACAGAGAGTATGGGAAAGAAGTGGGCCAAAGCCCCTCACCCGTCTTACCCCACACCTGGCAGCCACCCAGGATAGAAATAAAGAACCAGCAGAAGGAGTAAATGCCCTGAGGTTGCCGTAGCAAACAAGCAACAACGAGACCAGCGTCTCTCTGAGCTTCAGACTTGGTGGGCATGGGCGATCCTATGCTTACCTCAGGAAGGGCAGGATTGGCTGGGGCCAGACCAGCAGGATGACAAGAGCCAGCTATGGAGAGAGAATCAGGCTTTGATCATTCGCAGTCACAGGGCTTCCCCAGGGTCAAGGGCTCCCCAGTCCCAGGCAGAACCCAGGTCCCTCCCATGGTTGTGAGCAGGTGTGAAAACATGGACCTCCCCATCCTCGCCACCAAGATAAGGGCACACATCTCTTCCTCTCACCCCACCATGCTGTAAGTGGCCACACGCATGAATACACATGCACTCATCTACACACAGTGAATACACATAACATGTACACAGAAATCACATGATTCACATGCATGAACATTCACAAAGCCCGGCACTCATGTGGCACATGGAAACATCACATGTGAACACAGCACATGAACAACCTTAGAACAGTGCACAGATCACACAAACGGAATCACCCTCTGCTCCACCACCCCTAGCTCACCATCACAGTAGGGGAAGTTATAGGCCCCTGGCACACACATATCACAACGTAGTCCTGTCACTCGGGGCCGGCACCTGCACTGGCCAGTTGTAGGGTCACAGGTTGTATGCAAGGAGCCATCGGCAGAGCAGTGGCATGCTGTGTAGAGAAATCAGTGTGTGGGTACAAAGTAGGGCTACAAACTGCACACCTTCATTCTCCCAAGAGACTTACGGATGCAGCTGGGAAAGCCGTAGAAGCCGGGGCTACATTCCTGACAAGAGGCGCCCGTGTAACCAGGACGGCAGCGGCACAAACCGCCCACTCCACACTGTTGATCCAGGGCCCCCTGAGGGTCACAGGCACAAGCTATGGAAACACAGGCAGGGATTGAGGGTCAGACCCTGGTCCTGTGGAGATGACTTGACCCCTTCTTGCTCTAATTCTCTGCTCACCATGACAGTCGGGGTACCCATGGTAGCCTGGAAGGCAGCGGTCACAGTGAGGACCGTCAAAGCCAGGTCGGCAATGGCAACGGCCAGCCTCGTCACAGCCTTCAGGCAGGGTCCCTGCTGGGCTGCAGCCACATACTGCAAAGTAGAATGTGTTACTGGGATCCTGACGGGAATGGGCTGCCCCTCAGGCACCCCGGCCACCTGTGCCCACATGGAGGGATGCCACTCACGCTGACAGAGAGGGAAGTGGAAATAGCCAAGGGCACAGTGGTCACACCTGTCCCCCTCAAAGCCGGTGCGGCACGTGCACTGGCCAGACTCTGGGTCACAGAGGCCATTGGCTACCCCGGGGCTGGAACACTGGCATGCTGCAAAGAGAAAAACAACTTATCAGTCAGAGTTTACTTGGTGCAGGGGCATCTCACGAGTGGATGAGGGGCTGCACTCACAGTGGCAGCTAGGCCCGTAGAATCCGGGAGCACAGAGCTCACAGTGGGCGCCCCGGAAGTTGGGTTTGCAGACACAGCGTCCCAACCTCGGGTCCTTCCGGCAGGCATTGCCCTGGGTCCCTCCGGCATTGCAGTCACAGTCTAGGAGGAAGGTGGGGAGAGGCTTAGACACAGGCAGAGCCCAACCCTCCTGCATGAAAGACCAGCTTTTCTACAAAGTCACATTTTTGCACATTTATTTAACACAAATTAGGATCAAAAAAAGAAGTAAAACTCCGGAAGCTGGCACTTTAGGAAAACAGTGATGAACTGCAGATTCCAACCACCTATCTGGCTGGGTGTGGTGGCGCAAGCCTTTAGTCCCTGTCTTGAAAAAACAAAAGCAGGTGGTTCTCTGAGTTCAAAGCCAGCCTGGTCTACACAGCTAGTTCTGAGCCAGCCAAAGCCACAACGCTCAGGAGTCAGAGGCAGGGGGTTGGATCTCTGGGAGCTTGAGCCCAGCCTAGTCTACATAGCTAGTCCCAGGACAGCCAGGGCTACGCAAGAAACCCGTCTCAAAAAAAAAGGACAGCAAACTCTCAAAGCCGCCAGTGAGAGAATAGCCCGACAGGAACACACTTTGCTCCTTCAGCTAGCAAAAGTCCAGAAAGGAAAGGTTAGCTGGAAAAGAAGGAAGGACAAGAGGACAGGTGAGGCCCAGACTGACGTCAACAGGACAGTCCGGGGTCAGGTTACTGACTTCGGAGTTGGGAGGAAACTCCAAAGAGAGAGTTTCTAGGGCTAAAGAAAAAATGGGCAAAGATGGGTGGATAAGTCATGAGGAAAGGACTGGAAGGTGAGGGCCACAGGCATCCCAAAGCAGCCAGAGAGATTACACACGAACATGTAAGGCCAGACTATGAGACACAGTATTCACTTCTGTCCTGCCCTGGAAGGATACAATCCTGCCAACAGTGCAAAAAAAAAAAAAAAAACTATCTAAAAGATGCAACCCCAATCCAGAAACACTCAGAAGAGGGCCAGGGGCCCCTGACTCTGCATTAGGAAAAAGGGCTCCGCTTAAGCAGACAACAGAGGCTACCATGCAGGTCGGCAATGGTCCAGTCAACAGCCATGCACACAGTCAGTGCACCACCATTGCTGTCTTATGTTAGGGAGCCGACTTGGCACCCGGGCAAAAGGCCACAACATATGCAAGTCTGCTAAGCCAGGGCCTGCTGACGTCTGGGAAACACCCTGTGGAGATGAGACCATAAAAAGTCGTTCATGCCCGGATGTTTGTCGGAGCATCTTTCTGAAGGCGGGCAGGGCGGCTGGATGCTCCATCTGTCTATCACACAGCTGTGGAAGGCCATGTTTACATGACTGGGGTAGGGGAAGACACAACCTCTAAACGGCGTGTGTGGTTCACTACAGTGTTTATAAGAACGGGCGCGCACATACACGGAGTTCAGGGTGTACAGAGAGGGTTATTTGCCCTGACAATGGAACGGAGAGCTTTGTGACAGCCAGGCCATGCACTGTACCACTGCTACAGCCCCAAGCAGAGCTTCTGAGAGGTTTCTCATGTGACCGTGCTAAAGAAACATCTCAGCAGTTAAGAGCACTGGCTACTCTTGCAGAGGAAGGAGATTCAGGATCCAGCACCCACATGGTGGCTCAGAACAGTAACCCTAGAACCAGACGGATTCAACACTTTTCCTGCCTCTATGGGCACGAGGCACACAGACACACACAAACACGCATACTCATGAAATAAAAGTTAAAAGTTAACAGACAGAATGAAAGATGATTAAGATAAAAACTGGTCGTCTGCGCACAACTGCGTCTCGTGGGTCCCGATGACCTCGGGGTACTTACTCACGATCTGTCCTGCGGGAAGCACCTGTTCTCCCGTGTCATTGTGGGGAAATGAAGGCAGAGCTGAGGAAGAGATACCACACTTGTCAACCAGGTCTGTGGGGCAGGTTCTCTGGCTCCAATACCACAGACCACCCCCAGGGCTCTGGGTCCTGGATCTTCCACCCTTCCTAGGCCCTTCAATCCCCTCAGGCAGTGACCCTGGGCCTTTCCAACCAAGCCCCACCCCAAGCTCCACGCTGGCCCTCACGGTAGCAGTGTGGGAAGTCCGCGTAGCCCTCAGCACAGGCAGCACATTGTTCTCCCGTGTAGTTCGGCTTGCAGTAACAGCGGCCCGTCATGTCTTCACAGGTTCCGTCCGTGAAGTCTGACTCACAGTCGCACGCTGAGGGAACAGTCAGAGAAAAGAGGGTTATAAAATAATAGGGAGCTATGGTCTGGCCTCCTGGGGTGGAAGGGGGTCTGGGAGATACAACAGCTAAGACAGACTGACAGGAACACAGCTCTACTTACGCTGACAGACGTGAGGCGAGTCCAGCGGCTGGTCTGGGGCACGGTAGAAGCCAGGCAGGCAGCGCTCACAGTTGATACCCGTGGTGTGATGCTGGAGACACAGACACAGAGCTCCCTAAGTCCAGGTATGTCCCTGCTTTGTCATACGGCCACCTACATCGGGTTAGCTTTTGCTTAGCTCACCTGACAATCGAGGCAGACACCCCCACCCTGGTACACGTTGTCCTGGTTCTGGCTGGCATTGCGCCGGTCCACCTCAGGGTCGTAGTAACAGTCGTAGGCGTGGCCATGGCAGTTGCAGGCTGCGGAGTTAAGGCCAACAATTAGCATGCCTTCCATAGCCCTGGAACCCCTGGGACATGTCTGTGAGCCATGGGCACAGGCAGTGAATACTAGCGTGGTATACGTACACTGGCACTCATTGGCGCTGTCCGTGGTGGCGGGCTTCCACGGCTGCTGGTTGAAGCCTGGACAGCATCGGTCACAAGAACCTCCACATGTATTGTGCTGGCAGGCACACTGCAGCCTATGAAGGGACAGAGAGGAGTCAGGAGCCACCCCTGCGTCAGAGGGCTAGAGACGAGGTGGGTGGTATGTCCTTGGGCATCGCCGGCCTGCTGTGTGGGCACAGGGTCCCTCCCTAGTTTCCCAGCTGTCATGTAGTAAGCTCTGTTCCAGACTGCCAACTCCCATTACAAGGGCTCTGCACATGGCTTGAGCCTTAGAGAATGTGGGGAAAGGGGACAGATTCCCTGTCAGCAGAGAGGGACAGGAGATCTCAATGACACCCTCAGGGTGTGTGTTGATGTTAGGGTGGGGCCTAAGCGCTAACACAGGTAGAACCTTGGCCCTCTCAATTCTGCCTGTACCCAAACCTTGATCCATTTCTAAGGGAGGAATATACTGGTTCCTCAAGGGACCTGGACCTTACTCAGTTTGTGAAATCCTGTCAGTCAGACACCCCCATATATATAGGGCATCTCCCCAGGGGCTAGTGGCCAAGAACGACTTCCTCTTTTCAAAGGCTGGAGTCCCGCCGCTGTCCCAGTGGGCAGGGGGACAGCTGGCTGGAGATGAGCACAAGACTGGAGCATCTGAGTTGTATAAACCAACACCTCCCACATTCTACCGGCGTGTGGCGGGGTCAGAGCCAGCCCGCTCAAAGGGGCAGCATACGAATTTCCTGAGCAAGAGGCCAGAAGCCTACTGTGTGTGCCAGGAACTCAGAGCCTCAAACCATCAGCTGATCCCCATCAGGGGGTCCCAGGGCCTTGAGAGTCAATTCTGCTTCCTGTTCCATCCCAAAGGCTTCTGAGAAAGCCTTAGCTTCAGTGTAGGAGAAGGAACAAACTACCTGTCTGGACAGATAGGAAGCAGCCACTCAGACTAACCCAGCTGAGGCAGAGCCACCGGTCTGCAGCGGGCATCTCATTTTGAGCAATCTACATGGTCAAGAGGCACCCCTGAGCTAATCGGGGAAGGCAGCAGTATAAAGTGGTGTAAGGCTGACCAATGGGTAAAAGTCTTTACAAGTCCACCCTGGGGGCTTCTCCCCTTGGGAAACAGAGCCCCCAAGAAGGCCTTGTAAGGGAGGGACACAGAGGCTCTACAGATACCACACATGGCAGACTTGGGCCCAACTCCGTTTAATGAAGCAATCTGGTATATGCTGTAAAAGAATGTTTCAGAATGACTATAAACAAAGGAGTCTAAAAATAGGCAGATGTGAAAAATGACTAGTTAGGACTTCTAGAATTGAAAAAATGCAATTATTAAATTATTAAAAAAAAAAAAAAATCCAAGCCCAGTGTGGTGGGTCACGCCTTTAATCTTAGCAGTTGTGATAGGCTAATCTTATATATATAGTGAATTCCAGGCCAGCCCCATCTACAGAGTGAGCTCCAGGCCAACCGGAGCTGCACAGTGAGACTTTGGAAACAAAGACTGAAGCTGGAGAGATGGCTCAGTGGTTAAGAGCACTGGCTACTTTTCCAAGACTCTGGTTTGATTTCCAGTACCCACATGGATCTGACACCCTATTCTGCCCTCCTCAAGTACAAGGCACACAAGTGGGACATATACATGCATGTAAGCAAAACACTCATACATAGAAAAATCTTTAAATATTTTTAAAAGGAAAATGAAATTAAAGATTTTCAACAGAGTAAGTAAACAACAGGACAGAGCTAACAGGGACAGTCTCTGAGGGGACAGTCTCTGAGGGGACAGTCTCTGAGGGGACA
>JANHMN010000002.1:237623103-237640755 GCA_030674055.1 Rhabdomys pumilio
TCTCTGAGGGGACAGTCTCTGAGGGGACATTCTCTGAGGGGACAGTCTCTGAGGGGACAGTCTCTGAGGGGACATTCTCTGAGGGGACAGTCTCTGAGGGATCATTCTCTGAGAGGACATTCTCTCAGGGAAGGCCGCTGAGAAGAGACAAAAGGAAAACACAAGGTTTTCTCAGACGAGGATCACTGTATGAGAGCACAGGAGGCGGCAAGGAAGATCGAGGCCACCCCCTTCATACTTCCGACTGGATCCACGGGGCACAAGCAGAGGTCATAAAAACACAGCAGCAACATCAGCTCAAGAGACCCTGGACCTGACGAGGACCTAATGCTGATCCAGGTCTGAAGGAATAGTCATCAGAAAAGAATCAAAGCCAACAATACCCTAGTCCAGCAGCCATCTTCCAAAGGTGACTGACAGACGATCACCCACTAAGTGGCACCCTGCAGAAAACGGGAAGCAGACCAGCGGAGCAAGGGGCCCGTGAAAACAAGAACTGGGAACAAGAGGGTGACAGAGGTGCTGAACAGAGACAAGTGTCCCAGATGGGAAGGATGTGGGGCTGAGGACCAGGTCACATGGGGAGGAGCCAGGGTATCTCTGCACATTGGGTTTGCCTGTGACAGAATGCCAGGCCTAGTGGGACACTGTGTCATCACAGTTTCTCTGGAGGTTGAGACAAAAAGTCCGTGCAAAACAAAAAGCAAGAACACTGGGCTGGGGCTCGGTGGTACAGCGCTTGCTTAGGATGCACGAGACTTGGTTTCTTCATCAGAGGTAGAGCCATCGTATGGACAAGTAGGGGTGGGGCCACACTGGATGGACAGGATGAGGGAAAGGTGGCAACAAGACCTCCCCTCTCTGCTGCAGGACAGACAGCCTCATCTCTAGAGAGGCAGCAAGTGAAGAATGGCTGGCTTGAGAGCACAGGCTGGAGCTCTGAGATCATGTTTTGTTGAAGTCCGTGGCTCTGGGGAAAATGCCAGCATAAGCCATTCCTCAAGCCCTGAAGGGAGGGCTGGGCTGGGCTCAGGTCTGAGCGTGTGAGGTGGGCACGGTGGTGAGCCTCTCCCAGCAGGTAAGGATGAACCTATATTCCGAGGCTCCACTTCCTCTGACGTTAATTTGCTTTACTAATGGGCTCCATCCATCCTGGCCATAGGGAGCTGTACTCCCACTTGGCATTTAATTCCCCGAGACAATTAGCAGTGCCTAGAACTGCACTGCCAAAGACTCATTCCCACAAGTGTCCCCAGAAGGCTAGAACTACAGCCTGCCTGCCCGAGTCCTTCAACTGGGGACACTATACCATACCTGCTTAAGTTGCTCTGAGGAGACAGCTTCGGCAAAACGTGTGTGTGTGTGTGTGTGTGTGTGTGTGTGTGTGTGTGTGTGTTATCCTTCAGCTGGGGACACCATGCCATACATGCTTAAGTTGCTCTGTCAATGTGTGTGTGTGAATGTATGCACATATGCATGTGTGTACCTATATGTCAGTGTGTGTGTGTGTGTGTGTGTGTGTGTGTGTTCTCATTCCAGTGTCTTGGCTTCATTTACTTGCTCTATAACCTGAAGCCTGTGCTAAAACTGTAAGGCCCCAGTAGAGGCCCTATACTGAGCTCAGCTCAAAAACTTTGAGGCAATGGAGCTGCTTGCATCTTGTGGGAGTGTTCTGGGGCAGGCTGAGGGGATGGGTAGGACGTGAGTGTCTCACATGGGCTACCTACCCACTGCCAGCTCCACCCTCCAGCTCTATCCTCTCCTGTCCCTGCTTTGTTCTGACTCGTGTTCTGCTCGTGGAGGTGGGGAGTGATGGATCCTGGCTAGCTCCTCAGAGCAGCTGCACTTACTTATGCCCACAGGGCCTTGTCTGTTAGAAGCTCAATATCTGGCTGCTGCCAGGGAGGAGGGAAGAAAGGAAAAGGGAGGACGGGCTATGTCCCGAGAACAGTTTCCAGGCAGAAAAGGGCTGTGGTGCCAGGCTCCAGTCATCCATTGAGGTAAGGGCTTTTGGGGGGTCAGGCTACCAGGAGCTCTAGACTCAGATACAAATTGTGTGATGGCATCGGGTGGTGGGGTAAATACTGGGTATTTCCTGCCTAATCACCTGGCTCTGGGTAGGTTATAGGAGCTTGGGTGTCAGGCCCAGGGCCAGGCTAAAGCACTAGTTACTCACAAGAGGTCAGAGCCTTTGGCTGGCCCTAGTTAGAAGAGCACTGGGGGCCAGGCGGTGGTGGCGCACACCTTTAATCCCAGCCCTTGGGAGGCAGAGGAAGGTGGATTTCTGAGTTCGAGGCCAGCCTGGTCTACAGAGTGAGTTCCAGGACAGCCAGGGCTACACAGAGAAATCCTGTCTCAAACAAACAAACAAACAAACAAACAAACAAACAAAAGAGCACTGGGTACATTAAATGGGGAACACTTGCTGGTCCTGTCCTTGACCTTGGCCCTTTCCCTGAGTGGGGTATTGGTCAAGGAGGAAGGCAACAGAGAGTCTTTGTGCCCTGGGAAGGTTACTGGAGCTGGGGTGGGCTGCCTGGACAAATGGTACATATCCACCTGGGGATACAGATGTGTACCAAGGGATCGTGGCTATCACTGACGTCCATCTCAAAGGTCCTGGGTTCATGGCATCAGGTAAGCTGTCACTCAAGACCAGGACAATCTGAAAGGCTCACATAGTTCTACCTCTTCATATGGAAAGAGAGACTCAGAGTAGCAGCCAGTGCAGGTCCCACTGGGAAGCCAGAGTTGTGACAGGCAAGTAGGTAGCTGAGGATAGCCAAAGGTCTCACCTGAAAGGATCCGAGGGGTCCTTGGCGTCACAGACATCTGCGTGGCCATGACAGACGCAGCGACCGCCAATGCTGATGTCTTTGATGCTGTAATAATACTATAATGGAAGCCATAAGAAAATAGTTGTCACCTGACCATGCCACCTGCCCAGACCCTCTACAAGAAACCAACCACACCCACATGCTCACCCTGCGGGTGACCGTGGGGTCCCGCAGCGCCTTGCCCATAAGGTGTCCCAGTAGTGTGTTGGTTCGAAGAAAACGCAGGCGGATGTTGGTGGCCTTGGTGAAGTCTCGAAGGAGTGGTGAATAGGAGAAGTTCATGGCCCCAGGACGCCCGTTCACCAAGGACACCACAATCTGCAGAAGGCTTGGCAGATGAGGCCAGGTTTAGAAACAACAGAGACCCCCCCTCCAGACAAGCATGGCCGTGCACCCCCACCTCGCCGTTCTCCAGAGGCACTATTCGAGAGTATTCTGTGGTACAGATGACGTCATCATCCTGCGTGATGCGTTCTAGAGTCCGAGGGCCAAACCGCTCCAAACAATCCCTCTTGGAGGCTAGAGGAAATAGAGGAGAAGGTGGGGTAACAGATATCAGATATAGACGCCCATCCCGGGCCCCAGCCTAGCTCCTTGTACTGCCTGCATGCTCTGTAACTCAGATTGCTGCCTTGTGTTCTATTGACCAGCAGGAGTTACTGGACAGATAGGAAAACCCTGGGTCAAGGCAGAGCCCTTACCTCAGGCAGCCAGGACAGACTGGACTGCAGAGCCTTTGCTACCTCACTGCTCAGGCCTCTCTCTTCCTGGGACATGCCAGAGAATAGGTGTTCCTTAACCTCTCCACAGGCACAGTCTGCAGCCGCCTCTCTCCCTCTCTTGCCCAGAGAGTTTTGGGGGAAGTATTACCAGGCCTATCTAATCAGAGTACCCCCACCCTGCCAACATAACTGGTCAGGTGGCATGTGGCCAGGCCTGCCAAGGACTCCAGCTGTCTCCTGCCACAGGCAGTAAAGCTGGCAAGAGGTAGGCCCACAGCTGCCAGGGCTGCTTTGTTACCATGGGAGTCTGAGCTAAAGCCTATCTAGAGGAGCCATAAAATGGCCCAAAGATTCCTGGTACCACCAGTGTGACACCAGCTATGTCCAATGTCAAGCGTGGGAGTCGATAAGCTCCCCTCTATCCCTAGGTGGCACTGGCAGCAATGAACCCTAAAGAGGGCATCACAGGGGTCAGGGCTTGGCATCAGGGGCCTTGAAGCAACTACAGCCCCACAGCAAGGACTCCAGTTCTGCAGCTCGGGACACTCACAGGCAAAGAACTGCCACGGCTGATAGGTGTGGCCGAAGTCTGTGGACCGCTCCAGCACCCAGAGGTCAGGCCGAGGCGAGTTGGCAAACTTGATGAGCACGTAAGCCACGTGGAACACCTGCAGGGGGACAGGGAGTGTGACGTCAGACATTGGGTCCCTCCCGTGTGAGGTACAGCAGGTGATGCAGAGGCATGTCTGTGACAAGCTCTTCAGGTTTGAAGCCTGAAATGTCTTCCTCAGTAGGCTCATGTTTTGGAAGCTGGGTCCCAGCCAGTGGCACCATTTTGGGGACATGTGGCACCTTTAGACAATGAAGCCTAGCTGGAGGAAGTGGGTCACTAGAAAGGAGCCTTGAAGACCTAGTTCCTGTCCACTGTGACTCGCACAGGCTTTGCTAGCATGCTCCTGTCACCAATGGACTGAGGCGCACACCTTTAATCCCAGCCCTCGAGAGGCAAAGGCTGGAAGATCTGAGCTGGAGGCCAGCCTGATCTACATAGTAAGTTCCAAGACAGCCAGGACTATCACACAGAGAAACCCTGTCTCAGAAAAAAAGAAAAAAGAAATCCGATACCAAAGTAGTTGGGCTACTGCTGTCACTAAAGCTAATCACGTGGTCCCTAAACTCTAGACCTGGTATGAAAGGAATGTGGAAGATTGGGACATGTAGGTTAGAAACATCTAGAAGAGATGTCATGGAGATGATGGTTCAGTGGTTAAGAGCACTGATTGCTCTTCCAGAGGTCCTCAGTTCAATTCCCAGCAACCACACAGTGACTCACACCATCTCATTATAGATGGAGATCTTGGGCCCTCTTCTGGTACGCAGGTGTACATATAAGATACTCATATATTAAATTTAAAAAAATTCTTAAAAAGAAAATCTAGAAACTGGAGGTGGAGCTTGCTGGGCCGTTCTAATACAAGTGTGAAAGACCAGGACTCTGCTAGAAATATGGGCAATGACGCCATCAAGATGCTTTCCTGCATAAAGTGTCTCCCACATGATAACCTGATTCTCATCCCCAGAACCCGATTTGACAATGGAAGGAGAGGAGGCTCCACATTGTCCTCTGACCTCCACATGCGTACCACGGCCCACGTGCATATGCAAACACATACAACACACATGCACACAAACACATGAAAAACAATCATAACTGTGGACAGGAGGCTGGAGGGGTGGCTCAGCTTAAGGACAAGCCGCTCTTCCAGAGACTGATTCCCAGCACCCTCGTGAAAGCTCACAACTTTGTAACTCCAGTCCCGGGAGTTTCAACACCAGCTTCTGGCTTCCATGGGCACCAGGCATCCCTGTGGTGCACAGCCGTGAGGCTTCAGATTGGAACAGTTATCCCATAGGAAGTCTGACCGGGGCCATTCTGGCAAGGAATCTGCACACATGTTACCTGCGCCCAGAAACCGTGAGAGGCTAAATTCAAAAGGAATGAACTACTAATTTTGTGGAATAAAATTTAAGGCAACATAGCATCCAGGCTGTGTCATGGTCATTGCTGGCTGCCTTTGGTCAGATTTACATCCAGAATCAGGCAGAAAAATCGAAGCAAAGACGTAGACATTGTAAGTATAGCAGAAAGGCAGCTTGTTTAAATATAATTAAGAGGCTAGTAGCTTTAATTAGAAGTTACATAATTAACAGCTGGAAAATAAGGAAGGTCCCTGGGGGCCTTCAGTGCAGTGAGGTGGCTCTACCAGGTTCCACGGCATAAAACCGTCAACTCTCCTGAAAAGCTGCTACCTGTGGCAGAAGGTTACCTAGCAACACGGCCTCACGGTTTCAGGTTATCTGTAGCTGTGCACAAGGGGGCCACTTGAAATTAACATCATCTGTATGATAGCAGATTTGCTGGGATGGAGAATACGAGAGTTACGGTTTCATAGAGGCTTCTACCAAGATTTCTGAGAAAAGCCCAGCAGGCAAGGAGGTTTGTAACAGAATCAGGTTCTAAACGAAGTTCCAAGCTACAGCAAGGACCCGGCCATTGGCAATGCCAGGAACTTGGAAAATCTAAAAAGAAGAGCTACGGGCTGGGCAGTGGTGGCGCACACCTTTAATCCCAGCACTTGGGAGGCAGAGGCAGGCGGATTTCTGAGTTCAAGGCCAGCCTGGTCTACAGAGTGAGTTCCAGGGCAGCCAGGGCTACACAGAGAAACTCTTATCTCGAAAAACCAAAAAAAAAAAAAAAAAAAAAAAAAGAGCTACAGGCAGCAAGTGGAGTTGACCCTGGAGAAGCCATGTGGTCTGCCAACAGCAAGCCATGTGGACGGGGCCACCTGCCTGGCAGAGTTCAGACTGCCAATTGTGTGCTGCAAATATTGAGCATACAGATGCCCTCAAACGTTGAGCAGACAGCTACAGGATTTAATGTTTGCCCTGTTGCTTTGACTCATCCCTTCCTTTTAGGATAGGAACATCACAAGATGTAGTGGAGCACACCTTGGGAGGCAGAGGCAGGTGGATTTCTGTGAGTCCAAGGCCAGCCTGGCCTACATAATGAGTTTCAGGACAGCCAGAGCTATATTGTGAGACCTTGTCTCAAAAAAAATAATAGATAGAGGTCTGGTGAGATGGCTCAGTGGTTAACTGCTCTTGCAGAGATCATGAGTTCAAATCCCAGCAACCACATGGTGGCTCACAACCATCCATAATGAGATCTGATGCCTTCTTATGGGGTATCTGAAGACAGCTACAGTGTACTTACATATAATAATTAAATAAATAACCTTTAAAAATAATAATAGATGGATAGATACATAGGTAGGTAAATACATTTTAAAAAGGAATGATACTGTTATTTTATATTGGAAGTAACGTCTAGCTTTTACAGATGTTAACAGTCTGCCTTGAGTCCAGAGGATACTGTGAACTTCGCATTTGTGAAGTGTTGGAATTGTTAATTCTAACCCTCAGGGCTTGACAGGGTTCCTTCACAGCCCCACCAGGCCCAGCCATGAGCTCCCAGCAGTACCTGGCAAGCTGTCACAGGACACCTCCTCAGCAAAGCACTCTTATGAATCAACAAACCACCTCTGCACAGAAGGTCCCAAGGGCCATCCTCTCCTCATAGGCTCCCGCCCACCACCCTCTTCAACCACCTTCACTGCCTAACTCTACCAGCTGTGGTCCCTCCTCACCTGAAACACCCCAACTTCACTGTCACCACCAATCTTATCTCTACCCTGGGTCACTTGCAGTATCGGGTATACTCAAACTACCTCAGCCCAAGGGTAAGATGATGCAGGAAGTTCCTTATTCATCTGTGTTGAATACTGCCTGTCAGAAATGAAGGCCTTGGGATAATGGGTGGGCAATTTGCCCCTTTAGCTGCCTGGGACTAGGCTGCAACTGATGGTAGAGTACTTCCCAAGAATATATGAAGCCATCCCAAGAAAAACACACCTCACAACACTTCTCATTCTCTCTTGGCCAGCAGCTAGAAGTTTCATATCACCTGCTATCTATCTACATGCCCAGCTCAGCCCACAGTGCTGGTGGGCCAGCCTCAGACCCCTCCTCCTAAATGCTTCAGGGCCCAACAGCACCCACTGCAGGCTTGGCCTCTCCTGTGCTGAGGAAGGGGAGGGAGTGGTTTCCACAGCCCATTCACAAGTCTGAAAGCTGAGAAGAATGCACCCCACACAGGCCTTGGAGACTGGAGCAAGATGATCAAGAAAGGGGAGAAGCCATTGTCCAGGCTGGGATCTGTTCCAAGCACTGGAACTAAGAAGGCCAGTGGTGTGAACAGGCTGGACCTGGCCTGTACAGGAGGAGATCCCTCCTGCTATCTGCTGGCCCAGCTTCTTACCAATAGCAGATGGAGATCACCAGGCTTAAAGTATGTAGGACCCCATGGGGAAGGGGAACCCTTACTCCAGGCTGTATGTATTAGCTTGCTTTCTGTCACTGTGATTATGCACTGACCCGAAGCAGGAACTGAAGCAGAGACATGGAAGGATGCTGTTTATTTTAGTGGCTTGCTTCCCTCCAGGATTTCTCAGTTACCTTTCTTAAACCTAGGCCCACCTGCCTAAGAATAGCACCATTCACAGTGGGCTAGACTCTCCCACCTTCAACCGTGAATCAAGAAAATGTCACACAGAGATTCCCACAGGCCAGTCTGAGGGAGGTAATTCAATTGAGATCCCCTCTTTCTCATCTTTTTCTATGTCTAGGTTTGCATCAACTTGACAAACAAACCATCACTATTAAACCAAAACCTTCTTTTCTGTTTTTATTTTTACAGTGTTCTGCCTACAAGTATGTCTGCAGGTTAGAAGAGGGCATCAGATCTCTTTATAGATGGTTATGAGCCACCATGTGGTTGCTGGGAATTGAACTCAGGACCTTTAGAAGAACAGCGGGGCTCTTAACCTCTGAGTCATCTCTCCAACCCCATAACCTTTCTTTTCTGACTTCACTCTGTGACTCTTCCAACCCTAGGGTCCCCACTGTACCTTCTCCAATGGACTCTCTTGGTCTCTTACAATGACAAGCCTCTGCTTCTGTCTATGACCCCTTAAGTCCTATAGCTTTCATAACACCAAAACCAGTACCATGCAGGAGACTCATAAAGTATCAAGTCTGACTTAGGAAAAAGCCTTGAGGGGCTGGAGAGATGGCTCAGCAGTTAAGGACACTGACTGCTCTTTCAGAGGCTCTGGATCAACAGCACCCACTACAGGCCTGGCCTCTCCTGTGCTGAGGAAGAGGGGGGGTGGTTTCCACAGTCCATGCATAAGTCTGAAAGCTGAGAAGAATGATGTACCCCACACAGGCCTTAGAGATTATAGCATCCACACGGCAGCTCGCAACTGTCTGTAACTCTAAGATCTAACACTCTCATGTAGACTTACATGGAGGCAAACACCAATTGTATATAAAATAAAGGTAAATATGTTTCTAAAAAGAGCATCTTTGAAAGAAAGAAAGAAAGAAGAAAGAAAGGAAGAAAAAAAAAAAAAAAGCCTTGGCCTCATGGACCACGGCTGCTGTGTGCTGACCCTGAGGGAACACTTCCCAGATTTCACCTCAGTGATGCTAAACAATCATGGCTGATTTTCTCCAGCCAGTCAGCATCAAACGTCCCAGGAAAGCAGTTTCAACATCCGTGGGGCTGGCTTCTTGTTAACAGAGCTGATTCTTCAGTCCCAGATGACCAGAATCACGGATGCCTTCTTGTGGTTTTTTTGAAACACGTTTTCTTGGTGTCGCCCTGGCTGTCCTGGAACTTACTCCCTCTGTGGATCAGGCTGACCTTGAACTCACACAGATCCATCCGCCTCCACCTCTGAATCCTGGGATTAAAGGCATGCGCCACCACACCAGGCAAAAACCACAGATTCCTAACTCAAAATACCATACACATGACTTCAATGGAGTCTGTGAGGGACTCTCAAACTCCCTCTGAAGTCTCACAAGCTGGACCTCCACTGTCCACATGCCTCTCAGTATCCTTATCTTCAAAGGTTTCACAACAGTTCATTAAGTATGAGCCCAAAACTCCAAAATTCTCCCCCTTCTTCCCACAAAATAAAGACATGAAAAACAACATGGTCAGGTCACCACACCAATGCCCTCTCCCTAGTGCCAGCTTCTCTCTTAGTCTGCTCTCTATCACTGTGAAGAAGAAAAAAAAAAAAAAGAAAGAAAAGAAAAGCAACTTGGGGAGGAAAGAATTTACTTCATCTTACACCGAAGGAAGCCAAGGCAGAAACCGAAGCAGAGACCAACACTGCTTCCTAGTCTGCTTCCCCTGGTCTTCCCAGCTACCCTTCTTAAATAACCTATGCCCACCTGCCTAGGGACAGCACTACCTATAGTGGTCTGGGCCCTTCCACATCAGTCATTAACCAAGAAAATGCCCACAGGCCAATCTGACCGAGGCAATTCTTTAGCTGAGAATCCTTCTCATAGCTGGGTGGTGGTACATGACTTTAATCCCAGCACTCAGGCAGACGCAGGTGAATCCGAGTTCACTGCCAGCAAGGTCTACAGAGCTAGTTCCAGGACAGGGGAGACTACTCAGAGACAGACAGAAAGACTGAGACAGACACAGAAACACAAAGAAACAGACAGACAAACAGACAGACAGACAGAGACACAGACACACACACACACACAAACATGGACTGACCGACTCCAGGCAGGCAATGCACCAGGACCCCAGACACAGTTTGAGCTGTCCTTGCTGAGATAAAGGGTTGGAACCAAGCACAGTCACTCTCCCCCAGGGTAGGGGCACAGGCCTATTCACGGGCTGCCAGTTCTGAGGTCATTGTCCACTTCCCTAATGGGGAGAGGGGGGCAGGGAGATACCCCACCCAGCTGGAGGAGGATTCTGGCCTCTTCAGGGACAACTTACTTTGCACCCTGCCTCATGCCATAGCCTCTTGTGCCCTGTGGTCTCAAACCAGAGGTCCAGCAGGTCTGGGATTGTATAATGACAGAGGGACCCTTGTGAAGAAGACAGGCCAGGGACAGCAAGAAGGAAACTTAGGCACAACAGACAGGGATGCTGGCTGCCCCGGGAGCTGGCAGCCTGGGCTTCATGAGTCCCTGGGGCCCACCCCCGCCTTTCCCTGGGCCCGACCCCAGGCTGCACCCTTGCTAGAGGCTCTGGTCTTCCAGTCAGCTGGCCCTGCATTTTTCCCAGCTGAGAGCACTTTTACAAACACTAATTCCAAGCTGCTGATGGGCACAGTAAGGGCTCATGAAAACTTCTAAGCCTGAGTTGGGATGGGATGCACTTAGCCAACCCACCTTCTGTCTACCTGTCAAGCTAAGCCTGTCAGATGGTAGCCTGAGTAAGTGTTCTCAAGAGCTTGCTGGCTGCAGACACTGGAGGGCAGGAAGGCTGTGCCCTCCCACCTCCCATCTGTCTCCAACCTGGTGCCTGCTCCCAGGACTACAGCAGTGCCCGTGCTATGACCCGGGAGGGGCACGGACCCCTGGCTTCGGCCCCTCCCCTGCCACGCCTGCTCCTCTCAGCTGCCAAGGAAGCCTGACCTTTCTGCTGCTGCGCTGCTCTTTGCAGAGGGGAAAAAAAATGTCTTTTAAAGCAAAAAGCAAACAAAAGCTGCCGGTTATTTTTAAAATTCTTGCTATTCTGGGGCAGGCACGTCTCCAGGGGAGCAGCCGGGGCCAGGCTCTTGGCCCACCATATCCATTTACCCCCTCCAGCCAGATCTCACAGGGCCAAGACTCCAAAAGAGGGCTTGTGCCCATAACCCTGCCTGACAGGGCTGGCAGGAGTCCCATGAACCAAGCTGGCCATCCAGGGTGGGAATACAGGGAAGGCTCCAGATTCAAGGAACCATGTGGCCCTATGAAGTCATTTCTCCACCTTAGGGAGAGAGAAAGAGGTACATGGAGAAGCATTCAATCTATAACTCCATAATATGAAGGTTTCAGAGCCCCGTGAGGAGAGGAGATTTGTCTCCTGAGTGGACAGAGGTGGAGCCAGAGGTAGAAGCCAAGACTAGAACCACCTGGCACAAGAGTGGTAAAGAAAGCCAAGGAAAAAGCCAGATGGCAGTTAAGAACACTGACTGCTCTTTCAAAGGTCCCAAGTTCAAATCCCAGAACCCACACGGCAGCTCACAACTGTCTGTGACTCCAAGATCGCACCCTCACACAGACACACATGCAGGAACAAAACCAATGCACATAAAATGAAAAAGGCAAGGGGGATTGATCTCGGGTTTGGACATTATATGTGTGTGTGGGGGAGCTGGCGGGACCTCCCAGGCCCTATGATGTGGGCACGCACAAGGTAAGCCTCCTGGCTGGCAACGTCCTGATCGCAGATACTGCTTCACCAAGAGGGAGGCTACAACTGGCGCCTCTAAGGAAGGATCAGTATTCCGTCCTGAGTCTACAGCCTAGTTCTCCCCTGGCCCCAGGGTCTAGGGAGACCCAGGGTGGGTGTAGGTAGTTGAGACATGTCCTGGGCTGAGAAGACCAGCCCACGGTTCCAGTGGAGTGACTCAGCGGGTGGCCGGTGACTCAGCCTGGACCCTGCAGGAAGAAGGCCCATTGCCAATTCCTAGGGACAGGCCAGGGTCCCAGGCGGTGCTGGGTGGAGGCAGGAAGCCCTTCCTAGCCCCAGGCATCCGGCTAATGCCTTGACCACTCCCTCCAGATCACGCCCTAGGTCACCTGGACCTTCTGACCCCTCCAAGACCTTGAGAAGTCCAGTCCAGCCCTCAGTCTATCTTTCTCCACCTCACCTAGAAATCTGCTGCCATGATAGGGTCTGCTCTGCTCAGGCTAACAGCTGGGTAAAAAGGCAGAACCATCCCTTCAACAGACCAGGGAGTCCAGAAACAGGCAATGTGTGGACTCCACCCCAAGAGACGAGGGAGGGGGAATGGAAAAGCCCAGGGAGCCACCAAGCAAGTCCACCATTCAAAATCAGGAATAAAAACAAATAACATGGAGCTTGTGTACAGCTAAGTGATGAGGTATTTGCACGTGTGAAGACTGCAAGAGTCAAGTATGCAGTGAGAGTGAGGGATGGACGTTGGTGTGGTAGCTCATTGCTGTAATCTTAGCACTCAGGAGGTCAAGGCAAAGGGTTCAAGGTCGTCCTTGGCTACTTAAGATGTTCAAGGCCAGCCTGGGCTACCTAGCAGGTCCAGCCTGGGCTACAAGAGATGCTATCAAATAAACATTACAAAAAATAAAAGCTGTAGTACATGCCAAGAACAGATAGCTGCCTGGGGCCACAGGTGTGTTGTAAACACAGCAGAAAGACTGTAAAAGAAGAGGCAGAGGGGACAAGAGGTTGTCAACTAAGGGGTCTCAGCTAAACAGATGTCAAACAGCCCTCCACACCCCAGCTAGCCCAAGCTCTCCACCCCTCCTGCCTGTGAATCAGCCTGGTCCAGCCAGAAGGTCTGGTGGGGCAGAGGAAGTAGAGTTGATCCTAAGGGGACCCCCCACGGCTGAAACCCAAACAGTTTAGTCTCTACTGAGAGGTGAGCTGAGAGGAGTTTGTTTAAAACCACAGAAAACAGGAAGGCTTCGGGGGGCTGTCAGGGCATGGGGGGTCACCGGGGTTAGAGAGGGTGACTTAGGAGTGTGCATCGTTCTATTCAGAGCGCAAAGGGCCACCGTGTGAGAGACAGCAGTAAGTAGCTACTGAGAGCCAGTGTGGCAGCCAGCAAAGGAGCAGCCATAGTATCCATAGCCCTGGGCTGGGTCCTGTTCTGAGCAGGGGGGAGTGAGAAGGGGAAAGGGGTGGGTAGGAGAGGGCCGCAGAGGGCAAAGGGGAGAGGAGGGGTAGGGTAGGGAGTTGGGTAGAGGAAACCTAAAGGGAGGCAGAAGGGGTTGGGGGTGAGGAAGGTAGATGGGGAGGTATGTACGCAGTGTGAGCATGAAGCAAGCCAGTGAGGGGAAAAGGTGGCTCCCACTCAGGATTGGTCTGAGAACCTGCCTGCACAGACCACTAGTCTACCCTACCCCCCGGGAGTCCAGCTCAAGTCAGACTGGCACAACCCTGCACCTGTCCTGGCCGCTGGACTCTGTAACTTGTAACTTAAGCCTGGCCATGACTACACTTCCTGCCACTTCCCTGGACAACCCAAGCGGTCTCAGGACATTGGCCACATGGCTGTGTGCCCAGCCAGGCCCAGGGAGCCATGCCAGAAGTTTCAGCCTCATGACCACTAGCAAGCAGTCCGAGACCAGCGGGCCTATCCACGGAGCCCCAGCCCGAGGAAAGCAAGACAGGGCAAGCCTGCAGGACACCTGACAGTTGATGTGCTACCATGGCTGTCACAGCAAATCATTCTCCTGGTCACAAAGACAAGACGACTTGGGGCAGGGGACAAGATCCCGATCATAAAGCCATCCCTGGAGCAGAGGCCCTTTACCCTACCCTTAACCAGCTTTAACCGGCTCAGCTCTCATCTTTAGTGTTCTCACTGTACCTGCCTAGAGCAGGCTTCTCTGCCCTCAGTATGCCTTCAGCTCAGGGCCTTTGGGGCTGGGACTTGTGTAGCCTGCACACTAGCAAGAGAGAATGAAGGCCCTATCAGGAAAGAGACTAACACTCCTCTCACCTCTTTGAACGGGCCTGGGAAGGGGAGCTGACACTTCAGGTGAAGAGGAACTGTAGCTGACAGCCCCATGTGGCGAGGTTTTGGGGTGGATGATGGAGGAAGAGGACACAGGCCTACTCACCCCTGCCTGCTAGGGGGTTGCCATGAGGCCTGTGCCTGGTTCCCTGGCACAGGGTCGGACTCTGGAGAGAGTATGATGGGAGCAGCAACCTGATTACTACTGGGCTCCAGAAACTTCCAGATAAACACAAGGAGATAAAAGAGTCCCCCTTCAACCCTTGGCAAATCAGCCTGGGTTTCAGGAAACTTCCTTTGTCCTCAGCTGAAACCTCTTCCTGGGAACCTTCCCCAACAGAAGAAATCTCTCAAGCTCCAGCAAGTGCCCGGTCTCTCCTAAGTGTCCTTCCAGGTGTCCTGGATGCTCCCAGACAGGTGTCATGGGGACCAGCCCTTCCAAGTTCAGTGCCAGCTTTGGACTCACACACTGGGGTATTAGATCCAGGGCGGCCTAGCAGCCCAGCCCGCCCTCCCTAGCCTGTAAGGCTCCCTGCCAGCCACCCCCACCCCCTTCTCAGGGCATCCGCTTTCACCAGAACAAAGGCGCCTGGCCAGGCGCTTCCTGATGCTTCCTGAAGGAGCCCCAGCCCAGGGCTAGCGCCTTAGAGGACCTCCCAGGCCTGCAGCACAGAACCCAGGAAGAACTTCCCCAAGAAAAGCTGGAGTCAGTCTGCCTGCCCCAATCCCAGAGCTTCCTGCCCCTGTCATGGCTGGCAGCCATTGGCCCAGCAGTGACAGGGACTGTAGTGGACATAGAGGAGACTGTCGGTGAGCTCTTCTCAGACATGGCTGGAAAGACTTTCCTTCCCCTGCCTCATGGTAAAACTGAGGCTTAGAGAGGCAAGACATCCATGCATGAAGCTCTCTCTTTGCTTAGAACAACCCAAGGCCCAAGGGGCAGATGTGAGGATGGCTCCGGGCCCTGCAGGAGCAGAGTCCACACTTTGTCAGGAAGGCAGTCCACTGCTGTTCCCCCTCCCACACAACACTTGGGCATAGTGCCCACCTGCTCTGTAGGCGACCTGAGGTTGCCATGGAGATAGGGCTCCCTCTCCCCAGCTACCCAACTCCTGCCTCCTAAGGTGCAGCCAGGCAAGACTGGAAGAAGAGCATTGGTACCCCCACATCAAGGGACAATTCACACACATGCCCTCCCACGGGAGCCCCATTGCTATGCCAAAGAAGAAAGTGGCTTTGGGTTCAAGTGACTCCTGAGACCCCCCCCCCCACCCCCACCCTGCTCCCAGGCTCCAGGGCACAGAGGACAGAAAGCTGGGAGATCAAGACCAAGCCAGACAGCCCTGGGTCAGTGACATCCCCCTTTTCCCCCTTCTCCTCTACACTGGCTGTAGGAACACAGTTGTGGATGGGTTCCCCTGAAGTTCAAGACCACTTACTGAGACCCAGTGTGCTCTCCTGTCCACGGACTACCAGACGGGAAGCAGGTACCTTCCCTAGAGGCCTGTCCATTGCAACCTGGCTGTGAAGACCTTACTCTGCCTCACCTCTCATCCCCTCCCACCTCAGGTGGCTGGAGGCACACGGGCCCAGGAAGGAGCAGAGGCCAGCTGTGCTGTGGTAGATATGAAGACACAAGTCTCTGGACTGGCAGAATAGTAAGTGTGTAAGATCAACCATACAGCCAGCCCCAGCCCTGACCCCAACCCAGCATCAGCCCTGACCCTAACCCCAGCCTCACCCCAACTCCAGCCTCATCTACACACCCCAACTCTGGTTCCAGGGAGCCTCAACATGTCCACCATTCCCACATGGCAGGATCCCAGTGAGTGTGGCCCAGTCCTGGATTGACACTAGTTCCCCTAGGTCCCTAGGCTTGTGCGTCACTGAGAAACGGCCTGATCAACGTCTTGTCTGAACAGGAGCCTAGAGGGCCTATGCGGATTCAGAACTGGCAGTGTGGGTTCAGTCACTGATGCCCTGACCTAAAGGTGGTCACCAGAGCACAGGTATCCCAGGAATGTCCATTTCTACAGACTTCCGCCACATTCCTGCGCCCCTCCCACCTCCACCAGGAATTTCTCAGAGTAAACACCGGGGGAGCCTCTGAGGGAGGGCACCAGGGGCCCTAAGGCAGGTCTGCCACACCTCCTTGAGACAGGTCTGTTGTGGCCTCTGGTGGTGTCCCTGATTTCCATGTACATCCGGGGACACTGAAGAACAAAGATGCCCACTGTTGGCTTACAGGCAATTCCACTAGACTCCTCCCAAGGACCTAGCAATGGCTTATGGCAGCCATTATCAGCCGCCAGGTGTGGGTGACGCACTGGGCGGCCTATAAAAGGACTGCTTGCTACCCAGCCCCCTTTCTCTCTATTCCCTTGTGTTCCCCGGCTGGTCTTTCTCTCTTTCTTTCTCCCGTCTTTCTTTCTGTCTGCCTTCATGGCTCTGCTCCTGTCTGTCTACCTCTACAGGTTCTCACTCCCCCTCCCTTATACCAGGTCTGTGGCATGGCGGTGATTTCGCAGGGGCTACCTTGGCATGGGTCCGCCTGGGACCCCTCCCCTGCAACGTGTGCAGCCACATTATATTTTATAACACCCACCACTGGGCCTTTGCCTGTGCTGGCCCTGCTCCCAGCAGCCCTGCCTGCCCCAGGCTTTGTCTCCCCGGATGGTGACCTCACCAAGCCTTTTATTATCTTGTGCCTAAAGCAAGACAAAAAATGAACCCTACCTGGCCCAGGTCCAGTGTGACGTTGACCTCATTGTACTCCAGGCCACGGGACAGGGGTGGACTCTGCCACCAGCGCTCCGTGCCATCGATGGCGTTGCTCACAGGGTGTGCCTTGTTGCTGTTGGCAGCTGTACAGATGTCACAGTACTGGCCCTGCAGGGAGAGATGGCCAGATAACCAAGGGCTAAGCACCCCCTTTCTCCTCTACAGCCACCATCCTGTCATATGAACCCCCGGGGCCCAAAACACTGTCCTCTGTTCTCAACCTTGAGATCCTCATCTTTCAAGATCAAGAAGTATAGCTCCATGGCAGAAAGTGTCTGAGGGGACACCAGTGAGATCAAGGCAAGCCTCAATGGGAAAGCAGCTTCAGAGGCCTCTGGGGTAAAGGGAGTATGCTCCAGGCAGAGAGCTGGCTACTGGAAAGGCTCTAGGATTGATGCAGTTGAAGAGCAAAGAAGGTAAGATCTCTCCAGCCCTCCCACCTACCACTCTTCCTGGTGGTCACTGCACCCCCAGGGAGTTGGTAGTAGGGATGGGGGATGGGGGTTGACAGTATAGTGTGGGATGGGGGAGGGGGTTGACAGTATAGTGTGGGATGGGGGAGGGGGTTGATAGTATGGGATTGGGGGAGGGGGTTAATAGTATAGTGTGGGATGGGGAGGGGGTTGATAGTATGGGATTGGGGGAGGGGGTTGATAGTAT
>JANHMN010000002.1:237647211-237676810 GCA_030674055.1 Rhabdomys pumilio
GAATGATGTGTGTCAGGAGTGGTCCTTACTAAGGCCCAGGCTCAGAGGAAGGCTGCAGCTTGTTGGGGAAGAAGTCCGGCATAGTTTCTCCCTGACCTGGCATAGGGCTCTATTCCAACACCATTCCCAGGCTACACGTCAGTCCCTAAGCCACCCAACCTGGGGACAGCTGCTGCAAACAAAACCCTACGTGAGCTGCCCCACTCAACCCTAGAAGCCCACCTTGGGAGCCGCCCAGAGGACAGAGGATGACCTTTGCTCACACTCAACCATGTCACTAGTTGTCACAAGCAACAGTAGACAGGCCCCAGGTCCCAGTGTTCAGGTGGCTGCCACACCCTCATAGAGAGCTGGCTCTAACCGCCTCTTATTTAGACAAGCCAGGAAGAGGGTCCAGTTCCAAGGCCCAGGATGTGTGCCTCTGCAAGGGCATGCTTCGAAGAAAAAGCAGTATGGAAACCAGATTCCTTTTCTCAGGGCTGCTCTGAGGCCCTTTCAGAGAGCTGATGGTAGAACCTCTGTCCCAGCCCATCATGGAAGACAGCCAGGAGCCAGCCCCAGGGCTGATTCTGGCAGCTGCTGTCAGCAAGATCCAGCTCTGTCCTCCAAAGATTCAGACTGGACAGATGCCAAAGGGAGTCGCAGCCCTGAGAGGCTGACATCAGGATGTCGTAAACCCAAAGGACAGCATCTGGCCCCTGTTGGCCACTGCTTGGCAGAATAGCACATCATGTCTCTCCATCACCACTGACTTTGAGACAGCGCTGGGAAGCTTGGTAAGCGGGAGGTTACCAGGCATAGTACCCTGAGACCCCTCCCCCAGGCTTGGAGAACCCTGTTGCAAGGCCAGCTATTTGATCTAACTTCTCAAAAGTCTCCTGACTCCTGTACCGAAAGGGTGAGGGGATTGGGGGGGTGGGGGGGTCTGAGGCGAGACCCGGAAACAAGCAGGGATTTTTCCCTTCATAGTTCTTTAGACCCTTCAGACCCAGGTACCATGGAGGCGTGTGTGTGTGTGTGTGTGTGTGTGTGTGTGTCTGTGTGTGTGTGTCTGTGTGTCTGTGTGTGTGTAAACCTGCATACAGTTCCACAGGAGAAACCTAACGCTGCAGGCCTAACCCAAGGCAGTCATTGCCCATGGGTGGAGCCTGATGGGGTGTGGGGGTGGAGATGATTAGGTGCCTGAAGAGTGAGTAACAGTGGTTCAGGTCCCCAGGCTTTACACAGGGCTCCTAAAGGCTTCTCTCACTACCCAGCTTCTCTTCTCTGTGGGTGGGAAGGAGGTGTAACTCTAGCTGGATGCCCTGCAGATGCCTTGGGACATGCTTAGAACAAGTTCACAACCCAGGGAGGTCTCCATGAAGTGATTAATTTGATGCAGGCTGGGCAGTGATGTTGCATGCCTTTAATCCCAGCACTTGGGAGGCAGAGGCAGGCGGATCTCTGTGAGTTTCGAGGACAGCCTGGTCCACGGACAGAGTTCCAGGACAGCCAGGGTTATACAGAGAAATTCTGTCTCAAAAATGAAACAAGGGATTCAGGGTCCAATTCTGACGCTTCCTAACCTTGGTTAATTTGTTTGAGTTGGAAAGGCCATCAGCAGATAGGATGAGGCACCTAGAGCCCAGTGAGTAATGGATCAGGTCCTGGGGTTCTCCTGCTCCGAACCCTGGCAGTTCTTAGAGGAAAATTGTAGAAGTTTTGATGAAGATCTGTCTCCCAAAGAGACCCCCTCCCTCATACAACACCACGATTATTTTTCTATAGATGCAGCCACTTCCCAGCCTGGGGTGGGGGATGGAGTATCTCAGGAACTGGAATGAGGGGCCTCCCAGAAGTATCCTTGCCAGAGTGTATATATAGACACACCTCTACCTGCCTGCTTGCGCAAGAGGCCCAGCCCATTGCCTGAGAGGCAGGTCAGGTCCTTCAAGGCCCACCAGCTTCCTAGGAAGGGATAGACAGTAGGCCTAGGAAAGAATGCGGCCTGTCCTAACATGGTGAGTCTGTCCATAGGGAACTACCAGGTAGAGAAAGCACCGAGGGGTCTCCTGGCACCTGACTGAGATAAAAGATTCAGAATCTGTTGCCTTCCCCACCCCACCACCACCACCTCCCAGACACTACCCTGAGAAGCCTGAGGCTCAAACCTGTATGAAGAGAACAAGAGGGGACACAATGGGGGACTAGTGGCACCTGGAGATGCTGTGCTCAGCCCCAAAGCTGCCCTGTACTCGCCCCCCCTCCCCAGTACCAATGCTCCAACAGGCTCCTCCCTGTCCTGGCTGGTCAGACTGGCTCCCATGGGGTAGGTGGGGGTGAGGGCCTGTGAGAGGTGCCCACAGGCGGCCTTATATGGCCAGGAGGCTTGTGCTCAGGAGGAATGTTCTGAGGGCAGATCCTGACTCCAGCAGGAGCAAGGCTTCCTGAGCAGTCAGAGTGCTTCCCACGGACCCTGGTGTCCTGGCTACAGCCCAGCAGGGGAGCCACCCAACAGGACCTTGAGAGGATGGGGTCCTCAAATCCAAACTGTGCCAGATTTTCTGCACTGGCAAAAACACAACTGGAGGTCAGCCCACCCCCTCCCACACCAGACAATTCTTTGCCTGGGCCCAGCAGCCTCTGCTCTTTGCCAAGAACAGCCCCTCTGCCTACCTGCTCCATCCACCTCTCCTAACCCTCCTCACATCTCTCTGATTCCCTGGGTTGCTCTCTCAGGCTGCTTTCTGCCTCTCTCTGTCTCTACCTCCATCGCTGTCTATTTCTCTCTGTCTCTATTACAGTTTCTGTGTGTGTGTGTGTGTGTGTGTGTGTGTGTGTGTGTGTGTGTGTGTGTGTGTGTTTTGTCTCCATATATCTCTCTGTCTGACTTTCCTCTCCATCTCTCTCCATCCCCCTAGCCAGTGCTGCCCCAGACCTGCCAGCTCAGCAGCAGGGTCTGGTATGGTCTTAGAAGGACTGGGTTGGACAATGGGACAGTTAGAAGGCACAGATACCCTAGACCCCCAAGCTGACAGGCCCTAATTCTATAGCTTCCATAGGGCTGACCTTCTAGAACCTTCTCAGGCTTACAAGTACCCTTGCCCTTCCCCTGGGTCTCTACCCTCTGTCTTCTAGGAACCCTTCCTCACTGTCTTTACAAGCACTTTATTTTTTCCCCATCTGTCCCCTAAAATTACTTCCCACCTCAGCCCTCTCAGAGCCCTCCTCAGAGCCTTCCTCAGAATTCTCCCATGTTCTCTACTCAGCACCTCACTTGTGATATTGCAGGTGGCTCAAGGCCACTTCAGGGGGCTGGTCATTCCAGGACACCAAGATCCTGCCTCACACTGGTGCAGATGGATCTAGGCCTGATTCATATTCATAGGGATCCTGGGACATTGCATTATCAGCAAGGTGGCCTCCAGACCTTATTCCACCACTGAAGTACTGTGCTGCCTCAGCTCAGGGAGGACAGTGAGCTGTCCCTGGGAGTCTGCTGGTGCTGCTGCCTGTCTCCTGTGGTCCCTAAGAAGCCTGAGCACAGTTTGTAAGAGCTAACACCAACATCAGTGGGCAGCAGCAATCAACAGCCTGTGTGTGATGGCCATTAGAGGTGGCAGTGTGAACTGGGGCTCACAGAGTCTGAGCGGAGTCTGAACAGAGCCTGCAAGGGTTTGACCTAGACCCTCTGCACATAGTTATGGTTGTGAAGCTTGGTGTTCTTATGGGACTCCTAACCGTGGGAGTGGGGCTGTCTCTGACACTTTTGCCTGCTTTTGGGACCCTTTCTTCCTATTGGGTTGCCTTGTTTAGTCTTAGTGTGAGGTGAAGTGTACCTAGTATTGTTGAAACTTGATATGCCAAGTTTGATTGCTGTCTCTGGGAGGCCTACCCTTTTCTGAAGAGAAACCGAGGAGGAGTGGATCTAGGGAAGAGGAGAGGTAGGGGGAGGGACTGGGAGGAGAGGACGGAGGGGAAACTGTGGTTGGGACGTAATATAAAAGAAGAATCAATTTAAAAAGAAGTGACTGTGCTTGGTGGTGGTGCATACCTTTAGTCCCAGTACTCTCTGTGAGTCTGAGGCCAGCCTGGTCTACATTGTGTACAGAGTGCATTCTAGGATAGCCAGGGCTCACATGGAGTTGAGGGACACACCAGGGCTGAGGGGGCAGGTGTGACCACCAGTATACAAATCCACATCAATGTGAGGCCCTGACATAGGCTGGAAAACACAGCAAACACTGACTGTTGCCTTTGTGGCAAACTCCTCGTGGTCACCGAGTGTCTGATAAGGACCTCCTGAGGGATGCAGCACTTTGGAAAACTCGTTGTGTAAGGCTAGCAGGCTGAGACCACTGGCCACAGTGGCTGAGTCATGGGTGTATCCAAGAAGAATGTGGAGGCTTTTCTTGTTAATAAACACTTTATATATCTACATTAAAAATCCAAACCGTAACAACAATGGGCAGATGACTCTGAGTCAGTTAGCTCTGCACACAGGAGCCTGTGAGGCCGGATGGTTCTGTGAACCTCAGCACACAGATCAAACTGGTCACATGACCAGTCCATTCCTCCGTGTCTCTCACACTGACCAAGAGGCCAGCCCCTTCCTGTGTAGAGCCTGGAGGCTCCAAGATGGAGTCAGGACAAGCGGGTGGAGGACTTGATACTCACATGACATCTTCGTCTTGGCCACCTGAGGCCTACGGGGATGGTCTTTACTCTGTGGCCCCTGAACGGGACCTCGGGAGTGATAAGGAATGTCATGGGGGGATGGCACACACAGCTGAGGGGCAGCGGTGTCGACAGACTGATGGCAGCGCTAGAATTAAACATAGTCACACTTGACCCGGAGGGGACTCCCAGACAACCTGTGAGTCACAGGATGCTGTACTTATGTTTACAGCAGCAGCAGCAGCAATCCCCACCGCTGAGAGGACAGGACCCAGTGGCTGTCAGCCATGACCAGCACAGGAGAGTGGCTCCTGCAGGATGAAAGACTTGCTCTTCCACCTACTTGCTGTCCAGACCTTGAAGGCCAGCTCTTTGAAGAGGCCGCCTAGGACATGCTGTGGCCACGGCCCACCTGGGTGTCAGCATGAAGCTCGGTTGTGCAAAATCACCAATTGGATCTAGTCTTGGAGGCAAATGGGGGCCATGGAGGCAGGGTGGGTGCCTGGGGCCTATCAGGCTGTTGGCCGAGGCAGGGCCACAATCTGGCAACTAGGACCACACAGACTTCTGACAGCAGCTGGGCCCTGTCAGCCCACACTAGAAAGCCTGCACCTTTTAGTTTAGGTTTGCAGTGAACCCAGGGCATCTGACCCTCAAGTTGGCATGGCCTGGAGAGACACCAGGGGATTCCCAGGAACTTAAAGCTATGGGTCCTCCTTGACCTGTCTTCAGTTGGGCCACCACCCCAGGCTCCTGTGGGGTCTAAAATCCAGCTGGAAGAATGCCTATCCCATCCCATACATGGGAGGGCTGGCACATGTCTTCTTGGGGTCTGTAGTGGTTCAAACTACCAAGTGATACCCAGATACTGACATTGCCTGTTGTCCCAGTACAGTAGAAGCGTAGAGAAATCCACTGTGGGCAGAGACTTTAGAGGGAACTTGGGGTGTCCAATTCAGGCAAGGAGATGTTACCACAGCTGGATCCTACAGGTTAGGTAGCCTTCAGTTCAGACCAGGCTATCTGGGAACATGGGTTAGCCTGAGAGAAGGTCATACCTGGAAATGTAGCTATCCCCCTGCTTGTGTGGAATTAGGAGAGCGAAGATGGATGCTCGCTCCAGATCTCTGTTTGCCTCAACTTTCAACATTAGCAAAATATTTGTCCTATGACTCTTGTGTGGAAATACATTTCCAGGGAATGTAAACACATGGAGACTGAGAGGCTCCTGCTTGCTGAGGGTGTGTGGGTGGGTGGGTGGGGGCATCCCACTGTAAGCGCAGGATTATTCTTTCTAGGGGTCTGTATGTCTCAGCTGAGGGACTGTTCCTGTCCTCCGAGGGCTTCCACTCAGCTGAGAGGGAAGGGAGAGCCACTCTGCAGTCTCCTGACAGGAAGGCCCAGTCTACTACTTGTTCCTAGCCCTATCAGGCCTTGCTGTGCTAACAGGCTAACATGGCCCCTGGGACTTTTGGACACAGTGATGGACTGTTCTACCTTTGTCTCCATCTGCCTTGAGCCCTCTGGCCTAGTCCCAGAGCCACCTCTGTGCATGGAGCCAGGGGCCACTTACTAGGCTCAGCAGGGTGGCGTATGGTCCAATGGGACACTGTCACCTGGGAGTAAGCTGCTCTAAAACTCGTTTCACAAAGAACAGACTCCAGCAGAGAGGCCACCTATGGACTGCTGCAGATGGCCATGTGACCCCAGACACCAGTGACTCTGCTCCACCCACCCACCCCAACTTCCGCTCCATCCTGCCCACCAGGTTGGAAAGGCCTAACCTAGTAGCCTGGCCTTTTTCCAGTCCTTTAGGCAGGGCGGAGACCCCTGCTGTCCTCAGCAAGGCTCAGCCCAGCTCCACTGAGCTGAATCTGGGCAGAGGTTATCTGGGTCCCCCCTGATGCTGGCGCAGGCTGTGGGCCCCTGTCTCCACCAGGAATGCACAGAGCGCCCGCCCCTGCCCACCCAGGTGGAGGAATGCAGTGGGCCTCCTTCTGGAATTCCCCCAGGCCTGGCACCACTGGGAGCTGAGCTCTGTCTCTGTGCACAATGGTACCAGTGCTCTCAGGTCAGCTCTCTTGGAAACGGAGTCTACTGCTCTAAGAGCATCTCCAGCATGTCAGCACATAGCTCCTCTTTGGAAGCACAGATCTTTAAAACCTTCCAACCACCCACTGCTGCGCTATGGACTTTAACTCAGTGGTTTTCAACCTGTGGGTTGAGACCCCTTTGGGGTTGCATATCAGATATCAGATGTTTACATTACAATTGTAACAGTAGCAAAATTACAGTTATGAAGTAGCAATTGTATGGCTGGGCTCACCACAGCATGAGGAACTGGGTTAGAAGGCCCCAGCATCAGGGAGTTCGGGAACCACAGCTTTGACTCAATAGGAAGTGTTCACTCCAAACTCAGGGTGCCCTGAGTTCCAACCTCAGCAACCCCAGAATAAAAACAAAACCATCCAGTAGACTTTGTTGACTGACTGGGCTGGTCATAGATCCATAGATTGTGTTCTATGCCCTGTGGCTTCAAGCAGCTGCCATGGCCCCTACACAAGAGCCCTTCACCTGCCCCACGTTGCTGCTTGTCCTGTGGGAAACCTCTATGACTCTCCTGCCCTGCCCCTCACAGGCCTGAACAAACAGATACTTGTTGGGTACTTGTGGAATGAACAACTCAGAGCAGTGGAAACTATGTGCCCCCTGGAACTGGAGCTGGGGATGGTAGCCAGACAGAAGAGGCTGTACAGAACCCCGCTCAGGGAGATACTGAGGTAGGAGTGGGCCTGCAGGCTCAAGTCAAACTCAACCCAGCTTCTTGGACAGGCTTGGAGCAGGGCAGGGCAGGGGATATCTATCCAGTCTTTATTACACAGCAAAGAATAGTGTCCAGTGGCTTTGTGGCCATGAGGCTCTCACAAAGGGAGTAGACAAAAGTCCCTACAGGGAACAGCAGCCCAAGGGGATGGAATGCTGAGAGCAAGGGGTTCCCGGATAGATGCCTTTATGGACCAGGTTTTGGCTGCAGCTACAGAGCCAGCTGGTATTCCAGAAGTGGCGCTCATTCAGGGTCCCAGCTTTCCTGCCCAGCTCTACCCTCAGGAACTGGCGATAGAAGGCTCATTGGAAAGCTTAGTTCACTGCTGCCAAGGACTTGGGGCAGCTTTCAACCCCGCTGAGGCACCTGCCATCCTGCTGCAGGCAGCCTCAGGAAGGGACAGCAGAGGAGAGTTTCAAACCTTCCTGCAGGGCCTTAACTCTCTGGCAGCTTTTCCTTGAGTTCTGAGAACATTCCAGAAAGACTATAAAGCTGGTTGAAGAAAGAAAAACCTCCAGGAGATATGGGGCCAGGCTCAGAGAGGCAAAGGCAAGCCCAGGCAATTCACCTGAGCAGGAATTTGGATTCTGTCTCTTTCCACCAGCCGACCTTGACCTCAGGGCTTGTTTTGACAGCTACCAACACACCCAGATGACAGTTCCTCTTTGATAGAATGGGCCCTGGGGAGGTAGGTGAGGTTTCTCTGCAGACCATCCATGCTCACCAGCTGGGCATCTCATATGGGAGGTAAGGTCCCCCGGATTCTGAATTCCCCTGTTAACACTGCTGTAGGCTGAGCAGTGCCTGGGTCCTCAGTCTCCTAGCTTCTGACTCTGTAGGACTGACTTCCTCCAACTCTGCCTTGTTTTTCCTGATCTGTAAAATGGGATCTACCTGATACATTCTCTAGACTGCTAGGAAAGAAAGAATATTCTCAGGGTGGCTCAGTGATACACTGAGAGAAAATAAGGTGCTTTTTGAGATAAGGGTGTGTTGTGCCACGAGCCAGTCCTGACTGGCAAGCTCACTGGGGCAGGGAGTTCACTTCGATTTTATTCTAAGGTGGTTGGTGACTGTTGCTCGTTTTAGGGGTTCAACCGCACACTCTCTAACTCAACTGGCTACTTCATACTGGGCACAAGAGGGAAGGTGGCGGTCTCAGAAATATTTAGGGTTGAGCAAACAGGAATTACAAAAAGGTTTCACTAGGTGGGGCATGTTTACGGAATATTGGCGCTTGGGTGTCTAGCCAGCTTTCATAGAAAACAAAAACAGGAGAGACAGCTCAGCAGTTAAGAGCAGGGGTCTTCCAGAAGACCCACGTTCGATTTCCAACACACACACGGTCGCTCACAACTGTCTGGATCTGTTCCCAGGGGACCCAGTGCATTCTTCTGGCCTCTGGGGGCGCTCCATGAATAATGAACAGGCAGACAGAACATTCATACACATAAGATAAAGATAAAGGTAAGCCGGGCGGTGGTGGCGCACGCCTTTAATCCCAGCACTTGGGAGGCAGAGACAGACAGATTTCTGAGTTTGTGGCCAGCCTGGTCTACAGAGTGAGTTCCAGGACAGCCAGGGCTACACAGAGAAACCCTGTCTCAAAAACAAAACAAAACAAACAAACAAAAAAATAAAGGTTAAAAAAAAAAAAAAAACAACTCTTTTCTCTTGGAACCATCACAGTATCTCTCCTAGGTGCACAGCTAGTGTCAAGATGCCACGTGGGCCTACACACCAGAACACTGGTGTTGGAGACAAGGCTGGCTCACAAATCAAAAGACTACCACTCAGATGAACATGTGAAGCACAGCATGACATCACACCTTTCATCCCATGGTCTTTACAGATGGAGTTCCAGGCCCAGGGCTACAAAGAGAAATCTTGTCTCAAAAACCAAAACAAATTAAAGGTGGCTTGACAAAGCACAGAAGGGTGTGTAGCTGCCAAAAGCTGGACACCAAGCACAAGCAGCCCCAAATGGCATCAGTGTCAGCCTTTTAGCCTTAACTCAGAGGGCACTTGGCCCTTCCTCACTGGCTGAATTCAACTTCATAATTTAAACCTGATTGGCTGGCTTGAAAACTAGGAACAAAGGAAATCAAAGGGGTACAGAGAGGTGGGATGGGCTTTTAATTGTTTCTAAAATTATTCTTTTATGTGTTTTGCCTGTATATATGTCTGTGAACCATATGCATGCCTGGTGCCCACGGAGGCCAGAAGAGGGCACCAAATCTCATGGAAGTGCAGCTAAAGACCCTGTGGGTGCTAAGAACTGAACCCAGGTCCTCTGGAAAAGCAGCCAGTGCTCTTCACTGCTGAGCCATCCCTCCAGCCTGAAGGAGTAAATTTTAACAGATAAGCATTCAAGGAAATTGTGGAGATGAGTCAGGGTGTCAGACATATGGACATTCCAAGAAGCAGATTACATCTGGCTAAACAAACACGCAGTCCTTGACAAAGTAACAAAAGAGGAGAGCCTGAGAGGAAATGGGCGTGAGACTACAAAACATGTTTGATAGATAAAAATGAGTAACTGTTTTGCAACCTCCCCCAACGCCATATCTTATATATTCTGTTCTTCAGATTCTGTTCAGAGGTTCTGGGCCTCTGCCTTGAACATCTAAAGGAAGGGGCTGTGTGGGTCCTGGGTGGAGGCTGCCGGCACTGTCCCTGTAAGCCTTCAGAGTAGGCCTCCGACACAAGGTTGTCTATGACAACCTCCTGGAATCATGACTCAACCTTTATAATTATGGATGCTGATTATAAGATTATAATTATAGATTTATAAACTGAGGTCATCATTCCATTATCCAAGCCATTGTTCCATGAGGTTAGTAAAGGAGTCATCTCTTCCTACATTCTTGGCTAGTTCCTTGGTGAGAGCATCAAGACCCTGGAGAACCATGGTGACGGGCCATGTGAAGCAACACTGTTCAGGATGAATAAGTGTCACGGTCTTCCTCACACACGGACTCCACCTTTTCCAGCTAAAGTCTTGTTAATCCAGAGTATTTCCTTAGGATTAACTTGCTAACCCATTCCCTGGACAGTGTTCCAATCAAAAAGGAATCTTTTCTGCTTGTAATGGGTTACTTGCTACAATCTACAGTTTTACTAACCATTGACCACCAGAACAAGGCTCAGTTGAAATTGGTTGTTATTTGGTTTCGAGGTTTGAATTAACTTGGGGCTCCCTGGGACACTTGTATACCATTTATATAAATATGGGAGTCAGATGAGTCTCCTGGAGTTAACAGATCCCTCTTCTTGCAGGAGGGACCTTTAGGCAGGTGGGGGCGTCTAAATGCTGTAATGAAAGAGGTAGCCAACGGGACTAAAGGACTAGTCACTGGTAGAATTTCAAACAAGGATCCTCCACACTACACAGGAGACAGCAGGGCCCCTCAGGCTTGGAAAAGGAACATGATGCAGTACATACCGTTTGGATTGAAGAACCACCCCAACAGGAAGGGGACTACTTGAGTCTTGGGCCACCCAGTCACACACAAATAATAACCACTTTTTATCAAGTGTATGGACTGAGTGTTTTATCCATTCTAACCAGGCATCTGTGTCTCTGCGTCCTGTCTCAGTTGTCAAGGTCTGTCTTAAGTCTTGGGCTTCCGATATGGCTAGTTGGGGTTATTGATCAGTAGCAGATAACTTTGGGATCTAAGTGATGGGAAATTGGGAACGGGTTTGGACTTTAGCAAGTGGGTATTAAGGACACGATTTAAAGATTTGTTACAAGTGATCTGAGGCAGGTGATCTCCCCTTTACCTGTTTTCAGTAGATTTCCCTACGGGCTCTCCTCTTACATCTGCCTCAAGTCCCTAAGGTCTGAATACTGAGGATTCCTGGCACGGGGACTTAGTGTTACGGTGCACTATAGAGACACTGTAGATGCTGACAGTTTGGAGTAGTGGGCATGTTTCTTACCTGTAACTCCTCCATTAAGGCTTTCATAGTGTATGTGGAGGGTGGGTGTTGTAAGTCCATCCCTAAGAGGTGGGTTGTAAATCCATTCCTAATCCTGAGTGGTCTACCAAGTGTCACTCCCGTCACTATGGGCTCTTCAGAGCACTGTGGTTATGTACTTAACCATCCCAGAGAGCTGTCTTTGGCTTTCTGTATTCCCACAGGGTTTCACCAAGCATGCATCAAACTGAACAGAGTATGTCGGCTGTGGTCACATGGTTACATTAATAGTAAAAGATACTCTCTGTTATCTACATTAGAAGCAAGAGTGTCACTAATGTCTTTTTAAAGTGAGCCTGAGACAAGAAATTAATAGGTTTGCCTTTTGGAGTATCCTGAGTTAAAAACCACCTCAGAGAGTTAAGGCCCAAGAGAGGAGAAGGAACACAAGGCTTTTCTGCATGATCCTGGCAAACACAACACCAAGACACATGGTAGCAGGTTGGGATGTCATGGGATGAGAATGTACGGTGATTTACTAAGGGGTGTTGAATATTTCCTGGGAATTGGCTTTAAAGACTGGTCCATTGCTTCCTTCATGTTCAAATGAGATTTGGTAGGCATCTCTTCAATTGCAGGTCACTTCTTGGTCTGAGTGTATGTTCCCAGACCCTTCAGGCAGTGTGTGGCCAAGCAGGACTTGGTAAGGTCCTACCCAGAGGGTTCAATTTTCTTCTCATAAGGATTTGACACTATTTGAGAAGGATTAGAAGGTGTGGCTTTGTTGATAGAAGTGTGTCACTGGGTAAGCTTACGGATGAGAATGTAGCTCTCAACTACCACTCCAGTGCCTTGTCTGCCTTCATGCTGCCATGCTCCCTCTCATGATAACTAACTAAACCTCTGAAACTGTAAACAAGTTAGGTGCTTCTCTTATAAGAGTGGTCTTGGTCATGATGTGTCTTTGCAGCAAAAGAACAGCGACTAAGATTGTCCTCTATCAGAGGAAGGCATGGTGCCGGGGGATTGATGGTCCCAGTGCCACATTTTAAGAGTCTGGGTGAACCTTCTGACAAAGGCTGTGATCCAATGGCTCCCATTGTCTGAGTCGGTCATTCCAAACCTAGGAAATTTACTTTCTAAGCATATTTTGATTACATTATTAAGGGTAGCCCCAGGTAGAGGTATAGCCTCATCCTAGTAAGTTAAGTGGTCAGCTATTACAGTATTTCAACTGGCCTGCTTTTGGCATTTCCATACAGACAACCTACACTCTCTGAAAGGGCTTAACCCCTGGGTTCCCCTCAGAAGGTTGTGGTGTCACAGCTTGCTTATTTATTTTAGAACAAGTAAGACATCCTTGCTATGGTATAAAGGCCATGTACCCATAAATTCTAAGGTAGCAACACACATTTGGGGGTCTAAGTGACTATGTATATGATGTAATAATTCACACACAGGGCTTAAGCTGCAAGTTCTATCTGGGTAAAAGCCATTTCCTGTCTTTTCTTTTCTTTTTTTTTTTTCTGTTGTTTTGTTTTTGTTTTTGTTTTTGGAGACAGGGTTTCTCTGTGTAGCCCTGGCTGTCCTGACTGTCTTTTCTTTAAAAAAAAAAAAATTTACTTTTAAATTATATGTCCATAAAAACCGGGACTTACAGGCAGTTGTGGGTACTGGGAATTGAGCTTATACTTTCTGTAAGAGCAGTTGGTGCTGTTAACCACTGAGCCCCCTCTCTAGAACCTCTCCCCAACCCTTGTCTTTGGAGGTCCTATGTTGTTTTACCTTGGGGGTAAACGCAGGATAGGAGAGAGGTGTGGATGAGATAGAAAAGGGAAATTCTACCATGTTGCCTCCTTAGCAAAGTCACCTGCCAGATCTGTCCCCTTGATCTCAGGAGTTTGTCCCTCTGGGAGCCCAGGGACATATCTTGCTGCAATGTCTTCAGGCAGCATAAGATACTGAGGTCCTGAGTTCAATTCCCAGCAACCACATGGTGGCTCACAACCTGTAATGGGATCCAATGCCCTTTTCTGGTGTGTCTGAAGACAGCTATAGCGTACTCTCCTACATAAAATAAATAAATCTTTAAAAAAAGTGGGGGAGTGCTGGAGAGATGGCTCAGTGGTTAAGATGACTGCTCTTCCAGAGGTCCTGAGTTCAATTCCCAACAACCACATGGTGGCTCACAACCATCTGTAATAGGATCAGATGCCCTCTTCTGATTTGTCTGAAGACAGTTACAGTGTACTCATATACATTAAATAAATAATATTTTAAAAATGAAAATAAAAAAAAATAAAAGATATCTGGAATCTGAGTGGTAAGTTCCTGTAGACAAGGCAACCTTCCTGTCAGTTATACCCTGTGATCCCAGATCTCACCAAATGTGTGCTACACTGAAGACTTATTTAGAATCAGGGTCAAGGTTTAGAGCACACAGGTCACAGATCAGGGCTAACAAGTTACCTGGTACTCTCCTTACTTGACGGTGCTCGCTGTATTTGTCAATACACCATCGACTGCGGCACCTTAGCGTCTACTGTTTAACTGTCCGTCTATGAAGAATGTAAGCCCAGTCATGCGTGTGTGTGTGTGTGTGTGTGTGTGTGTGTGTGTGTTGTATGTTGTATGAATGCTTTGCCTTGCATGGATGTCCGTTCACCATGTTTGTGCCTGGACTCTGTGGCAGTCAGAAGACACCAAATCCTCTGGAACAGGAGTTAAAGGCAGCTGTAAGGTATTGTGGGGCTGACAGGCATTGAACCTAAGTCCTCTGCAAGAGGCTCTTAACCACTGAGTGGTCTCTCTAACTCCCACTCCAAGTCCAATCTTAAAGTGAGTTTCTCTTATGTCAGCCGGGACCTCAGCTTGATATTCTATGCTGTCCAAACAATGTGCTCAATATAGGCTTAGAACACCAACAAAAACTGGGCTGCATTAAAGGACTTGTCAGAATCAAGTAATCTCTTTCTATTATGATAGCTCCATACCTCAGGATCAATGAGCCATCTCCCCGGTTTCTTACTTTCTTTTGTTAAAAGAAGGGTGGCTACATTTGGCCAGTCCAGAGTAATGGTGTGAGTACTTTGGGCAGTGTGCCACAGGTGGTTGTCAGTGTCCTCTGTTCTTGTGTGGGGACACCAAGTGCTGTCCTTTTATTAGCAATGGTAAGTAAATGAAATGGTCTTTCTAAGTATGGCAGGGCTAATACACTAATATAAGGCTGTAATAGGGTTGCTGCTGCCTCTTCTTCTTCCTCCAATTCCTCTTCTCCCTCCTCCTCCTTCTCCACCTCCTCCTCCTCCACTTCTTTTTGGTTTTTGAGACAGGGTTTCTCTGTGTAGCCTTGGCTACCCTAGAACTTATTCTGTAGATCAGGATAGCCTCAAATTCAGAGATCCCCTTGCCTCTGCCTCCTGAGTGCTGAGATTAAAGGTGTGCACCACCACCACCACCAGGCTTCAATGAGGCCTCTTTAATGTCCTCTACTAACCTAGTTTCTCCTGGTTTCCGAGATGAGGGATCTGGTTCCTATAGTTGTCTCTGACTTCATCATGAACATGATAACTTCAATGTTCATGTTCATGTTCAATGTTCTGACTTCATCATGAGTAGAACATTCACAAACCCAATCCCTGCCCGCTTCCTAGGAGAGCTTTGCTAAGTGGGTACAGCAGTTGAAAGAGGCTCTCAGGTTGTTGGGGTCATATTTCTTGGTAACCCAGAATGGAAGAGTCTTAATTTCCCTCTCATGTTGTTCACCTGAGACCAATGTTTGTTGAGCTCTTGGGTCCAGGAACAGGAGCTTGGCTTGTACATTTGTTGTGTCTTCTTGCCTTTACTGTGGCTGTTTTCTGCTCAATATTTAAGCACAAGCTTCAAAGAGCTATTTGGGGAAGTTATACGCCACCATGCCCAAGTTATGGTCACCCTTTCCTATGGAGGTTTCTTACACCATCGTAGTTGATGAGAGGTTCAACACTCACCTCTTCTATGTAGGTTTCTTGTTCCCCAATTCTGAATGCTTAGTCTCCAACTGATTCTTTTTTTTCAAAAGATTTATTTGTTTTACGTGTATGAGAACACTGTCACTCTCTTTAGACACATCAGAAGAGGGCATCAGATCCTATTCTAGATGGTTGTGAGCCATCATGTGGTTGCTGGGAATTGAACTCAAGACCTCTGGAAGAGCAGTCAGTGCTCTTAACTGCCGAGCCATCTCTCCAGCCCCAACTGATTCTTTATGGGATAGTTTTCTGTGTTTGGTGCTTCTTAGCAATGGGTGTGTTGGCATAAAGTCCTGACAAGATCCAAAGGGACAGCCAAAAGGCTGGAGTCACCAGGATACCCATGGAACTTCAGACTAGGCTCCACATTCAACACCATCTTCCTCTCAGTCTCCAGGATGACCCAGCACACACACCACAGACATATGTGTGTGTGTGTGTGTGTGTGTGTGTGTGTGTGTGTGTGAATGCCTGTAGAAGTCAAAAGACAGTGCTGGATTCCCTGGATCTGGAATTCTGGGTGGTTGTGAGCCACTGTGTAGGTAGTGGAAGCCAAACCTGGATTATCTAGAAGAGCCATCTTTCCAAATTCCAGTTCTGGGTTTGTTTCTTCACTAGCTGAGGGAGTACTAAAAACTTAGGGCCCAGGAACCACTGCAGACAGGCCTGGGATGCACTTCCCTGAGAAGGGAACTGTGCAACCCCCCAGGAAGGCTAGAATCCTGACCAAGCCCTCATGTTGTTACAGACAAGAATGGAGTCACAAATTAAGAAATTATCACTGAGCGGAGTGGTGGTGGCACATGCCTTTGATCCCAGCACTTATGTGGCAGAGGCAGGCAGATCTCTATGAGTTCCAGGCCAAGACTGGTCTACAGAATGAGTTCCAAGACAGCCAAGTCTACATAGAGAAACCCTATCTTGAAAAGACCAAAACCAAAAAAAAAAAAAAAAAAAAGAAAAGACCAAAATCAAAGTCATTCCCTCCAAAATAAATAAATAAATAAATAACCACTCAAATTAAGAGTCACAGCAAGGAAAACTTCACTTGTGGGCAAGAGTAAATATCCCCCAAAAGCTGGAGAACAAGAACATCCATTCTAAACTGGCTATGGCTGCCCCTCACTGGCTGAGACTCAGCCTCACAATCTACATACATTAGCTAAGTTGAAAACTGTCAATAAAGGAGAGAGAAGGTACAAGGACAGGGGACAAGGAAAGAGGTGCATGTTAACCATTCCAGGAAATTGTGTCAGTGAGTCAGGGTGTCAGACATATGGACATTCCAAGAAGCAGATTACATCTGAGTGAACATGCAGTCCTTGACATGAGAGCCAAGGGGGAGGACCTGAGAGGAAACAGGCACACAACTACTAAACTTGTTTGATAGAAAAGATTAAGTCGCTCATAACACTGGGGAGATATTCTTGAGGGGCCCTGTGGGGGCAGGTCCCTGCTCTTCCCAATGCCTAAATCTGCTTGCTAGCTCCTGCATGCTGTTCCTGTACCCAAGGGAAGACCTGGGGGTGGTGACAGTCCAGAAATGAGCCCTGGGCTTCACATTCTGCTCTACCTGGGAACAAAGAGATCTAACAGGGGCTATCTGTGCCTGGGGTGAGCCTGGAGGCTGGGTATAACTTGGTATCTGATTGCTTTCTTCCCTTCAGCCTCACAGTGCACCTTGGTTGGAGGGAGTTGTTGGCCATTGTTGGAGCTAGTGGACTGCTGGGCTGCAAAGGTTCTTTTCCTGTTGCTTGGCTCACAGCTGAGTACCCAGTTCCTCTAGACCTAGACAGTGGGGCCAACTTTCTGTTGGCACTGCCTAACGGGGCCTTGCTTGAGCTCTGTGTACCTAGGGGAGAGAGGGGGTTATATGACTGTCTGTGATACAGACCATGGCTGGGAAGCAGAGGTACCAGGAGCTGCTCTCTGAGTTGACTGTCAGAGCCTTCACCTAGGAGGAGCCCTGAGGGAGAGGGGTCTGAAGCTCCTGGTCAGACCTGTTCCAGAAGGCCTGCCCCTTCATCCTGTCATTCATCCTGACCAAAGTTCAGGCCTGTGAGGAAGGCTTCCTTGCCCTGAACTGAATCCTCTTCTCACTAGCTCTTTTGATGCTGGCCTAGCTCTATCCCTTGGCCTGCACACAGGTGCTCCATCAAATCACACAGTCTCAGTTTACATGTATGGGAGGTGGGCCTTTGGGAGCTATAGAGAGCCCAGTGGGGTGTGCTGCACACAGAGACCCAGATAATTCAGACTGGAGCTGGACAGGATGGAGGCTTCCAGAGTAAACAACCCAGGACTGAAGATCTACCCACCCAGTTTTTGAATTAGAAAATTGATGATTGTGATCATAACGACGGTAACGGTAAAGATGGTGATGATGACAGTGGTGAGAGGTGGCATACAGGGACCCTCTGAGTACACACCTTACCTGAGGCACTGTGTGCATGCTGACCAACTGAATATAGATAACTCCAGGCCTTAAATATAATCGCTCTGCTTTGTAGTTAGAAGAAACGACAACATGATTTGTCCTAGGTCATACAGTTAAAGCAAAGGTGAGGGTCTGGAGAGATGGCTCCGCAGCTGAGTGCACAAGCTGTTTTGTAGAGGACCCAGGTTCGATTCCCAGCACCTGTATGATGGCTCACAATTCTTTGTAGCTCCAGTTCCAGGGGTTTCTGGTGCTTTCTTCTCATCTCTGTGGGTACTGGATGTGCATATGGTATGCATACGCACATGGCAAAACACGTGAACTGAAAATGAGTGATTCTTTAAAAATAAGATGAAGATGAGGCAGGCATACAAAGCTGACCAACAATTCTTATGTGATATTAGCTGCCAAGATAATACAGGGTTCTGTTGAAGAGTCTGTGTTAGTCAGGGTTCTCCAGAGTCACAGAACTTATGGAATGTCTCTATATTGAGGAAATTTATTGTGATGACTTACAGTCTGTAGTCCAACTGACCCAACAATGGGAAGTCCAGGAATCTAGTAGTTGCTCAGGCCCATGAGGCTAGTTGTTTCAGCTGGTCTTCTGTAGATGTGGGTTCCGACAGATGTGCTGGCAAGTAAGTGCAAACATTCGAAGAAGAGAGAATCTTCCTTCTTCCAATGTCCTTATGTGTGGCCTTCAGCAGAATGTGTGGCCCAGATTAAAGGTGTGTACCACCATGCCTGGATCTGTCAAGATCAGAAACTTGTGTCTTCCAGCCTCAAGATCTAGAATCACAGGCGAGCTCTCCAATTCTGGATTATAGTTCATTCCAGATGTAGTCAAGTTGACAGCCAGGAAGAGCTGTCTATTACAGTCAGAAGAAATCCAGCAAAACGGCTCAGTGGATGGATGACGACATCTGGCACCAACACTGGTATCCTGATTCAGATCCCTGGCCCCACATAGTGGAAGGAGAGAGCTGACTCTACAAGTTATCCTCCAGCCTTCACACCACTGTGCTCCACATGTGTACACATGCCCACCAAGAAATAAAAAGTAAAATGTAATAAGTCAGAATAAAAAAAAAGCATCCTCTTCACAACAACTAAAAAGCAACAGTGAACACAAGACAGTCCACACTCGGTACATGGAGTGAGCGGTCGACGTCATATAATACACATGGGGTACACCGAGGCAGAGCAGGTGTGACCATGTTCTTAGGGAAGAGACCCAGAGCCCTTCAGGAACCCTGACAAGATTGCCTTGCAGAAGCAGTTTGAACTCTGAGGCCTGAGATTCTGCAGGAAAGCATCTGCCTAACAGTGTCTAGAGTTTGGGGTCCTTACTTGGCCTCTGACCCCATTCCTACTCTAGAAGGCTTACAAGAGGTTCTGTCGACAGGTGACTGCATGACTTGGGGTGAGGGGTTCAGCTAGCCTGGAAGCAGCTAAGCTGAACCCTGTAAGCTTGCTCTTGTTCCAGAATGGTTCTTGGATGCCCCCCAGTGGCGACTAGGAACAATACCGGGGGATGTGAGGTGACCTTTCAGGATGGCGCCTGCTCTGAGCAGTTTCCTCTCCTGCAGATCCTTGGGGGGCTTGAGGAAACTGTGGCTTCTCCAGTGGGGGTACTCACTTTTTTACTTTGGGGGTCTTGAATTTTGTGCATCAAATTATTTTACAGAAAGAGTCACCCAGATCTCATGAGCCCTGAAGGTGGGATTGCAATCCCATGCTGGGGTGCTGATGAGGTGGAGACAGATGAACCCCTGGGGTTCACTGGCTAAATCAGCTGAGACATAGACTAATGAGAGACTCTGTCTCAACAACACCCAGAGCTGACCTCTAGCCTACATGTGTTTGTGTATGCATATGTATAGGCCAGAGGTGTGTGTTTGTGTGTATAGGCCAATATGTGTGTATAAGTGTGTATATAGGTCAGAGGGGTGTGTGTGTATGTATGTATGTGTAGGTCAGAGGTGTGTGTGTGTGTGTGTGTGTGTCGGCCAGAGGTTGGTGGCTTTTTTCAATCACTTTCCAACTCACTTTTTGAGACAAAGCCTCCTGCTAAACCTGGATTAACTTACTAATAAGTCGCAGGAATTCTCCTGTCTCTGCCTCTGGGCCCTTAGCCCTGGTAATACAGGTATGTGTTGCCATACATGGCTTCTAAGGATGGAACTTGGGTCCTCATGCTTGTGCAGAAAGCATTTTGCTGATGCAGTCTTCTTCCTTGCACCACCTTCAACCCTCAGCAATTAATTAATTAATTAATTAATTAATGAGACAGGATCTCACTATGTAGGCTTGTTTGGTCTGGAACTCACTATGTTCAAGGCAGTCCTTGAATTCACAAAGATCCACCTGCATCTGATCAGTGAGTGCTGGGATTAAAGGTATGTGTCTCCACTCCTAGCCTCCCTTACTTTTTTTTTTTTTTTTTTTTGGTTTTTCGAGACAGGGTTTCTCTGTGTAGCCCTGGCTGTCCTGGAACTCACTCTGTAGACCAGGCTGGCCTCGAACTCAGAAATCCACCTGCCTCTGCCTCCCAAGGGCTGGGATTAAAGGCATGTGCCACCATTGCCCTGCTCTTCTTCTTTAAAAACAAAACAAAACAAAACAAAACAAAACACAAACCAGAAAACCCCACCAAGTCTGTTTTGCTAGCCTGGTGACATGGACCTATGATCCCAACTACTTGGAAGGCTGAGGGAGTAGAATGTCAAGTTTGAGACTAGCCTTGGCTACAGAATTGAGTTCAAAGCCAGTCTGGGAAACTTAAGTGAGATGCTGTCTCAAAATGAAAAGCAAAGTACGGGCTGTGGGTGTGTGGTGAGCTAGCTCAGGTTAAGAGTGCTTCCCAGAGGACCACGCTGGGCAGCTTACAACTGCTTGTAACTCCAGCTCCAGGGGATTCAGCTCCTTCTGGCTCCGTGGGTTACAGCCCTCACATACACAAACACACATACACACACATCCGGGTCACAGGTGTGCCCGCCATTTCTGGACTGTAGTTCATTCCAGATGTAGTCAAGCAGACAACTGAGAACAGTCATCACTGTTTGGATGCAGTTATGCAATCATTATGAGATACTCATTTTTGTGTTTGCCTTTTGAAAACAGGGTCTCACCAGATAGTGCTGGTGTCCTGGAAAGCTTCTAGACCAGGCTTGAACTCACAGAAACCAGCCTGACTCCGCCTCCAGAGTGCTGGGATCAAAGGCATGCATGCCACCTCCTGACCCTTGCATATGCTTTTTATCCTTGGCTCTGACTTCCCTCAGACTTTCTTTTAAGATTTGTTTTCACTGTCTTCAGACACACTTTTTCCTCAGCTAGGTTGGGGCAGGAACCCTGCTGTTCCAGGAACAAAACAGCATGGTGAGCTAGGATGACCCAGCCTTTACACTGGTTGACTTAATGATAGCATTGTGCTTACCTGTGAGTGACTTCACTGTAGCATTGGACTAGGACTTGGTAAGTGCTGGCAGCCACATGTGGCCCAGTATAGGTGATGCTGGGAAAGGTACGGGGTCTCTCTGTGCAGCCCTGGCTGTCCTGGAACTCATTCTGTACACCGGGCTGAACTCAGAGATCTATCTGCCTGCTTCTGTGTCTTAAGTGCTGGAATCAAAGGTGTGTGCTGCCCTGGCCCGCCCTGCTGAGGATGCTTATTCAATACTTTAGACTCTCTTTCCTACTAAAGTTTGAGCCTTCCTACTCACTTCTTACAGCTTTTTGAGACAAGGTCTTACTTTGTATCCTAAGATCAAACTCTTGATGTTCCTGCCTACACCTGCCTAGTGTGGAGCTGCAGGCACACGTCCCTTTCTGCCTCTCCCAAAGGTCTGGGACAGATGGTGTGTGCTCTGTGAAAGCCCTTATCACAACCCTGTCTGCTAATTCTAGCATCTGAGTGAGTTCTGGATCAGTCTTCCTCTCACGAGTGACTGTATTCCCTTGCTGTCTAATCTGGCGGTCATTGAGTGGACGCCAGACAAGATGTGGATTTTCATTGTCGTGGGCTTCACGAAGCCTTCCTCCATTTTTTTTGGAGGTGCAGTGGAGTTATTTACTACTTTGATCCTTGCAGGTCCTGCTTTTATGATGGTAGGTGGGCCCAAGGCATTGTTTTGGGCAGTTACCAGAGGCTAGACCTTTCTGAACATTCTGCCCAGCGCTATGTGCATTAAGCTTTTCTACTTGATTCCAGTCCCTACCCTTTCTAGGACTGCTGAACTTGCCAAGTGGAGTCTACTGCAGATTTCTGGGGTTTCCCTTTGGCCACGGTCTCCTTCCTGGAACACTGGCTGCTTTATCTGTGGCCACTAAGGAGGCCTTAAGAGATCCACATGGGAAAAAATATACACATACAACATACACAGATGCAGCCAGAGCAGCTGCAGATCTCAAAACTGAAACATAAACAGACCACCCTGTCCACGTGCCTTATGGAATATATGTATATATTATACACACACATACATATATATATATATGCCTTGTGGATATATTCCTTAAGGTTGGTGGCTCTGGTGTTCTCACTTCTGATACACAGTAAGGATCTAGTGCAAATTCCAGCTGCAATGAGGGAAAGGACTCTGGACAGCTTGAACGTGGCAAATGTGACTCTGGCAAGCTTTGCCCTTCTCCCCAATTCCCTCTTGCTAAAAACCGCTGGATTCCATTCCTAAAGCTAGTCACCAAGGTCTATTCCCTTATTTGGCCACTTCCTCCTCCTGAGGCCGACTACCAAGGTCCAGCTATTAAAAGCCCTATCCAATCAAAATATACCACCGTGTCCTAGCCCATTCTAACACAGAACTCCCCCTTTTCTCTTATTAAAAGTTACACCTGCAAGGTCATTGGCTGGTATTTTTCTGCCCGAGTCAGAAAACAGCCACTTTTAATTTTTCTTCCCCCCAATTAATAAAAGATCTCTCTGTGAAAACTGTTGCTTGGGTGTGGTTTGTGCCTGAAAGAGAACCACTGCTGCTCGGGGAATCATAATGCACATGTGACTACTTGCTTTCTAGGTGTGTGGAAGAAAGTGTAGCGTTCGCTTCACTAGACCCCGTGCCTGTCCTGGAAGGTGATCACCGCTCAGGGTACACATGACAGAGAGGTTCTCTCCAAGACCATGTAACTGGGTGTATGTCCCAGCTCCAGACTGCAGCTCCAGTCCCAGAGAGATGACATCAGGCATGCAATTCTACAGATGAGTGAGAAACGTGGATTCAAATGGGAAGAAATGTAATCGTAGTTGTCAACATCGTAGACAGTCTTCTGTCCGGGCTCTGTAGCCTAGTCAACGAGGGGCTTACTGCGCATTATGGTGACTGTGGTCATGGAACTTCCTTTTTTGGAAGCAGAAACTCACTGTGTAGGCCAGTGTGGCCTCAAACAGATATCCACCTGCCTCGGTATCCCGAATGCTGAGATTAAAGGCGTGCACTCTCTGGCCAGACTCACTTCCCTAGGCGTGTGGACTGCGTGGTGGCTGAAGCGCTGAGATTAAAGGCGTGCACTCTCTGGCCAGACTCACTTCCCTAGGCGTGTGGACTGCGTGGTGGCTGAAGCGAAGTAGGGCAGGGCCTGGGGAGAGGAGCAGAGCTTCGGGGAAGGGGAGCAGGATAGGTAGGGTTTTTTTTTTTTTTTTTTTTTTTTTTGGTTTTTTCGAGACAGGGTTTCTCTGTGTAGTCCTGGCTGTCCTGGAACTCACTCTGTAGACCAGGCTGGCCTCGAACTCAGAAATCCGCCTGCCTCTGCCTCCCAAGGGCTGGGATTGAAGGCATGCGCCACAACCGCCCGGCAGGTAGGGGGTTCTTAAGCATTGGGCTTCCCGTTCCCGCTTCCCTCCGCCACGCTCGGCCGTTCCTCTCCGAGGCCCTGGCGGCGGCTTCCCGGAAACGCTTCAGGTCTGTGGCGTCAGCGTTTCAGAAGAGCGGTCCGGCTCCCTCAGACACCTTTCCAATCCTCGAAGGCAGCCGGCAGACAAGCCAGCCATCGGAGGGCGGAGGAGCGGGATTACGTGACGAAGGCGGAGTCTGAGGAAAGAGGCGTGTCTTTGTCGGAGGCGGAGCCAGAGACCTATGCTTGTGCTTTGTGTGAAAGAACCAGGGCTTTTTTTGCACCGGAAGCGGAAGTGAAACTTACAAGCAGGCCTCCGGGATGGTGAATGCAGTCAACGTGACCCGGAAGCATTTACCGACGAACCGCCCCTCCTGCTCAATAGTGCTGCGGAGGAACAAGCTACTTCCTTTCTGCGCTCTCGCTAGACCAGTGAGCAGGTAGGCCGCGCGGCGGGCTGTGGGCGCGAGCCGGGCTGGGCCGGGCGCGGTTCGGGAGGTCGCAGTCGCATGGCCGGGAGAGCTCGGGGGACATGGGTCTGGCTGGGGCCACAGACTCGGAGTGCGGGCCTGGCCTGACCTGACTCATGACCCGCGTGGTGATTCTGTAGGGACGGCCTCAGAATGCAGAACGACGCCGGCGAGTTTGTGGACTTGTATGTGCCGCGGAAATGGTGAGCATCTGCGGCCCCATATTTCCTGAGCCCGTTTTTCCCCATTCCCTTTCACCTGCTGTTCTTTCGTGACCTGTTACACGCACTGTGCTTTTCTTAGCTCCGCGAGCAACCGAATCATTGCTGCCAAGGACCACGCGTCCATCCAGATGAATGTGGCCGAGGTGAGCTGGGCACCCGACGGTGAGGCTAGTCCTCGAGGGAAGGAATTAAAAGGCAGGCCCGAGTGCCTGGTTCTTCCCATTGGTGTTTCCTAACATCGAGGGTGGGGTGGGGTCAAATCTCCCAACCTCTTTATTTTTCCAGGTTGACAGGACCACAGGCCGGTTCAACGGCCAGTTTAAAACCTACGGCATCTGCGGGGCCATTCGCAGGATGGTGAGTTTTACCACACGGGCCTCTCTCTGCCTTGTACTTCTGTTCATGTAAATGTATAAGCTGTGGTGGTGGTGTCCATTTCTTCCTGTGGGTATATAGATTTGGGTCTGATAGTGCATGCTCTGCCTTGCTAAGCAGGGAGCCAGCTCTGGGATACTCAGGTATTTATTTTTAATTTTAAAGGGCGAGTCAGATGATTCTATTCTCCGATTGGCTAAGGCTGATGGAATTGTATCAAAGTAAGTGGGGGTGAATCTGACATCCAGATTGGGTGGCTTGGGACTTCCCAAGAGATAGAGCTTTTAATACTATTTTTTTTCCTTCGTTAGGAACTTTTGAGCAGAAGAAATCGGGAATAACTTGTTACAAATAAAGGTGATAAGTCCCTGTAACAGTTGAGTCTGCTTTCACTGTGTTTATTATGTAGGGCTAGCCTTACTTACCTGAAAGGAGACAAGCACGGAGGTATGTTGCAAAAACAAGTTTTACTTTAACAAAAACAATTTAACACCTTCCATTCAAAACCTGCTGGACACACACACACACCATTCTGGTCAGCCACTCAGACAGTGGTGTCCTTTTCAGTGCTGGGGGTGCAGCACCAGGTCTGTGGCATTGGGTCACAGTCCAGCTGGACACCGTGGGTATACCTCAAGTTTCTGGGCTCAGTCTGTGGGGACTCTGTCTGGTTTAAGGGTTGGCTTTGCTGTGACACTGCTCAGTACCACACAGCAACAGCAGCTCTTGGCCTTGTTGAGGGCACAGAGGGAAGGACTAAGAGACCAGCTTGGTAAAATGAATATACCTTACCACATAAATATAAAAGCTTAGATTATTACTGTTTGCCAGCTTTAACAGTCCATCATCTTCATTTTAAACAAGATGATGGGGCTGCCCCAAAGATGGCCTATCTGCAGGAGCCACTGTCTTGCACCCAAAGGTGCTCTGAGGACTGGCATGCTTACACCAGCATAAGCATGGACAGGATAAAAGATTATTTACTATCCTTTAAGGTTCCTGTTTAAGCTATTACTGATTCGCTAGGCCTAGGTGGTTGAATGGTGTCAGGCGATGAGGCTGTGGAACCAAGCACTTGGGAGCAATGGGACTAGTGTCTGTCAGGCTGGTAACCAGTTTCTAGGGAAGGATAACAGGCCTGGGAAGGTGGAAGATGGCTCTTGTCTGGTGTCAGTAGGGAGACAGTGGCACAGGCAAGTTGGCCTAGATGGCATCTACTCATTGATGTTTGTCAGTTCCTTCCTGCTTGAGGATCAAGTGTGGTTCCGAGTCAGCAGAAGGCCTTAATGGGCCAGTTTCTGTTCCCATAGAGACCAAATATCAAGTTATAATACCTTTTCTCCATCATGATATTGCTTAGTAAAGTAAGAGCCCGCAGTCAGCAGTTGTCTTAACAGTCCAGTAACACGGGAAAGTTGTGCTGGCAGGGGTTGGGTGGTGTTGGCCAAACACTGCAGGGGTTTCACAGTGGCAGATAACTTTAACAAGGTCCAGTGTGAGCAAACTCAGAATGGTCAAGGTGTCTGCCCTTTCCTATATTTTAGAAAAACAAAAAATGTGCTGATGGGGTCTCTGCTGGCAATTCCAGCATTGGGTCTGGACACCTAGGTCTCTGCAGGCAAAATGAAGGCTGGACCTCACTCGGTTCACAACATAAACCAGGCTGGTCTCAGGCACATGAAAAGCAAACCAAGCCCCACACTTCATTTGCTTCAGGAAAATCCTCAACAGGGCCTCAAGGTGGAGGTATGGTACACCCCAAAATAAAAGCAGTGTCTTCCCAAGGAAGCCAAGAGGTGGTGTGGGCTGTGAGGGGCAGGTGCAGTTACTGGAGGAGGGACAGGGCTACTTGTCAGTGCTCTGGCAGCCTCCCTGTGGGGTGCACTGTGGGGCTACAACTGCTGGGTGAGGCGTCTGTAGTGAGGTAACACTTGGTTCTCGGGGAGGTACAGGGCCAGTTCCAGAGCCACAAGCACTGTGAACTCAAATCCAATGAGATCTTTCCTGTTGAACCGGAACCTCTCCTCCAGCTTCTGCAGTGAAGGGAGCAAAGTGTCAGTGGGTTAGCTCCCTGTGTCCCCAGCTAAGGCCAGTGCCAAGCCCTGGGTTGCTCGTGCTGCGCACACCTCGCACTCACGTCAATGAGCTGCTTCACTTCACTCTTGCGGAGGTCACTGCTGATCTTGGCAGCCAGCAGAACACAGGCACCAGCACACAGTTTGCGGTTCTGTTTGTTGAGCTTGCCCTGCAGTACGAGCTTCTCAAAGTACACATAGGCCATGGACACGGTCACAGGCTCCAAGCTGCATTCTTCAGAAAGGTTCCGCATCTCCCGTTTTAAACTGTGGGTGGGATGGGAGCCATGTCCCTGGGGCAAATCTATGTCGTGAGACTATGATGAAGCAGCAACCACCCTTCCATGGCTACCATGGCTATGCCATGGGCTGTCAGCACACACAGCTCAGAGCCAGGTTAGGGGGCTGGGTAGGGGTATCTGCCTAGCCCGCCCTTACCTCCTAATTTTGCTCAAGGTCAGTTTGATATGAGGAAACTTCTCCCTGAAGGTCTCGTTCATGTCCTTCTTGAGGTCCGCAGGCTTCACATACTCTATAACAGTGGTCTATAACAGAAGCAGAGGTAAGTGGAGGCAAGATGCTTGGGAGTAGATGCCCTGTAGCCTGGATTTACAGACACGAGCATGTAGGGCTTCAGAGAGATGCTTGCATTTCTGAGGATAACATGGCTCAGTTTGTCCTCTATGGATAGGCCCAGCCTGCCAGGCATTCAGAGTTGACCTCAGGAGATGTCCAGCATGGCTGGCTATCCTGCTTTGGCACACTACCCTTGGCTATGACCCTTCCCACTACTTGTTAGTGCTGGGTGGGGACAAGGCATGCTGGGATGGCTGTTCTGAGTTTCTGGTGTGGAGGGGTACTCACTCAGTGTATTCCTTGAATCCTGAACGTTGGGGTTATGGAACTCACCATGTATGAAGCAAAGATGAGTACACGCTTGTGCTTCCCACATGGCCACTGTGGGTCGTCCAGGAGGTTGGGGTTGTATTCCACTGCATCTCCCCCGTCACTTCCTGTAGGCAGAAGCAGCTATTGACACCCTAAATCCTGATCAAAACCCACACCACCCCTTTCCCACTGCAGCCAATGAGGAGGCATGACAGCAAGGCTCCCTGGTCTGAGAGTGGCTCCAGGTCAAAGGCCAGGGCTTGGGTAGTCTGGGAAGTGATGTCTGGACAAAGCCCTCTTCCACACTGACCCTGTCTTCTGCTTGACTCAGGCAGAGCCTAGGGCCACATTATCTGGAATCCTTTCCTCTGAGAAGCCTCAGTGCAGAAGCATGAGTGTGGCTTCTATGCTGTCTGCCCCATCACTGTGCCATGTGCCTAGCCCAGTGCTACTGCCTCCCTTGTGCCACGGTGAAGGCACCTCAGCTACCTAGTTCTGTGCCAGCTGGTGTTGACTTGGTAGGCACAGGTTTGTGTCTTGAACTTGGTGGAGCCCGGGGGATGCTGGACCGAGGCTGGGGCAGCATGCCATGACTGTCATTCTTGTGTATAACCAGGGCATTAGTAGGGTACAGGAACTTTGCATAAGACACGACCTGGAAAAGCAATCACGTTAGAGCTCAGTCCTGCTCCCCATTCCCTCTGCCCTCCAGTGAGGAGCCTGGAGCCATGCTGCCACCCAGCTGGAGTGAGTACTTTCAGGTCAGAGCACTAGCTTCCATCCTAATCTGTGGTCTGTAGTTGGGCTAGTCTGTTTTTGAAGATCCTGGCCTACTGGTCCAGAAGCAAGGCTGTACGTGAAGAACCCAAGGGGGAACAGTTCGGCTACTCACAGCTGGCAGTGGCCATGTATGGTGTGCTCTTAGGCCCTTTCTTGGGGTGGCACGAGCCAGCTAGTGACAGGTGTAATGGGGGATGTGGCTCGCTCTTAATGTGCAGCACCTGTCTGCCTAACTCTGCTGGCCACTGGCTGGCCACGGGGCTCTTGCCTTTCCATCTGCTCCCAGCTCAACGCCTTCCAATTCAAAGACCATCTCAGAAGAAACAGAAACGCCGCCGGATGGGTGCCTCTGCTTCTGGCTGTCCACCCTCAGGTCACTGCAATGTATAGGAGAGGGAGGGCTGTAGTCCCTCTGCCTGTAGTCAGTGAGTGAATGCTCGGCCCACAAGGAATCCACATGCAGCTTAGTCTGCTCATCCACCCACAGAGTGCTCCTGCCACAAAGTCCTCAACACAGGAGACGGAGATGGGCATGACCTTGGAGGTACATGACAGAAGGTTTAACCTGAGGGCAGCCTGTATCTCACTCCTGCCCTGTCATCTGTCACAGCACCTGGGAGCCACCACTCTGGAACATCCCTGAACACTTACCTGAACTTTGGCTTAAATTTGCTTCCTAGGTGCCTCAATCCCTTCAACTGCAGTCACACAGCTCAGCAGCTGGCCTGGGATCCTGAGAACTGGCTATCTCCCACTCTGGACAGGAGGCTTCTCTGTGTCGACTATTGTTCTGTGGGGTCACACACAACACTGCCCCACCCCAACAGCTGTTTCCTTCTTCCCTGAATTACACTCAGGACACAATTGCCTGGGCTGGTCACAAGGTTTTAGGAACTTATTTGAGAGAGGTTCAGAAATATTTCAGTCAACCTATATATAGTTTGGCTTTATATAGCCTACCTATACATACCTGTATTCAGCCAACCTATATGTAGCCAGCCAACCAGACTGACTGACTGACTGACTGTCCGTCTGTCTATCTATCTATCTATCTATCTATCTATCTATCTATCTATCTATCTA
>JANHMN010000002.1:237676820-237713246 GCA_030674055.1 Rhabdomys pumilio
CTATCTATCTATCTATCTATCTATCTATCTATCTATCTATCTATCTACACACATATAGATAGTTTGAACAGAACCCATGGCTCTGGAGACTAAGAGCCTGGAAGCACATTCCTGGCTATGGTGGGAGATGATGTGCTGAGCCCATGAGTCTAAGGCCCCAGCCTATACTGAGAGGCAGGCTGCACTGATTGTGCTCAGCAGGACCAGGGCTTACCTGTGTCCACAGCATGGGTCTCTTACCTGATCCGCAAGCCCTCTCCGTAGGGCAGGACTGAGAAGGCTGCACACAGGGACCGCTTGGCACAGATGAGCACAATCCTGTGGGAGGCTCAGGTCAGAGCAGGCAGCAACTCTGTCCTGTCTACATGTGGCTGAGGGGAAACTGCCAGAGCTACTAACGGGACTTGGATTCCAGAAGCCAGGCCTGGCATCTTAGCACTTGGGCCAGATTCACTAGAGTGCTTAGGAAGCTCCCTGTTCCCAGGCGCAGGACCACAGAGCTCCTATTTTTTGGGATCACAGGTTACCCAGGAAAGGGCAGACTCATTTGCACTAAGAGGGGGCACAGGAATGTGCCAGAGTTCATCTGCAGCAATAGGCTGCAGAGTCCAGACAAATGCAAGGTTACTGCTGCTAGAGAGCACTGGGTCTAATTCAGAACTCAGCTATCCAGGGGGCTTAGGCCTATGCATGCTCAAAGCTGTAACTGTCTCAGTGCTCAGGATTTGCAGGGAGCTACTTCTGGCCAGAACCTGCAGCATTTCCTGGGGACACTTACTAGGGTGACCAACAGTGGGGAAGGGGGACTCAGATCAGAGTGCTAGGTAATATGTTACCAAGGGATAGGTCCAAAGCACTGCTCCTGTACCAGTGCAGGCATATGCAGCTGCTAGATTCTAGCCTAGCACTGTTCTGGGGAGCCAAATACCAGTTTGAGTTAAGCCTCCCATATGTCCCCCAATATATCACATTTCTTGTGTGTCCCCAATGTGACTCTTAGTGCTGTCAAGTATAAGTGCATATATGCTCCCCTAAAATGGCCACACCTTCTATCCTGGGCACATTTGGGGGTGGGGAGGCATCTTTGTCTCTCCTGTTCTCTTTTTCTGAAGACTTATGTCCAGCTGGTGGCCCTTCCCTGGGATTATACAGTGGTGGCTTGCTGGCCTGGCTATGCTAGCCAGTGTTCAGCTAATAGAGGGCTGGGAACAGGATATGGGAACAGGCTCATGAACGGAAGGTGCTGCTGCCAACAAGGGCAGGGCCCGGATCTCATATTTTTGGCCTCCAGAGATATGGCCTGGTCCCACAGTGTAGGGAGCACAGTGGGCAATCCCAGACCAGGCCCTCCACACTCTTACCTGCTGTTCTTTGTATCATACTGCCTCATGTTCTTGATGAAGTGGGTTTTCTTCAGGCCTTTGTGTCTTGGTGATCCAGATGCATGCTTGGTTCTGTAAGGTAAAAAGCAGGTCGTTCTTGCCCTTCTTGGACCTTCTTGTGGCTCCTGGGGTCACAGGCAACTGGAGCTCAGGGCTTGGAGCAGGGGCAGGCAGGGTGTATACCTCTGCACCGAGGCACATCCCACTGCATCTTCCAGAAACTCAAGGGAACAGCGCTGAGATGTGACTCGTCTCCTGCAGGAAGACATCATGGCCTCAGAAGAGACAACATACAGACTCCAGGAAGCCTTTGTGGCAGGTCCCACAAAGAGCAGAATTGAACTAGTGTGGAAATGTGTAGGAGGGCTGCCATGAAACCAAGAGACTTTAAGACTCTGTGAACCAAGACAGCGGCATAGGGAAGTCCTTTTCCTTATTACAAGGTTGCCAGCCTTTCCTAAGGGAAAGCATCTAGTGCATGGCAGTTTCAACACACACACACTCGCACACACACAAGTGCACATTGATACATACACAGTCAGAAATACACACACACACACACACACACACACACACACACACACACACACACAGACACCCCTCCCAGTGGTTGCTCCTACGTCTAGAACATTCTTTTCCAAATGTGCAACTAAGATTTCCTTGTGGACTTTGGGTTCTAGTTCCATGCTGCCCCTTAGAAGACCTGTTGGTGCCTGTCACTAAAGGAAGGTAAGGGCTCTGCCTTGGGAGCACTGATCCCTGTGGGTCATGCTGGCTCCTGGTTGCCCTGGGCCTGAGGGAGGCTGTCTCCTAGCAGCATGTACCACAACAGGCTTCTTCAGGCTGAGGAATGAGACCCCACCTTTACACCAGGACAACAAACCCAAGTCTTTATCCCCATGGTTGAATGACTAGTCAGTTACAGGCTGTCTGGTTCTTAGAGGACACAGTTAGTGAAAGCAACAGCAAAGCTACAGGCTCACGGTGTGGGAAGGGAAGAGGTGGTCCATGGTTCTGAGCTTGAAGCTTGTCCCGAAACCTCTGCCATTGACAAATTTGTGCCAGGGCCCCCTGAAGGCATAGAGTCATGAGAAGCCTCAAGCTGAGGCTGAGGTGTGCCAAGCACTGTGACTCCCTTGCACAGCCCTTAAGAATGAGGCCTGTATCCAGACCGAGCGGGCTGCAGCTTCCCATCTCTATCCTATTATTAGCCATGTGGTACATGTTATTAAAGGAAAAATAAGGAACAGCTAGGCATGGTAGTATGGGGGACGGTGAGTTTGAGGCTAGCCTGGGCTATCTGAGACCTTATCTCTTTTTGTCTTGTTATTATTTAATTTTAAAAACAGGGTCTCATGTACTCCAGACTGGCCACAAACTCAATAGGTAGCTGCAAATGGCCTTGAACTCCTGACCCCTCGCCTGCACTGCTGCCTGTTGGGATTACATAGAGAAGCAACTCCTTCAAAAGCCATTCACCTACGTATCATCATTTCCTGTAGCTCACCAGGAGTACTGTGGCACGAATCATTGTGACAAAGGGTCACAAAATGCCATGATTCGGTCACTTCTTGCCACAGCATCTGAGCAGGTCCATCTGGTGGTGAGGATCTCGAGTTTCACACGGTAGGCAAGCTGCTTTACCATGAAGCTAGACTCCAGCCACGATCACTTACCCGTCAAACACACCTGACTCAGCTTGTCCTTGTGTGCAGGCAGGATGCCTGGGCCATTAAAGATTAGTGATATATGTCAAACATGCTCACTAGTCCTCACTCTAAGAAAGTCCTGAAAGTAGATATCTGGCCAAGGAATTCACCAGGACATATGATCTGAGGCTTTCCAGACAGAAGCTGGAACACATATGAGCCACCCTCCTCCTGCCTGGACCTCAGCAATTGTGCAGGTATTTTCAAATAAAGAGTTGAGCCATGTGCCTGTGGGATGGCTGCATGAGAGGCAGACTCCCTCAGACTCAGTTCTTCTAACTAATAATCTGCCCCATGCAAGATATGTGGCCCTTCTGACAAGCTCAAAGCAGCCAAAGGGCTCTCCAGGCCACACAGCTGCCAAGGCACAGACGCTGGTTCCCCTCTCTTCCCTATAGCAGGATCCACGGGTAATCATGCTCTGCCCCCAAAACATCCTGAGAGTGTAGCAGATGAGGCCAAGTACTGCCACACAGCACTGTTAAGAAAACCACCCCCTCAGAACAGTGATGACGGAGAAGGTGTTGCAGGCGGGGGTGTGGCTGGTAGTAGTGCCGATGATGTTGGTGCTGGAGCTACTGGGCATGGTGGTGGTACTATAATGTGGGTCTGACAGTGTTGGTGGTGGGGATGGTGTCAGTGGTGATAACAGCTAAAGTGCCTCAGTTGCACGAACTGCTCTGCGCATACGCATGGTCTCCTCATGCCTCACTTAGTACCAAGTTTCTCTCACCCAATGGGCACAAAGCACAAAGTGGCTACGTCATAGTTAAGAAGCCTCCAGTGGCGTTAGAGGCCAGCAGGCAAAGGCACACGGAAGACACAGAGGTGAAGTGAGCCTGACATCCAAGGACTTCCAGGTTCCTGGAGAGGAAAGCCCCAGGCCAGCACTAAGCCAGAAGCCCCAGGCAGGAATACCAACAAGGACTCAAGACCAGGACTTCTCTACAGCTTCCTTCAGGGTTCTGCGGCTGGCGGGTGCAGAGGGATTCCCAGACAGGGGAGACTCCAGTACAGCATTCTCCCTGAGAGCTTCCAATCACACCTGCCTGTCCATCCATCCTTCCGGATTCACAGGTGGGGAGCTCTTTTACAACATCAAAGGCTTCTGGCAACTGACTTGTAGGTGTGTCTGATGCGACTAAGCCCAAGTTCTCTGATCAGTGAGTCCTCTAGCTGGAAATCCAGCCATGAGCCTCTGATATGCCAAAGGTCTAAGGTACAGCAGCTCAGAAATGTTTATCCTCGAGGACAAGAAAAATATTTCCACGTCAGGTGTGGGGATGTGGAAAGGAAGGCCCATATAGAGAAGCTGAACTACCTACAACACAGGCTGAACTTCAGGTGCTACCAGAAACTTCTAAAAGAAAGAGCCCCTGGGCCTTTAGTACAGGCACCTGCAGATCTGATCATGCCCCATAAGAAACAGGTCCTTCACACTGGGATGCTGGTGGGATTATGTGCTCCAGCTCCATATTCGTACATTAACCCTGGGGTCTCAGAACATAACTGAGCTTGGAAATATGGTCTTTAAAGGGATTACCTAGGGTGGCCCTTAATCCAGTGTGACTGGTGTCCTTAAGATTAGGCACAAACACACAGAGGGAGGACCATGTGATGACAAGGGAGGACAAGACTATGAGGCCAAGAGTGAGGCCTCAAAGGGAGGCCTTCTTGGGCTTCTAGAATGTGAGAAATAAGTCTGCTGTTTGAGGCTGGAGAGACAGATCAGTGGTTAAGAACCCTCTTTGCTCTTCCAGAAAACCTAGATTCAATTCCTAGCACCCACATGGTGGCTCAATACCATCTGTAACTCCAGTTCTAAGGGATCAAACACTCTATTTTGACTCCTGTGGGTATTAAGCAAACACATGGTACACAGACAGACACACAAGTAAAACATCCGTACATATAATTTACCAGTCTACTGTCTTCAGGGTCTTTGGAATGGCTCTAGACTTCATTTGTGCAGGAAGGTGCTCCCAGGGTGCCCTCTGCAGGACTGCTGTGTGCTTACTGTACACAGGTCCTTAGCCTATGCCAAATGTCTGACAGTAGCCATTTCCTGAACATGAACACTGGGGAGCTGCATCTGGTTAACACCAGACCCATACTGTCCCTGCAGCATTATTAACTGAGGTCCCTTTCCAGCAGGACAGCTGGTTTACATGAGGTGTGGCATGGTCAAGACCTACCTGCCAGGCAGGGCCATGAAGATACCTGAGCCATGCCCTCACCTGTGCTTGTTGCTGAAACAGGAATAGAGCCACTACCTCACACCAATACTTCAGAGGCTGACACTCATACGTGAGTGGTGGTGGCATTGAGAGCCCAGGCTGCCCAAAGGCACATAAACAGTGCAATTCAGTCCAGGTCCTGGTGGGCTCCAAGACTGTCACAGTGACCCCGGTCCATGGTTTTCCCTTCTTTATTATATGGTCACTTAAATCCATTAAATGACCAAATCCACAGGAGTCTGCAGAAAACCAACCAGCGTAAACTGACTAATGCACTGGTGCTTTGATGCCACCTCCAGAGGACCCCACAGCCACCAGCTGGGCCTGCGTGAGGAACAAGACACCATCCAGAGGCTTGGGAGGAGTAGGCCAGGTACCTTATCTAGATGCATGGCCAGAGGGAAAGGCTAAGGGCCTAGGGCAGGATTAGACCAGTCAGAATGGCAGGCTCTGAAAACCATGAGTGCTCATTGTGTGATGGGTAGTGGGGGCAGATCTGCCCAAAGAGGAGTAGCCAAGGGCTAGAAGCATAGGATGGGAAAAAGCAGCTGGCCTGAGGTGGAACAGAATGTGGGACCTGGAGGAAGAGTCTGTTCTGAGGCCCTTAGGGATGCCTGGCATGGCATTCCCTGAGGTAATTATCTAGGCAAAACTAGGTGGCCCTGAGATCTCATTTGCAAGTCCTCAGAGACAGTGTGAGACAGCTGTCCTCAGGAGCCTGGCTTGCTCTTCCTGCTATTTTCTGGTCCCTTTAGGGATGGCATGCTCCCTTGGGAGCTTAAGATATGTTCCCAGTTGGTCCAGCGTCTTGTCCCCCGTGGTTTCTCCTCCCTCACAAGTGTGTTATTTGTAAACCCAATCATCAGAACTGTACCAGGCAGGCACCACTCTTATTCAGTTTCAGATAGGGAAACTGAGGTTCACAGCCATTCAACTTGTCTGAAATCAAACAGCTGGCAAGACAGAAGTAGAGGCCCATGTGTATAGCTCAGCTACTCTGAGGAAGGGCCAGGTTCTTCTGGTGCTCCATAGATAAGACAGGATCACAACCTAGTGTGCCCTGAACTGACCCCACTGAGAGCCAGCTGTGCTGGCCAGCATAAGGCTTGACATGCGGAATGTCTGTGTATATGATGCTTGATATGACTCTCTATGTAACGCAGGTGTCTTGGTGAGGAGACGGCTGAGGAGGGCATGAGTAAACCCAGGGGATGTTCTCTGGAGTTGTGACAGGCTTCCTTACTTGGTGACTTGGGAGATGGGGGGAGGTCGAGGCAGGACCACCTCCACGTGGCTTTGAATTTGAGCACATTAGGCATCCAGGAAGAGTGGATGGGCTGTGCAAGCTCGGGGCAGACTCAGGAGCCCCTGTCACATGACAGGCAGCAGAGAAGCCCCAGTGCAGAGCCCACCCTGGCCGGCATGCTGGGGCCGAGGAGCCTCCTCTACTAGAGAAGCACAGGCCACAACAGCACTCACAGTGGTCCCAGCACTCCACGTAGAGTCCTGTGGTCTAGCAGCTTCATAGAGAAAGAGTGGGGCCTCAGAGGTAGAGTCAACAACTGGGCTGTCCTAGAAAACTGCCTACTCCAGTGGTTTTCAGCTCCTAGTGAGCAGATTCCGAGCAGAGACTAATATCCGGGTGCCAAGTGGCTCAATGGCTCCTCTAAGTGGCTCAGGTGCTACTTAGGGCTAGCCTAGGCCCCTCTTCCAGATCAAAGCAGAACACAGCCTCCTGCCTCTAGGCTATGTATGCCCAGCTCTCTGATGGTGGGTGAAATTAAGTTGCAATTTGCAAAGTCATTTGCCCGTGGGGACTTTCTCTTCCTCCCCATTTCTCCACAATACGCAGGGCTGTTGTGAGCTGAAATAGTTCCTCAAAGAGATTCATCAAAAGTCCTGGTTAGGGGCCTGAGCAGTCTGGGAAGGGATCAAGGTAGAAGGAGGACAACACTCAGGGAAGAGCCACACATGGAGACAAGGAGAGGGATCAACACAGCATAAGCCACCGGCACCTAAGGCCTGTAGACGATGTACAGGGCCAGAGGCACCCCCAGATTATAGCTTGACCTTCAGTGACTGGCATCCAGGGCTAGGGGGAAACACACAGGCTTTCTATGCAGAAGGCAGCAGTGGGCAAGTGGCTGGAATACACACTTCGCACCTGACCATAGGTCCTAAAGATGAGCCTACTCCCAGGCATGCAGTAAAAAAGACAACAGCTCTAACAGCCCTATGTAGAAAACCAGCAGTGACTCTGTCTCTTGCTAGAAAACACTCATGCGAGCCCAAGGTGTAACAAACTGTCGACTTTACTGAGTCCTTAGGATCACGGGACCTCAGGGAGAAGGAGCTTCTTGTCAGCCTACTCCACAGAGCAGGAGATTGAGACCCATTAGCTGCTCAAGGTCACAGAGCCACTGGATGGAGGAAGGCTGGTCTGCACTCACAGTGACACAGCCTTCAGGAAGCCAGCTACTGTTGTCTCTCCTACCCACAGGCCGGGAGCTGAAGGTAGACCTTCCTCCTGCTGAGGGCCTGTGACCACAGAAAGATAACAACTCTCTAATACCAGGACAGAGCCAAGAAGATGACTGTATTGTGGGTAACAGCATGCGGATCAGAAGGAAGTGGGGCAGAACTAGGAAGCAGGGCAAGGATGGCTGGATGGAAGACCTAGGGCGGTGGGGGTACCAAAGGGAGCCTCACCCACAAACATTTCAGTCTGCTCTCCACAAGGGGTCCAACCAACACTGGGACAAAGTGACTCCTTGTCCCCAATGGATCCCTCTATGTCTTGTGGAGAGACATTACCTGGCCCTACCTGTATGCTGAGGTGGTAGCCACAGAAAGTATAAGTCCTTCTGGCCACAGACATGTGATGCAGGGTCAGATGTCAGACAACTTTTCCTATCACAGACCTGCACAGAGTTTCCCACACTTTGGAGCCAGTCACCCTGCAGGAGCTAGGATGTATAGCAGTGGGGCCTGCCGGTAAGGATCGCAGTGTTCAGTTCTGGCTCCTGTTGTCACTCTTTAGGTGAAGGCTGAGAATACAAGAGGGGGCTGAGTAGGCTGAGACCATCTGGGAAATGGGCATGGCCTGTTGGTCAGGGAGTCATTAGGAATAAGAGCTGCCCTGGGCTAGGGTGAGGGATCCTAGAAATGATCCAGGCAGGGAAGGAAGAACAGTTCCATGTCGTAGGCCCTGAGGTCAGCAGGTGTGGGACAGTGGGCAGGGAGTACAAGGCTGAGAAGAGATGAGACCATGTAGGTAAAACCCTGGCACACAAGCTGAGTTGGACACACAGCCTGTAAAAAGTGTTCGTGAGTCCTGGTGTTTAAGGGTAGCCAGGGGAGGGATGGGTCTAGAGTCAATCAGGCTGAGGAAACTCTGAAGTCCATGTTCAGGGGAGAACTGACCTCATATCCAGAAGCTGACAGTTTTAACGGAACTATCCCCATACATCTGGAGGCTGACCAGCTTCCATTAACCCCAAATTTGTCCCCTGTATTCTGGATTGATGCTGCCATATCACCTCAGCCCCAGTCAAGGGCAGATGTGACTACAAGCCACTCTGACTCCTCTTGCATGCTGCGATGATGGGCCCTTAAGTACTAGAATGAATGACCCTTGGACCATCCTAGCCCCTGCATCATGGGCTACAGAATCCCCTTCCCTAGTCACGCAATACCTTGATCTTGGGCTGGTCATCTTAACCCTATGTCCTGGACTGACCAGTCCGGTTCACCCAGACCAGTGCTAGCTGGTGGGTCCCAGGTGACTACACCTGTGTGCAGGGTGAATGGATCCACCTCATCCCAACCATGTCCAGGTCTGCCGAGCTTGTGGCTTACCCGAACCCACAGGTCAACTACCCTGTGTGCTGGGAGGAGGGACCCGGCTCACCACCATCGGTGCTCCGGGCTGCCAAGGCTATAGGTCACACAGCCGGCTTGCTGGTTAGGCCTCTAGGCCACCCTGACCTCAGCGTGCAGCCGCCCCCGTCCAGTCCACTCACCTTTGGCGCTGCCCGTCCAGCCCGAGGCCGGCGGGCGCCGTCGTGGGGCTGAGGAGGCCCTGGGGCGCGGGCCTGGCTGGCAGCCCCGGGAGACCTCCGGGTGGAGCGGGCGGTGGCGCGGGCGCCTCGCGGGCCTCGGTGGGCGGTGGCGGCGGCGGAGGTGGCTTCTCGCCTTCGGGACCCAGGCTCGGGGGCCGTCCGTCCAGGGAGATGTTGTTGAGAAAGAAGAGGGCGGCCTGGCGGCGCCGGGAGTCCCCGCGCCTCCGTGGCACGGCCGGCGGGTTCCGGGCGGCCGGCGCGGGCCTGGCGGGGCCGGGGGCCGGACCCGGGGCTCCTCCCGCCGCGGCCGCGGCCATGCTCGAGTGCGCCGCCGCGCCGCGCCGCCGCGCAGCTGCCCATTGGCCGCGGCGCGCCTGCATGCAAATGCCACTTCGTCACTCCCGCCTATTGGGCGCGGCGCGCCCATATGTAAATATAGTTCCACGGTCCCTGTCTATTGGCCGCGACGCGCCTGCATGCAAATAAAACCCATCACTATCGCTCATTGGCCGCGGCGCGTCTATATGCAAATATAGTTCCGGGGTTCCTGCCCATTGGCCGCCTGCATGCAAATGAAGCTCCTCTGAGCCCTTCCATTGGCCGTGTGCCGTGTTCCACCGCTCCTCTGGGTCCTAGAGGTAGGTACGGTCTGTCGGTTGTAGGTTTGGCGTAGCCAAGAAATGCTAAACACGGCTAGGACGGTGGGTGCATTGGACCCGTGTCCTCTTCTCTTGTACAAGTCGCAGTGCACAGGGCACCCTGCAGCGAATGCCCATGGGCTGCGGACTCGGGGTGCTGGGCAGGCATCTACTCATTCGCCACCAGAGCCCACAACTTCCGGGCTGTGCCAGCGGGGCCACTTGGCCTCCTTCACTGACTGCCGGAGACACCCATCTATGGTCTGAGACACCCATCTATGGTCTGAGGACAGTTTGCACCTTCCTGTGTTGCATGGATGTGGTCTTGAGTCTGCATTATACTGGGATTTCAGTTTCCTCCGTGGAGGGTGGCCAGGACTTGATTATACAAGCCCTTCTGGCTCAGTATCGTGTGTGTGTGTGTGTGTGTGTGTTTGTGTCGGTCCTCACTTGTAGAGAGTCTGATGAAGCCTGCCTTCACCCTACCACCACCTGCTCTTTTCAGCTCCCAACCTATGCGGACTTCTTGTCTTTGTGTTCCGTGGATCACTGAGGAAGTACAAAGGAAAATCTCCCCGATGTTCTTTCTGGTCTATGGACACTGCCTGCTCTGGTCCTGTGGCTGCTTGCAATGGGTGCTGGAGTGGGGTTAGTTGAGGGACAGGGATTCCGGAGAAGTGGCTTCTTTGCACGAGAGAAGCCATGGTGCTGTGACCAATAGGAGTCCTCACTGCCAGTTCCCTCCCTCCTTTCAAGGCTCAGGCAGGCTGATTCTGGCAGATACCCCCTTTTATCCATGGCATCTCCCTTTCATCCCTGCACTAGTAGACTTACCCTTACTCTGTTCTGCCCTTTCCTCTTCTCCACTGCCTTTTCCAAGCTGCCCTCTACTGGGAACAAATGACAAGGTGGACAGTTTTCTTTTCCAGTAGAATGCAGGGCTTGGTCCAAGTGAGTGGTGGGCACTTCCAGAGACTCATTTCTGTCGGGGGAGCCATGGTTTCTGCTGACCTGGTGTGGTATCGTTCACACTTAGGCTACTGTTAGCAGCCACTGTCTGCAAGTGACTATGGGAGCAACTCTCCTTCCTGAGTTTTGGTCTCCAGTAGCATAACATGCTAGCTGTATGCCTAAGCTGCTCTGGGATGGGTAATTGAGAGATGATGGTGTTGGGCCTGTGGTTTAGGTCCTTGCTGCTAACGTGAACAGGAGGGACAACAAACTCATGGCTAACAGAAGCCCCTGTCCAACAGGGATGACAAGGAGGAGCGTTCCCGGGAGGGTACCACAAGTGTGGGCATAGCCCTAGAGCTAGACCCCAAGGTTGGCAGGCACTGTGGGACCTGTAAAGTGCTTGAGGGATATTTAGGCAGAAACCATTTAGGGCCTCTTCCTGGGTGTGGTGCTGTGGTTTGTCCCCTCACAGACCAAAACTGACCAGGAGGTCAGAGTAGATAGAACATATGGCTTGTGTTTTATTCGATTTTGAAAAAGCTCAAGAAATTTGTAACCATTTGAATACACACACACACACACACTCATGCACTCACCTGCATACCCATGCATATACACATACACCCTTGGCTGTCCCTTGGAATTTGATCCTTCTGACTTCTCAGGTGTCAGGTAGAGAGGTCACTGTGTGGTCAGTGGAGAATGGTACCTAGTCAAGCCCAGACTTCATCCAGCCACAGTGACAGCTTCTCCAGTTCTGGAAGTTTCAGAGTCTTACAATTGCACCCCGGTACCCTTTTATGCTGTAGTCCCTTCTACCTGGTTTGGCCAGCTCCGGCCTACCTCACCTAGTTACAGTCAGGTGAGTTCTCCTTGGCCTTCACCCTGACCTTTTGGCACTCATCTAGATACTTATAAGAGCATGCTAGGAACTTTGCCTGCTCAGCACACTCCTATTCATCCCTCAAAACCCAAATTTAAGCTTCAGGTGCCACCTTCCTTGACCTCCACAAGGCAGCTTCTTTCTTCCTTATTACCCCACACTGGATCCTGACTGGGTGCTTTTCAGGCACTGCCTGTATTTGCCCTGGAAATGGCAGTTCCTAAAGTTTATACACCTAGGGATTTCCCTGCATTTCTTCAATCCTGTCAGAATCCAGTGGCCCAGGGCTGATTCTTAAGGTCAGAGACATTGACACACCTGCTTCACTAATACCAGCTTAACAGCAGGGAGTCTGCAGATCATAGGGGCTAATTTTGCCCTGTCTTCCTGTCCTTGGATCCAGCTAATCCTGGATCACCTGCCTAAATGGGTCAATGCATCTGACCTCAGCCCTGCCAGCTGCACGTGTTACCATTCATATTCATATTTTTCTCTGAACTCTTTTTCCCTCTTTGCAGGCTGCATTTGCCAAAAGTCCACAAGGGGGCGCCTGAGACCATTGACTGAAGCTTCCTTCCTGGTCTGGAAAAGTCAACTTGGTCTGGGACCTCCGATCACATCTGGAGGTGGGAGCTTGCCCAGGAAAAGAAGCAGAGCTAGGCTGGGGCTCCCCTATTCCCTGCCCTGCCTCCAGGTGTAGCGCCATCTTCCTACAGGGTTGGAAATGAGAGAAGCTTCCCAGAGAACAGAGAGGAGAAATGGCTCACCATCCCCTCTGGATATAGGCGGAACGTATGTGCATTGACTGTTCTGAGCTATCTTCAGGTTGCGTGGCTTGACTTATGCAAGCAATAGTCTGTGACAGCTACCTCAGGGAAAATGCAGTGTCCTTCAGTCTGGCGAGTTAGGACTCCTGACAGCTGTTAATGGGGGAGAGGCTGAAGTCCTCCTTGTTCCTGGGGCTCCTGGAACCTTCTGCTGGTGTCAGGGGTTCCTTTGGTTTCCTCTTCCCTTGAGATGGCTTCTTGGGGACTGTGGAGAAGATGTAGTTAGAATAGATATGGCAGCAGCTGGGTTTTCTGACTTTCTACTTCAAGGCTCTCAGGAAAGCTCAACTCCGTGAAGTCTGTCGTCCACTCTTGTTCCTAACAAGGTAATGAATGGCTGGAGCATGGCAGGAGAACCACAAGAGTATGACCAAACGGCCAACCCCCTCACAGAGCCTAACCCCAGAGTCTCTCTCACTGCCCCAGTGTGGCTAGGACTATGACTACAAGGGACGGGCATCTGGTCTGGGCAAGTAATACCTAGGACCTTCTGAGATGCCGGATCTACACAGCAGACCTGTGGCTTTGGGTCAATAACTCACTGAGCCTCAGTTTCCCTTATGTGTCAAGCAGCGTCAATTCTATGTACCTGGCAGAGTTATAAAGCCCAAGGCAGAGACAGCTACAAACCCCTCCCACTCTGCATGACTCAAGTTAATCCTGGGATGTATTGGGCAGAGTGGGAGCATGACCCTCACAGGACATGAGCCTGTTCTCACTGGCTGCCAGCCAGTGTCCTGGAATGGAGAAGTGTCCACCCAGTTCTAGCTGGGAGGACAAGGTGGGCTGTCTTAACTCAGTGTGAAAGGTGGAAGGTGAGACACGGGTAACTCAGCGGACCACACCCCAGCCCATGTGCACATAGCAGGAAGTGCTTGGAAGTGACACAGAAACCCTGGCCTCTACTCGGAGCAAACACAGGCTGCGGTCAGTCCCTTTCCGGCAACAATGGCTTATTGTGGTGGCCCCAGCCCAGCCTGCTGAGCTGTAGCCTGGGCAAACATAGGGTACATGCATATTAGCTTAGGTGTTCAAAGACTCACCATTGTGCATTAGAGCAGGAAGTATCCTGATACTCTTACCCAGGACCAGGCTAAGATTCCTGCTATCTTATCAGACAGAGTTGAGCTCAAAGACGCCGCCCTGGGCAAACATGTGAGCAACTCTAACACTGAAGGAACACATACCCCAGAGCCAGCTGGATGTGGCTGCCCAGAGGTACACGAGAGGGTCCAAAGATGCCGTCCCAGGGAACTGCTTACAGGGGACAGTAATAGCTGTCCTCATTTCCCCATCTCTCTTTTTGAGACAGGGCTCACATTGCCTTCGGTTCGTTGGCCTTCAGGCAGTTGAGGATCATAATGTAATTTACAACGTTCCCTGTGACTGGGTGTGGTAGTACACACCTTTAATCCCAGCATTCAGGAGGCAGAGGCAGGCCAGTCCGAATGTGAGGATAGCCTGGTCTACAGAGTAAGTTCCCAGGACACTCAGGGCTACATAGTGAGACCCTGTCTCAGAACAAAACAAAAGAACAAACAAAACATTGTTCTGTGTGGAAGAGGTCATTTCTTTAAGTGTTGGGCGTGAGATCCAGAGCCTCATGCCTGCTAGGCAAGCCTGCTAGGAGCTGCACCCCAGCCCCTCTCAGCCACACTCTTAGCCCACTCAAGTTAATGGATCTCTGGTGTTGGTCCTCTCGAGGGAAGGAAGCTAAGGCCCAGGATTACCTCAAGGAGGTCATTTGGCCAGGATTCATAGAGACTTCTGCTAAGGAGGCTCAGGGCTTCTATCAGGCTCCAGCTGGAGCCCAGATGCTATTCTCCAGGTGACTAGAGACACACCCACCACATTCCAAGCCCTGTTTTCCCTTCATGGAGGTAGGTACCTTTGTCCTGCAGGTCTGAGGCCCGCTTTCTCTTCTGTTGCTGACCCTGTCGATGGTCTTCAGCATGCCCCTCCCCTAGCATGCTTGGCTCTGCACTTGACTCAGAAATCAGGCCCGCCTGGGAAGAAGGAGACACATTCAGGGCAAAGAACACCCTCTCCTGCCTAGGCATCTGCCAGGACTACCTTGAATGGGTGGCTGAGGACCCACCTTGGTGTCTGATGTGTCTGACTCTTGTAGTTGCTCCAGCTCTGACCTTTGTGCTGTGATCTTCTTAGACTCTGAAAGACACAGATGAAGTCAAACAGACTGGTGGTCTTGGGCATGTAGTCCCAGGACAAGAAAGAACAATAATTCTTCAGATGAGGACATAGAAGGGCTGCCCCAGGGATCTTGCTGGAGTTCTGAACCCAGGTACATCTACTAGGTAAACCCCTGCTTGACTCCTACAGCCCTGTGAGTTGGAGCCTTTCCTTTAGAACATCTGGACCACACAGCCTCTACCCATAGTGGAAGAGACCCTGCTGGAGGCCCAGTGGCTGCCGCTCACCTCCCTTCCCACTGTACATCACTTCCCACTGGACCAGTGCCCTGAGTGCTAACGTTACCCGTGGTCCCATCAGTGTCAAGCCTCTGCAGGTGAGGTCCTGGCCTTGGTCTTCCTCCAGTCTCCTCTATAGTCCTTTCAGGAGAGGTCAGGCCCCCATGGATCCCTGGGAGATGGTGTGAAGTATCCTGGGAGAGGCAAATTAATGGTTTGAGTCTGTCTCTCTGTTTCTGTCTGTCTCTGTCTCTCTCTATCTCTCTGTTTCTCTGTCTCTGTCTGTCTCTGTCTTTCACTGTCTGTCTGTCTCTCTGTGTCTGTTTGTCTCTGTCTGTCTTCTCTGTCTCTCTGTTTATCTCTGTCTCTGTCTATCACTGTCTATCTCTGTCTCTCTGTGTCTCTGTTTCTCTGTCTCTGTCTGTCTCTATGTCTCTGTCTATCACTGTCTATCTCTGTGTCTGTCTGTCTCTCTCTCTGTTTGTCTCTGTCTTCTCTGTCTGTCTGTCTCTGTCTGTCTGACTGTCTCTCTGTTTATCTCTGTCTCTCTGTCTTCTCTGTCTCTCTATGTCTGTCTCTCTCTCTCTGTTTGTGTATACCCAAGCCAACTCAATCTTCAGACTGTAGTAGGTATTCAGTCCTTTCCATCTGAGTGTTAACAAGGCAGTTAGGCTGCTCTTTGATATCGACTGGTGGGGCAGAAAGAAGAAGGCAGGCCAAGGATAATACCCTCCTGCACTGCAGCTGCACAGAGGCTGAGGACAGGGCTGGGATCCTTACCTTGGGAGTAGAGTAATCTTCAGACTCCTGAGCTTTGGTCTCTGTGATGCCATTGCTGAGAGTCTGGGAGCTGTGAATCAGGGGTCTGGACAAGGTGGGCAGCTGGGGGCCAGGAGTGTGGGGGCTAGGAGTGTGGACAACTGTGGGGCTGAGTGGCAAAGGTTGGCCAGTCGACTTGGAGATGTCCCGACACCGTCCTCGGTCAGAGAGGTCCAGAGGCGTGTCTGGAGGGCAGTCCTGAGTGGCTATATGTGTCTCCTTCCTCTGGGGACTACCTTGGCCTGTGGACCCAGGGTGCCACCTGTCAGGTTGGTCCTCTGTGCTCAGAGCCAGCTTGGGGGCCTCACTTTCAGAACTCTCAGAATCTGAGCCAACTGGTGGGGAAGATGGCATCTCTTCTGGAGTGGATGGGACCCTCAACCTGGCAGTGCTTGCCCGTGCCCGTGCCCGCAGATGCTGCTGGACCAGAAGCAGGTGCAATGCTCCTTCCAGCCGTGGGTCCTGCATGCCCACCAGGGCACCAGGCTCCTCCCATGCCTCTGCCTCTCTAGCCTTCAGGACCCGGGGCAGGGGGCTATTGGGAGCTGTAGCAGAAGCCAGAGGGCTGCTGTGGGGGCTCTGCAGGTGCAGAGACAGATGGCGGTTCAGAAGGCAGAGGCGGTCGGTCTGAAGGGAGTGTTTCAGGGTTTCATAGGCTATGGCTGATGGCCGGGAGGCCCGTAAGAAGCTAAGAGGAAGAGAAGAGTGATGTTAGTGACCCTTGGTCAGCAGTGACTAGCTAAGTGAGCTCCTAGAGGGAGGACAAAGGCACTTTGTCACTTCATCGAGGAGAAAGCTGAGGCCCAGGAAGGTCAGGCAAGCCACCTGAGATCACATGGCCATGGGAGAGGGCAGGCTCTCAGGCCCTGGCTCTGGAGGCCACTGGGTATAGAAAGTGGTCAATTTGGCCAAAGAGGACCCAGGACCGGGACACTGGGTCCTAGGCCTCCTCCTGTGTCTTAGCTTTAACTGTCACTTGATACAGCCTAATGTCCTCTCAGAAGACAGTGTCAGTTGAGGGACTGAGGATGTGATTGGCCAATGTGTGGGAGATTGCCTTGATTATTAACTGAAGTAGGAGAGCCTAGCCCTTGGTGGGTGGGTAGATGCTCCTAGCCTGTATAAGGGAGCTAGCTGGCACCCTCCTCCATTGTTCCTGCTGTATTTCCTTGGCTATGAGAGAGTCCCTCGACAGAGGTAATGCTGCATAGAGTAGCAAGCAGGCCTGTCTTTAAGTTCCTGCTTGAATTACTGCCCCAACTTCCTTCAGGGATGAACCTTGCCCTGTGAGTTGAAATAAACCCTTTTTTCCCCCTAAGTTGCTTTTGGTCAGGTTTTTGTTTACCACAGCAACAGAAAGTGAACTAGAAGATCCTGTGGAGGGAGCACTAGCTCCCTGGAGCGTCTGATCCTCCTGTCCATCCCCCACAACCCCACTGGCTCTGCTAGGCAATGAGACCCGGGCTTTACATAGTTCTTCTGAGGTCCTAGCCAAGGTGTATACCAGTGTCCTGACCCTCTCATGGCCCAGTCACTCAGGAGCTATGGGAGCTGTGAACCAACTCAGATGTCCAGAAAAGTCAATCCAGGAAGAGGTAGGGTACCTGGAGGGATACTGAGAAGCACTTCCGGGACTGCTTGCTGCTCCTCTACTGTGGAGTGCCAGCAAAGAGCTGTTCCTAGTGGTGGTGGGGGTGGGGGCGATGTCTCACCTGTCCACAGGGACACCATGTTCGTATGTTGGGCTGGACGGGCTGCTCCTCGTGGATGATGGTGGGGGTGTCCCATTGGCAGTACCACTGTCTGGTGGGCAGGCCCTGGAGCCAGGCCGCACCACGGCTACCGTTGAGTGCAATTGATTGGAGATGCACTGAGGGGTCTGTACAGGGTGGATAGGTCAGCATGGCAGGGCACCTCACCCAGGCCTGCCTTCCCCACTTCACGTGAAGCTCACTGTCCCTGTCTGGCTTGGGGACAGGCCTGATAGATGTGAAGCTGGTACGGAGAACCACTCATACACAGTGGGATGATATTGCCAGCCCGCTTGCCTGGAAGGCACTCAGTGTTGGGGGGTAGGTCAGGAGGTGAATCCTCACCATGTCCAGGGTCCGTGGCTCTGGCAGGTTGGCAGTTGGGGAGACTCTGGCCACTGGGGATGTCTTGTGGCTTGACAACTTATCTGTGGGAGGAGGAGTGACAGGAAGCTAGGGAGATGCTGTGGAGTTCCCCCCCATCCTCTCCCAGCCCCTCCCCTAACCCCGTAGACCTGTGCCTGGCTGCTCTTCTTCAGCCTCCTCTGGGCCTCCTGGGAGATTCTCAGAGGCACTCTTCCGGATACTGGGGGAGGGAAGTGGTAAGGGTGACGGGGGCTCTGAGGTGCCCTCCCAGGCCTGCAGTGTGGTCTTGTCTCTGGAGAGGAACAGGGCCGATCATGAAGATGCAGAAGCTGTAGCGCCTGTGACAGCCAGGCCACTCTGCGAGGCAGGGTTCTAGGAGGCCGCAGGGCTGCTGAGCAGGTGTCTGGGCCTGTGCCTCCCCACTCACCCCAGATTACGAAGCTTCTTCACTTCTTCCTTCAGGATCTTGTTTTCCTCCCTAAGCCCATTCATCTCATTAGCTGAAAAGAGTGTTGGTAATGAGGGGACAGAGGACTCCCACGGTCCCAGGAAAACCCTCCTTGTCTTGCTCTAGCCTGACAGGAGGGATAGTGTTAAGTAAGCCCCAGTCTGAGGTTTGCAGAAGGGGTGAAACCTGTACCCCAGCTTGTCTATAGAGCTCCCCCCCAGGAAGGTCAGGACAGTGGGGATGCCCCGGCCTAGGAGAAGAGACACAGGCCACTGAGGGCTTCCTCCCATGTGCCTGGGAACCAGAGTGTATCATGTCTCTTTCCCTGTGGCTCTATGTCTCTTCCCTGTGGCTCTATGTGGGCTGGGCTGGGCTGGCCCTGGGGTCCCTGGATTGTGGGTGTAGCTCACTGAGGATGCAGAGATGCTGCAGGCTCTGCAGGTGTGCGCTTTCCAGTTCCAGCTGCTTTTTCCTGGCCAGCTCCTGGGTGACCATGCATCGATCGCACAAGCCAGCCCGCAGCCTAGGGACAGGAGAAGCCATGCTGAGGCAGACTCTGGTTCCTTCTGCCCCATTGCTAGGATGTGCCCTGCTTTTCCCAACTGTGTTCATGGAACCCCAGGGCTGTCTCCTGCTGAGGGCTTAGCAGCCCCCTGTAATTATGTTTGGAAAGGAATCTTGGAAAGGAGGTTCTCTTAAGGTTCTTAAAAGTCCTGCAGTGGAGACTTCTGTCTGTTTTGGTCTGTGCTAAAGCCACCTAGGTTGGCTCTGGGAGGAGCCGTCCCTCACCTGTTCTCCAACACTCGCAGGTTCTCCTTCAGCGCCTTCTGCTGCTCCCGGAGCTGGTTATTCTTGGCAAAGAGCTCCTCCACTCTCTGTGCATCTCTGTGTGGCAAATAGCTGAGGTGGGTTCCTGGTCTTGGTGCCCAGCATGGCCTGGGTTTGGTGCCCCTCCCTGGCATCTCCTTGTGGGACCTGTTTGTCTTGTCCTTGTGTTACCTTAGCTATGGCACATATGGACCTTGGTCTAATTCAGCTATTCTTTTTTTTGGTTTTTAGAGACAGGGTTTCTCTGTGTAGCCCTGGCTGTCCTGGAACTCACGCTGTAGACCAGGCTGGCCTCGAACTCAGAAATCCACCTGCCTCTATCTCCCAAGTGCTGGGATTATAGGCGTGCGCCACCACCGCCCGGCTAGTTCAGCTACTCTTAACCTGTGGGTATGATCCCTTTTGGGGTGTGGAACGACCCTTTCACACCTAAGACCATTGGAAAACACAGATTACAATTATGTTAACAATTCATAACAGTAATAAAAATTACAGTTATGAAGTAGCAACAAAAATAATTTTGTGGTTGGGGTCACCTCAAAATGAGGAATTGTATAAGGGCCGTGGCATTTGGAAGGTTGAGAACCACTGGTCTAGTCAGAGGTGGGGCACAGGAGGGTGACCTGCAGGCCAATCACAGCAGTTGAGGCTGTGTGTTGGCACTCACAAGTTCTGTCACTGCTGCCTTGGTCTCTTTTGGACCCCAAATGGAGGGCCACGTCAGACTCTAATGTCTCAGTAGTCCAGTTCTGACTGAACCATGTGAGTAGTATGTCACCTTGGCCAAGGGACTCCCTGTCCCCTCCCTGCCTTGCTAAGCCTCATCAGTTTCTTTTCCTCATTTGGGATGCTGGGTGGGCTGCCATCCTGGGACCTCATGGGGAGTGTTGGTGACCATGGCTTGTGCGAACAGTTGCCCTCCCGTCTGCTCCTCTGGCTCTGCTGGGCTGACTCACCGGTACCGCTCTGAGTTCAGTTCCAGAAGCTTGTTCTGCAGGCCTGGCAGAGAGGACAGGAAGGTGCATGTCAGGCCTGGCCCAGCTGCCTCCTCATGGTAGTAGTAGGGCTGAGGCATGCCGTGAAAACCCCTGGTTAGCACACAGAATCATCTCCAGACCCCTGGTATCTGCCTGACTCTTGGAAGCAGCCCCCTGGAAAGAGTGTGGAGAGGACACCCCATCCAAACCTCTGTCCAGATGTCCTGGTTTCCTGAACTGAGGCCTGGGACCCTAGCTCAGCATTTCATTAGAGGTTGGTTCTAGAAGTGGCTGGCCATCTGGGAGGAGCAGAGTATCCAAGAGGGCCTACATTTTTGAAGGGTAGGGAAGAGAAGCTACATACGCCCTTAACTTCTGGACCTTTCTACTGGGCGCATAGAATGGGATGGGTGGACCTGGTACCTGTCTTTCTCTACTAGCTAGGTTCTATTCAGTCCTCAAATCAACATAATCTCTGGGGGTGGGGCTAGCCATCTACTCTCACAACAGCTGCAAGTTCTTAGCCCCTGGGGTTCAGCAGCTTCTGTCTGTCCCTCCCTGAGTTCCTGTGTGCCCAGCCAAGTCCCTTAGGTATAATGAGGGTTGTCTGCCAGCCCACACCAATTGCCAAAAAAGTTCACTCCTCTGCTAGGGAGTGGCCTGGTCTCTTTCTTGGTCAGTGCTGACTCCGAGACTTTCTTTCTTTTTTTTTTTGGTTTTTCTTCAACAACTCCGAGACTTTCAAACTCAAATCCTATTAGCCTGAGCTTGTATCCCCAATCGCACTGGTAGGTATTGTTTCTGTTGCTTCTGGGACATTCCCCATAACACTAGCTGTGTGATCCACAGGCTTTCAGAGCAAGTCCCAAGAGACCCTCCTCTCACCGATACAGTTCCTTGGGAACCAGTGAGGCAGATCCCAATCTGGTTAGGCCCAGGGATTCCAGGAAAGACAGTGTGACTTCTTCCCTGAGGCTTGGGGGAGTGGCTGGCTTCTTTGACCTTCACGTGGCCCTTTCTGAAAGGCCTCCAAGGTCTGAATTGTAATCACAGGGAAGTAAGTGGATGGAACCCGGACCAGTGGGAAATTTAGCAGGGGCTGAAGGGAAGAAGGAGGTGTCTGTTCAGCGCCAGAGAGACTTCATATGACCTTAGGACCCTCTGGAGTGAGCGCCTCTCCCACTGGGTTATGAGCTATAAAACTAGATGTGTCAGCCTTCTGAGAGGACACAGCAGGGACATGCTTGGGGGCTGGATGTAGCTTGTGGTCATGAATGATAGTGACCCCTCAGTATGCCCTGGTCCACACTGTAGCATATGGTCTGAAGATACTCTGATGAGGTGGCCCTATGCGTGAAGTCTGAGCCCAGGCTGGGCATCCGAACACTTCACAACTTGTGTTCTTGAGTCAGAATTCTGTTCTCCAGTCAGACTTACTGTAAACTAGAGAGGTGCCTTGGACGTCCCCTGAAATGCTAAGACCCCCAAGACCATCTTCCTATGAGCTCAGTGGAGCCTTCCACTGTTCACTCACCTAGGACCTCCTTCTCATGGGCCTCCTTCAGCCTGTTCAGCGACTCCATGAAGCTGTCCATGACTCCTTGTATGCTGGCCACTTTGCACTGGCTCTGAGGAGGCCTGGGAGCTCTACTGCCCTTCTGTATCCAGCCTGCAGAGGGGGGAATGGGAAGAGGATTGGCTTAGGTAAGGGATATGGGCTGAAAAGTATGTGAACCTTACATGTGTGGGGCACATCTGCCCCATGAGGGGCCACCCTGGGGGAGAGGCAGAGAGTGAATGGCTAAAGGCTGGGGCATGGGGCTGACAGATTAATACTAGAATATGCATGGGGTCAGAGTATTGAGTATAAGCCTTGGCTTCTGGAGGCAGGGCTAGGAGTGGGGAGAAGGGACAGTTGAGGATCCTGATTCGTAATGGATTCTGTTTCACTCAGTGGCTCCAGTGGCCAGCCACAGGAACTCACGGAGCAGAGACACCTATGGTGTGGGGAGAGAAACCAGGAAGATGGGCTCCCAGACTGGTTTTATAGACTCACCTGGGGTTCAATTGCCTCATAGCTGGCTATGGTGGTGGAGGTGACAGTTGGTGGCTCTGTGTTTGGTGGGTGAGGATAGGTATGGGAATGAAGAATTAGAATGTCCCTCGTCTGAAGACTGGCAGCTGAGGCTCATCTCAATGAAGGACATCCTTGTAGGTTAACTAACCACCCTGAGGCTGAGGGCCAGAGACTGAGGGCTCCATTCTTAGGTTACAGGACTCTAGCTGCCTTTTCAATCTCCTGAATTTAATATCACTTTCAACAGAACCATCTAATCTTCAAGATATCTCAAGGGATTTCTCTTCCAGTGGGAGAACTAAGGTTCAAAGAAATCCTGTCTCTACCTTTCACTGGGGGGTTTGGAGGGGAGTCGATTTGAACTCAGACCTTGCTTATTCACCCAGTGTGAGCCTGGGATGTTTTCCATTGGGCCTGTATGCTCAGCTGTGTAGGCCTTACCTTGCTAAAGGCCTAGAAGGTGAAACCAGCTGGCTGGGACAAACAGGGCTAGGAAGGGGCTGAGTGGAGGCACCTGTAATTCCACCCAGACTCGCCCAACGGGTGGCTCTTCCCAGGCCCCTAGCACCTGCTTTATGGGCTGAAGCAACACTTGTAAGGGATCCTGAGGTGCCTGTAGGCTTGGGAGAGGCCTGTATGGGATCCGGGTCCATATGCTGCCTTCTTTGTGCATTGCAGCCCATCTTTACACCTCATGGCTGTGACTCTCAAGGTCCCAAGGGCAATCCTGTATTTTCTACTGTCCACTGGCTCAGGTCCCTCAGATGTAGATAGTGTGTCCTATCCAGGAACATATGGCCATGACAAGACCAAGCAAGGTTGTCCTGATATATATTAGGTAACAATGCTATAGACATGATGAGACTTCCCTGGTAGGCAGACGGCAGAGATACATATGACTGAGATAAGGTGGATCCTACTCCTACCATGCCTGGGGTGTCCCTGTGTCTAGCTCCCACCATTCTGGAGTGATGGGGGTTTAGGTAGAAAAAGAAAATGGAGTGTATAGTTGCCTGGAAGCCTTGTGCCACAGGTCAGTAGAGCAGCTATCCCCAGGATGCCTGCTCTGTGAGCCTAGGCTAGTAAAGGTGGCTAGCAGCTTGGGAATTCAAGGAACTCTGCAGGTGAGTGTTGGTCTTTTCAGAAGCCAAGGCTGTATTTTGCAGGTGTAGAGACCTATGAAGGGGACCAAGCCTGTAAGAATAACGGTCTCGGTGCCACCTTAAACCCTGAAGGGTGATGCCTAGAGTGTGAGGCTTTGAGCCTGCGAGGTGATGGGAGTGGGCTGAGACCAGAACTCTGTGCCTCAGGGTCCCTGGACAGGGGCAAGGGGACCCTTCACTCTCCACATCCAGGCTGGGAGGTCTGTGAGGCACTGCATCCTCGGGAAGGAGCGGCTAGGGGGACAAGGCTGCTAGATCAGCCTCTGTTTCATTTGTTGCTGCTACCTGGGCAGTTGGGGAGGCAAGTACAAAGTTGGGAGCAGCTGCCACCTACACAGACATTAGATGCTGTCAGGCCTACTGTGCCTCCCTTTGTCTGTGAGGATTCAGGGACAGAGGTAGGGTTTGTTCAGAAGCAAAGCTAGCAAGAGGAAGGAGGCTGGATTTGAGGCATGGCTTCTGTGTGGACAGGTTGAGGGCTACTCAAACCAACTCAGCGCAGTTCCCCAGAACCAAATAGAGCATGTCCCCAGGCTGAATACTTCCCCTGTCAGAGCCTAGGAGAGCATAGCAAGGAAAACAGAGGGACAGCAGAAGCCTTCTATCATAGGTCCTCACAAGGAAGGCACACAGTAAGCTCTGCCTGCCTCCCAGGAAGCCTACTTGAATCTCAAGTTCCCTCCCCTTCCCCCTGTCCCTCCTAGCCCCTCCCAGCTGCAGCTCCCAATAAGACTAGATGCCATCTGGCCCAGTGGCAAAGCCCAAGAGGTGGGTCAATTACTCTAAAGATCTCCATCCACTCCACAGGACCCCTACATATCTCAAGGGCCCCTATCCGCAACTTTAGGTCCCCATCTACCTCCTAAGGCACCCATGTTCTTCGTGGGCCCCCCCAATACCCCAAGGTCCCTTACTGCCCTCTCAGGAGCCCTACCTGAACTTCATACCCTCCCACCTGGTCTATAGGGCCCCTACCTGTTCTGTAGATCTCCCACCTGCTTCTCAGGGTCCCCACCTGCTCCTCAGTCTCACCTGTCTCCAAGGAGCCCTACCTGAACCTCAGACCCTTCACCTGCCCCTCACAGCCCCCCTTGAGTGGCCTCTGGGAAGAGGCAGGGATTTTCCATAGTCAATCAGCAGGCCAGCAGCTGATGTCCGAGAAGAGAGCTAGCCTGGGCTTCGAATGTGGTTCTTGTCCTTCCTATACATAGTCTTGGGTAAGTGGCTTTATCTCCTGAGCCCATGCTTCCTCATCTGGAGGTAATGACACACCCTGTCCTATACTGAGTTTCTGTGAGACTCCCACCAGTTATTAAACGTTCCAGGCAGAAGGCAGGTGGCACGTATTCTGTGTGTGACAAAGAGAACCCTGAACCTCTTATCTCCCTTTGTGTAGCCCCCAGATAGCTAACAGAGCCCTCCCTCATTGTAACAAGTTTGAGTCTCACAAACAAAAAGACCTTTTGTGGAAAGACAGATCCCTCCCCCAGTTCAGAGAAGAGGCCTGCCATCAACAGTGAGCACAAAGTACTTACTAGTCCATGGGTTTTGGTGACCATTCCCAGGGAGGGTGCCATCCATTCCCTATAGATAAAGGCTCATGGTCCCAGCTGCAGCTGCCTATAAGACTAGAGCCATCTGGCCCAGTGGCAAAGCCCAAGTGGTAGGTCAGTAGCCATATCGGGATGTTGTTCTCTGGGGCAGCTGGAGCCCCTAGACTCCTCCTGCTGCCTGGCCTTGTCACTGGTGGGTAATGGCAACTGGCTTTGTTCCCTCTCAGGAGTGCTAAGTCAGAGGAGACCAACGACACCCACCATGTCTGGCTGTCCTTAATGCCTGGTCCCCTGTCTTTTATTAGGCCCTCAAGGAAAAAGGACTCTTCAGCAGACCCTTGTTCTGTTGGTCTATTCATCTGATACCCACCTAGCCACAAAAATCAGTACTGACCACAGTGTTGGTAATGGCAGCGGTTGCTGTTGCACACAGTTCCTCGGCACCTGTATCTCACTGGGGATTTTCTGTCTCAGGCAAGTTAACATCCTCCCAGTGTTTAGCCGAAGAAGCCAAGCTACTACCTGGCCTACCTTGGCAGGCCACTCCAGGCCAGTAACACCACCAGAACATGGCTGGAGCCCGCTTGGCCTTGGCAGAAGTGCCGAGCATCTCTAGTGCTATGGAATTAGCCTACAAGGCATAGGGCAGACCGGAGGCTAGAAGGCAGAAACTGGATTTGAACCAAAGTCTAGCTGGTTTATCTCTTCTCATTTTCTGTGTGGGACACTGCTGTGACGGACAAAGCATCCCGCAGTGGCTTCAGACAAACTACATGTCTGGCTGTGCCTCGTTTTCCCCATTCATAAATCTAGTAGTGGTGGCTGGTGAGGTGGGAGGAGCCTGGTATGTAGTGGGAGCTTGCTTCCATGTGTGCTCCAGAGGGTCGGGCAGGGAACAGAGTGCTTCTAAGCCATGTGTTCCCACATCTCCTCATGGTCACCCACGGTCATGGCAGCTCCTATTTGATAGAAACTTGAGATCCAAAATGTTGTCTGTCTACAATCATCAGCTCACAAGAGATATGGCCTAGACACAGACAGGCCTCCTGGCAACCGCTTTGGTCAGTCGGGTGGTGGGCTTTATAGAGAGAGGTTTTCCTGGTGGCTTTGGATCTGACACAGAGGCCCTGATAGAAAGGCAGCCACCACAGACAGAGCAATACCTTCAGTTTGAGAAACCCACATCTGAGTCCATGCCCAAAGTAGATACCTTTGCACAACTTCAGCCCATCTCCTGCCATACACACCCCTTACATGGGGTTTAGGGTTAGGGATGGCTGTGCACACAAGCAGGTGTGCACAGGCATTTGCATGTCCCATGCCTGTGTGCACACTGACTCCCTGGGCACAAGTAATAGAATAAGGCAGATTAGGTAACAGGTCAGGTAACAGAGGGCCGTGCAACCTGATTCCAACCTCCCAGGTCTGGGGGCAGGGGACAGAATAGGGGAGTGATTGATCCTACTGTCTCCCACTGCCTGCTGAAGTATTGCAGCCACTGCCCCATGTTAGGGCCTGACAATGTCCCCGGGCAAGCTCCGAGCTGTGGGTGCTGCACCTGGCCTTGCGCTCCCTTCATTTCCATGGCTGCAAAGTCTCGGACCCACAAGGAAGGGGACAGCGAGTGAGTGGTCCAGGACACAGTGCTGACCACCAGCCTGTTTCTAGGCCCTGGAACCCCCTACAGAGATCTGGCCACAGTGTCACGCCAGGCTTTGCTTTTGCTGCATCCAAACCTCTGCCCAGGAAATCCTTGAGTCCTCCTCCTTGCTTGGTCCCCAGGGCCAGGCATCAGGCAGTCGTCCATACCACACACAGGTGAAGGCAGGCCAGCCTGCCTGTCCCTGCCTCCTGCCTCCCCGCCTCCCAGGCCTTCTGCTTCCTGTCTCCGGCCTCCTGCTCTGAAGCCCAAGTTGGGTCTCTAGCCCCCATGGTGAGCACCCCAACGACTCCAGTCCACCCAACTTCTGGAAGGGCCCTGCCTTCTGTAACCGTGTACTCACATGGCCACTTGGCCAGCCTTGGACCTCCAGGGGCCTCGGTCCTCAGTGATCCCCACCTGGGAGAGATAGAAGCAAGCAGTATGAACTTGCAAGACAGAATTTTGACCAAACCCGCCTGACAGGTTTCCGATTCTCCCAGCCGGGAGCTGCAAGGAGGCAGGGACTGCCTAAAGCCGCCAGACTGGTCTGGCCATCTCTGGAAGAGTGGAAGAACCGGCTGGCCATGTGCATAGAGCTGAATTGTTTCCCCATAATCCGAGCTGCCTGGGTGCCTTGGCTTGACCATCTCTGGGAGCATCCTGTGGGGCTCTGAACAGGAGTACTAGCTAGCCCAGAGCACAGTCAGGGTATGTGGGCCTTTATGAAGGAAGGGGAGATGCTGCTGGCCCTACCTCTCGAGGGTCAGATGTTTAGAGGATCCTATGCTATCTACATACACCCACCTTGCCTTGGGCTGACCTTGAACCGGTGAAGTTTTCCTGTCTAACCTTGGTTTTCTGGTCTGTGGCCAGAGTAACACTGGATAGATACAGTTTAATCATCTTGACTTTGTCTGTGTCTTGTGGATTAAAAATATCCCAGCACGTGAGCCTCTGGAGACTACTACTCAGAGACCTCACTGAGTCTGGGGCTGTGTAGTACCCATTGTGGCTTCCCTGAGACAGGCGGCTGGCTTCTGCTCATGGTAGAGGTGGTCAGAGACTAAGATCCAGGTTGTGGGTGTCACAGTGGGTAGTTATCTCTGGGTTTCAGGGTGCCCCAGACATGGGTAGGGTCTGGCTTGGTATGAGGTAGCTTGGCTCAAGATGCTCGAAAGGTCAGGCCCTGTGATGTCATGCCGTTTTCCTCTGGACAGTGACATCATGGTTCCACTCCTGCAGGAAACAATGTCATTTGAGGCCATGGATGCCCACAGCCCTGCCCCCTTCTTTCTTGCTCATGTGCCTTTCAACATCCCTTACTCCAGCTTGTCTGACTTTGCCCAGAAGCAAGGGGGCTCCCTCACTCATGGGGCCATAGAAGATAGATTACCTATAGAGTCTATCAGAGCAACCACATTGACTAAGAGAGGAGGAAGTCTTGGGTCTTGAAGGATAGAAGACTTCGTGCTGCTGGCAGCTGGCCCTGAGCTTAAGCTGAGAATGGACTATCTCTAGCCCCAGGATGACTGTCTAGGCCCCAGGAAGGGGAAAGTTTTAGGCCATAGAGTGCTAGAGACACATGTTCCTTACCTTTTGGCTGGACTTTTGTGAGAAGGGTCTACCTGCTCAGCACGTGTGTGTCTGTTTGCATGGCTCCACTGGAGGGGGAAGACATGTTCTGTGGGGCCTCAGCCTGATGTCTGGAGAAAGAGGACTTGTGTGCAAGTGGACTGATGCTTTGCTTACCTTTGGCTAATGTCTGAAATGCCCCCACCCCCACCCCATATGTTGACTTCTTAACATCGAAGCTGTAGTTTTTAGGGACTTGAGTGGCCATCAGGACATAAGGACAGAGCCCTAAGAATAGCACCAGTGATCTTACAGAGAGAGCAGAGTGTCACCCCTTTTGCAAGGTTGAAGGGAGAAGGTTGTCATCAGGTCTGCTTTTGAACTTCCTTCATCCAGGACCACGAGAGGTATACCTTTGTCTTTTGTCAGCCCTAGCCTAAGACATATTGGCTAAGGCTATGGCTAAGCCAGATCTGGTGTACAAGTCTTGACATTTGAAATTGGCTGCTTGTAGGTCCTCAGCTCCTGACTGTTTGATGGATGCTATGTGTATAGGATTTTTCTGGTGTGTGTGTGTGTGTGTGTGTGTGTGTGTGTGTGTGTGTGTGGCAGGGTCTACAGACCAGAGGCTGTATGTGTGTATTTAGAGGCTTTGTATACATGTCTAGAGGACTGTACATACATTCCTGGGAGCTGTGTGTGCATGCCTAGAGGTTGCATGTGTATGTCTTGGGACTGTGTGTATGCATGACTGGGGATGTGTATACATGCTTGGAGGTTGTGTGTATATGCCTGGGGGGTTGTGTGTACAGGTCTGGAGGGTTCTCTGTGGAGAGGAAAAGTCACATGCTCCATACCAGCAGTGTAGGCTTATCTTTGGGCCAAAGCTGAAGTTTGGACCCTGCGATTCTCTCCTGCTTCCTTGATCCCCGGGTCCTGTTCCAGCCAGTTGAATCCTAGCTCTTTTGCGACTTGGATCACAATATCTCTGGGCTAGGGACTTGTCTACACAGTATGCTTTGTAGGCATCTCAGAAGGAACCCCTAGGTGAGTTTGCAGCTAAAGCTGTTGCCAGGGTCTCAGTAGACATTCAGCAGTGAGACCCTTCCTGCTTGGGGCTGGATGGGTAACCAGTGATGTCAGTAACTCAGCAAAGACTGCTTTCTCAGAGGTCCACACACACTGTCCCTGTAGCCCAGCAACCAGACTGAAGTCCCAGCAGTTGTATTTATAACCAGTCCCAACCAGACTGTCCAAGGAATAAACAAAGGAGCCGAGCTCTGAAACAGAAAACTCCTTGCCTACCCAGAGACAGGGTTCTGATGTCCATGCTTCTGCTCCATATGAGCTTGTGCAGACTAGGTTAGTAGAGAACAGCATTTCCTCTGACTAGCAGCTCAGGAACCGGCTGCTTGGGTGATGGGCCTGTCAGTTTCTTGGTTGTGGTTGTGTGTGGGAAGACTCATCTGGGCATATTCAATCTGTACACTAAACACCATCAGCTTAGTTTAATGCAACCATTTTTTAATGGCTTGATTTTTTTTTTTTTTTAATGGTGTTGGGGATAGAACCCAGAGCCTTACACATGCTGGTCCTCGGTTCCTCTTCCTCTGTTTTCTCCCCCTCAGGGTGTCCTGATGCAGTACACTGGGCTGGAAAGATGAAGTGGAATCTGAACCAGGCAGGATCCTGGTTTGGCTGGGAGTGAGTGTAGGGTTGGGGGAGGTGGGGTGGAGGGGTGTGGGGGAGGGGTGGGATGGGGGATGGTGGTGATAGGAGTAGGGTGTGGGGGTAGGGTGTGGGGTGGAGTAGGGAGTGGTGGAGTAGAGGGTGGGGGTAGGGTTAGGGGTTGGGGGTAGGGCATGGTGGGGTGGGGGTGGGGTGAGGAAGGGAGGAGAAGGCCTTTTCCTGGGATTTTAATGTTACAGGTCTTTTAGGCAAAGGCTTTCTCTGATGACCTTCAATGAAACAGCTGTCTGAGATGATCTTACCTTGTACATTTCTTTACTGGGGTGGGTGTGTACCCATGTACTTTATTTGGGGTGAGAAAAGGGTTATGTAGTTTTTGGGAAGGAGTGAGTTTTCAGGGTGGGCAAAGGTCATTGGCTGAAGGCTGAGGTGCAGAGATGCCTCATTAGCATGGGGAGGCATTCCAGGAATCCCAGGTGCAGGACTGCACTGCCGACATTCCTCAGGTGGTGTCCGGGACCTCCAGAGAAGAGGAAACCTGGCGGACAAAGGGGGTCTGACAGTTTGCATTGAACTCAGGTCTGTTAGACTTCGACCTCGGCAGCAGGGTTTCCCTACACTGGTCCACCACTAAGATACATTCCCAGCTCTTAAAAAAAAAAAAAATCAAGGGGCCGGGAGTGTAAAGCCCAGTTGGTAGAGTGCTTGTGTGTCGTCCATGAAGTCCTGGCTTAACCCCCACCACCACATAAAACCAAGCTTGTATGAATTTGAGGCCAGCCTGAGCTACAGAAGACCATGTCTCAAAAGAGATATTTTTATTTTTAAATTTGAGGTTGGGTGTCACTATGTAACTCAGGTTGGTCTTGAACTTTTCCTCTTCCACTGGGACTACAGGTGTGCACCAGGCCTAAACTGGTCTTCCTCCCTCCCTCCTTTCCTCCCTCCTTCTCTCCCTTCCTTCCTGCCTCTCTCCCTCCTTCTCTTCCTTCCCTCTCTCCCTCCCTCCCTTTCTTCCTCCCTCCCTCCTTTCTTTTTCTTCCTACCCCCTTTCTTCTCCCTCTCCTTCCCTCCCCCCCTCTTTTCCTTTTTTGTTGAGATGGAGCACTGCTGTATAGTCTAAGTTGGTGTTAAACTCCTAGAATCAAGTGATCTTAAATAGCCATGACTACAGGCATACACCACCATACCAACTAACAAAATTGGGCTTTAAAAAAAATTAGTAAAAAACAGGCTAAGGAATGTAGCTCGGTTGGAAGAACGCCTGCCTAGCACACGTGAGACCCTAGATGTGATTCTCAACACTGCATAAACTGTGTGGTGGATCATGTCTCTGAGCTTACCTCTTAGGAGGTGGAGGCAGGAGGATCAGAAACTCGGGGTAATCCTTGATTACATAGGAAGTTTGAGATGAGCCTAGCACACAGGAAACCCTGACTTAGAGAACATAGGAACATAGAGAGCTACACTTTCTTTTTTTTTTTTTTTTGGTTTTTCGAGACAGGGTTTCTCTGTGTAGCCCTGGCTGTCCTGGAACTCACTCTGTAGACCAGGCTGGCCTCGAACTCAGAAATCCGCCTGCCTCTGCCTCCCAAGTGCTCGGATTGCGAGAGCTACACTTTAAAGTAGTGTTAGGGTCTTAGCAGACACAGTCTCTACGCAGAGCAGACTTCTTTCTTTTTGTGGTCGTTGTCACACCTGAGCCAGTATCTACTCACTGTGACATTGTTAGCAACTAAGAGGGGGTGATACTTAGGAACAGGACACGGGATAGTATATGCCGCCCACTCCACCTACTGGTGACAACTATCTGGATCCTAACACCACCAAGGGACCTTTGACCCCTTCTCCTGTGGTCATGTTTGGACTGTGTGTTGGAGGGCATCATCGTGGTACACTCAGTCCTCACCACTTTGCTGGAATGGTTGCCACGGTGACAGCGATGCTAACAACTGCCTTGGTCCAGTTTTGCTGAAGGCCAAGTGCTTTCCCCTATAAACCTTTTCTGATTTACAGGTGGAGAAACTGAGGTCAGAGAAGTGAAATGCCTTACCCAAGGACCCTCCCTTATATGAGGGGGCCCTGGAATGAATGGTGGGATCATTTGAAGGTACACCCACCGCTCACACGCTGCAAGGGGAGTGGTCAGGCCTAGGACTCTGTTCTACTCTTACTGTTCACTCAGGCCTTTGGTCAGACTTCCTCTACACTCCCTGGCTCCCAGTCTGCCTGGAGCTGAGGGTCTGGGGTCTACCAGAGGCTATGGTGGGGCAGTCCTGTAGCCTCTGAGTGGATGGGGTTTGTTTCAGAGAGCCTCTGAGCTGGTAGGTGTACTGCTAGTCCCACCAGACCCTTTCCCTTTTCTCAATGACCTGGAACTATTTAAGGCTCAACTCCTCCTGGTCACCTTCAGGGCAGAGGCCATTTGATGTCCAGCCTAGTTGACTATATGGCTGATGCGGTCTCTAGCATCATGGCTTATCTTAGTTAGGGTTTCTATTGCTGTGATGAGACACCATGACCAAAAAAGCAAGTTGGAGAGGAAAGAGTTTATTTGACTTACACTTCCATATCACTGTTCATCATTAAAGGAAGTCAGGACCAGAACTCAAACAGGTCGGGAACCTGGAGGCAGGAGCTGATGCTGAGGCCATGGAGGGTACTGCTTACTGCCTTGCTTCCCCTGGCTTGCTCAGCTTTCTTTCTTTCTTTCCTTCTTTCTTTCTTTCTTTCTTTCTTTCTTTCATTCAGATTTATTTATTTATTTTATATGAGTACACTGTAGCTGTCTTCAGACACATCAGAAGAGGGCATCAGATCCCATTACAGATGGTTGTGAGCTACCATGTGGTTGCTGGGAATTGAACTCAGGACCTCTGGAAGAGCAGTCAGTGCTCTTAACCATTGAGTCATCTCTCCAGCCCCTCAGCTTGCTTTCTTATAGAACCCAGGGCCGTCGACCCAGGGATAGAACCATCCACAATGGGCTGAGCCCTCCCCTATCAGTAAATAATTAAAAAATGGCTTACAGCCAGATCTTATTTTCTCAATTAAGTTTCTTGTCTTTCTGATAACTCTAGCTTGTGTGTCAAATTGACATAAGACTAGCCAGCATGACTTGCTCAGTTGCCAACATGAGCCTCTCCTGTGCCTACATGAAGAACCAACTCTCTCCAAGAGCCCAGGTTAGTGGAAGCCTCACCAGACCCTTCCCCCTTCCTGGGTGACCTTGAGCAAAGCCTGAAACCTGTGGAGCCGGAAGATGCTGTGGCAGTAAGGCCTGCAGGAAGCATTCTTGGAAGTGGGCTGGTCCAGGAGACCAAGTTCTCCTTGTTGCCTTGGGACTGGAAGAGGCTTCGCTTGTTGTTCTGAGAAAGTGTGACTTACGATGACTCAGGGGTCTTTTGCATTGGAAAGGGTATGTAGGAACCCTAACCCACAGCCTCTTACTTTTTTCCTCCTTTCCGTATTCCGGGCAAGCTGGAGCCAGAGAAGTTGGCCCTGGAGACTCCATGGTGCCTCCTATCCTCTGGAAAGGGGCAGAGTGTGGCCTTAAGGCCTCTTCCAGATTTACTGTGTCCACCCAAGATCTTAGCAAGCTCTAGACAACTCACATGTATTCATGAACCTGTCCACTCATTCATCCATCTACTCATGTTTCAGGGGATGGCTGGTTCTAGGGTACAATGTAAGATAGTGTTGGGGCAAAGCCTCGGTCCTGACAGAGCATAAGGTCAGACTGTGTGTACATGCTGTGTGTGTGGGGTGCATGCATACCCACGACTTACCCCCTGTATCCTCTTCATGTACATGCGCATGTACACAATCCTTGATACTTTGAATTGTCAATGGCAGAGACTAGAGCCAACTGAGGAGGGAACCTCAATTGAGAGATTGCCTAGATTAGATTAGCCTATGGGGGATTGTCTTGATTGTTAATCAATATAGAAACCTCAGATTATTGTAGGTGGCACCATTAACTGGGAAGGTGGTCCTGGGCTGTATAAGACAGCTATCATGAACAGGTGAATGAGAGAACAAGCAACATCATTTCATAGTTTTTGCTTCAAGTTCTTGCTCTGACTTCCCTCAAGGATGGACTATGACCTGGAAGTATAAACTAAATAAGCCCTTTCTTCCCTCAACACGAAGGAACCTAGAACATAATCAGTAACTGTCTTAGTTTGGTTTTACTGCTGTGAGCAGACACCATGACCAAGACAACTCTTATAAGGACAACATTTCACTGGGGCTGGCTTACAGGTTCAGAGGTTCAGTTCATTATCATCAAGGTGGGAGCATGGCAACATCCAGGAAGGATGCTGGCCTGGATCTTCATCTAAATCTTCATCTTCATCTTCATCTTCATCTAAAGGCTGCTAGCAGAATACTGGCTTCCAGGCAGCTAGGATGAGGGTTCCCGCCCCCCCCCTCCCCAGACAGGGTTCTCTGTGTAGCTCTAGCTGTCCTGGCACTCACTCTGTAGACCAGGCTGGCCTCGAACTCAGAAATCTGCCTGCCTCTGCCTCCCAAGTGCTGGGATTAAAGGCGTGCACCACCACCGCCCAGTTTAGGATGAGGGTCTTAAAGCCCACATCCACAGTGACACACCTACTCCAACAGACAGGCCACACCTCCAAATAGTGCTACCCCCTAGGCAGAGCATATACAAACCATCACAGTGACCCTTGTGTATACTCACATATCCCCTTACCCTTGGGGGTGGTGTAAGAGGGAACACTGAGATAACAAGAAATCCCACCTTCCCAAGGTCAGGGCAGCTGTGTGTGATGTTGGTCCTCACCAGATTCCCCCTTTCTTCCCTTTCCATTTTTTTTTTTTTAATTAAAACTTACGAGGCTGGAGAGATGGCTCAGTGGTTAAGAGCACCGATTGCTCTTCCAGAGGTCCTGAATTCAGTTCCCAGCAATCACATGGTGGCTCACAACCATCTGTAATGGGATCTGATGCCCTCTTCTGGTGTGTCTGAAGAGAGCAATAGTATACTCATAAGTAAATAAATCTTAAAAAACAAACAAACAAACAAACAAACAAACAAACAAACCAAACAACTTATGGTCTGGAGAAATGGCTCAGCAGTTAGGACACAGGGTACTTTTGCAGAGTACCTGGGTTCAGTTCCCAGCACTCACATGGTGGCTCTTGTATAACCATCTGTAACTCCAGTCCCTCGGGCCCCTGAGATTACCAGGCACACGCGTGGCATACAAGTGCAAATGCAATCAAAACAGACACAGACACATTAAGTAAATGAACTATAAAAACTTGCAAATAAAACTGCCTTTTCTTTTTTCTTTTGTAATTTTTTTTTTTGTGGTCCTGGGGATTGAACTCAGAACCTTGTGCATGCCATGCAAGCTCTGAGATACACCCCTAGGTCTTTTCTCATTTTAAGACAGAATCTTGTTAAATTGTCTGAGCTGGCCTCATTTATTTAATTTGGTCTTTGGTTTAGGTGGTGTTAGGATGGACTGCAAAGACTCTCACACCTTAAGCTGAGTGCTCTACTACCGAGCCACACTTCTAGGCCCAGCCTTGAACTTGGAGTCCTCCTGCCTCAGTCTGGCAGATAGGAGAGATCTCCTATCGGTTACAATTAGAAACTAGACACTTGAGATGTCACATGCAGTGGGTCCTCCAGGGATGCTGTCCCCTCAGTGGCCATCAGCAGAAGCTGGTAGAGTGTGGGGCTGTGAGGTTCAGATCCTGCAAGATTGAAGGGTTCCATGGCCTTCCTGGAGGATAAGCGAGGTGAACTGTGTCTCCTGGAGGAGAGGGCAGTGTGAGTTTTCAGGGACACAGGCCATACAGGGATACATGTGAGGAGGCCTTGAGTGTACGGACAGAAAATCTCCATTTTCCAGGCTGAGAGAGGGTATGACCTGTCTCCTCTGTGCCTAGTCAGGTCTCAGAGCCCAGGCTTGAACTAGCAGATTAGGATATTGAGGCAGGCATCATGAGTGGTCTTAATGAGTACTAACATAGGCTACCTTCTGTCCTGTGGGTGTAAGCCAAAGAGATTGTAGCCATAGGGTCCCACTGAGTATGCTCACTGGTATCTGTTTACAGCCTGCTACTATCTGTGCTGTGTGCAGACTGGGACGGGGTGGGTTTTCCTCTACTGAGCTCTCACTGTATACCTACTAAGGGTAAGGGTGATGTGCCCTCTCCTGACTGTCCACTGTGTGGAGACTGGGCAAGGGTGGGGTGTCCTTGCTGAGTACCCACTGTGTGCAGACTGGAGGTGAGAAATGAGGTAACATTGCTGAGTGCCCACTGTGTGCAGAGTGAAGGTAAGGAATGAGGTAACATTGCTGCATGCCCACTGTGTGCAGACTGGAGGTGAGAAATGGGGTGACATTGCTGAGTGCCCACTGTGTGCAGACTGGAGGTGAGAAAT
>JANHMN010000002.1:237713256-237775951 GCA_030674055.1 Rhabdomys pumilio
GGTGACATTGCTGAGTGCCCACTGTGTGCAGACTGGAGGTGAGAAATGAGGTGACATTGCTAAGTGCCCACTGTGCCCACTGTGTGCAGGTCAGGAAGGCACCATGAGACTCTTCTTTAGATGCTTATACAAAAAACCAACCAACCAAACAAAAAGTTGGCCGTTCTGGCCACACCAGCTCCTGGAAGTGCTTGGGGAGAAAAAATGGGTATTGGTTGTGGCAGCTTCAGGGTGCCTTTGATGGGTGTGGGGGCAGATTACATTTAATCAAACCAAAGCAGAGAACAGGTATAGACGTACAAAGGACCAGGGGATGCTGAGGGGAGACAGGAGTGGGACTCCAGGGCTGGAGTGTACGGGTGAGGAACAGGGTAGCGGGGACAAGCAGGAAGGGGAAGGACAGAAAGGCGGCCCCTCCCTGGCCACTGCTCCTCTGCTCTGTTGGGTTGGATGTCAAACCTCCTCCTCTTTCTTGATCCCTCCCTTCTCCTCCTGTTCTTCCTACCTCCTCTTGTGCTAGGAATAGAATCCTGGGCACCAGGCATGCAGGGCAAGCACACTCCCACTAAAGCCACATCCTCGGTCACTCAAAATCACTGATGTCCTACACGATTTTATCTCTGGCTCTGGACACTGAGTGACTGCTGATACTCCTTGTGTCTTCATGTTCAGGAAACTAGTTTTTCCTTTTCATTTCCTGTGCATTGGTGTTTGCCTGCATGTATGTCTGTGTGAAGCAATTAGATCCCCTGGATCTGGAGCTACAGACAGTTTTGAGCTGCCATGTGGGTGCTGGGAATTGAACCCAGGTCCTTCGGAAGAGCAGCCAGTGCTCTTAACCGCTGAGTCGTCTCTCTGGCCCGTCAGGAAACTTCTCTGACAGTCAGAATCAGCAGTATACTCACTGTGACCCTCTTTAAGGCTGAGGTAAGGCAGCACAGCAGAGTCTGGGCAGCTCTGGAATCCTCTAGCTCCTGCTGATGCTTCAAGGCTACTCCTGAAGCTCTCAAAGTCCCCACCCTGGCTTCCTGAGCCAATTGGGGGACAGAAAGCCCAGCCCAGAGGTGAGGCGGGCCTGGGTTTTTATCCCTGAGCAGGGAGGGCTGAAGATAAGGCTTCAAAGGCAGCTGCCTGTAGGCGCACCTTTAAAAGCTGCCCGGCCACTGATGTTTGTGTTACTGGACTAATAGATAAGAGGTTGGGTGGGCTGCCAGTACCAAGCCAGCCTAGCCCTGTAGCCCTAGCCCCCAGATAAATGTGTCACCTATTAATATGGCCCAGGAGAAGGGGTCCTGCAGAGCAGGGTTTCTTTCCGTGAACTTTAGGGCCTCTGTCTCTCTCTTCCTGCAGACAGGCTTCTGGGGGCCTGTGTGGGAGGGGGCAGGGGCAGGGGCAGGGGCAGGGGCTTTCTTGTGGTAGTTGGCTACATAACTAACAGGAGACACACATCATTGGGGAGGCCACTGGAAGGGAGAGGCATCTCTCTCTCATCTGCCCTCCACATGCCTCTGTGTTAGCACCCCTTTTTATGACTACTTTTTGATAACACAGGCTTTGCAAGGATGGTCCACTTTGCCAAGCACTGGAGCTGAGTAAGACCAAAGTCTCCTTTTATTGTCTCTCTTGTCTCCTCCCAGGGTTCCCTCTGCTCGGGATGAGCTTCTTTCCAGATCCTTCTCTGCCAACATGACAGCACAAACCATTCAGAAATGTTTCCTATGGCCTCAAAGTTTGCACAACCATGGTGGCTACCTGATTCCAAAATTCTCCTCTTCTGGAAGAAAGCCTTAGGTCTACCACCTGCAGTCACCTTTCCCTTGACAGCTAACTAGATGTTGCCTATTCCTGGATCTATCTTCTCTGGGCATTTCATCTAAATACTCTGGTCTCTTTTTGCACTCAGCAGAGCTGCCCTCTGTCTCAGGGCTAAAGACACTGCTTGTGGGTGGCATAATATTCTCACTCCATTATGGTTGTTGCTGTCAGAAGGGCTGTTATGACTAGGCCTGGTGGCACACACCTTTAATCCCAGCACTCGGAGGCAGAGGCAGGCAGGGCTTTGTGAGTTTGAGGCCAGCCTGGTCTAGTCTACATAGAGCACTGTAGACCGGTCAGGGTAACAAAGTGAGATCTTGTCCCAGAAGAAAAAAGAATAGAGGCTTTTGTGGACATCAGAGGACAACTGAACAGCTTATGCTGTCATTGAACTCTTGTCTCTGCGTTCTGGGGGCTGAGGCAGCAGGTATGTGCCACCAGGTGACTTGGGGGCAGGGCTGAATATTTTTTGGGTGAATGATTGTTTTCAGCTGTCATGATACAAACACAAACCTAGGTATGGATGTGATGTGTCATGGTGACTCTGTGCTTAATTTTTGAGGAACCATCAAGAGGCTAAAGTTTTATTTCTTTTCTTGTATTTGGCAACAAACTCGGGGCCTCCTGCATATTAGACCAGGACTTCACCACTGAGCCATATCCCCAGCCCTCTTAGATAAGAAGATCTTTTAAAGTCGGGCGGTGGTGGCGCACGCCTTTAATCCCAGCACTTGAGAGGCAGAGGTAGGCGGATTTCTGGGATTTCTGAGTTCGAGGCCAGCCTGGTCTACAGAGTGAGTTCCAGGACAGCCAGGGCTACACAGAGAAACCCTGTCTCGAAAAACCAAAAAAAAAAAAAAAAAAAAAAAAAGAAGATCTTTTAAAAACACTTATTTTGTTATTTTTAAAAATTATGTGTATATTTGTGTGTGGGTATGTGCATGTAAGAGCAAGTGCCCGCTGAGGCCAGAGGTGTCTGGTCCTCGGGCACTGAATCCAAGTCCTCTCAAGAACAGTATGTGTTCTTAACTACTATCTCTCAGCCACTGAGCTCGCTCCAGTTCCCAGCCCTGAGGATAGTCAGACTCCTTGGGTGCTTAACTGTTATGTCTGAGAACCATCAGCAGTCTTTAGGAGTCACCTAGAGACCCCTGGAATGGCAGGAAAATTTGTGAACCCACACTTACCTAAAAATATTCAATTGAAATAAAAGTGTGAGCATATGCTTATAATCCAGTACTCGGTAAGTGGAGGCAGGGGGATAAGGAATTTAAGGCCTGTCTCTGATACATAGTAAGTTTGAACCCAGTTTGTGCCGTGTGACACTCTGTTTCAAAAACCAAAAACAAACAAAAAGAAGTAAAAATATTTAACAGAGGCAGGTGGATTTCTGAGTTTGAGGCCAGCCTGGTCTACAGAGTGAGTTCCAGGACAGCCAGGGCTACACAGAGAAACCCTGTCTAGAAAAACAAAACAAAACAAAACAAACAAACAAAAAAAATTAAATGGCCAGTAATTTTCTTGGTTGCTAAGGTTTTGGAATTCCAAATCTTTTATTTTTTATTTTGGTTTTTAGAGACAGGGTTTCTCTGTGTAACCCTGACTATCCTGGAACTTGCTCTGTAGGCTAGGCTGGCCTTGAACTCCACCTACCTCTGCCTCCCAAACGCTGGGATTAAAGGTGTGTACAACTACATCTGGTTAAGTCTGGCCCAAGTCTTAGCTCTGGCAAGACTTGCCAGCTGTACCTAGACTGACCCCTCCTGTCTTGTCTTTTCTGCTCTATTTCTGGAGATCCCACTATGTTGGGCTGACCTTTCTTGCCCGAGGATCAGGGACTGAGGCAAACCATAAATGGTTCAGTCACATTTGGCCTCTGTAGTTTCAGTTGCTGGCAAGGCAGTAGAGGGAGATGCTCCTGGACAGTATGGGGGTCACCAGAAGAACATCCTGGGGTTAGGCAGACCCCTTTCCTAGCAGCTTATGTTGTTCCTGACTAGTTGGGGCTAGACCAGCTGGCGGTTATCTAACAGAGAAGAAGGGGGTTGAGGGATACCACTGGCAGGTAATATGGCAGCCTTTCTGGGTAGTTCTGGGTCTCATTGTGGACTCAACTCTGGGAAGCACAGACTTGTTTTTCTGCTCAGTTGTGCCCTGGCCTGGGGCTGTGGTGGCAGGGCTCCCAGGCTGTGCGTCTGCCTGGAGTGGCCTCAGCTTCCTGGAGTTGGAGGAACTTCATGAGCTTGTGATGGGAACTGTAAATGGCTGTCGGTCAGGATAACTTGATCTGTGACTTTGGAGGAGGGCAGACAGAGGGGACAAGGAGGTGTTAGTGACGAGCGAGCAGATTCTAGGACTGGGCCGGGCTGTCTGCTGGCACGTCACAGATAGTAAAACTGCACTGCCCTGCCGTGCATGCAGAGACGGCGTCAGACCCAGATGTTGTAACTAATGCTGCGTGGCAAGGGTCTGGTGTCAGCAGGCCAGGGTCCAGGCACCAAGGATCCCGAGCACATCATAAAGATACATTAATGGTCTGCGTGTCTTTAGAGAAATACTAATGTTGCTTTATGAGAAACAAGAGTTGAAAATATTAAAGTCAGAATTTTATGGCTTAAAAACAAACAATGGAGATACAGGAAGGGAGACTCTGCCCTTGGGTCTCAGCGCCCTGGATGGGATGTGGGGTGTGGCTTCCCCTCTGATGACCCTCTTGGTGAAGCTCAGACTCTGGAGGAAATGTGCTCCTGGGGATGTCTGGAAAGCAGAGGTGTGGGATAGCATAGGTATATCACGATAATGGGGCTGGCGTGAATGTCCTCACTCAGGAAAGTATACCACAGGAGCAGAGCACCTTAAAAGCCTGGCTTTCTGAGATCAGAGTGAATTTTAAGGGGTTGCATTTTGCTCTTTGCAGTTGGAAGGTGTATTTGCTATATGCTCCTTGTCTGAGGAACGTTTATTTTATCCTAAGGATTTATCATCAGGATTAACTTGAGTGACCTGTGAGAAAGGAACAAATTTTTCTTTGGAGGCACTGTGTATGAGCAGAGTCCTGGCTGGACAGTGCAGCCATAGTCTTGCCATGAGGGCCTGCCCAGAGCTCTTGGTAACCTGTTCCAGGAGAGAGGGGTCTTTCTGCTCTGGGAACTGCTGGCTGGCTGCAGTTACTGGAGCCCCATGTCTTTGCTCTATGTGGAATCTGTACAGGAGAAAGGCGGAGCACATGAGGTCTGTTCTCAGCTCTCTCTGGGCCATGATAAGGATTCCAGGGGTGAGGGCACATGAGGGCACATGAGGGAGAAACATTGCCAAAACTTGCAAGTCACTTGATTATGTGTTTTATGTACATGGGTGTTTGGGCTGCACTTCCGCCACACACCAGAAGAGGGCATCGATCGCATGAGTCTAGTTACAGCGGTTTTGGAGCATCCTTTTGAGTGCTGGGAATTGAACTCAGGACCTCAAGAAGAGCACTCAGTGGTGTTTACTACATTCTCCAGTTCTGACACCACCTCTGGCTATTTCCAAAGACTCCATCACACCAAAGAGAGACTGGAGGCCTTTCAATAGTTGCTCCCCCTCCCTCTTTACACCCAGTTTACCGCACTGGGCATGTCACGTGACTGAAATTGTGCAGCGTGAGCTACTGGGGTTTGGCTTCTTTCCCCTGGCACCATGTTTCCAGGCTCACGCTTGGCCGTGTGAAGCACTGTGACCAGTCTACTCCTCTCTCCAAGGGTGTGAAGGCCATCTCCACTTTGATGGGGTGAACAGTAGGCATGAGAGTTGGGTGGATACCTGTTTTCAGTTCTTCTGGTGTTTCAGAAGGATTTAAGACTTTCCTCCTCTCCCTCTTCCCAGGAGCCTCCTGTTGACTAATAGCAATCCGTGACGGGCATGGCAAATGATTTATAGTGTCATACCTGGTCTGGAGTGATCAGGTGCAAGTGTTAGGATAGGCATGTGACCCTTTTTTTCCCTCTCCATAGATGTGACCATTGCTCAGCTAATCTCTTTGGACCTCATAGAAAACTGCACCCTCTTGCAGCTTCTTCTCCCTGATTTCTGATCAGGATGCTATTAGGTGTTGTATCTGTTTACGGCTGAATAGTATTTCCTCTTGTTGCTCCCACACAGTTGCTTACCTGCTTGCCTATTGGAGAACTGTGAGGAGAGTCGTGGAGCACCACCTGACTGATGGTGGGTGTACAGGTTGTTTCTTTCCGGTCATTATGAGTAGAGTTTGTATAGAAGACTCTGGACAGGGCTTTTGCAGGTATGGGTTTTCTTTAGAGGGTGAATCTGTAGCCATAGGCAGGATGCCTCCCTGGAACACATAGTGAAGTGCTTTTGGCAATAACGTCTTCCACCTTCCTGCCAGAGAGCATGAGAGCGATGGCTGCCTTTCTGCCACCTGATGCTTCCTGACAGCTCTTAGCCATTCCTGTGGGTATTTGTCCCAATGTAAAGGCCAGAAAACAGACTCAGAGTGGTGAAGTGAGCTGTCTGAAACTTTACAGCAGCCAAACAACACGGTGCAACCATGCTGTGTTCCTCAGCACCTGTGTCTCAGGCCAGGCTTTTTATGCTGACGATTGTGCCATGGGATCCCCTGTCCACCACTGCCTCCTACAGCCCTAGTATCCCCTGCTGCCTGATGACTTCTGTGGCTTCTCCTCACTCTGATTTTTCTGTGTTGTCCTCTCCTCAGGGCCTTTGCACGTGCTGGCTGCTCCTCTTCACTCTCCAGGAATGGCACACTTGGCCCATGTGTTCCATTGGCATTCATGAAGATAAACTCTTTCGAGGTGATAGCAAGGATCGGGAGCTAGCTTTCTGTAAAGGCTGGGTAGGACAGATGCCATGCCCATCTAATTGGCCATGAGGTCTTCCTTGGAGTCTATCTGGTGACATGGAGCACAGCATAGGCCCCTCACTTGCCCTCAGCATCCTCTCTAGGACTGGCAGGGAAGCCAAGCATCCACTTCAAACAGAGGTGGCACTGTCAGGGCCCTCCAAAGCCCAGAGAAGCTAGACATTGACTGAGCACAGTGAAACTTTGAAACCATAAAGGTTTGGTGCCCCCAGGGAATGAGGGGAGTACTCCCCAAGTGCTGGGGGAGGTTTGCAGGACCTAGAATGTGCCCTGGTCTCAGCATCCGCTCCCAAAGCTAGGGAATCTGGGCATCCTCCAGACTACAGTCTCTCCTCGGGCATGGCCAGGCTGGGCTTGGCCTGTGTGGTCTGCGGCATCTACGCTTCTTTCTCAACACGCACGGTTACATAAACGATGATAACACTTCATAAACATTTTTCTAACATGCGGAATGTTTGACATGATTTCAGCTATTTCAGAACTAATAAACAATTGTCAGTGTCATGGTGGACAGGGAGCAGAAGCCACAGAGCTTATGGAAGATCAAAAGGCTGGAGCAAGAGCTCTTAGGAGAGACAAGGGACAGGAAAGAAGCCCCACCTCCCTCCTGTCCGGGTGGGCAGGGCCCTCGGGGTGAGCTTTGGGCCTCTGAGGGAATCTTGGCCAGGCCTGACTGTGTGGTGTCCAAAGCCGCTCAGAGGACAGGCAGGAGGGAGGACTCGGGCTGGTTATGTCTGTGCCCGCCCAGTGAAGGGCATCCAGGGTGCAGGCTGCGCGTGTGTAAGTGCCAGTGAGCTGCTGAGTGTCTGGCCAGCTGCCTGGTCTCAGAGCCCACAACTGGCAGTCAAGTGCTGGCAGCCAAGCCCTGCAGCCTGTATGACATCCTTTTATTTTTTGGATAGGGCTTCTCTGTGTAGCTCTGGCTGTTCTGGAACTTGCTCTGTAGACCATGTTGGCCTCAAACTCACAAAGATACAACCACCTCCGTCTCCCAAGTGCTGGAATTAAAGGTGTGTGGCACCACACCAGGTTGTGACATCCTTTTAAAATATATGCGTTTTAGCTGCTGGTTGCTGGGCTGTGGGGCCCACGGGGCTGCTGGGCCAGAGCTCCCTATAAGGAGTCTTCCAGTTGTTACATAGTATCATTGGTAGGGCTGGAAGTTGCCTTCTTCCTCATCCCCTGGGAGACATAGAAACCAAGGGATGGGGCCCTGGTCTGCTCAGGGAGACTTTCTTACCCTGGACTGGACTCTGAGACATGCTTAGCAAAGGGTCACGGGGATCTGGAAGAGTGGCACAGAGGATGGTGGGGCCTCTGTAGAAAGGCTTTGGAGCTTCTGGTTGGGGAGGTAGCACCATAGTGGCTAGGGCACAGTGGGACAGCTTAGGGCTAGGATAGTGACTCAGTGAGGGTCACTTTCACTCTCCTGGACTGGTGTCAGGATTTTTATCTGTAGGTCTACTGAGGGCTCAGAAGGAAGACGCTTCCTCAGTTACCCACTGTCTCAGAGATGGTTACACGCACTGACAAATACCAATTGTTAACCTGGCACATGCATGCTGATAAGGGGATACTTGTCTTCTTGTGTGGTCCCTCTGGGTTTTTTGCTGTGGGAGCAATTGCCTTTTCTTTTATAGAGGAGGATATAGAGGGTCTGAAAGCTGCTGGGCTCTGCCCAAAGCATCTGGAATAATGGAGCCTCTGGCCTGGTGACAGGGCAGGGGCGTGAGTAGCTGCCTAGGAAGGCCTAGACATGCACTAACAGACCAGCAGGATAGAGTCTGTAGGTCACTTGTTCTCCAAAGGAAGGAGGGAGGGAGGGAGGAGGGAGGGGGAAGGAGGAAAGAAGGAAGGAAGGCAGGCAGGCAGAGAGGCAGGAGTGAGTGAGGTGTGTGTAGGGAAGAACCCTGGCTGCTGTTCCACAGGGCTCTGACTTGGAGGATCCCTCTGAGAAGCTGGGCTTGTGTGTCCACAGCTGAAGGGCCCACTTATTCATGCTTATGGCCCTATGCTCCCCCAGCTGGGTACCAGCTGTGCTCTGAGCAGGATGCTGGGTTCTTGGGGATGCAGGCCCCAGCCTCTAGTCCCTGAATCCTCTAGGACTTCAGGCAGCCCTTATTGGGGTGACCACATCTCTTTGTGGTTTCTTGCCTCCTTGAAGTCGATTAGAATACAGTATCAGTATGTCCCGAGGGAAATCATATCTCTTGCCTCTTCCAAATCCTCTGTGGTTCCTAGGAGAAAAGAAACAGTGTGTTCTGGACACCAGCAACCCCTCAACCCAACCCTCACTTCCCTGCCTCAACTTCCCTAGCTGTCACTTGTCTTGCCAGATCTGCTTGCTTTTGTCTTTTACCTCTTAAGCACTTCCTGTCTTATTCGATATGGTGTGAGCTCCAGCATGGAAGGCTTGCCTCTCTCATAGCTGTACTGAATGCCCAGAGTGTAACTGGCACCCAAGACATGGGAAAGTCCTTGCCTCTGGCACCCAAGAATGTGACCTTATTTGGAAACAGGGTCTCTGCAGATGGAGTCAAGGAAAGATGAAGTCATTGTGGGACCTAATCAAATGTGACTGTGCCCATGCTGGTAGTTCCATTGTGATGGAGGTAGGTAGTGATGGGAGTGCTACCCCATGTGCCCACGAACTAGAAGAAACAGAATGACCCTCCCTGCTACCTCTGTGAACAGAATGGCTCTGCCTGAGCAAGGATCTGTCTCATATACACAGCGGAGAGCTCTGCTGACCTTGTTAGTACCTCAGGAACAAATGCAGTCAGCAAAGCATTTACTATTCTGTGGAGAATTCATCATGGGGAATGCAGAATTCCTTTAATGAGTTCCCAGCAATGGTTGTTAGCATCCCAAGTGGCCTAGCACTTCCCAAGATTTGTCTGGAAGGTCAGCTCTTGTCCCTGACCATTCTGAGTAGGGTAGAGCCTAGGCTTTTGGTATTTAATTCCTTGTATGGGTGCTGACTGGGTGATGCCATGAGACATGGACCTGGCCAGCTTATCCATCCACTTTTGCATCTCTTACCCCACATGAGCTCCCTCCCTCCAAAATGGATGACCCTCAGCTTACCTGTGACTCCCCCTTCCCAGGTACACCTGCAACCCAGGACCAGCCTGCTGCTGCTGAGTATTGTGTGTGTATAAGCCCCCTCTGCGAGGACTCAAGATTCTGGGACTACGCCTGGGAACCCAAGATGCTCAGGACACCATATATTGTCCTCCCTTCCCCCTCTTTCTCTCCCCCCAACCGCGCGTGCGTGTGTGCGTGCATGTGTGTGTGTGTGTGTGTGTGTGTGTGTGTGTGTGTTGTGTGATGGGAATACTACTGGTTCAGTGGCTAGGAGCTGCTTCTGTAAGTCTTGGTTCAGTGATGCCAAGTGGAGTGTGTAGAAAGGCAGGAATGGGGTCCCTCCGTGTTGTTTGGCCGTTAGAGTCAGTGCTTATTGCCCAGCTTATTGCCATCCGTAGGGGAAGAAGAGAGGTCACAGGAGTTTTTGTGTTTGCAAGTTGCAGGGACCAGTTGCTCAGCATGTGTGAAAGTTAGCTTGGCTCGGGAGTATCAGAGAAGCTTTTGGAGGTGCAGTGTCTACTTTCTAGCCTTTAGAAGCTGTTGTTTCTGGCTATGTAGGATGGAAGCCTGGTGGTCACCCCTGGCCATTTGCAGCTAGTCCTGTTGACTGGCTGGACGATATCCTGTGTGTCTGAGAGCTTTCTCAGCCTCCTGTACAGGCAGTGCCATGCCTCCTGGGATCCCCTGAGTATATGCCCATGCTTGTGGCAGGTACACACACTACCTAGGGACAATGGAGACACCAGACAGAGGTCAGCTTGGAGGCAGGTTATGTGTGAACATTGTGTCAGACTGGGCCCTTTGTACTATGCTCACTCCCAAATTTCTCCCAGCAGGAAGCAAGGAGGTCAATGTCCTGGGTCAGGTTTTCTTGCTTTCTCTTCTAAATTAACACACAATTATCTGGGGACCCAGAGCACATTGTACTTTAAAAACTAGAATCAGAAGGGGCTTGGGTGTAGTTCTGTGGCATTTTCCTGATGAGTCACAGGCACTGGATTTGAGCTACACAACAAATAACAAAAAACCTTAAGAACTTCCAAGAAGATAGCTGGGCTAGAAGATAGCTAGGTCCATCTCAGTCCTCTGCACCACCACAAGGAGGCCCCTATCCTGGGAACCTCATCTGTGCAGCTCTCTTTAACATGGCCCTAAGAATGCAGGTCTGTCTGGGCTGCTTGGTTTCTGCAGGGCTGGTACCCAGGTCCTCCAGCTCTGCCAGTGCCTTCTGTCTTCTGCAGAAGTTAGCTGGGCCAGAGAGCCCCTGTTTTCCCAACAGCTGTCTCCTGAGTTCCTTAAGCTGAAGGGCCCCAGCTTTCTCAGAGCTGTTTAATCTATTAGAGGCACAGGGAGGGCCAGTGGCTTGCCACACAGCACTGCTGAGAGCTGGGGTTTGAACTGGTGGATCTAACTTGAGTCCTGGCTCCTGGCTACACTGCACAGGTCCTTCTCTGGGCACCCTGCTGTTTGAAGGACCCAAGAGGGTCAAGACCTGGGACTTAGATCTTCCACTGTGCAGTTCTGGCCAGTGAGTGAGGCATTCTGTGGGCTACTTACTTACTACAGAATATGTCAGCTAAATGTGAGGACAGGGCAGGTCCTTCCCTCAGTGAAGAGCCTAGTCTTCTCTCCCTCCCTCCTTCCTTCCCCTCCCTTACCCTATCTCTCTCCCCTCCTTCCCTTCCTCCCCCTCCCTCCCACCTCCCCCTCTCTCCTTCCTTTCCCCTCCCTCCCTCCTTCCCCCTCCCTCCTCTCCCCTCCTTCCCTCCTTTCCCCCCTCTCCCTCCCTCCTTCCCCCTCCCTCCTTTCCCCTCCCTCCCTCCTTTCCCCTTCCTCTCTCCCCCTCCCTTCCTCTCTCCCCCTCCCTCCCTCCCCTTCCTTCCCTCCTTCCTCCTTCCTCCTTCTCTCCCCCTCCCTCCTTTCCTTTCTCTTCCTCCCTCCCCCTCCTTCCCCCTCTCCCTCCTTCCCTCCTTTTCCCTCCCTCCCTCTTTTCCCCTCCCTCCTTCCCCTCCTTCCTTCTTTCCCCCTTTCTCCCTCTTTCCCCATCCCTCCTTTCCCCTCTCTCCCCTTCCCTTCTTTCCCCTCTCTCCCTCCCTCCTTCTCTTCCCCATTCCTGTCATATATACCCATCCTTTGAGTACTTGCTATGCACCTAGCATGCCTTGATGATGTCCAGCTTGCCTGCTTAGCCCAGCAGGTGGCAAGGGTAGATAGGCAGTGGGAGCAGGGTGAAGTTTGTACTCTGAATCCTGGCTAGGGTTTCCTCTCTGCAAGTGCTCCTCTGCTCCTCACTACTGCTCAGAGAACAGGTACAAGAAGGGGCCCGGGGTTCCCTTATCAGCATGGCCTCTCAGCTGCCAGGCCAGCCTCCTCATAGGAAAATATGAGTCTCTCTTCCCCGGCTGCTGGCCAGGGCCATCAGCAGACAGCTCAGCCTGGCAGCACAGCCTGGCACAACCCTCACCCTGCCTGGGTGGCCAAAGCATTTTGGGGTGCTGCCTGGAAGGCCTCATGGAAAATCCACCCCATCCATCACTGAGGCGGGGGGATTGCTGTGGAGGCCTCGTCTTCCCACAAACTCATGTGGCCCTTCATTGTCAGTGGAGGAATGGTATCAGTGAGGTCTGCTAGCTGAGGCTTGAGGTGAGAAGGCCCTGTCTCCTGCACCTGAGTTTCAAGGTGAGAACTGAGTTGGGCTGTCTCACCCCTTCCCTCTCCCACTCTCTAGACCCGATCTCTGCTTCCCAGCACAGCCTCTACTCCTCACTCAGCTCCTTCACCCAGAGCCTGTTCTTTCAGCTGGACCAGCTCCATCATTGTCACAGGGATAGACCTAAAACCCAACTTGACTGGGATGTCATTTGTAACTGTCCTTGGTGTGGCTCAGCTTACCCTGACCTTAGTTCTGGCCCAAACATGAGGACCGAGAAGGACCTATGCCATCTGGGTGCTGGTCTCACACAGCATGTGTGGCTGTCATGTGATGGCTGGTCCTGCTATATGGTGGCTCAGTGTGGACTACACAGTGGCTGCACAGACCTGATGACCCAGAGATGCTAAATTATGTCATTTGTTACTTCCTAGGGAGACAACAGGCTGAGACGTTTTGGATGCACTGGGTTAAAACATATTGAAAGATTATTTCTTCCTTTTTCTTGATGCATGTGTATGTATACGTGCGTATGTATTTATGTGTGTTTGCTCTGAACGACTTCTGTATCTTCTTAGGAGTGTAGAAGCATTGCTCTCACCTCTGTCTCTTCTTTACATAGTATTCTCCCTGACAGTCAGTGTTTCACTTCCCTTCTTACAGATTTCTGCCATGTTGAGCTAGGACCATTCCTGGTCAGCCATGGCCTTGTCTTTCCTTATTGTAACTGCAGTGACCCTGTTTTCAGAGGTCATACCGAGGTCCTGAGGATTTGGATTCCAACAAGTGTTTTGGGAGATTGCTGTTCCCCAGCTGGGGACGCTGCTTGGGAAGGAAATGGAGCTTTTAAAAGTGGGACTTCGAAGGCTATACTTATCTCAGGGTCTGGCCAGGCCAGGCCCTCTGATTCCTGTAAGCAGCCTGTTGTATACTTCGGCCACCAAGAATTCAATTATGCCTTCCCCACTATGAGAACTAAATAAAACCGGTGAAACTACAAATCAAAAAGCAAAAAACAAACAAAACCTTTCCTTTCTTACATTGTTTCAAGTATTGTAGTCATAGTGTGATACAAAAGTAACAAATGCTAGGCTATTACAGTTAAGGGGTAATTCCAAAGCTCCACAGACCGAGGCTGCAGGATCACCCAGGTTACACAGGAAGATTTTTTTTTTGGGGGGGGGGGGGGGGGGCGAGGAAATTGGTCAGGAAGAACTGGCCTGGGAGAAGTTGTGTCTTAGATTCCTATAGGCTTGTTTCAGCTTATACAGACTTGACAGGGGGTCCTTTGTGAGGTAGATGCAAGAGATTCACCACGGAGAAACTGGAGGGACATTGGGTGGTACCCAATGCAGGAGCCCCTGGTGTTGGGACCAGTCCAGCCTCCAGGTCTCAAAGGGACACCCAGTGAGACTATGCTCCCAGGAGGCTGGACAAGCAGGGGCTACACATATCTATAGGACCCTGCTCCCTCTTGGAACCCATCTCTTATCAGGGTTTCTGCTGCTCCTCTTGAATCTTTGTGGGATCCCCACAAGTACAGAAATGCTCAAGCTAGGGCGGGTCACCTCAGAGATCTGTAGCCCTTACTCACTCCATGCTTGTTGCCTCCCGTCTTCACTATGTCTTCTAAGACACAGACCCCTTATTATCATCCCTAGGCTTTCCATCCTTACCCCCACGTGTGTGTGAGTGTATATGAGTATGAGTGTGCATGAGTGTGTGTGAATGAGTGTATGTGTTTGTGAGTGTGTATGAGTGTATGTGTGAGTGCATGCATGAATGTGTGTGTAAGCATGTGCATGAGTCTATGTGTGAGTGTGTGTGCATGTGTGCATGAGTGTGTGAGTGTGCATGAGTGTGTGAATGTGAGTGAATGTGTGTGGGTGTGAGTGTGCATGCGTTCGTGACTGTGTCTGTGCATACGTGTGCATGCATGAATGTGTGTGTGTGAGTGTGTGTGAGCATTTGTGTTCGTAAACTTTTCTCTGGTACTGTCCTATGGAATGGAAGCCCCAGAACACAGGTCTATACCCTTATGTATGATCGTCACCTGAGGAAATCTCAGCTAGAGGCAGGGCTCAGAAAGTTTGGATGTTGGGTGAGTTTGTGAAGCATTTTAGCACACTGTTCTGATGTCAACCCATTTTAGCAGCTTGTCTTCCTTCCTTTCATAACTTTTTTCCTTTTTCTCTTCCTCCTCTTTCTCCTTCTCTTCCTCCATTTTCTTCCTCCTCCTCCTTCCCTCCCTTCCTCCCCGCTTTCTTCTTCTTCTTCTTTTTTTTTTTTTTTCAAACAGGGTTTCTCTGTGTAGCCCTTGCTGTCTTGAAACTTGCTCCATAGACCAGATTGGCATCGAACTCAGAGATCCACCTGTCTTTGCCCCCTGAGTGCTGAAATTTAAGGCACATGACAGACACTATGCATGCCTGGTCTCGTTTCTTAACCATACTGAAGCTCCAGCTACAGAGAGCAGGGAGCTACCTAGAATTCTTCACTGTGACGTGCCTTCAGGCTCGCCCTGGAAGTAGCAGAACTCCGAGGCACGTCTAACTCATGGGGACCCTGGGAGTCACCCTCATATTTGCCCACAGTCACCAGGAAACTGATGTGGGAATTAATGGAAGGAGTCCAAGGTGGCAGAGCCCTACAGATACATGCAGCCTTTGCTGGTCTACCCTTCTCATGGGACTAAGAGGCTGGACAGCTCTTGGCACAGGGGCCCCTGAACTGGGCGCCAACCATGGCCTGAATCTGCCTTGCACGAAGCAGAATGCTGCCCTTTGGTTTATGGCTGTCTCTTTTTTCTCTGGGACCTTTGTACTGGGATCCCCAGACACCCCACCTACGGCAGATGTCCCCAAGGTCACTGGGCCTGACTTCCTTGTCCCAGAGGCTAGGGCTTGGTCTCCAGGTAGGGCCAGGGGCATGTCTGATGAATGTCAGGCTGTGTGGACGAAATTCATGGACTGGGGAGAACCAGAGTCTATAGGCACTATTGCTGTGAGTTGCAATGTCTCACTTCTCTGTGCGATGGAAGGGCAGCTTGCTCAGCAGGGTTCAGCCTGCACGGCCTTCTTAGGTGGTTCGGTGATTCACTCCTGGGCCAGGCACTGAGTGAGGCCAGGGCAGCCTCTCGTGGCTTTGAACCATCCACCCATGTGCTCTACATCCTGTACATACCTCATGCCCCATGTCATCCTCCAGACTGCCAGTAGAACTGGGTACCTAAGTTTGTATTTAAGGCATGCACGGTTGGATGCCAGGCTCTGTGAACCAAGCTGGCTTCAAGAGCACAATCCTGAGGTTGAAACAGGATGTACAAAGCCGCACTGAGCAGCATTCCTTCCCCAGCCAGGCTCCTTGTCCCACCCAACTAGACCTCCATCCTGAAGGTGGGAATGGCTACCATCTGCTGACTCTGCAGAAAGGGATTCATCACTTTCAAGATGGGGTTAGAGGATAGATTACCCTAGTGGAGACCTAGTAACACCTAAGTGAGTTTTGAATCTAACTTGTTCATTTACTTCCTGAAACAAAGACTCTGCACTGTCTGTAGAGAGGGAGCATTCTGGGTAGAGAAGGAAGACATTATGGCTCCTGGAGAATATAGACTCTCAATGGAGCAATCTTTTTCCTGGGATGGGCAGAAGCTAGCTCCTTGGTTGGTTCTAAGTTCTGAGTTCCCCAGTACCTCATGTGAGATATTTGATCCTCGAGGCCCTGAGGTGACCCTGTGGTGCATCTGCTTGTTTGGTTGGTCACTGTCTCCTCACCCGGTCCTCATGAGCAAACCAGTTCTTGGAAATATTAAGGCCTTGGTCTGTCTACCAGGAATCTAGGAGTAGATAATCTTGTGGTCCACTTTGTCAGAACCCAGCACACCTGAGGTTCAGAATCTGCCGTGGCCCTTTACTCTGTCCCAATAACCTAGAGTCCCCAAGCCATTTTCACTCTTTTTCCTAGTCCCTTCTGAGGCTCAGGGAGATTCAGGACCTTCTTGGAGTTCTGTGGCAATCACAGACAGAGAACCCTTGCCAGCACCGGGGCCTCGGCAGCATTTTGATCTCATCTAACTCAAATCACTCTTTCTTGACCTCTGCTTGTGTGCCAGAACCCAGCTTCTGGGTTCTGGTTCTTGTGACAAGGGTTTAGAGCAGAGCTGGAAGCTAGGGTCATAGGTCATAGTATAGTCTCCAGGTTGAGATTTCCTCCCAGGACAGGTCAGACAGGGTCAGGGAACCTAGCTTGACCTTCCTAACTCAGACTTGGGGACAGAGAAGGAGGCAGTGAGAAACTGTAAGGGCAGTGTAGAGGCATATTTGAGTGCAGATAGGGCATGCCAGCTACGGAAGCTCTTGTGACCGAGACACCCCAGCTATGAGAAGATTTTCAGATGGGAGGGTTGGGTAGCCCTTTATTGCTGCTATTACTCTTTGAAGAATCTATGACCTTTCACCTTTGCCTGTGATTAGTGGGGCCAACAAGTCACCTGCCTGCTACTCTCAGACTCTTAGGCTAAGTCAATGTAGTGGAGACTAGGCAGCTTTATTGTTTCCTGACCCTCATGTTAACTGCCCATTGCAAGACAGCCAGTGCTGCCTTCACAGGTGCATAGTACCTGGGACATTCTGGGGTTGGGGAACCAGGAAGTAAGGCTCCAAAACAGTGCTCTGTGGAGCATCTTCTGTATGCCAAGCTTGCACAGACCCTGGGGTAATGACAAAGGAACACATGGGTCCCTTTCTCCTGCACTCAAGCCTTGAGGGGAGATGTTAAAAAGCAGTAACACCAATACCAAGTGGCTGTGGGCAAGATGCATTCTGGAAAGGTGGAGGGCCACATAGGCCATGACAGGTACTCTCTCCAGCCCAGAAGGGTGAAGAACAAGGGCTATCCAGAGGTTCCCTGAAGGACTGAGACATGAAGCCCGGCTACAGTATATAAGAATGAGAAAATGGAAAACCCAGGATCTGTGAGGCAGCTGTGGGCACAGCTTCCCAGGCTGAGGGCGCATGAGCCTCCTTTATAACCTGAAACCCTGGGGGTTACAGATGTGCAGAAGGATAAGGGCAGATATTAGATGGAGTTGGGAGGTGTAAAAGATGCTATCATGCTACTTTGAGGGTGGCCTGGACCTGGTGGCCAGAAGGGCTAGGGCCAAGAGAGGAATGAGACCCCTTCTTTGCATAGAGGCAGGCCAAATGACTAACTGGCTGCTTATGGATACCAGAAGACTGTAAGGGCCCAGGGTGCCTCCTGGTGGTCCTGCTACTTCTGTGTGTGGGTTGTTGACTTAGATATGCATAACAGTTCCTCCCACAGCTGCTGGCTAGGGTAAAGGTGGTCCTACCCAGCCAGCCTAGCTCCCACCCTGGAAGCTCCAGGGGAAACCCTGCTTTTTTTCTTCTTTTCCTCTTTTTGCCTGTAGCTGCATTTAACTATAAAGAGCAATAAATTATAAATCTGGAAAAACATCCCTTGTCCCACAAAGGACAGGGCTGTCCCCAAATGACAAATGACTCCGAATTAACATTATTTCGTATTTATAACTTCCGCAGGTCAGAACTTACAGATGTCACGGGCAAAGTCCTGCCTGTCTTTGGGGTATTTTTGGAACCCATTGTCCGGCTGACAGAGCTTCTAATTGCGTCTCCATTCAGCAGGGCAGTGTGAGCAGCTCTGGAGGAAGTACAGGGCCTAGTCTCCTCAGCAGGACAGAGTGACCAAGAAAGGGCCACTTCTGTCCACTCGTACACAGGCCATGGAACATACCAGGGCAGGAGTTTATCAAATCCCCCCTTTATGGTCAGCCTTGAGACAGCATCTGAGGGAGATGTCAGAAGCCTCCTACTTTGGGTGGGGGTGGGGGGTTGCAGTTATTAGGAGCTGAAGAAGGTCAGTGAGCAGTTGTGAGGGGCTAAGTCTAGCAGTAGGAGCCAACAAGGGCATTACATAGTCTGTGAGGTGTGTCCTAGGACCTGAGAATGATACACAGGCTGGAGGGACCACACTGTCCCAGGAGAATTCCCCTTTTCATCTGCTTGCTGTTAGCAGCAATGGTAGGGGACATGACTAAGCTGCTGGACCCTGAGGTAGTGCAAAAAGGCAAAAAGAGGAGGTAGTGGGCAGCAGTTGTGGGTTCGGTCTGGGATTTGTCCAGGAACAAAGCATGGCTCCTGTATGATCCTCAAGGATATGAAGAAGATGGCAGTGAAGCGGTTAGGGCAGTGCCAGGCCTCCTGCAGGCCACCATTATTCTTATGGTAAGCCCACATCTGTCACCAACACCTCTGCAGACAAAGATTCCTAGGTGCAGAGCTGCTGAGAACTGCCAAAGATTCCTGCTAGCCCCTGAACCCCATCTCCAGATAGTCCTAAATCAGCTGCACTCTGCTAACTCCAAGTGGTCTGAGTATGTCTGGCAGGGCTGCTGTGACCCCTTCTGTCCTGGCTCCAGTTATTGCTTACAGCATGTTCTCTGGGTTGTCCCCAGCTACTACTACCAGATGTGACTTTTGAGAGTCTTTGGACTTGCTGGGAAAAGGTGGAGGATTTATTTTAGTATTTAACTTCCTGGCTCAATTGTGAAATGGACAAGGTGATCTGCCAGCCCATCAGGATGTGGCTGTGGGCTCGTCCAGGCTCTCCATAGACTCCTGGTTGCAGCAGTGTGCTGTTCTGACCTTGGTCTAGGGCATTGCCTTCTCTCTAGGATAGCATAGGGTGTCTACTAGACTGGAGATATTACCTTCTGGGCCAATATCTCTTAAATCTTAGGCACAAGATCCTGATGAAGCTCTGGAGGAGGGTGAGAGCCAGGCTCCCCATGGAGCCAAGTGGAAGTGCAGCCACCCATCCATGGCTGGTTCATTCCTAGCAGATGTTGCCGTCTTAAGGTTGTAGTATGAAGGGTTTTCTGTGCTTAAAAGTTTGGCCTGAGGTGCAGAATTTAGGAAAGACTGTGTATCTGAGGCTTGGGTGGGACCTGCTGTCTTCCACACCCTGGCCCAAGGTCACTAGTATGCAGGGAGGGGGAAAACCCACAGAGTTCACTGTTTCTGTTGCCTTCATTTAGGTGTGAGCAGGTTGACTTTTCCATGCGGCTGAGGAAATAATATATCCCTGAACCCTAGGCCAGCATTTTCTTTCTCCTGTGCTCTCCAGCCCCAGAGGTGACAAACGAGCTGGTGGGTACCAGGTCCATGCTGATGGACATCTAACTCCTCCAAGAACGGGACTGCCTGGTTGTGGTTGGCAGATCACAGAGCCAGGGCTAGATGGTTGGGGGTTCCTCTGCTTTTCTTCTTTTCCCTTTCTCTCTATTTCTCTTTTGGTCTGTTTGTCTCTATCTTTCCCCTGTCTTTCTGTCTGTCTCTATTTCTACCCACCCCCATCTGTCTGTCTTTCTCCATCTCTTTGGAGAAACCCAGGTAGATTCAGCCTCCTGAGAGTTCTTCAGTGCTTCTGAGTCCTATGGATTCACCCTCTGAGAAATGCCTGGCAGAATGAATTGCCTCTTCCCAGTTGCCTCCTACTGGACCGACAGAAGACCTCTTGGATCCTTGATCTAAGTTCCAGTATGGCAGAGACACACTGGCATAGGATAGGCAACAGCCTCTGTAGACACTTCCCCCAAAGCCCTCGGTGGGATCAGGCCCGTGATGGGAGACCTCCACATCTGTGTGCACTCCATAATAACTATTCAGTCTTCTTCCTGTTTCCTCACCTGATTCACTCAAAACTCCATCAAGACAAATCCTCTTTCAAGGACATACTTGTGGTAGCAGGTCGCAAAGGCTCTGGGGACTCATGGATTGTTACGTTGAGTAGTTTGTCCAGTGGGTCTCTTTGGAGAGCTAGATTGTAAATTCAGCCCTGAGATTGGGTGTGACCAGCAGGTGTTTGTGTGTGTGTGTGTGTGTGTGTATGTGTGTATGTGTGTATGTGTGTGTGTGTGTGGTATCTTAGGTTGCATCTCTTAGGGGGAGATGCCACTTCTCCAAGAGGACAGTATAGTCACCTAGATGGCCTGCTTGGGACTTATAAACAAGCAGAGGAGACAGTGACCTCTGGCTGTCCTTGCTGGATCCTCTGTGAGAAGGGACTGTGGGGGTCTGGCTGGGACACCAGTGGCTGTGTCTCACTTGTCCCAAAGCCTATGTGACCACTGCTCCACTCCTTTTGGATAAGGAGGTGTTGACGCTGGCTTCTGCAGCCCCGTGAAGGTTGCCTTTGCTGTTTTCTTCCTCATTATCAAGTTGACTTGAATAAAGTTTAGAAAAATAAATTTTAGACTAAGTTGTATTTGTCCCAGGAACTAGTTTGTTGCCACCCGTTTCTCTACAGAGTAAGAATAATCATGCACCGGGGATACGGAGAGAGTTCAGCTGATAAAGCCTGCCACGTGGTCACAAGGCCCTCAGTTTGGATTTCCAGCACCCACTTAAAACTGGACCCAGAAACAAGTGTCTGTAGGCCCAGTGCTGTGGGGTGGGTCCTTAGAGCCCATTGGCTAGTGCTGTGGGAGGGCGGGTCCTTAGAGCCCATTGGCTAGTGCTGTGGGGGTGGGCCCTTAGAGCCCATTGGCTAGTGCTGTGGGAGGGCGGGTCCTTAGAGCCCATTGGCTAGTGCTGTGGGGGTGGGCCCTTAGAGCCCATTGGTCTGCCAGCCTAGCCTAATTGATGAGTGGCAGGTACGGTGAGAGAGCTTATGTCAAAAAACCAAGGAGAGTAGCCATGTGTGGTGGTAGATACCTTTAATCCTAGCACCTCAGAGGCAAAGGATCTCTGTGAGTTTGAGGCCACTCTGGTCTACAGAGTGAGTTCCAGGCCAGCTACGGTTACACAGTAAGAACCTTTTCAATCAACTAATCTATCAATCAATCAACCAATCAACTAATCAACCAATCAGACAAACAATACATGGAGAGTGATGGAGGGAAAGATACCCGATGTCAATCTCTGGCTGCTGTACAGGCACATATCCATGCAGATACATGTATTTATACCACATGTACAACACATGTACACACCAAGAATAAATATATTTATTGTGGTGGTCACACTTTACACATGGGTTGAAATGTAGCCTATCTTCCTGGTAGGAGCGCTTGCTCATACCTTTGTGTTACTAAGAATCCTTAGAAACTATGGTTTTAGAGATGTCATTCAGCAACTGATGGGACCAGATGCAGAGACCCACAGCCAAACCAGCCAGACATTAGGCAGAGCCAGGAGAACCCTGAAGAAGAGGGGAGGAAGGATTGTAGGAGCCAGAGGGGTGGAGGACATCACAAGAACACAACTCACAGAATCAGCTAAGCAGGCTCACAGAGGCTCATAGAGACTAAAGCAACAAACACGGACCCTGAGGATCTGAGCTGGGTCCTCTGCATATACATTGTAATTGTGCAACTTGGAGTCTTGTAGGACTCCTAACAGTGGGGTGTGTTTCTGATTCTTTTTGCCTGCTCTTGGGACCCCTTTCCTCCTGCTGGGTTATCTCATGGAAACTTGATGTGAAGGTTTGTGCCTGGTCTTATTGTAACTTATTATGCCACATTTGGTGGACATCCCTGGGAGGCCTGCTCTTTTTTTCCAAAAAGGATCTGGGGGGCGGGGGTGGAGAGGGGGTAAAGACTGGGAGCTGCAGTTAGGATGTAATGTATGAAAGAATAAAAGAAAAAAACAAAATATTACAACTAATAAAAATAATTGTGGTTTTTTTGTAGTTTTTTTATTTGCTTATTTGTTTTGATTTTCAAACAGGGTTTCTCTGTGTTGTCAGGTCTGCAGGACAGCCTGGTCTTGAACTCACAGAGATCCGCCTGCCTCTGCCTCTGGAGTGCTGTGACTAAAGGCATGTACTCAGTTTTGGAACTCTGAATTTTAAGGGCTCAGCTACACATAGTTCCTCTAGTAATTATCAGATTCCCTTTTCTTGAATATCTACTATGTTTCCCCTGCCCAAAAACAGCCCTAGGATAACAGGTGATGGACCTCTGTTGGAGACCCCAAAACAGCATTTCCTAGTGGGAGGCAGTCTCATGGGACCTTGTCCAGAGAAAAAGGGGGAACATATAACCTCACATTGCAATGCCCAGGTCCACAAATACACACAGATGTATATGTGTGATTATGCTGATTTGTCTACAAGAGGCCTCTGGAGCTGGCTGGGGCACTTGACCTCCAAGTATGGTGGCAGGGCTCTATTGATCCTGCTTTCTTGATTCTTCCCAAAAGTACTGGAGGAAGAGGAGGAAGAAGAGGAGGAGGAGGAAGAGGAAGAAGAAGAAGAGAAGGAGGAAGAGGAAGAGGAGGAGGAAGAGAAGGAGGAAGAGGCCACTTAGTGCCCAAGTTACTGGTTAGACACACAAGAGTCAGGAAGGGCATTAGCAGGCAGGAAGAAGCAAAGGTCTAGCATTGGATGCTGGCAAGAGTCCCCTGTACCTGAGAGTAAATATAACTGCTTGTAGAGGGAGCCCTGGAATGAGGGGTGGGTTGTTCCTGGGGCCCAGTCAACCGTACGGCCCTGGAATGGGGGGTGGGTTGTTCCTGGGGCCTAGGTATCCCTGTAGAGTTGAATCTTGAAGGAGAAGTGTTTGGAGGCAAAGAAGCAGGCCTGAACCTGCTCATGGAAAGTCTGAGCTCCAGGCCAAATCCAGGGTGTGGAGGACAGGCAGCAACAGTAATTGGGTGCCAGGCACACGGGGAGGAAGGCCTCAGCTGGAAGATTTGGGAACCAGAGGCAGCAGAGTTTTGCAAAAGTGGGCACAGGCTCAGGTGCATATGACAGGCAGGGAGATCCTTTCCAGATGGCCGGTGGTGGGGGAGGAGAAGACGTGGCTTGTCCCAGAGTCCAGGGTGGAGGCCTGTCCTAGAGTGAGGCTGGGGCCCCGTTTCTGTCAGTACCGCCTTCCTCCTCCCCCATGCTGGTCAGCTCAGAGCGGCCAGACGCTGTCCACCAGTGGTGCCGAGCTTGCTTTATCAGATAATAAATAAGACGGCTGGAGCCGTCCGTGTCAACATCTTGGCGGCGTGCGGGGGCCCAGAGGGGAGGGGGCTACTCGTGAAGGGCTTAGTCAGCCCCCTCCCCTTTGAGGCCAGGGTCAGCCCCTACCCAAGTGTTTGTATAGGAGATTCAGGCATCACAACTACTCTGCCCAAAGCCTGCCGGCTGCAGGGAACTAACTCCGGCCTCACTTCATCCTGTGGAGGATACGGAGTAAAAGGGACACAGTAGGGACTTAGTTTCTTGGATCACATGATCCACGCATGGGATAGGCCTGGCCTGGTTGGCTGTTTGGCATTAATATAGGGTAATGTGAGATGTGACAGACTCTAAGATACACAAGGGTGGAACTGGAGGTGCGGTGGACACTTTTGAGTCTCCTGGCTAGCTGGTGTCCCTACCCTAGCTGGGTCCCACAGAAGGCTGGGTCCTTACTTCTACTCATGTCTCAGGCCTATTTTTAGAGGCACTAGAGGGACTCTGTGGGCCTCCCAGCTGTAGGCCCATGTCTGACAAAACACAAGGAACTGGGACCATGGAGCCTCAGCTCTTACCTGTCCACCTAGGCCCCTTACTTTACCTTAGGGAATGCTGCCTGAGCCCCTAGAACTGTCCCACAGGGTTGTGACAAAGGACAGTGGCGAGGGCCTTGTGGATGGATGGTCAGTGCCTCTTCTGCAACATGGCACCTTTTGATGAGATCTACACAATGCTGCTGACAGTAGCTGCAAGTGTTCTGTTCTAAGAAATGCCTTTACTTGGTCAAAGAGGAAGCTACTGCCCTCCACGTGCCTCCTCCCCTAAGCTCTCCTTTCTGAGACTCCAGGCTTTCAGATATGCACCTGGGAGAATTTGCTCCACTTTCTGTCAGGCTTACCCTTTTTAGCCTAAGAAACTCTCAGCCTTTGTTTGAGCTGTACCCCTGCAAGCTTAGGTCCCAGTTCAATGCTGAGGCAGTATGATCAGCATTTTGCTTCCTGGTGTAGCACAGCTCTCGGTCTGGTGGCTGATGCGGTCAGCTTCACCCTGCATCCACAGAGAACACACCAACACAAGCTGGAGCAAGACCCCAGGGTAGGGGAGGAGTGTTTTGTACCAGCCTGGAGGAGGAATGCCTGTCTGCTGTGCTCCAGCGATGGGGCAGGGCTATGGTGGGAGGGCTCTGCCCACCAGTTCTGGCAAGAAACTCCCATGGATGGGACCCTAGTTTCCCCATCTCTGTGCCCCATGTGTTCTACTTTGCATGCGTCTTCTTCCTTGGGCTGCTCAGAACAAATCATGAGGGCCCAGGAAATATTTTGGGCAGGAAGGGACAGACTCAGGGTATTGTGGCCCTTTCTGCTTCAGGGTCTGGGGTGATGGAGATGGAATGTAATACAGGCAGTAGACAACCGGGCCTTCCTTTCCATTCTGCTGTTCAAATAAGTCCCTCAGTTGCTCTGGCCCAAGTGAGTTTACAGCTCATCTGGTGGTTTATGACCAGCAGGCAGGATGAGAATGGGAGGCAGGAGGAAGGGCAGTGGCAGGGTTCTTGGTAGCTATATTAAGGACTTGGTTCACTGGCTTCCTCCTGAAGAGGAGAACGTTCAAATTTAGCAGCAGTAACCACTCCCAGTGACGGACCTACAGCCTTCTTCACCTCAGTCAGCTCCTTAGTTAGGATACAGAATTAGGGAGCTGGAGAAATGGCTCGGCTCGGCTCAGTGGTTAGGAGTACTTGCTGTCTCTTCAGATGATCTGTTCAGTTCTCAGCACTCACAAGATGGTTCCCCAACACCTGCAACTTCAGTGCCAGGGGAATCAATCCCGAAGCTCCAGGCACACACGTGACACACACACATACATGCAGGCAAAGCACTCGTACAGATAAAATAAGTAAATTAAAAAAAAAACAAAAAACAAAAAAGCAAAAGGAAGCCAGGTATGGTGGCTCATGCCTTTAATCCCAGCACTCAGGAGGCAGAGGCAGGCAGGTCTCTGTGAGTTTGAGGCCAGCCTGTTCTACAGAGTGAGTTCCAGGACAGCCAGAGCTACATAGTAAGGCACTGTCTTAAAAATACAGAACAGAACAAAACAAACAAAAGAAAGAATGAATGAAAGAAGGAAGGAAAGAAAAAGAAAGGCAGAGAAACCAACGTGGAAGGGATCTCTTATCTATGTGCCTCTCTCTCCTGAGTTCCTTCCCTCTCCATCCAAAGGGGATGCCACTTGCCTTGTGCCTTGCACTGTGGCTGTCTCCAGGAAGCTTCCCTAGGTTGGTGAGTACCCTGTACCACCTCAAAGGTGCATGAGTTATAGATGTGATCTCAGATACCTCTCTCATCACAGAAGGGGAAACTGAGGCCAGGACAAACAGAGCTCCTAGGAACAGCACTGTGGTGAGATCATGGTGCTGAGAATTTGTGCAAAGCCTCATGCAGCTGCCATGGTCTGGTCTGCATCTATGCACACTTGGGTTGTGGGTGCTTGGAGATACTCATACGGTGCCACCTGTGTCAGGGTCTCTAGTCCCCTCCTTCTCCTTATCCAAGTATCTGGGATATGATAATAGACACCCAAGCGGCTGGCCTTGCTTTCCACAGATACACGGGTGGTGAGGTATGCCTGCTCAGAGCTAATGGCAGGAGCATGTCTTGCCTTAGCCCCTGTGATGCTTGCAAATGCTACAGGCTACTGCCCCTTGATTTACTACTTCTAACCAGGGTTCACTGCCTCTCCCTCAAGCTGAACTGGATGGAAGGATTGAGGGTCCACACAGGAGACAGGTTAGGGGTGGCCTTCATGGTTGAATGACCCCCTTGACTCCCTTGCTTCTTGGTTTCCTCGCTGGGGAGTGGAAGCCTGGGAAGACCAGGAAGCAGCCAATGGCGAGAAGACCTGTGGAAATGTGGCCTACAGGATAACTCTGCCTTCTGCTGCCTGCACCAGGGTCCTAGAACTGACCTGCAGGCCTTGGACAGAGTCACCACCAGCTGACATAACCTGGCATGAAGAAGATGCTACAAATAGGGCTGTGTTGCCAACTGCTTGGATGATGGCTGAGCCAGGCCACAAGGCCACATGTCCCCCAATTCCAACAGTGTCTCTGTGCAGGTCTGCCTACTAGCAAATGCCTTAGTACACAGATTGCCAGAACGAGGCCCTTTACTGCCCAGTCTGGAAACAAACACACAATTAAATACAGAAGTCTGCGATGGCATCCAGAGGGATGCGTTTGCTTCGGGGCGGTGTCCTGGTATGGTGCTCAGCCTGTATACCGGTCTCCAGCAATCCTGCATCCATAAGCAAGAAGGTGCTCTCTCGGTTGTACAGAGTCAAACATGGGAAATGAAGACCTCGAGGGTCCAGAGACCCCATTTCTTATTGCCTGCCTGGAGTGTGTTTGTTTCATTTGGATCAGATTTTACTGTGGGATGCTGTGAACCTTTGCCAGCTGCTACAAACTGTGAATTTTGACCATCGATGTCAAGAGCTGAATTCAAGTAATTGGTGGGTATCTCCAGTCATCTTGGCTGCAGAGAGGTCCGTGAGGGGTCTGGTGAGTCCGTTACTACCCAAGCCGAGGCTCCAACCCTTCATCCACCAGTCTGCTTCTCTCTCTAGGCAATCAGCACAGAAAGTTTCCCCAGCACAGTGGTGGGGGACCGCTGGGGCTGCTGGTTCAGGAACTAACTTCTGTTCTTGGAATGTATTGTGGTAACAGTTTCTTGAGCACCTAGGCCAAGGCTAGGGCACACCAGGCCTCCTGACGTAGGACCCCACTGAGACCAGCCTGGGGACTCAGGGATGAGGAGGTGAAGGCAAAGTCTTCAGGCTCAAACTTGAACTCCAAATGGCTGGAGGCCAGGGATTCATCCGCTGGGCTGGAGGCCTGCAGGGGGCATGGATAGAGTATGGAGTAGTCTACCACCTCTCTGGGACTGGGAGATATAGGGTGATTTGATCCAAGGATTCCTCAGTCTAGAAAGTCCACTGAGGAGCAGGACTAGGAAGACCCGCAGGGCCCTGGACCATGCCACACACAGTTCTGAGGAAGAGGTCACCATATTGGTGGTTGAGGGCCATGTGTACAGTGAAGCTCTGAGAGGGGCCTTGGGGGCTCTGATGGGATTGAAGCTGGTTAACAGTCAAGGGTCTCCAGAGAAGTGTGAGAATCTATCTCTTGCATCCCCCTGCCTCATCCTCCTTACCTGGGAGGTGATAGTGGGTCCAGCACATACTGGAGATGCCAGACTGGACTCTGCCTTCAGAGTGGTGGCTGAACTCTCCATGTTGTGGAGAGTGGGAGAAGAGGCTCTGGTGTTTTCTGTGGATCCTTGGAGGGAAGGGGGGAACATTTACAGAAGGTGACATATCTGACCATATTTTCTGCCATGTGATCAATTCTCCTGTCCTTGTCCAGAGAGGTTCAGAGATTTCTTAAAGTCACACATCACTGAATGCTGGAGGGTCAGGTATAGCTTCATCCACCCCACATTTGTCCATGTGCCCCTCTCCCAGCAAGGCTAAGGACATCCATCAGGGGCTGGGTTAGATTGAGACTTGGAGGCCTGGGAATGACCCCTCCTGCTTTCTGCTTACCTGAGGAGCCCTTGATTTTGGCAGAATTCTTCGGCTTCCGTTTTCTTGTCTGGATACTCTCCTTTTTCATTGCCAGTGGCCTTGGCACCTGGCAGAGACAGCAAGGGTAGGTAGCTGCTCCCTGTCCCTGCTTACCCTTGGGCCCTTGAACAGTCACCTTCCTGAACTACCGTGGAGCCAGTCCCCTCTTAGATGCTGGGCTGACCTGCAGGCACAGGCTTGTTGAGTCAGCTCTACCTTTGGGTGCCATCCCATTTGCCTGAGAGCCAAGAGGCAGGGGTGGACTGCAGAGAGGGCAAGATTTGGGTGTCCAGCATTTATCCTAGGCTAAAAAACCCTGGGGAGCTCCCTGAGCTCCTGCAGTGGGCAGGTCTGTACAGCAGACATGGAGGCAACAGCTTGGTCTCCCAGAAGAGTGGGCATGCAGACAGTCAACATACGTGTAACACTCCCAGAACATGTTCAAGTCAGTGGCTGAGGACCATCCTGTCTCACTGGGCAGGAGGAGCAACCACATGATCCTAGATAGAGGTAGCTACTCCCTGCCACTCACCCCATGGAGCTTCATGTAGAGGCCACAGGCATTGCACACTGGTTCGCCCTCCGCGTTGCGCCTCCAGAGGGTAGTGGTGGCAGTGTGGCAGTTGGAGCAGCAGAGGCCGGATCGACGGGATGAAGACTGTGGGGCAAGCAAGCTGGGGTGAGCCTAGAAATTAGGGAATTCAGATTTGGGAGCCTCTGGTGAAGTCAATGACAACTAACAGGATGGATGGGAGTTAGACTCAGCAGTTACCAGCTGCCAGGTCATGGGCCATTCTGGTTGAGTGAGATGCTTGGGTGCTGAAGGCTTGAGGCCTGCCATGGACCTATCTGGCAGGACATGATGTCCTTTGCTCCACAAAGCTTTGACTCTTTGGCCTTCTTGTCCCAGGACCAATCCCTTTACTTCTGGGCATTTCCCATCACTGAGATGTAACAGACCTTTTGGGGTCTAGTTGTGGGGTTCTAAGTCCAAGAAGGTCTAGTGTAGAAATACAGCTATTGATTGTTGATCAACAGCCAGGTCAATCTAATCTGGCACCTCTGTGGGGTCCTAAAGAGATCAGGTCCAAAGGTTAGCTCTCAGGATCCTGCTGGTCCTCTTGCACACCCATCTCCCAAGAGCTCAGAACATACATCGACAACACCCCACACACCCCACAGCATCCCTAGTACCCACAGAGTATCGAGTAGAGGGTACAGGGTCCTATCTGTCGGGTGTTACCCTCGCTGTGCTCAGTGCCTGATGTCCCCTGATCTCACACACTTGAATCCCACCAGAGACCCCAGACTTCCCTGTGTTTGGAACTTGGGTCCTGAGCTAGAGGGGAAGCTGGGCATAGGAATCTGGGTCTAACTAATGAAGGGAACAAGCAATGGACTTCCTGTGCAGTATTTGGGGAATCATCCCAGTGGACCCAGCTGTCTTCCCCAAGCTCAGTGTCTCCCGAGCTGTCTGAGATATGAACCCTTCCTGCACTGCTCACAGTTCAGTGTGTGATGGGATTTTGTCCCTATTATTGAAAGCTCCATTTAAACACCAGGACCCTAAGACCTTCCTGAACTCCACAGCCTAGTCTTGCTGTGACACTACTATCATCAGACTGTATTATTCTGTCCCCACTTTGGACAGTACCTATTGGTCAGTACATCTGACCCCCATCCCATATCTTCCCTTTATGGTTCAGGACTGAAAATTTAACTACAGTTCTAGAACATCGGCCCAAAGGGAGGGTTTTGCACAAGTGTGACCTCAGCGTTACTTGGAATATGACTAGTAAGATATCTATGTTTATCTGGAAGTCACACTTAACTAGGTGCCTGGGACTTTGCAGTTACCAGTTCCTCCTGGACCTTTAGACTCAGGGGAGCCCTGGCCTCTGGCCTCTCTTCTTCCACGAACCAGCTAGGAACTTTGGGAACCTTCTGAGACATGGCAGGTAAGAAGTAAAAGTATGTGTCCTATGTGCAGACGATACACAGAAGAAAGGTGCGCCAGATCTCCACATGCCCAGAAGTGCAAGAGAAAAGTTCGGAAACCATGTTGGGATCTTTCATGGTGATTTTATAAAATTAAAAATGTAGAGAAAAGTAACATCCTGAGAGGTGCTCGACTTTCCTTCAAACTTCACAACTGTCAGTCACTGAAGAGGATTGGAAGCTCAGAAATGTCACGGGACCCCAGGAAATCGAGGAGCCAGGTGGACCAAACCTTCACTCTGTTGAGCACTTTGGCACATGTCCATTTACCACACCCCAATGCCACCTCACCCTCGCCCCTCCAGCCTCCATCTGTCCTTCCTCCCTGTCTGTGCCGGCAGCCTGGCCAACAAGCAACCTTTCCTGGATGCACTTCATTTATTTATTTGGTTTTTTGTCTGTTCTTTTCAAGAGAAGTTCATCATTAATGGCTGCTCACCTGAAGGAGAGTGACACTGAGTGCCAGGCTCCAAGCATTGGGGACTTCCAAAAACATCAGCTTTGGAGTGTGCAAAGGCAGCCCTGCCAAGGCAGACACACAAGGGAAGGTGGCTTGAGCCTTGCTTGGAGGGCAAGTCATGTATGCAGGGAAGCTCTTTGAAAATGCAAGCTACAATATAAAGTGTTGCAGAGTGCCTTCCTCATTGTCCAGAACCCAGTCATCCAAGATTGGCTGAGAATGCCAACTGGAGCCTTGGGGATAGGGCAAGACTTGAAAGTTTCCAAGTGGACCTTCTCCTGTAGGAGACACAGCAGATTAGGTCCAAGGTTGTCCCTTGTCTGCTGACAGAAAACTGAGATGGGGGTATGAGTGGTGAGAAGAGTAGATTTGGGGCCAGGGATCCCCATCCTTCTACCCCAGAGCAGACAGGGGCTCTTGCCTGATTCTTCTTTGTTTATCACTGTGTTTGAGTATCCAGTGCAAAGCCTGGCACAGAGGAGAGTGGGCAAAGTCAAGGTACAGGGCAAGTCTGCTGCCTGGGGAGACTGTACCCTGAGGCCTGAGATGTAGTCCTCCATGACTGGTCTGTATCTCTATGGTTTCCTCATTAGTGAATGTCACAGAGACCAGGCTGGGCAGCTCACAGAAGGCACAATAACCTCTGAGGTGACCCCTTAGATGGCAAGGAGCAAAGTATTGGGCAGAATGGGCCTGTAGATCCCAAATCCTAGCTCAGAGAAAGGGAAGAACCACCTTCAACACACCTGTCAGGCTGGACCCAGTCCTCAGGTACTGCCTGCTATGGGCATGAGGCCTTCTGAAACTTGGAAGTTAAGAAGCCTGCTCCCATGTAGAGATGTTGACACTCATGAGGGGTTCACACTTTTAGACAGGAGGCCTGATACTCAGGACTAGTCCTGTCCAGGTCTGAGACCCACGAACCCACCATAGCCTCCATAGCAAAAACGTAAGCTGCCAGCTCCAACCCAAACACGTATTTAAACTTGAACTTAAAGGCTGATCTGTGAGATCATACAGCAAAGCTACTTCCTGCCTCAGTAACTTGGTGACACAAGCCTGAGCCATGACATCCCCAACACCTGTGCTGCCATGCACCAGAGAGAACCAAAAGTGAAAACAAGATTTAGCCAGCAAGCAAAGGGCAAAAGCCTGGTTTCCTAGAGACTCTTGAAGCACAGGCAGAAAGTGTTTCCCAAGGACGCACACCCAAAGATCTTCTCATTTAGGCTCCTAACACCACCATCAATGCACCTCAGCCTTATCTGTGCTGGGTCACCTTGAGGCCTCTAATAATACTCAGGACTAGGTTGCCACCCACTATTACCACCAACACAGTCCCCCCACCGCAAGACTGAATCCTCAGGGTCCCACAGAGACTATATCCAGGGGTTGTATTCCTGTATTATATGTATCCAGGGCAGATTCATTCTTAAAACTGATTCTGAGACATCCTGTGACAGTGTAGCAAGTGGCTTTGAAACATATCTTGTCTGTCAAGTACCAAGTAACCTGCAATGGTCTGTAAGGTTACAGTGTTGCAGTGGGTTGTGAGACCTGAGCCAGGTCCCTATCAGGACTCCTTGTCTGGATCTTGATGGTTCCCTGGATATTTTCAAGCTCTAGGAAAAGATGGGTTGGCCTGGGCAGCCCACAGTGCCTGTGCTTCAACCCTTAACCCATCCTTCAGGAGCCCAGACATCGCTGAATTTGTAGGAGCTAGCAGTCTTTTTATCCCCCTTATGGCCCTGGCCCTTTCCCTGTCACACTCACCAGACGCTTCTGGGGCCTCACTAGCGGTCGGTTGACTCCGTTCATCTTGTGATAGAGGCCGCAGGCATTGCATAGATAGTGTCCGGTGCCATCCCTGCGCCACAGTGGTGTAGACAGGGCTCCACAGTTGACGCACTCCCGGCCCTCACCAGGGAACTCCTCCAAGAAGTCAGGTACTGTGGGGACAAGAAGCTTGTGGATTGCAGCCTCTGCCCCACCAGGATGCCTGAGGGCTTCTGCTGTACTTGGCCTCCTTCTATAGGGTCTTAAACTTATTCATTTAAAGAGAAATTTGTTTATTTATATTCTTAGTCATATTTTGTCTTCAGTGAAATTTGTTAGGGAGGGCTGCTTTTATAAGGTATAAAATAAGCCAAACTCTAAGATGGCCCCTTTCTTAACTAGGGTTCACACCAGCCTTTGTATTTTTAATATGCTTTGGAAGCAGACAGTGGGAAATGTATGGATGAACCTTATTTCTCTCCCCCTGCTCCCAACCTGTCCCACTCAGTGTAAAGGGGGGGGGGGCGGTGTCTCAAGGTCAGAGGATTGGGAGACAGAGACATGAGATTCTACAAGGGCCTACTGTCAGCTTTGTTGTGGGATCAACCACCGTCCTCCCTCAGAAGACAAGACACAGGGGCATTAGGGACCACACATATGCAAGCAGTTCTAGCCAGGCACCACACATATGCAAGCAGTGAGACATTGGCTCAGGGTAGGGAGGAATCAGTCACCTACTGGCTGGAGGTGGGTACCAGGCACAGGGGCTGCTCTTGTCTGTCTAAGTGTCTAAGTGTACTAGGTCGGCTTGAGACTAGTCTGAGGCTATGAACCAGGGGGCTAAGCTTCCAAGTTCTAGGAGGGATGGCCTAGACAAGGCCCCCCGCGAGGCTGCAAATGGAGCTATGGGGTGTCTGTTCCTCCAAAATACTCAGAAACCCAGACGAACGATTCCCTGCTCAACAACCTTGGAATTTAATCTAATCTATGTTCATGTGAGGTATGGGACTCTCAAGATGGAACGCCAACGTTGCAGAATGAGATGGCTGTGGAGACTTGATCAAATAATCGCTATTTTGAGCTTTATAAAATTCATTTTCAGCTCCGCTCATGCCTGTAAGCTCAGCACTTTGGAAGACTGAAGCAGGAGGATTGCTGTTAAGTTTGGAACTAGGTTGGTCTACAAAATGACACCCTGTCTTAAAACCAAAAATAATTTCCGAAACTTCCCGTGAAAACTTTTAAATGTAGGTTCCAAATCGACATGACCCAGAATGCATTTCTGGGTTTGTCGGGTGAAAAGCAGAAATGTATTATTTTCTTGCTATTGTGCTGAAAAAAGAATTCTGTATTGAACGTTTTTCATCGCATTGTGTTTCATGAAGGTTCCTATGTCCTAACAACTCTAGGCGGGAATCTGCGTGGTCCGACTAGGCGGAAGGGCCCTGACTGCAGAAGAACGCATTTCGGATTTTTCGCATTTCGTAGCGCGCGGGTTTATTGCTGCGCGCCTTAGTTTTAGAGCCGGGTCCACCGGGCAGCCCCAGCCCGGTACTCACCGAAGGTGGTCCTGCGGCCAGGGAGGCCACCAGGGCGACCTTGCAGACCGTGCAGGATGCTGCTGTCGAAGGGTCCGGAGGTCCACGAAGGGGCTACGTCGGGACTCATGTATGCTGGGTAGGTTGTGGGGTACGAGGCGCCCATGGGCCTCCCGAGTGGGGTCGGGTACTGTTCGCGAGCCAGCAGCGTGCCCTGGAAGGCGCCGCCGTCCCGGACCCCCGTGCTGCCGCCGCTGCCGGATCCCGTGGAGCTGTGAGCGAACGGGAAGGTGGTGGCTCCCGGTGGGTGTGCAGCTGGCGGGTGCGGGCTTCCGGAGCCGAAGGCTGAGGAATCAGCGGCAACTGCTTGCGTCCAGCTAGAGTGCGCGGCGAGCGCGGGAGGCTGCGAGCCCGGCTCACACGAAGGCAGGTACGGTAGCATGGAGGGCACGCGAGTGGGTGCCACGAACACCGGGGAGCCGGCTCCCGAAGAGTGCAGAAAGGCTCCGGAGTCGGCGTAGGTGCCCTGGCCAGGACTCTGGGCCAGCGCCAAGCTTTGGTACATTTTCCCCCGCGCGAGCTTGACCTGCAGAGAAGAAAGACAGGCGTCTAGGGCAGGATCACTGGCCCCCTTCCATCAGCTCTCGCGCTCGCCCGGGGCAGGTGCTGCTGCTCCACTCCACTTTTCTGAGTCGGTTCACCGGGGCAGGTCCCGGGCTCCTCTGGATGGAATGACGGGGTTAGATGAGGCGCAGGACCCCAGGAACAAGATCCTTGCTTTGCGCAGAGATTTCCAGCCAAAGCCCTCACAGGAAGGCGCGGCGCTGCCCAGGGCCGGTGACCAGTGGGTTGTAGACTGGGTCTCCACAGAGCCTCTCTGTAGGGAATCCCGGGAACTTGGGCTGCCCCGCCCCCGCCGAGCCGCCCCTTCCCTCTTCGAGTCGGTCCCTCCCTCCGCTCAGGGTCAGCGCCGGGGCTCCGGCCGCGGTGCCACGTGACCCGAAAAGGCTCCGCTGTCGGACTCTGAGACCACAGTGCACTGGCGTACCTTCGCCTGACCCTGAACAAACGCAAGGGTGGGAGCAGACTGAGCGCGCAGACAGTTCTGGGACAGCAGCAGCTCTGAACTGTCTCGAACTTTGTTGCTACGGTCACGGGTGTCAGTCCTCACCCCACGTCTATTCCGAGCTCCCGCCCAAAGCTGGTTTAGTGTCCTGTGGCTGAGGCCCTGCTGAACCTAGGGACACAAGGTGCTGGAACCGTGTTGGCCCGCGCCTGATCCCCCCCTTATACTCCCCAACCTACGTGGGGATCTAGTTTCAATGGTAACCGCAGGGCTAGGGCCGCTAATCTCTTACTGGGTGTTTTGTTCATCAGCAATGACTCCACCATGAGTCTCACAATCTACTGAGTTTTTGAACAAGCAGGACCACTGGGGAGGGAATCCAGCGCCGGCGAACTCTGAATGGAGTAATGTAGTTCCTAAGGCCACAGCCGAAGACAGGTAGACTCCAAGTCCCACGACTTTCACAGGCTGAGGAACTTGGCAAGAGTCTCTTCGGGTACTGGAAACTCCCAGGAGGCTGGTACTAGAGTGCCTAGTTCGGTTTTGTTGTGACTTCTGTCCTCCGGCTTACCGGGAGTTCCAGATGGAGTTCCAGGAGGTGCAGCAACTCCGTAGGGCTTGAAGACAGCAGCGGTTTCTCACTTGCTCATGCTGGCCCAGGGGTGCTGCAGACAGATACGTGGGTGAGGCAGGAGCTCCTGCGATAAGGGAAATACACGGACTAACCTTGGAGTCAGTGTCCAGTGTTCCTGCTGCTCAGCGCGGGGTTAATTAGTCAGAAAGGAGCTGAGCATTGCCTGCACACTGGTGTCCACCCAAACTTCTCTCTTCAGCATGTGGAGATTTAGCTGTGAGTCACCAGTGGAAGTGAGGGGGGCACCTTGGGCCTGGGGTTGGGTACAGATTGTCCTGACACAGGCTCCAGAATCTGAGCCATGGAGGTGCAGAGCAGAAGCTGGCTTGGGGTAGGCCTGGGAAGGGGAGCTTGCTGGTGCTTCCTGCTTCGGATTACCTCCCACTGCGTTCTCCTGGCCGCTCCTTTTCCTCCCTCCTTGAGGTGACGACTGGGTGAGGGCTCTTGGTTGATGCTTTCAGCCCTGACTTCATGGTTCTCCTTTCTGTGAGGTGTGCAATACTTGGGTCTCCAGTCTTGACATCCCTTCTCATCAGAACTCTCCAGGCTTCCACTGTGCAGGTCTTTCTCTTTGCAAAGTTCCCTGGAGCAGGAAGAACATCTAGGTGTCCATCTTGGGAGAGACAGCTGGGTGCTGTTGGCACTGACCAGTGACCAGCACAGCACTGAAGCCCCTCCTGATTGTTTAAATGAAATGGGAAGATTTCCCCCTGCACTCCCCCAAGTCCAGGATGAAAAGTGAGACTTACTTGCTGGGGACTGAATCCTCTTCTCCCCAGATAATCAGTAGTAGATTTAGGGTGCTTCAGGGATGGACCTAGAAGGACTTGGGCTTTTTGGGAGGGATAAACTAAAGAAGGTCCACAAGGTGGAAAGAACCACATGACAGAGGTACTGGGTTTTGTTCTGTGGCATATTTAATTGCTACCTCAGTCTTAATGAGGCAGATGAAATTATTCCTACTTAAACACAGAGGGACAGATTAATTTACCCAAAGCCATACAATTAGCAACTCAACATGTTGATTCAGACAAACAAAGAATTGAGGAGGGGCTCCTGGCCTCTATAGATATTAGGAAAGGAGAGGAGATCTACACTTCTCAGGTTCTTCGGAGGCTTGGTACCACAGAGGGCAGTCTTGTGGGTGTCCAGGTCTTTGACCACCTGTCTAGACAGGGAAGTAGGCTCATCTGTTCAGAGAATAGTGGCAGAAGTGACTGCAGGGTGTCCTTTGCCCAGATCAGGTTGCCTCATAGTGGTGGGACACTGGCTGTGACAATCTGACCCTTTTACAGGACTCTTCTGCTTGAGGCAAAGAAGGAGGAGTCTCAGATCAAGCCACAAACCCTAGGTCCTTCTAGTTCGATCTTATCCCTCAACCAGAAGTCAGCTCTGATGCTATGATCCTGCTTACCAGTTCCAAGAGGGAACCAACGCATTTCTCTGCCCACAGGACTTTCCCATTGCTATTCCCCAGGGGAGTTTCCTCTCTTCACTGTTGACTGAACTCCTACACATCCCTCAGGGTCCACATTACTCCTGTGGCTCATGAGTATGCCACTGACAGAATGTTACATGTTCCTGTCAGGTCCCTCAGCAGACTCCGAGTCCCAAAGTCAGCTTTGAGGAAAGCTGGACAGGAAGCAGCCAGACTCTGCAGGGGACTCAGCTTTGCTGTGGCAAGATTTTACAGCATTGCCTAGCCATTTTTTCTTTGTGTGGTAATAGCACTTACCTCTCACAGTGGCTTCAGGGAGGGATTGGTGGGACTAGGCATCTGAGCAGCTGCCTTGGGGTGTGCACATGGCAGGCTCTCAACAGGCTCCGGGTAGAGGCTAATGGATACTGGTCGTGTGGGTAGATGAGCAGGCCCTGGCTCCGGAGTGCTGAGTGCCAAACAGTAGGGCGGGTAGTCAGGTGGGAGTTTCTGCCTTGATTAGCTATGGTGACCCCTCAGTCAGCCTTTCAGGCTTCCCTGGTCTAGCAGGCAGACCTGACTGAGCCAGGTAAGGAGAAAGAACAGTAATTTGAGATAAGGATCCCATATTCTCTTAGAGAGATGAGGGGTTGGCATGTTTGTTACCCTGTGACCAATCAAAACTGAGTTTAATCTGTGATCTCTGGATTCAGAGGGCTGTAGCTCTGTGACCATGAGAGCCTAAGTGGCCAAGTTGGAGGATGGGGACCTCCTGCCAGCCTGACAGGATCTGGATTTCATTTCCAGCTATCACTTGCCTGACAGCTACCCCTTCCCCACCACAGAGCTTGGGAACTGTTAATGCAGACACATTTATCGAAGGAAAAGAAAACAATCCTATTGTTCTGGGGGATAAGGGGGCGTCAGGGCCTCTAGACTGATTCCCTAGAGGGACCCTGGCCTGTCCTTAGGCGTCTGGGATTTGTATCACACTTTGGCTGTGTTTGCTCTTACAGGGACATTTGCCCTCTGAAGTGAGAATAGACTGGGACAGGGGACCTTTTAATGATTGCCTCCAGGTGGAGCCTCGTGTTTACGCACCTTGCCTCTATTCAGTGGCATGCTGCTTGTAGACACTTTGAATGCAGACAGTGGTGGCCTTAGTCCAACCTGGGGGTAACCCCTGAGAGCAGGGTTGCCCAGATGCAGAGTTGGGACTGAACTGGCTCCCCCAGGCCCACCCATGGGCACCCCATTACTCTTGCCTTTCTCTGTGAGAGCTCACATTGCTGTAAAAAGGCCTGGGGGCTTCCTTTGCTTCCTATGGTAACCCAGAGGTTCAGGGAGGTAGCTAGCATGCAGGGCTGTACCTTCAGTAAGTACTACTGCCCACTTCTTAGGGTGGGGAAAGCTAGCTTTCCACCTCCACTTCTTTCTTTGGCTCCTTCCCCCTCTTTCTTTGTATCCTTGGTAGAGGAGTGTGGCTCACAGTTGACCCTTATGGTCTCAGATTGTCTCAGGAACTTGTCATTCCTCTGGGTCCACAGAGCAGGATTCTAGGGCTCCTTCAAGGCCTCAAAACTGGTTGAGGTGAGGGAAGGCTGAAAGGTGTATGCTTATACCTGGGAGGGGTAGGGGAGTGTGGGGTGTTGGATCTGCTGAGTCTGAGCACACAGCAAGTATTCCTCTTGCAGGTATTTTTAAGCTCAGCGACTGGAAGCAGTGTTGGATCCCTGTCTCTCAGGCCAGTGACATCTGTCTGTGCCCAGAGCTGTAATGGAATCTTCAGAGCAAGGTGTCATCTGCAGTGTCCCTCTGTCTGGGTCTTTCTAAGCCCAAAGCTGCTTTCATCACTATGACCATCAAGGCATTTCCTTGGTGATCTCATGTGACTGTCTTCACAAGGGGACTTGCCTTGTTTTTAACTCCTTCAGCATTTTAGTGAGATGGGCAGTTATGTCTCCTTTCCAGATGAGAAAACTGAGGCTAGTTGTGACTAGACTCAGGGATACAACCAGGCAGAGGTTGGTCCCTGCTCTACTCCATAGCCACTGATTGGTCCTGCTGCTTGCCAACTCCACAGGTTCTAAATCCATTGGGCTGAGTAGGCTTCCTGTCTGTCTAAGGAGCCTGCAGCCCTCAGCATCCACAGGCTGTGTGAGAGGGTTCCATTGCCAGTGGTAGTGGCCATCAACTCCTGCAAGCAGAAAGCAGCTTGCACTGTGGATTATCTGGTGGAGTGTGAGCCAGCTGGGAAAAAGAAGGGTATAGGAATGAAGGCAGGGTTCAGGGGTCCTGGGTCCCATGTGTAACTGGATCTGCTTTCAAAGCCCTTCCTGACATTGCTCAGCCTCCAGTGTGGCAGGCTACTGCATCAGACCACTAGACACAAGGCAAGTTTGTGTTTGGATGGCTGTCCATCTGACTGGAGAAGTAGCAAACGTCCTGTTGCAGGACAGGATGGCTTTGAGACATGTCATCCAGGGACAGAGGGAACAGGGGATGGGTAGACCTGTTATATCACTGGAGAGGACAAATAAGGGGAGGAGTCTCTGGTTGAAGCAAGGATAGACAAGGCTCTCAGTTGAGAATTAGTTCATGGAGAGTGACCTCACCCAGGACACCTGGTGAGCTGGGAAGAAGTGAGTTATCAACCAGCCTGACACTGATGCTACCTGCCAGGTGGATCTTGGCTTGCCCCTGGATTAAAAAGTAGGGGGAAGCTGGGTGGTGGTGGTGCACACCTTTAATCCTCCCAGTCAGGAGGGAGAGGCAGACAGATCTCTAACTTTGAAGCCAGTCCAGGAAAGCTAGGGTTACTTGCTTGAAAAACACAAATAGATAGATACATAGATAGATACTTAGATACATAGATCAATACATAGATACATAGATGTGTAGATAGATACATAGATACATAGATAAAGTGGGAGGGGGTTTGGTCTCTATGCAGTAGGTTCTAGCTGGACTGTGAAAGATTAAAAATGAAAAGTGTTGGGCTGGAGAGATGGCTCAGCAGTTAAGATCACTGACTGTTCTTCCAGAGGTCCTGAGTTCAATTCCTAGTACCCACATTGTGATTCAAAACCATCTGTGACAAGCTCTGATGCCCTCTTCTGGTGTGTGTCTGAAGACAGCTACAGTATACTCATATAAATAAAAATAAATAAATAATATTTTTTAAAAATGAAAAGTACTACAGAGGCTGAGTGATTGTGGAACCCACTCTAAAACATCAAACTCCCACAATCCTAGCACTTTGGAAGTACAGGCAGAAAGATCAGGAGTTCAAAGCCATCCTGAACCAATTGAGACTGTCTCAAAAACCAAACAGCAAACATAAATCATCAATAATTAGCCAGACTCTGTCCCATGTGAGTAGAAGGCAGACATTCAGTGATATCTCCTAATAGACAAATATTCTGTCTACATGGAAGGACACCCTAAGACTGAGTGGTGGTGTAGGGGAGGGGACCACAAGTTCCACTTCCAGGCATCCTGCATCCCTTCACAAAGAGGAGCTTGTTGTGATGTCAGTGGGCAGACTTTCGGTGGGTTGGGCTGGAAACAAGGTTTGACACAAATGAGAGATTCTGATCCTCAGGAATCAAGCTGGCTTCACCTTAACCCTCAAAGTAACCCCAAGTGAAGAGGCAGCTCTGCTATCTTGTCTGTAGAGCTTTGCTGAGGTCCATAGAGGAAGCTGAGGATTCTCATGGCTGAATCTCCCCATCAGCATTAGGGTGACCTAGAAAGGAACTGACCCTTTCCAAGATCTATCCTGCCAGGTACCCATGAAAGGGGAGCTGTGTGCGGTGACATTTAAAACATTTAGAACTCATTTCCCACCAGGTGCCTGAGTTGGTGAAGAAGTGTCTTTCGTAATATGTCATCTGGACATTCTTGGAGCTTGGGAGCTAAGACAGGAGAGGCCAGGGAGAGATGGAGAGCTATTCTTGGTTGCTGTGTACTCAGAAGCTTCCTCTGGATCTACCTGCAGCTCTGGGTGATTTGCATGATGCAGAACACTGGGGAACATGGCAGGCCAGTGACTCAGAGGCTCTGAGGCCTGTGGCAGCTGCAGAACTCTCTGAGCAGGTTTGGTCAGAATTTAGGTGAGGGACAGCATGCTGATTGATTTGCACACTTGGGGGCCTTTCCAGCCTAGGATATTCCCAGGTCAGCTTAGGACTGGGTCTTGAAGTAGCACAGGGCTAGTGTGGACTCTGGGTTGGGGGCATGTTAGTGGGGACTTACTGCTGGGCATGCAGAGTCTTTTTCAATAACGTGTGGGCATGTTCTCCACTAGCTAGGTGAACTGTGGTGTGTCAGCACCTTGAGGCCACATGCCAAATGGACTACCCTAGTGAGCATCTTCTGTCCCCGTAGTTATCAAGGATCCTCTGTCTCCCCTCAGTGAGAGACAGGTTTTGCCAGGTGCTCAGAGTCTATCCCAGGGATGTAAGGAGAGCTGGTGAAGACCCTTGAATCTCCAAATGAGCTGGTGATAATTTATATTGTAAATGGATTCGACTCCCACTTTTACTTTTAAGTGTCTGGAGTGATCAGCTGGCCTGTGCTGGCCTATGCAGGGCTGGGTTGTGCATGACCAGGCTGTGGCAAGGCAAACTATGTTAGTTGTGTCAGGTTGTTCTTTGTGGAAAGGACTCAGGCTGCCTCCTTCACTTCCTGACCTTACTAAGTCTTCTGGGCAGGTTTACTTTGGATAGACCTGGAGCTGGTACGGCTTGGGGGAGGGGAGAAGGGGTACAGATTTGAGTGTAGCCAGGGAATGGGCAAGAGCTCAGAATGGTGCTAGAGCTATGTAGTAAGAAGGGCACCTCACTCAGCCTTTTCTTATCTGTAAAAATTTCTTTCTGTCCCCTCCCTCCCCCTCCCTTTCTCCCTCTCTTCTCTGCTTTTAGCTCCATCTGTGAAGGAGCTGACGAATCTACAGCCTTCTGATTGCCTCCCACTTTATTCTCCCCCTGAAGAATTCCACACAGAAGGGCTCACGCTCCCCACTGAAGTTATACTGGGCCAAGACAAAACTTCTGCGTGCTTTAAGAAGGCTCCAAGGTGTCTGTTGGGAGCCTCATTGCGTTTCCAGGTCTGTGGAGGAGGACAGTCTACCAACTCCTGTCCCTCAAGACCACAGTCCCCAGGGCTGGGAGCAGGGGTTTATCATGTTTTGGTTGTGTCTGCTTAGTGTACCGACTCCGGAAGTGTCAGAAGCCGTCAACTAACTCCTGTTGGTGGAGATTTGGGATGTGAACCCAAAGAAGTTAAAAGGTTTCCAAAGCACCAAGTAGTCTAGATAGAAGAAGGGTGATTGATTGACTGAGGGACTGATGCCTGCCTTTTATTCTCATTTTAACTGAGTGTGTGTGTGGGAGAGAGAGGGGGGTGGGGGAGGGAGAGAGAGAGAGAATGTGTGAGAGAGTGGGTGTGGGTGGGTGTGACTAAGAATATGTGGGTGAGTGTGTGTTTGTATGACTAAGAATGTGTTGTGAGAGTGTGTGAGTGTGTGTGTGTTTGTATGAGTGTGCATGAGTGTGTATGAGTGTGTGTGTTGAGAATGTGTGTGTGTGTCTGCAGACATGCATTCCTGTGAGTCTGGGCATGTGAATGTCCATGCACAAGCAGCTCACATAGGCTAGCGTGCATGCTCATGAGGGAATTTGTGTGTGTACACACTTGACTATGAATTATATATGCATGTATATTACATGTATATGTGTATATATGTATATGTATATTATTTCTTTAAAAATAAACAGTGTGTGGATACCTTGGTAAGAGAGATGAGGGGAAGGAGTGTTCTTATATTGTTTGACTGTAGACATTCTAAAAGTCACACAAGGCGTGTAATGAGAGACAGTGTGCTTGAGCCAGGGTTTGCCATGCAGACTGGCCTGCTAGCCTGAACAGAGAGGGATGCCTATTGTCTTTGACATTCAGTGAGAGGTGTCCTAAGCCCTCTTGTGGCTTCATTTTATGTCTGAGCTCCATCATGCAGAGGTGCAGGCAGCTCTCAAGAGTTGAGCAGTTCTATGCACAGACGTAGGATCTGGGAGGGAGGATCCAGAGCTGAGCCCGTGCATGAACACCTATGTGAATGCACACATACTTGTGCTCACATTCATAGTCATGTGTGTACATACACATTCCCTCATGAGCATGCACGCTCGCCTATGTGAGCTGCTTGTGCATGGACATTCACATGCCCATTCACGTGCCTGGGCTCACATGAGTGCATGTCTGCAGCCACCCACACATTCACATGCACACACATACTTGTGTGTACACCTACCCATGTGTATGTTCATATACAACACATGTGTATGTACAACGCAGCTTGGAAAGTGACAGGTGTCTCCTTCTCCACCCCAGGCACCCTCACTGGCTGGGAACAGCTGATTGGTATCTATTTCTGTGCATCAGTCTGGCTGGCCATTCCTCAGCCTTGGGCAGGCCCAGAGCATTTAAGATGAGTGGGCTATACATAGTCATTGATATTTGGGCAGCCAGCTAGGACATTGCCCTCCAGATGGACCATCAGCATCTACTGAACTCTTGATGCAGTGTCCTGAAAGGCTTTTGAGACTGGGAAAGAACTTTGAATGTTCTGGGGCCCTGCTGAGGGGAGCAAAGGTTGAGTTTTCCTGGTGAGCAGGGGCTTGGTGGGTCTATTGGTGCCTTGACGTTGATGTCTCTATGCAGGTGTTCCTATGTCCACAGGCCCAGGGAAGGCCCAGAGTGATGGCTGTATCCTGGCCTAGAGCTTCTGCCCCCAGTAGTGCAGGAGCCAGATGTGCTCCTTACAGCCTTACTGCGAGGGGGTGGGGGGAACTGCAGAGAAGTTTTGAGTTGGAGACTGGATGTCATCTTGGAGAGACTGTGAGATATGTGGGTATGGACCCATCCCTGTTCCTTTGTCTCTGTAGCCTGTGGCAAGTCCATATTTCTGAGAGAAGGTACAAGGGCCATTTGAGGGCGTCATGGGGCTACTCCGGCTGGGGGTGTGTGTCAGCAATGCACATGAGTGGAGTCCATACGCTGGAGTTGTCCTGCTGTGTTCCTTACCGCTCACACTGATCATACTATAAAGTTTGTGCAGCCCTGTGTGGAAACAGGAAGTTCACACCAGAAGCATGCTGGTGCCCAGGTGGTGAGGTGAGAAGGCAGTCTCGTGGCTTTGCCTCTCCTGGCCACCAAGCTCCTTGTTGAACTCTCAGACAAGAGCAATGGGTTATTCATGTCCTCAGAGAAGCCCCAGTTCATGCATCCAGTCTATCCAGGACTCACTAAGTAGTCACCCCGATGGACGGAGGCTATCCCTACTTTTGTGATTTCCTCTCCAGGGCTGACAGGTTTGTGGTCATTTCTCTCTGACTGTTCTCCATGATGGCTGCCTTGCCCAGCCACCATTAGAGTCTGTCCCAGGCTGTGCCTGCCTCTGAATGCTGTCTGGAAGTTGCCATTCTCCCGTGTAAGAATTTCTCAGCAGCAGCTACAGCTGCAGCTGGAATCTACAAAACAGTTTTCTGCAGATGTATCTTACTAGAAAACCTGGGCCTCCCACTGCCTGCAGTCCTGGAGCCCCTGCCTGGTGCAGCTTCCTTTGGAAGAGAGATAAGGGAGCTTTTGGCATCTTGCTAGCTGAAGAACTGGCCCATCCCACTGACATGGTGGCGCCAGCGCTGACACCAGCTGTCAGTTGGGTCTCAAGCAGAAAGAGGCACCAGGTGGCCTGGCTTCTCTAGCTGGTAGCTCTGGGTGCTGAGAGGAGTGCCTGGCACCAAGTGTGTTCACTGGGGACCACTGTCTCTTTGTTATGGCCCAGGGTGAGCAAGCTTTTCTTTCCTGGATTCTTTTGATGTTCGTGTGTGTGTGTGTGTGTGTGTGTGTGTGTGTGTGTGTGTGAGAGAGAGAGAGAGAGAGAGAGAGAGAGAGCGCCTCATGGGAGGTGCAGATGTGTGGAGGAGCAGGGAGGTGAAAACAGGTGCTCATGGTGGGGAGGGCTGTGGGGCTCAGAGAGACCAGGAGTTTTGCTGTAGGAGTCTTTGTGAGGTAGAGAAGCCCAGCCATTCCCAGTGCCTTGCCTGGGGATGCCTCCATTCTGTTGCTGAGGCTAGTTTGCAAACAGGCAGCCATGAGGGGCGCTCCATTTTGCTTTAATTATTGGAAAGGTTCTTGAGAAAATAAAAATATCAAAACCAAGGACTGTGGAACACATCTGTGGCTCCTAGCATTGGGAAGTGGCAGCGGAAGGACCAGAAGTTTGAGATCATCCTTGGCTTCTTGGAAAAGTCAAAGCCAGTTTCAGCTGTGTGAAACAAAACAAAACAAACAAACAGCCCCCCCCCCCAAGCTAGTAGCCATGACTGTAACAACCTGAAAGGCCACTCTTTGCCTGGGAAAGCCCTGCCATTCCTTGCTGCCTGCTTTTTCTCATGGAAACCCTTTGAACTAACTTGTCTACTCATATATCTCACTGAAAAGGCAACATCTCTCTGGATGAGACTGCCCTTTCCAGGACGACCCGTCTTGGCCTCTGGAGCCTGGACCACACGGCTCACCGGCTGCAGGACTTAAGCAGGACTCCATGTCTCACTGGGCCTTTGCTTTACTGGGCCATGCCACACAGGCTGTGTCCCGGAGCTGGAGATGGAAGATGTACTTCACCTTGCCCAGGGGCTGCTTCTGCTCAGGGAAGGGCTGGCTGGTACCCTGGGTGGACGATGAACTGGGTCTGTTCATTTGTCTGTCTTCTCTGAAGTCTGGTTCCTGCTGAAGGCCTCTGGCCCCTTGTCGTCCTCTCAGGGACTGAAAAGTGAGAGGCGGTGGTATGGGATAGGATTTGTTCCATTCATTCAGGAAGGGAAGCTTGTTCTGTGTAAATGGGCCTGGCAGTGGGATTCACAGAGGAGCTGCAGGGAGGAGAAACTTGGTTGCTGAGAGTGGAAGGGTAAGCCTTTCCTCTGTCGACTTTGCCTGTAGCTTGATCAATGCTTCTGCTTTGGCAAAACCCTATAGAACTGTTCCCACTGTTAATCCTCTGGTCTCAGTTGGACATCCAGGCCCCACATGGCCACCTTTCTTGCCAAGTGGGATCCAGATAGGAGTCCAAGATAAGATTAACTCCTCCCTTTCCTGTAGCCATGTTTCTTGCTCTATTTAGGGTCACGGGGCAAAGAGGTCCTCCAGGCAAGGGACAATTTTCCTGGGACACAAGTCCTGTCGATACTGCTCCCTTAGCTCTTGGCTCATACTTACCACAGCCACACTCTTGGGACAGCCCTGTATCTCGAACCTCATCTTTACCGATCCCAAGTCCCATCTTTTTATCTGTAGAACCCTGCCCTAAGAAGGGCCCAGCTGCCCTGATCCTCTGACATGCCCAATGCAGCTTCCATAAAGAAAGATCAGGAAACCCCTCAGGTCATGTGACATCCCAGGATTTTGTGAGGAACTGTGGCTGTGGTTTTGGAGGTGGGTGTCCAGGTACATTCAGTTTTTTTTTTTTTCCCTGTGAACTGTGCTGTGGTCTGCACACTTGCACACTTGCACACTTGCATACACTTGGGAACGTCAATAGATTGCCCATAAGTGCACTTTCTGTGAGCAGCAGCAGCTTGTGCTGTCTAGTAAAGGCGGTTAGGTCCCGTCCCGAAATGCTGAAGATACAGGGTTGGCGAGGAAGCAGGGTCTGGAGTTTCCTCCCCTTCCGGCTGTGCTTTTCACCAGTTGCACGGGTGAAGCCTTTCAACATTGGCTGCCCCACACCATTGTTGCCTGCAGGCTTCTGCCCCTTCTGCCGGAACCGACACCTCCCAGGCAAAGGCCCTGGCACAGCAAACAGGCAACTTCGGACTTTGAGCCTGGGCCACGGCAGTGAGAAGGCGTTTCCCGGCACAGACGGCTCTGACCTTTGCGGCACCCCAAATACAGATGGAATAGAGGGCTTGTCTTCGCAATTGGGCGCGGGTGGATTGAAGCAGGAGGGCGAGGGTCCTCCCTGAGAGGTGGCGCATGGTACAGCTTGGAACAGGTGGTGACTCACTGATCACTCAGCCATAAAGTCAGGGTGATGGCCCAGCACCCCAGCTGACTCCCTAGAGTTCCCATGGTCCCTACCCTTCCCTGCAGCTGAGCCAGATAGGTCTTCCACAAAGGACAAGCTGGGCTGGCTCTCATGGACCCCCTTACCATTTGCTACTTCAGGGGAAACTGAGTCTCAGAAGTAGAGAGTAAGCAGTTGGGGCAGTTCCTTGAGCATGAGCCCCTCATTTCATAGGGTAGGAAGTACAGCCTGGATGCAGATTCCTGCTGAGGTACAGCCTGCTGGACATAGTTCCCAGGAGCCAGTGGCCACTCATGCTATGGGGAACTGCCCCCAGATCTGAGCAAGCTGACTTTGCAGCCTGGCTTCAGAAATACTTCTTTCCTGCTGACATTAGGGCAGAGCTTGCATCAGTGTCTTCATGGTAGTCCTTCCAGACCCGGCTGAGCGAGTGAGGGATTTTGGTGGGATGCGATTGCGATCAACACAATGCCTTATATTCTGCCATAAAAGGATAAACCTTGGGGCAGGGCAGGTCCTCTCAGGCCAGAAAGCAACTGTAGGGCGCATGCAGCAGCAATGGCACTGTGCCATCTGTCATAGTATCCTCAAGATCCCAGGGTGCACTGGGCTTTGGCTGAGGTTGCAGTTCATAGGTTACTCTGGATCCCCAATCGCAGAACAGGCTGAGCCTCCAGGTACAACTTGTCAAGGTTGTGCAGCTCCTGGCCTAATGCCGCTGCCCCTCATAGTCAAGTCTGTCACTAACACTTATCCTGTGCCCCCCCTTTGTCTCTCCCAGTCCCATGTCTGCCTTGTAGCCCTTCCTCTGGCAAGGGAACCACTTGTCTTTGTTCCCTCGTAGGAAAACAGAGCCCTGGGGGCATCATAACCTAGAGAGTCAAAGCAGGTAGAAGAAAATCTGTGCTCACAGAAGAGCAAGAGTCAGGCCAGCGGCCCTGAGGTCTCGCTAGGGAGGGTGTGCTCTGGTGGTTAATGTCACCGTCCTGCTAATTAAGTAAATGATGTGCATGTGAGGGACCCTCTCTGCCGCAGTTAGTTCTCAACCTGTGAGTAGTGACTCCTTTGGAGGGTCAAACGACACAAGTGACCCTTCCACAGGGGTGGTGTGAGATTATCAGAAAACACACATATTTAGATTACAGTTCATAACAGCAGTGAAATTTCAGCTATGAAGTAGCAATGGAAGTAAGCGTATGCTTGGGGGTAGTCACAACATGAGGACCTGTATTAAGAGTATCAGCCTAGGAAGGCTGAGAACCACTGCTCTAGAGAATTCCCCAGTCCCTGGGGCTTCGTAGAAACTTAATCTCCTGCCTGAAGTGGTGTTACATACCAGCCATCCCATTACTGGGGTGGCTGTAGCAGGAGGGTCATAGGTTCCAGACGAGCCTGGTCTACACGGGGAAAGCTTGTTTCTAAGACAGTTTAATTTTCCTACTTGCCCAGACACCCAGCCTTGAGCCCTTCACGTTACCTAGTCTCCAGCCTAGCTTAGGCACTACCTGGTGGGTTCCAGGCTAGATAGGTCCTATGTGATGTCTTTCCCTCACTTACATTTTGCAGCCCCTGCCATGGGCTGATCCAATATTACCTGTTTTCTCAATGCCCGGAACAGTCACACGTTTGAAATCCTGTTGCCACCTAAGGTGATTTGTTAACAAATTCCAGGATATCTGGAGAGCAATTACTCTACCCATAATGAGGGATTGCTATTGTCCCTATTTTACAGATAAGGAACTTAGAGGCCTCAGACTGACTATGTGACTCATTCAGTGCCTTCAGAATCAGATACTGAAACTTGAATGCATAACAAAACTAAAGAACCTCAACCCCAGCAGACAACATACTAATCATAAGGTCACCTGCCTTTGCCGGGGACCCTCAGAATGAAAACCAAGGTCCATCAAAGGCAGATGACCTATCTGAGGTTATGTTGGGTAGGAGCCCAAACCTCCTGCTGGCCCCTGAATGTCTGAGTAGGCACTCCAGGCATTTCAGAATGTCAGGATGTCCATCTGTGCAGCCTTGCTTAAGTCCCAAGATTCTGAGGACCAGGCTGCAGATATTTAAGAATGAGTATGGACAGTGTGTGTGTGTGTGTGTGTGTGTGTGTGTGTGTGTGTGTGTATGTGTGTGTGCATGTGTGTGTGTTTGCTATAAAGTCGGGGAGCTAAGATGCCCTGCGATGGTATCCCATCTTGTAGGCCAGGAGCTCACTGAGCTAACCAGTTAATGAAACAATGCTGGGGTGAGAGGGTGGGCGAGCATGGGCATGTTAACATCAGCTTCACAGGCAGGGAAACCGAGGCCTTGGATCTCCAGAGTGAGGGCTCTTTCTAGGAACTCTGGTCCTGGCCTATGTGCACAGACAGAGTACCAGGGGCTTGGGCTCACTTCCTTCCTCTAAAGCAGGTTCCGGGAGATGTTGGCTGGCATGGAAAACCAGTAGGCTAAATATAGCCATGGAACTTCCTGGAACACATTATTATGAATGTCTGATAATTAATGTCCAACTGTAGCATCTTCCAGAAATCTGAGTCCACTCTGCATATCCAATGGATTGGCAGGAGTTCTTTCCAGCCCGTAAGCATTACCTGAGGGGTACCTGAGTTCTTGGGGCTTTTGGGGTCCCTGGCAGATATCAAGGGTCAGACATGCTGGTGAGTAATCCTCAGCCCAGCATATCAGAATGGGCCATGTTGGTTCCCACCTGTCAGAGCTGCCTTCCTTTGGAAGTGGGCTAGATCCCCAGGAAACTGTAGCCTCTGGGGTAGGTGGGGATATCTGTGCCAGACATGACTTTTTCTAGAAGCCTCCCTGCCTGCCCTGACCCCAAGCACCTTCACTTTAGCCCAGCCATTGTCTGGTGAGGATCCCTCCTAAGCAGATGGGAGTAGGTTAAGACCTGAGGTGCTCTTTTGCCCTCTGGCAAAGAGACAAGTCTAGGACATTGACTGAACACCTGACAGAGAACACATGGGAAGAAGACTTTTGAGGGAGGGATGCAGATTCACTGACTCTGGTAGCTGAAGCCCAGAGGACTCCTTGCATGCTTGCTGGCTTCCCTTGTGCCCAGTCCAGTTTAGAATCTGGGCTGTGTTTTCTTTATGAAAACCATCCTGGACATCAGCCACCTAGGCTCCCCACAGGTCTTGGACATCCTGAGATGTCCTAGGTTGCTGTGCAGAGGAAGCCCCAGCTAGGGCTCTGGATGGGGCTTGGCTCTCCTGGCCCTTTAGGGCTGACTGAATTGTTCTACAGACTCTGTTCTTACCCCTTCTCTCTGCAGGGAGGGAGGTGGTGGGCCCTATTCCATGGTCAGCCTGGGTAACTCTACACAGAGGGGCAGCTCTGGCCACACTTGCACTTAGTAGGTCTCCAAGACTCCCTGATAAGTTTTGGAGGCTTCCTCTTGGAGCATGCTCCTGATGGACACCCTGAAGTGAAGTGAATCAGCACACACCCAGGCTGGTTGGGTGGAGACAGTGCAGGATGGAGCTTGGGGTGCTTTCATCTCACCCCTGTCAGACTCCTCACTCCTGCTACCCCTACCTGGTAGCTCAGCTAGATAGCAGCACTTTGGGTCCCTATTTTCTCTGAGAGGCCTTTCCTGTGGTCCTGTTGGGTGTACTTTGTTTGGTAGTGTCTAGTGTGCGATGGGCACCCCCTGGTGGCCATACTGAACACTTCACTGGGAGGTGGGTCCTGCAGGGTTTGGGGAGTCAGATTTTTGTTGACAGGAGGTCCCTGCAATTTGCCAGCCACTAGGCTTTAGGCTCTTTTTGGGGGGAGGGGGAGACAAAAGAGGGGTGGATCTAAGGGAGGTCCTTAGCTAGCCCTAGGTTCAGTGGGCTTCCAGCCCCATTGAAAATGTGAGCACAGGTTTCACTAGGGCTGCAAAACAGCATTGAATACTGAGCAGGGAGAGACAGATGGGCCGGCCATGTTTCTCCTCCCTTCATCCCTTTGTCCCTCCCTCCCTCCCTCCCTCCCTCCCTCCCTCCCTCCCTCCCTCCCTCTCTCCCTCCCTCTCTCCCTCCCTCTCTCTCTCCTCTCTCCTTTACTCTCTCCCTCCCTCTGTCCTTCCCTCTCCCCTCCCTCCCTCCCTCTCTCTCTCCTTCCCTCTTTCCCTCCCTCTCTTTTTTCCTCCCCCTCTTCCCTCCCTCCTTCTCTCCCTCCCTCTCTTTCTTTTCTTATACATTACATCCCTGTCTACAGTTTCCCCTCCCTCCACTCTTCCCAGTTCCTCCTCCACCTCCCTTCTCCCCTAGATCCACTCCTCTTTTGTCCTCACCCCCCCCTCCCCCAAAGAGCAGGCTTCCCAGGTATATCCACCAATCATGGCCTAATAAGTTACAATAAGATCAGGTAAACCCTCATATCAATGCTGAATGAGGCAACCCAGCAGGAGGAAAAGGGTCCCAAGAGCAAGCAAAAAAGAACGCCCACTCCCACTGTTGTGAATTCTGCAAGAACACCAAGTTACACAATTATAATGTATATGCAGAGGACCCAGATCAGACCCATCCATGTTTGTTGCTACAGTCTCTGTGAGCCCTGCTTAGTTAACTCTGTGGGTTGGGTTCTTGTGGCATCCTCAACTTCTCTGGCTCCTACAATCCTTCCTCTCCTCTTCTGTGGGGTTCTCTTGGCCCTGCCTAATGTCTGGCTGTGGGTCTCTGCATCTGTTCCCATCAGTTGCTGGATGTCATCCCTCTGATGACACTTGGGCTAGGCATTGATCTATGAATATAGCAGAATATCACTAGGAACTATTAGCTCTGGTTCCTGGTCTTCCAGACACTGTCAGGTGTGGGATCCCTCTTGTGGTGTTGGCCTAAAGTTGGCCAGTCATTGGTTGGCTACTCCCACAAGTTCTGCACTGCCATTACTCCGGCATGTCTTGCAGCCAGGACAGATTATAAGAAGGATCTGTGGCTGGGCTGTGTCCCAGTCCTAGGGCTGGAAACCCTGCCTGGTTAAAGAAGATGACAAATTCTGACTCAGTGTCCCCATTACTAGCAGATATCACTAGGATCACCCTCACAGATTCCAGGGCTTTTGCATAGCACTAGGGTTCTGCATTGCCTCCTGAATGCACCCTCCAATTCAGTCATCTCTCCCAGTACTCTCTTCCCTCAGCCTGATCCCTCTTGTTCCCACCCCACCCATCCCCAGTCCACCTACAAAACCTATTTCCCCTTCCCAAGAAGATCCATGCACACCACCCCCAACTCCCTGAACCCTCCTTGTTACTTAGTATCTCTGTGTCTGTGAATTGTAGCATGATTGTCTATTACTTAGCAGCTAATGTTCACTCGTCAGTGAGTACATACCATGTTTGTCTTTCTGGGTCTGGGGTTACCTCACTCAGGGTGATTTTTTTTTTTTTTTGAGTGCTATCCATTTGCCTGCAGATTTTATGATGTCATTGTTTTTAACGACTGAGTAATACTCCATTGTGTAGACGAACCACATTTTCTTTATCCATTATTCAGTTGAGGGACATCTGGGTTGTTTCCAGTTTCTGGCTATTATGAATGAGGCTGCTATGAACTTAGTTGAGCAAGTGTCCTTGTGGTAGGATAGGACATCCTTTGGGTATATGCCCAAGAGTGGTATAGCTGGGTATTGAGGTAGATCAATTCCCAATTTTCTGAGCAACTGCCATGTCAATTTCCAAAGTGGCTGCACAAGTTTGCGCTCCCACCAGCAGTGGAGGAGTGGTCCCCTTACCCCGCACTACCAACAGCATGAGCTGTCACTTGTGTTTTTGGTCTTAGCCTTTCTGATGTGTGTAAGATGGAATCTCAGTGTAGCTTTGATTTGCATTTCCCTGGGGGCTTAGGATGTTGAACTTTTCTCTAAGTGTTTCTCAGCCATCCGAGATTCCTCTATTGAGAATTTGTCCACTTTTTGATTGGATGATTTGGTTTTTAAATATGTACTTTCTTGATTTCTTAACGTGCTTTGAATATTAGCCCTCTGTCAGATGTGGAGTTGGTGAAAAGTCTTTTCCCGTTCTGTAGGCTGCCATTTTGTCCTCTTGGTGTCCTTTGCTTCATAGAAGCTTTTCAGTTTCATGAGGTCCCATTTATTGATTGTTGATCTTAGTGCCTGTGCTATTGATGTTCTGTTCAGGAAGTTGCCTCCTGCGCCAATGAATTCAAGGCTATTTTGCACTTTCTCTTTTATTAGGCTCAGTCTATCTCGTTTTATGTTGAGGTCTTTGATCCACTTAGACTTGAGTTTTGTGCAGAGTGATAGATATGGATCTATTTGCATTCTTCCACATGCAGATATCCAGTAAGACTGGCGTCATTTGTTGAAGACGCTTTTTAAAATTTCCGTTGTGTATTTCTGGCATATATATATATATATATATATATATATGAATGAATGAAAAACCCAGGTGTCCATTGATTCCATTGATCAGCCAATGCTTTTATGCCAATACCATGTGGTTTTTATTGCTATAGTTCAGTAGTGCATCTTGAATCAGGGATGTGATGCCTCTGGACATTCTTTTACTGTACAGGAATCCTATGTTTCAGTTATCCTATGTTTTTGGTTTTCCACATGAAGTTAAGTATTGTCCTTTCAAGGTCTGTAAAGAATTGTATTGGAATTTTGGTGGACACTGCATTGCGTCTGTACATTTGGTAGAATGGCCATTTTCACTATGGTAATCCTACCATGTACATGGGAGATCTTTCCATCTTTTGATATCTTCTTCAATTTCTTTCTTCACAGACTTGAAGTTTTTGCCATACAAGTCTGTCACTTGCTTGGTTAGAGTTACCCAATGATATTTTATATTATTCGTGGCTATCGTGAAGAATCTTGTTTTTCTGATTCTTTCCTCAGCCCATTTGTCATTTGCGGGCTACTGATTTTTTTTTTTCTTTTGAGTTAGTCTCATATCCAGTCACTTCAGTAATGGTGTTTATCAGCTGTAGGAATTCCCTGGTAGAATTTTCTTTGGGTTGCTTATGTGTACTAATCATATATGTTAACTGAAATCCAAGTAACTGCAGCCAGAATGTGTAGACACAAATCTTCATTTTTTTTTTTTTTTTGATATGAATTGAGGAGGGAATAGCATGGCTGCAATGATCTTGGTTGCTGCGTTTGGGTGGGGCAAGAAGGAAGGTGGGTGGGGAAAGAGTTCTGAGCTGTGCAAGGGGACTTGGTCTTGCAGAGGGTCACACCCAGAGGGTATAGTGGGCAGTACCATACCACCCACTGCCACATTTTGCTATCCAGAGAGGAGCAGAGGACTCTGTCCTGAATATGTTGATGTCTCTCTGCTTAGAGACCTGCCTTGGGCACCTTGGGATTTATAGGAATGGGGAGGTCAGCTCACTACCCTCCACCAAGGCTGGATTATTGATACTATCAAGATGGACCTGGAATTAACCAGGGATGTTGCCTAATCTTTAAGCCCCTCAGGAGAGGGTTCAAGGTAAAAAATTCTGTGGTATTCAATACTTGAGGAAGCACTGGTCTTTCTGATGCCTCACAGAAGCCCCTTTGGTTCAGAAGGACCATCAGGGCCCAGTAGAGTAAGACTGGAAACCCCGTACCTATCACATGAGGAGTCATGTTGACTTTGGACAGCATGGGAATCAGAAATGTCCAAGGAGATGCAATACTAACTACGGTGACACTGTCCTCCTGAAATGTAAGTTAGGAGATAGTACTGGGGTTCCTGGGGGATGTGAACAGGTGATCAGCCATGCCTGTCACGTGGCAGCTGCCTTGGCTCTTGCTGGGCTCTATGTGCTGTGGGACCCTGGAGGATGCAGGACTCCCTTCTGGGCAGACAGCATAGGGGAGCTGAATCACAGTGGTTTGTGGTCCTCTTCCTCCAAGGCTGACTGTGAAGGTTGACAGCCAGCCTGTCATGTACATGTTTTCATAGAAATTTCATGATCGTAGACATTTCATACATGAACGCTTACTTCAGCTTATGACTTCAATGTCACTGTACATGGATTCTTGAGGCAGGAGACAGAATCTCTGTGTCAAAGCAGGAGAGTTGAGGAGTAGGAGGAACAGCCTTGAACAGAGAGAAAAACATATGTGACGTTCAGTGTAGCCCACACAGGGCTCTGCGGAGAAGAAAGGAAGGGTCTCTTGTCCCAGCATCCAGGGGAAAAGCCTGAGCTTGGGGAAACTCAAGATCTTTCTTTCCATGTCTGGTGCTTGCCAATCTGAGTATTCTACTGTCCTTCTGGTGGTGTGGCTTGAGCTGCCTGCTTGCACTCAGCATAGACTTTTCTTCTGCTGCTATTCCTTCCAAGTGCATTCAGTGGAGGCTGAAGGGGGAATCATTCTTTCGACAAAGTCAGCCTGCTTTACAGTGAGAGTAAGAAGAAAAGGGAGTGCACATCTGCCTGCCCCAAGCCTGGTGCCAGTACAGTCACTAGGGGTGACTGAAAGTTGGACCTCCACATAGAGGGAGCACCAGAGGGAGCATCAGGATCAGCAAGTGACAGAGGCGTTTTTTTTTTTCTGTTTGCAAATACAGACTATCTTTTTCTTTTCTTTAAACAAAATCTTAAAAAGATTTATTATTTTATGTATATAAAATTTTTATCTGATTGTATGTATGTGCATCATGTTCATGCCTTACAGGCACCTGCAGAGATCAGAAGAAATCTGAACTCCTGGGAATGAAATTAACAATGGCTGTGAGCCACCATGTGGCTGCTGGAAACTGAACCTGGGTCCTCTACCATAGCAACACGTGTTCTTAAGTGCTGAATTATTTATTTACCCAGGGTCCAGGCATTTAGTTTTTTTTTTTTTTGAAGCTAGGTCTCACGTAGCCCAGACTGACCTCAGACTCACTATGTATTTCAGGATAACCCTGAACGTCTGATCCTTTTGTCCCTACCTCTCAAGTATTGGGGTTATTACAGGCATGTGTTAGCACACCTGGATTATTTAATGCGTGGGATGGAACCCAGGGTTTCGTGCATGTTGGGCAAGCAATCCTCCACTAAGCTATATGTCCAGTTCCCCAAATCAGCGTTGAGACACACTTCATCTCTGTCTACAGTGGTAGGAACCCAACTATGAATTATGTGTTAATGTCGGCTCAGGCAGGTTCTGGGACAAGGAGTCATTCAGAGTGTGACTGATGAGGATGGGATGGGGTGACCTCATCCTCATGAGGTGGTCAGAGACCAAAGGTCTGGTTCACCCTTCTGGCTCTCCCTCCTTGAACAGCCGGTGCCACGCCCCATTTTTTGATCTTGTTTGTACACTGTTCCAGGAGCTCCTTCAGTGACAATTACAACCTCACAGAATTTCACTGCATGTCCTGTATGGTGCACTCTAGCCCTTGGGGACACTGTGTGGGACAGCCTAGGGATGCTGCTTCAACAGTGTGGCCCTGATTGCACATTCTGATGGTGTAGGTTCCCGGATGTGACTCAGACATGGTGGCCACAGGCAGAAGCCTATATCTCTTTGATTTGTTTTGGATGCAGGGTCTCACTCTGTAGGCTTAGCTATCCTCAAACCAGCAGTTCTACCTCAGTCTCCACGGTGCTGGATTACAAATGTGAACCACCACACCTGGCTCTCTTGAGACAAGGTCTCACTGGGTTGCCCAGGCTGGCCTTGCTCACCATCCTCCTGCCTCAGAGCCGTGTGTGATTACAGGTATGCTCCGTCATGTTACCATGCAGATCACATTCTGAAGTACAGACAGACAGCCCGACCCCTTTGGTACCTACATTTTTAGAAAGGGAAATTTTAGGAAGATTAATGGAAACATTTCTACTTTTCATTTACTACAGAGTGAGTGTCATGTGACAGAAACATTCTTAGCTACGTGAACATTCTTGGGGTGTAGTCTCAGAAGAGTCCCAGGCCCCTGAACCTGGACTGCAGTGATGTTTAGCGCAAGCAGGCTTACAGCAGTGCCTCACAGTGTCAGCAAATTCAGAATGAAGGGTGTGGATCCTTGCCAGGTTGTTCAAAGGCCTTGTTCCTGGTGTAAATGCATCATTTCACCAACAGGGGGCAGCCTGGGACATGCCACTGAAGGCATCAGTGCATTGAGTGTGTGACTACTGCCCTTCTGTGTGTGTGTGTGTCTAGGTTGGTGTGTGTACTGCTGGTGGTGTGAGTAAGTGGGTGTCCCCTTATGATTGGAGCTGTCATTCAGAAGCTCCAGTCCTACTGAAAACTGTCCTGTGACGTGGCACTTAGGGCTTCTTGGCTGCATGATAAAGAGTTTTCATGTAGCTCTAGGACCAGAATCTTCTCTTTGATTCTGTGCGTGTGCGCCTTGGCTCATGGTATCTGACGGCCACGACAGGAGTGGATCTAATTTACAAATGTGCCCTAGTGAGAGGTCCCAAAACAAGGCCAGGTACACAGGCAGCCCCAAAGCCTCTAAGTAAGGGTGGTAGGCAGAGCCAATTTCCTTGAAGATCACCAGGCCTAGGTGGGGTCTCCAGTGTTTGAGACAGGACTAGGGAAAGGTACATAGTGCAGAGCTGTCCTGGGAGACAGTGGTCTGGTGGGAGGTGCCCAGCAGGGTCAGCTCTCTTGAGTAGGGTCATGCTGTGTGAGCAGGAAATGTTCTGCTGGTTCAGGGCCCCGGATCTTGCAAGGTGCAGAGGGCACAGGGCCTCCAGTATACTGCCCCTTAGCCCTTCCTTGGAGAAGATTGTTTAGTAGATAGGAAGGGGCCCACAGGTCCCTCCTTCATTTCCCTGGGGACCCTTTGGCCACCCCTCTCCTCTGGTGGTGGACTTCCTTCCACTCCTTGCTTAACTCTGCAAGGAGCCTTGGCTATGAGCTGCGTGTCCCGACTCCCGAACACAACCTCCAGGAACTGGTTGTCTGGTTACCTGTTGGCTCCGTGGTCACCTCCTGACTTCTGAGGATATGCACGAATGTGTATGAACCAACAGCCTTGCTAACACACCCGCCTGAAAATATACTGAGGTATGCCCTGATCCATACCCTGTAATGGGAGGGATGGACAATGACAGCTGTCACTGAGTCCCTGCCTCTTAGGCACTTTCCTATGGGAGCATCTTACAGTTAAAATTTAGAAACCACCAGGCCCTCTGAATGTGGAGAATCTGTCACATTTACCACCCAGAGTTGTCTGATGTCACAGGCTGCTTGTCTGTAGAGAGGATGGGATCTTTCAGCTGACTTTCCCAGTCTTCAGTCTGGTCACCTACTTGATAGGTGGCTCCTTGTTATCAGGAATGGCAGAGCTGAGTCCTGGACACCACTGGAGGGATTTGTAGCTGGGGGTTGGGAGGGGAGGCTAAGTGTGCTTCTGCCTCAGGTCTTTCCACATGTGGTTTCTTCTTTCTGGACTGCTCAAGTCCCAGGTGTCCTGGGTATTGCCACCTTATCCTTCTCGGTCTGTCACCGTATCAGAGACCTCTCAGGCTCTGGATGGAGGCTGCGATCTTATCAGCAGACCCTTTGGGTCCCCTGGATGCTGCTGTCCTGATATCAGAAGTGTGAGTTGTCAGGCCAAGGACACAGACAGCATGAGCCAGGATATAATGGGAACGGGGGCTTGGTGGGGATGGTGGGCTGTATCTTGTCTGCTGACTCCTGGACTGGGCTTTTCAGTGGGTGGTCTAACTGAGGGACAAGATAAGGGAGTTTGATGGGCCAAGCGGTGTTTGATGCTCTCAGAGGTGGGAGCAGCTTCGTGGGAAGAGAGCGTGAGTATGAAGTGCCTGTTGCTTCCCTCTCGGGGAGGTCTGGAGGGCACTGGCCATGTGCACTTGAATAGGCTCCTTAGTCCAGAGTGACACAGAGCTAATGGGGAGAAAACACCAATCTTTGGCTCCTTGTCCTCCAGCTGAGTTATTGTCTCCTTGCCCCATGAAGAACAAGTGACTACATCACGGAAAGAGAGGACATCAGCCTTTCCCCTGTCTTTGTCATCCTTAGACTCACTCATACCTTTACAATGTCCTATGGGCCACCCATGTGATTACCACCCATGTGACCACCATGTGCTCATGGCCAGTCTGCTCACCGCCCATTGCTAGCATGGAGGGTTGTACTGTCATCTTACACTCAGGAGTGAGACTCTCCAGGTCACTCTGGAGGCACCAGGACCGAGAAGGCCCTTAAGGGATTTGGCACTGGTCCTCACTTAGCAGGCCAGAAATGACAGAAAAAAAAAAAAAAGGAGGAGATACTTATTCTCTTTGGGCTACTTTCCAACACTACGGCCCTGACCCCCATCATCACGTCCACTGTCACCACCATCATCACCATCATCACCATCACCATCATCTCTGCAAACCCCTTTTCTAACATCACAAGGAATGAGCTGTGGACTTTTCCTGTCCCTGTTGCCTGTGGCCTTTTGGTGTCTGAACAGCGAAAACCTTAGCCCAGGGTTGATTCTGGAAGGACTGTCTTGACTGTCTTACCCTTTAGTTCTTGCTGAACGACCCCCCTCCTCATCATGTAACAAAGTCCAGCTCTCACTTCTCTGAGTGTATTTTGACCATAGGAGATACCCTTGTGTATTTTCTAGTCAGAGCTGTCAGTGGTTCGAACGCTTGGGCCGTGTCTCCCACTGTTTCTTTTTCCTTGGTGATGGACTGTCAGGACTCAAGTAATTTACTCTATGTCCCCAAGACTTTGTGGACCTGCTGGGCCCTCTGACCCTCTCTGGCAATAAGGACTGAGGAGACTGTTCCTTCCCTGATGGCCTCGTCCAGCAGGGTGGCACACTGATCCAATGGCCCCAGAGAGGGCAAAGTTGGGGAAAGCTGAGATCTTCCTTAGAACTAACAGTGACAGACACGGGTGATGTTGGCACTGGATGGTTTGGGGAGGACACTGAGGTCCAGGGGACAGCTTGCTTGGTTGTGGACATCGCAACCCTGCTCTGGGTGCCCAGAGAGGGCTGGGGTGAGCATTATGAGGAAGGCCATGAGCCCCATCCTGGATCTTGGTAAGTGCTGAAAGGCTTCTCTTGGGTAGGTGACCTGAGGTTTTTTGGCACACAGTGAGAGTTTGGCTTAAGCATCTCCGTTCCACTCTACAGGCTGCGTGAGGCCCAGTGCATCAGGCCAGCTCCCGTCCCACTCCTTACTCCAGGATGTTCACTATGTTGGCTGAAAACTCCAACAGGCTTGAAGGTTGTAGGAGAACCTCCTGACGAAGCAATTCCCAGGCCAAGCCTAGCCGCGTCCTAGCCGGTGGCTCCATACAGACGGCTGTCTGTCGAGACTCCTGTCATCAGCAAATGCCACAGGATGAAGGAGCTGTGGGTGAGGGTGAGGGTCACCTCCACAGCAGGCTTCTCTTTCTGCTAGAGGAAGTTCTGCAGTGCAGGCTTCTGTAGGAGCTGCTCACTGGCTGGGTGTCCCCACGTGTCCCAGAGTGGTCAGAACTTCTCTTAGGACATACATGAGTCAGAGGGCCCAGCAGGTTCACCTGAGTAAGTAGGACACTGATTTCTGGCCAGCCTTCAACCCTGACTTGGCCTCGTGGGGTCACTGGGCAGGAAGACCCCACACCCCTGCCTGCTGGCTGACAGTCTTCTTCTCCAGTGTGTCCCATTTTAGGCTGATTTGGTCCTAGGTCAGGCATTTTTTTTTCCCTCAGAGAACACAGCCCAAATAAGTCACAATTCAAAGCAGTGGCCCACACATGACAAGAAAGGGGCCAGGAGTCAGATGCTCAGGAATACCAAGGGTGTTTGGGCAGGCTCAGAGGCTGCTGCTGCTTACACTCATGGCTGGGTTGAGGCCCAAGCTTCTGTTCAGACGTGTGTTCAGTGTCCTCAAAAGGAAGGGTGCCAAAGCTACTACTGTTAAAAGTCACCGTCAGTCCAAAAGCCCAGGGAAAAGAGCCTCTGTCATTTGTGCTCTAGACAGAAGGCAGAAAGAAACCACGTCCTCATCCCGAAAGAGGACCTGGCTGTCCTCCGGAACCCAGAGACACTCTCAGCAGAGAGCCAAAGGATCTCTTAAGCAATACTTACAACCTGACGCTCTAATGCCCTCCCCAGATACTGCTGATGTGTTTGGATCTCCACTGCCAAGCTCGGAGCCCTCTGGCCACAACTGCCTAAGGAACTACTGTGTGAGCCAGATACACCAGGCTTCTGTTAAAACATTTCTCCAAAGCAGGCCAGACTTGTGCCAAGGGGGAGAGCCCCAGTCTATCTGTCTCCTTGTGGTCCTTTGTTCTCCCTTTCCTACCTGTGTGGCCTCCATCAAAGCCTCCGCACATGGGAAGGTCAGCTCCCTGAGTTTTTCTTAATTGGATACTTCCCTGTTCTTGACTTGGAGGGAAAACTGGCTCAGGTCCTATCTATACGAATCTACCAGCCTTGGGTTCCAACCCTGGTTCTTGGATGTTTTTGCTGCTCCCTCAAGGTTATGCCTCAGTCTTTCTGTATTGGAGACTGGACAAAGTTTTCTCAGAAAACAGTGTCCATCTGTCCTCCTGGGTAATCTATGGCCGTTGGCCCAGTAGCAAGTTTCAGTGAGGTTGCAGCAACCAGGAAGGGGCAGACTGTGCTTATGGGGGCAGGTTACATAGACATGTGCTTTTGGGGGCAGGCTGCATAGACTTGTGCTTATGGAGGCAGGCTGCAGAGACATGAACATGTGCTTCTGTGTATACCATGATGCTCTGGCATGCGTCCTCTAGGTCACAGGTGTGCATGGGTGAATGTCTACCTGTGTTCCTGAGGGCCATGGCCATGAGGTCCACCTCTGGCAGTGAGCATGCTTAACTGTAATTCCTACCTGAGCTATGTAAGTCAGTGGCTGTCTTGGGCAGCCTTCAGGACACTGTCCTGGCCTGAGGTCCCAGTAGCTTCTGTGGCGTAGAACCCCTGATGAATACCTTCTCTGTTCGCTGTGTGCCTGGTGACTTAACAGTGCACCCTCTCTTCTGGGCCACATTGTGTCTCATAAATTACAGAGTTCTGTAGGCCCTGCTCGGTTCCCTCAACTCCAACATTCGTTCTGAGAATTCCTTGCTGCGCTGGCTGCAGAGCCAGGGCTGCGGGGCTGGTGCAGTACCTGGAGGCCGGCCTAGCCTGTCGGTCACCCTGGGCTCAGTTGGTGCTGAGACTGCAACTGTTGTGCTGCAGCTGAGTCTTAGTCTCCTCTGCCAAGAGACGTTTGGCACTTCTCTGCCTAGGTGGGGGAGCTGTCCCCTGCAAGAGCCTCTCAGGACCAGCCCTTCCTGGTCTCCACTGGAACTTAGCCTCCACCTCAGCCTCCTTCCTCAGCCCCTCTTACCTAGGGCTCCATCTGCTCCCTCCCCTCTGTTCCTCTCTGCACTCCCTACTTTCTCTCAGCTGTCCCTAGCTTCCCTTTGGGTTGGACCAAGGGCTGAGCCTTTGCTCTTGGGTAATGAGCTACCACTCTCTGCTGGCTTGCCTCTAGGTGGCCTTTGCTTAGCAACAATAGCAGGAAGGGAGGGATGGAGCTGTCAGGGCATGGCCAGAGGTGAAAACCATGAGTGCACTAGGTTCACATCTTTGGGGGCATCTGTAGAAGGCTGTGACTACTCCTTATCCTGGGCCCAGCAGCTCCTGGCATTCTGGTGGTGCCACAAATGGCCAGAGGATGGCAGTGAGTTAATAGTTGGTAGCTCCTGGGGGTGGCTGGGAGCACATTCAGCAGGGCCA
>JANHMN010000002.1:237776051-237786361 GCA_030674055.1 Rhabdomys pumilio
TGTTACTTTTGAACTCTGTGAGGACAGAGCTTGGTGACAGCTCTGGGGAAGGTAACACCTCTGTGGGATTCTGGGAGGGCTAGGATCTTTTCTGCAAACCATCAGCTTCCTTCTACCTGGTCCTCTATGGGGCTTCCAGTATTTTCCCCTTATCACGTTTAATTGGCTAAAGGGACTATCACCAGGATTCATTTCTATGCGACAAACACATAAGGTACTTTGGCTACTGGGTTTGGATCAGAGTTGACCATCCATCTCATCCACCCCCTTAGAGTCCACACTCTCCAGCCTGATACCCTGGTTGGTTTGGACTCTAATTGTTATCTTGCAGTTTCCTCATCCATTTGCCTTTAGTGGACAACAACTGACCCTCCAGCCGGTCCCATGATAAGGCAGCCAAGAACAGGCAAAACTTTGGTGGTCTATGGGTTTCTGTCCCTCTGACCAGCATCAGTCAGGGATGTAGCAACGCCCCCCCCCCCTGCATTCATGTTCATTGAGCTTTGCTCATAATGGAGGCCCTCAGTCCACAAATCCAATGTTCTGTCCATGCTGAGTAGATTGCAGGCAGCGAGTTCCTTGGGCCAATCTCTCTAGCCCATTTGTTCTTGGGAGACAGATGGGCACTTGCATCAATCTTCCAGCAAAGGGGTCTCTCTGCCTCCTTAATTATCTCCTCTGCTCATCCCCCTGACCTTACCCTGGGCCTGTCTGTCAGGAGGAATCTTTAGAATCAGTCTTAATTGTCATCTTCTCACACTCTTACAGAGATGGAGGGGCTGCAGCTGCCTCCTGGTGAGTGGAGAGCTGGTCTGCTCCTGTTGGTGAGGACAGGACTACTGGGGACGGCCTTTGCCCAGCCCTGGGGGATTAGATGTTCTCTAGAGCTGACCATTGGGTTCTTTCTCTGTAGCAGGGACAGTACTCTGATTATGTCCATAGTCATTGTATCTGCGGTCCTGTCCACAGCAGTGGCTCCAGGAAGGAGGCAATGGCCATACTTCATGTCTGTACCACATGGGTGGTCCACTAGTTCTTGCCCCAGGAGGCTCTTGTAGCCTTGTCTTGCTACTCACAAATCCATGCGTCTTCGTCTCGCAAAGGCAGGGTCGGCGACTGTTTGCTTGTGGACGGGATTCAAAGGGGGTTTGAAGAATACATGTTTTCCTAAGTTTTCGCTGACATTTAATTTTAATGACTTTCTAAACAAAGTAGCTGCGGGTTGAGGTGCCTTTTCATGGTTTGCTGATGTCTGACAGGTGTTTTGCCCATGTGGGAAGCAGCTGTGGAAAGCGTTTTCCTAATAGCTCATAAATAACAGGCACTTAGCATCTCTCTTTGTAGGTGGCGCTGCCAATGGCCAATTTGTTCCTCAGAAGTGCCCACGTTGGCCTGTCAATCAGTTTTTGCCGTAGGCACTTTTTGGTGATTAGAAGCCCCTTGGAGAGTGAGGACTCCAAATTAGTTTTAAATAAAAAATAAGAATATTCATGTTGCTGAACACATCTAAAGGCAAGGCAACAGCAGAATTGGACCAGTGGCTCTGGTCCCAGTGCTATGGGGGAGAGGCTGTGGGCCCAGACCCACCGGGGTCCCCAGGGACCAGATGTAGGCAGGTGACACAAAGAGCCACCAAAGTGGGGGTGACAGGCTCAGGACTCTCTCAAATGGAAGAAACATCATGGGCAGTGCATCGCTGTTTCAAAACAGCAGCCACAGGAGAGGGCACCACTGTGTCTCAGGACAGGACATAATTGGCAGGCTCTAGGCAGGAGTGTTTCATGTCACTGAGCCTTTGCTGGGACATGAAAGCTCATTTGAGGAGCAGGGAGGGAGCATTCCTGTCTCCTTGAAAGAAGAACAAATGTTCCTTTTGAAGAAGTTGCGCTGAGCAGGGCCAGTTCCTTCAGCAGGATGGATGCTGTTTGTGCAGAATCCAATTCCTGATGAGGAGGGTAAGGCTCAGAGGAGGTGGCCCCTGTCCAGGTCTGCAGCTTCTAAGATCCAAACAAGGACAGAGGTCCAAGTTTGAGTCCAGATCCCCAGCAGGACTACAGTAAGCCACCTCCATGGGCAGCAAGAGGGGCAGTAACTCTGCAGCTCCAGAGTGGGCCCAGAGAGAGAAGACTGGGATCAACATGACCCAGTCCTGAGAAGCCAGCTCAGCAGCTGTTGAGTCTGAGGAGGCTGCAGCTTTAGGGTCCAGGTGCCAGCCCAGGTGGTTTGATCCTGCCTGCTTTTTGTCTTGATGAGACAGATGAGAGCCATGACCAACCAGCATGTCTCCCAACTGCTTCTGGTGCTGTCCGAGGTGCTGAGCCTGTACCATGCCCAGCTTAGAGACTAAGGAATTCCTATGCAGTGTGGAATGGTGACCGCCTAAGTTTAAAACCAGAGCAGAGGGTTGGTGAGATGGCTCAGCGGTTAAGAGCACTGACCGCTCTTCCGGAGCTCAAATCCCAGCAACCACACAGTGGCTCACAAACATCCGTAATGAGATCTGATGTCTTCGTTTGGGGTGTCTGAAGACAGCTACAGTGTACTTACATATAATAAATAAATAAAAACCTTTGGGCAAGCATGGCCCTGGCCCATTCTCAGTGTATAGTTGATGAGTTGCTCAGGCCTTGTGACACACTGTCAAGCCCAGTGGTAGCATCTAAAGGTGACCAAGGAGAGCATGTGAGAGCTGGTGCCCTCCTACCTGTCAGCTCAGAGCACCAAGGAATCAGGCCTGAAGTTGCAGCCCCTTGGCCTCCTTGTGACCCTGAGCTGGCTTTTCAGGACTGGCTCATGTTGATCCCAGTCTTCTCTCTCTGGCCCACTTTGGAGCTGCGGAGTTACTGCCCTTGGAGGTGGCTTACTGTAGTCTTGCTGGGGGTCTGGACTCAAACTTAGACCTCAATCCTTGTTTGCATCTTAGAAGCTGCAGCTTGGCCAAGGGCACACCTCCTCTGAGCCTTAGCTAGTCCATCAGGAATTGGGTTCTGACAGGCAAATACTCTTCAGGAAGTGGGTAGGTTGAGGCAGGCAGGTGTCCTGTTGGGACATGAGTAGGGTCCCAGTGAGCAGACGAAAGTAAATGTCCCTGTGTGTTTGCAGCAGGCATCTGTTGGCAGGGCTGCCTGCTGGGACATGTTTACAGGTTGGGTTTCCGGTGATGCCACCTGCCACAGTTTCCCTTTTCCCTCTATAGCAGTGCCCCACCGGGCAAAACTCAGACTTCAATCCATGTCCTTGCTGTCCCTCTTCTGACCTCCACTCTGTCCAGGGCTCCTTCACCACCCTCTCCCAGTTTCCTGTGTCCACTGAAATGTCCTTTTCTTCCCTCATATGTGGCACCATGTTGCCCCAGCTCCTCTCACACCTTGTTCCTTTGCCTAGGGAACCTCTTGATTCTACTAGGGCCTGACCAGGGTATCCCCTCCGTGGGACATGGGTCAGGGCAGTGACCTTTGCCCTCTGGTAAGCTACAGCTGCCGTAGTCAATATCCTATCATTTCTGCTTTGAAATTATTTTAAAATATTAGATTTTTAAATTTTTTCTGAGATTATAATATAATCGCAATACCTCTTCCTTCTCTTCCTTTCTCCTAAACTTTTAAAGGATTTAACTTTATACGTCTGCATGTTTGTCTGCATGTGCATGTGTGCACCATGAAGAGGATGTCAGATCACCTTCAACTGGAGTCATGGATGGTTGTGAGCTGTGGGTGCTGGGAACTGAACCTAGGTCCTCTGCAAGAATAACCAGTGTTCTTAACACGGAGACATCTCTGCAGCCCCGTTGTTTGAGTTTGTGAAACAGTGTCCGTCTGCATAGCTCTGTCATGTCACTTACCACATATATATCATCACCACACGGTGAGATGGCTGGAGAGGTGGCTCAGCGGTTAAGAGCACTGACTACTCTTCCAGAGGTCCTGAGTTCAGATCCCAGCAACCACATGGTGGCTCACAGACATCCATAATGAGATTGAATGCCCTCTTCTGGTGTGTCTGAAGACAGCTACAGTGTACTCATAAATAAACTAAATAAATAAATCTTAAAAAAAAAAAAAAAAAAAGAGCACTGGCTGTTCTTAACCAAAGAACCTGAGTTCAATTCCCAACACCTACATGGCATCTCACAACTGTCTGTAGCTCCAGTTCCAGGGGATCTGACACTCTCACACAAACATACATGTAGGCAAAATACCAATGCACATAAAATGAAAGTATATAATTAAAAAACAAAGACATGTGCCGCCATGCCCAGCTAGCTCTGTTTTTGTTTCTTTGTATGTGTGATGTGTGTGTGTGTGTGTGTGTGTGTGTGTGTGTGTAGTCTGTGTGGTCTGTGTTTATGTGGTGTGTGTGATGTGTGTGGCATGTGTGGCATTTGTACCATGCATGTGTGTGGTGTGTGTGTGTGTGTGTGTGTGTGTGTGTGTGTGTGGTGTGTGTGTGTGTGGAGTGTGTGTGTGGTGTGTATGTTGGTGTGGTGTATGATCTCTGTGTGTTCTGTGTGTATGTAGTATGTGTCTGTAGTATGTGGTGTGTGTGTAGTATGTGGTCTCTGTGTGTTGGTGTGGTGTGTGTTCTGTGTGTATGTAGTGTGTGTCTGTAGTATGTGGTGTGTGTGTAGTATGTGGTCTCTGTGTGTTGCTGTGGTGTGTGGTATGTGTAGTATGTGGTCTGTGTGTGTTGATGTGGTGTGTGGTCTATATGTGGTCTGTGTGTATGTGGTGTGAATGTGTGGTATGTGTGGTATGTGTGGTATGTGTGGTGTGTAGTCTGTGTGGTCTGTGTGTATGTGGTGTGTGTGTGAGTGTGTGGTATGTGTGGTATGTGTGGTGTGTGGTCTGTGTGGTCTGTGTATATGTGGTGTGTGTGTGTGGCGTGTGTGGCATATGTAGGATGCATGTGTGTGATGTGTGTGTGTGTGGTGAGTGTGGAGTGTGTGTGGTGTGTGGGTGTGGTGTATGATCTGTGTGTGTTCTGTGTGTATGTAGTGTGTGTCTGTGGTATGTGTTATGTGTGGTCTGTGGTCTCTGTGTGTTGGTGTGGTGTGAGGTCTGTGTGTATGTGGTGTGTGTGTGTGGTATGTGTGGTGTGTGTGGTGTGTGGTCTGTGTGTATGTGGTCTGTGTGTGTTTGTGGTATGTGGTGTGTGTGTGTGGTGTGTGGTCTGTGTGTATGTGGTGTGTGTGTGGCATGTGTGGCATGTGTGTGTACGTGTTTTATGTGATAAAGTGCGTGGTTAAGCCTCATTTCAGCTGCACTGAATGAATTATAATCATGTAACTGGCAACCCTTTTACTAGATTTTTTTTCACCTTGCCCCAAATATCCAGTACTTAATTCCAATCACTCCCATCCCCCCCTTACCATCCTGGCAGTCTCTGGTGGCTTCTGGTGGCCATCCTTGTTTCTTGTGGGCTCACTCATTCTCTATACTTCATAGAAACAGAACAAGAACACAAGCCTTTGTGCCTGGCTTTTCTTCCCAGCACATCTCAAACCTGTTCTCTGCTGTAGTATGTTGGCGCTATCAACTGTTCATGACTGAGTAGTCCACTGTGCAGAGTGGCTTGTTGGTGGACAGCATTAGCTGGTGTGGATCTGAGCTAGCTGTTCCAGCTAAGTGCACCGAGGGATGGGGCTGTGTGTGCCCGGCATTTGTTTCAGCCTCTTTCTAACTGTGTCTCCCGAGCTCACAGATTCTTCCAAGATTGCTGGCTATATGCTGAATTAGAAAGAAGTCACAGAAGATCATCCATCCTGCCCTCAGATGCAACAGATCCTGACCGACTGATAAGAACAGGCTCCTACCAGTCCAGGGCTTGGTTATCATAGTGAATCCCATCCAGTCTGAGGAACCCCAGTTGCTAGGAAGTACCTTGTTTTTTTGCTTGGTGTGAATGTCTATACAGCAGTAGGAGTCTCCAGCTAGGTCCTCGCTACACCACTAAATATTTTAGCAAAGGAACATTTTTTTTTTTTTTAAACCGAGTGGCCAGATGTCCACGTTGACAAAGTGCTTAAGGCGTTTGCCTGATAAAAAGCCCGAGCCCCTGCTAGACGGAGATTGAAAACTTGCCCGAGGCGAGTGTGTGATATTAAAAACATTCCTGGCTCCTTTGTGCAGTCTCTGTGCGTGGAGGTTTGAAGTGGGCATCCATCTGTCGCCGCAGCGTGGCCTGACACTCAACAAAGCCGGATCGATCTTGGAGCAGGGCGCTCTGCAGCAGAGTAGGACCATGAGGCCAGGAGCTGGCTCCACACCGAGGGGGCATTATCAATATGTATGAGCTGGGCTGAGATGGGCTTATGAAGGACAGAGACTAGTCTGTGGATGCACAGCCAAGCCTCTTCCCAGCTTTGTCTCCTAGCTCTGCTAGCTGGGGATACTTGCCTCTTGGAAAACCATCTCCGGCATCTAGGAACCATCGAAGAACAGGAAGAATCCAATGGAGGCTACAATTTTCTCCTAGGAAGAGGTAGACATGGGTCCAGGGCCTGAGTGAAGCCAGATGTTTACTCAGATAATAAGGGAAGGGGGAAGAGAGAAGGCCCTGGGAGGGTAGCTGAGGTTCCCAGAAGGTGCCTGTGGAGATCAGTAGAGCTCCTGACCTCAGCTATGGTTTAGTGTCCAGGAGATTGATTGACTTTTAAATGACTGTATACATGTGGCTGCATGGAGGTCCCCGGCTCTGACATGGATCAGGACACACAGTATTGTTGACATGGGAGACATCCTATGGGTCTAGCCTACACATCATAGTTTTCTTTGCAGTCATTAGCACTGTGCCATTATGATGCTAGTGACCATCTGTGTGCTTCCTATGGGCAGCCTGCTATCTCACTCGACTCTGATAGACCCTCAAGATGAGGACAGAATCTCCTGCCTTTTGGTCATTACCTAGGCTGGACAGGAAATGGACTCTGCCTCTGAGTTCCTAGCTCTGCTCTCCTTGTCTGGGAACAGGTGGCTACTTTTGCTTTCTTCTTGGTCACTGCACAGACTCAGTGGACACGTTTAGTTCTGGAGGAGTCTGGTGACCAAATAAGGATCTAGTGTGAATTCCAGAACCTGGCTACCAGGGCAAGCTCAATCTGGCTGCTCAGCCTGCATGTGATCAGGAGCAATGAGATCTCTTCTGCTTAGCTCATGTTGATGTGGATAAATATATCCTTTCTTGATTTCTGAACATGAAGGCTGATAGATTCTTGGACTGAAGGGGAGGGAACAGCCACTCAGGTGAGGTGTGTAAGCACACGTGAAGTGTTTGTGTAAGGCGGACCCTGGTTGGGAGACATTCTTAGCTGAGGGTTCTTAGTTTTCTTTGGTTGCTGTGATACAGCACTGACCAGAAGCAACTTTGGAGGAAGGTTTTATTTGGCTTATGCTTCCAGATTACAATCCATCACTGAGGAAAGTCAGGTGGAAACTCAAGCAGGAACCTGGTACAGAAATCATTTCTGCTTTGCTCTCAGGTCTACTCACCTCAGGGTGATAGTGTCTAGCTTTCTTCTTTTCTTTAGACTTATGTGTATAAGTGTTTGGCCTCATATGCATGCCACATGTGTTCCTGTGCCTGTGGGGTCCTGAAGAGGGTATCAGAGTCCCTGAAACTGGAGTTACAGCCACCATGTGAGTACTGGAAAACAAAACCCAGGTCCTCTGGATGACTGGCAAGGGTTCTTAAATAGTGAGCCATCTCTCCAGACCGTTTGTTAGCTTCTTATACAGCTCAGAAATAACCTGCCTGGGGATGGACTTCCCACAGTGGGAATAACTTCCCACAGTGGACTGAGGCCTTAAGCATCAGTTAATAATTAACACAATTCCTCACAGATGTCTACAGACCAACCTAATAAATACAATTATTCAAATAGACTCCTTTTGTGAGGTGATTCTAGGCTGCATCAAGTTGACAGTTAATGCTACTTGGACAGGTGAAAATGTACAGATAGGACAGTCAGATGAGGCACACAGATGAAATAGTTACTGTTTGCTTGACCTGTGCAGGGGACTCACCGCTAGGCCAGCTTTCGGGTTCTCAAAGCCATAGGACTGGAGAGATGGCTCAGTGGTTAAGAGTACTGGGTACTCTTTCCATAAGTTCTGAGTTCAATTCCCAGCAACCACGTGGTGGCTCACAACCATGTATAATGGGATATGATTCCATCTTCTGGTGTGTCTGAAGTCAGATCACTCATATACATAAACATAAATATTAAAAGAACTAATTAGCCTCAGCACCACTTGGCTCAGCCAAGTCAAAGCCCTCTCCTTCGTCCCCCCTGCCCCCCAGGAAGGTAGTGTTTCCTATGTCTCCAAAGTCCCCGTCATGGTGCACCTTTGTTCACTATACAGAATCTATGTGAGAGGTGAACATCCAACCTATACCCAGTTTTTTGATGGGCTTTTTCTGTCTTGAAGATACTTCTAAACCTGGAAAATTACAAATAAACAGAAAGTTGACCAATCAGACTGGTTGGAAACAAGGACTTAGGGTTGCAGATTTTGCTAAAGTCATCATGATTGATGGAGAATCTGCAGGGCAGGTAGCAAGGATACTTGTGGAGAGATAATAGGAGAGAAGTGATGCCAGAAGGGGAGCCGGTGGGAAGGGTGCAGGTGGGAAGGGGAGCAGGTGGGAAGGGTGCAGGTGGGAAGGGTGCAAGTGGGAAGGGTGCAGGTGGGAAGGGTGCAGGTGGGAAGGGGAACAGGTGGGAAGGGTGCAGGTGGGAAGGGTGCAGGTGGGAATGGTGCAGGTGGGAAGGGAAGCAGGTGGGAAAGGTGCAGGTGGGAAGGGTGCAGGTGGGAAGGGTGCAGGTGGGAAGGGGAGCAGGTGAGAAGGGGAACAGGTGGGAAGGGTGCAGGTGGGAAGGAAAGCAGGTGGGAAGGGTGCAGGTGGGAAGGGTGCAGGTGGGAAGGGTGCAGGTGGGAAGGGGAGCAGATGGGAAGGGGAGCAGGTGAGAAGGGGAACAGGTGAGAAGGGTGCAGGTGGGAAGGGAAGCAGGTGGGAAGGGTGCAGGTGGGAAGGGTGCAGGTGGGAAGGGGAACAGGTGAGAAGGGAATCAGGTGGGAAGGGGAACAGGTGAGAAGAGTGCAGGTGGGAAGGGGAGCAGGTAGAAAAAGGTCAAGTGGGAAGGTGCTCTCCTCTCACCTCTTCTCATGCTTCCTCCTCTCCTCTCTTCTCTCCTCTCTTGCCCCTTCTCTCCTCTCCCTTCTTCTGCTCTCTCCTTTCCATTGGAGCAGGCACTGTTTCCTCTGGCTATTGAGGGTTGAGGCCACCCTCCTGACTACTGGCATTCAGCTTGTATAGAAAGCCTGGCTACTATCATCTCTTTCTTAGGGTGGGCCCCCTACCTGCCTGGAACTTCTGGTAGCCCTCCATGCTGTGAGACCAGGATGTCTTAAAGTAAGTGCCTAGGAAACCAGGGCACCGGGAAATTTGCAAGGAATCTCTTTCTAGAAACATTCCAAAGTGCCACCACAATTCTGACTGGACTAGGCAGGGCATTTGTCTTCTATGGGTGAGGTTGAGTCAGGGAGATGTTGGTTCATGTTCTGGTCTCTGTAGGCAACAACTGAGAGACCTGAGATACATCCTTTCACCTCCTCCTGTCTCCCACCCGTGAGGTGAGAGTAACAAGATATGACTATATGATTCTTGTCTTCTGGATGCTTGTGTTTCCAGAGCATGTGCCATGTGCAACAATAGCACTGAGCCCACATGGCCTAAGATATCTTCACAGTGTAGCTCCTGGGCAGAGAGCAGAGAGGCTGCTGGGCTGGCAAGTGTCTCTGCTGCTAGATCCTGGATCAGGTAGTCTCCCTGTATGTGTGCGATGTATATCGTGTAACCCTAACTCTCACATGTAGGGATAAGGTTAGGGACACACAGCTGGTCAGCTGTAAGCCTCGAATTCCTCTAGCAGAATAAGGTAAGAGGAAAAACTTAATGTAAACCTGGTAAGTAACGTGAGCATGAGGCATAGCTGAGTGACTGGCTTTATACAGATTGAAGGATCTTCCTGAGGCTGCTGGTGGAGGCCCTGGAGCTCCACAACTAAGTATCATGTACTGCAACTCATACTGCAACTAAGTATCGTGCACTGGATGGCTGGGAACAAAATTGCTCCTCTTACCCTCAGAGGCAGAAACCTGAGTTGTTGGCAGATACTTCCACAGCTGCTCTTTTGCTGCTGCTGGCAGTGGCTGTCAATCCTCCTGCCCCACTCCTCTCTCTCCCCCCTCCATTTGTAAGTCATTGTTACCAAGTGGTTCTCTGTCCCTGAACTCCTGCTGTGGCTCTCA
>JANHMN010000002.1:237786461-237797381 GCA_030674055.1 Rhabdomys pumilio
CTGTGAGTGTTCCTGCTCTGCACTGAGTGTGTGTCTGTGAGTGTTCCTGCTCTGCACTGAGTGTGTGCGAGTGTCCCTGCTCTGCACTGAGTGTGTGCGAGTATTCCTGCTCTGCACTGAGTGTGTGTGTGTGCGAGTGTTCCTGCTCTGCATTGAGTGTGTGTCTGCGAGTGTTCCTGCTCTGCACTGAGTGTGTGTGCGAGTGTTCCCTTCTCTGCACTGAGTGTGTGTCGAGTGTCCCTGCTCTGTCTTTATCTCCACTACTCTTTGCTCTAATTATAACTAATTGAGTGCGTACTGCATTTTCACGGCGTCTAATTTTCCATTGATTTTTACCAGGGCTGTTGGTGTTTTCAACATCGAATGCTCATGTCTAGTGTCTGTCGCTGCTTAAAAATGCTGAGTGTACTTCTCCTCGAAAGATGACTCTATCAGCAGACGTTTTAAAACATTTTAAAAACTGTTTTGTCTGTAAAATGCAAAACAAAACAACACCCCAACAACAACAAACAAAACAAACAAACAAAACCCCACCACCACAACAACGTTAGTACCCACAGTCCCATTCCATTCACTTTGGAAACCTGGTAAAGATAGGATTCCCAAACAAGCCATGCCCACAGGCTCCAGACCAACCCTGTTGTCTCAGCAGATGCTGCGTATGACAGCCACATTGGGTATCTCTCTGCTAGGCTTGTCACCAAGGCTCGAGGTGGCTCTTCAGGGTTACCATGCCCCCACAGGTTGGTTTGCCTTCTAGCATGGGCAAGGGCACACTGTGGTACAGTTGTTCTTTGCTACGGTGAAGCCAGACTCTCATGTCTTGTGTCTGACAGGGCAGGGTGGCTGAACAAAGATATCGGTGAAGAAGAGAGCAGACAGCCTGGGATATAACAGTTTTGGGGTAACATAAGTACCCATGCCTAGGAGGAGGTGGGTTTTACAGAGAACTGCAAAGGGGAACACCAGCTCTATCTTCCTGTGACCCTGCTCCTTGTCAGAATGAAATTGTATCCATGGGTTGGACATGTCAAGTTGCACTGGAGTGGGATTTGGGCTTGACACATTAGGGCAAAGGTATCTGTGGGCCTCTTCCTCGGTCCCCAACATGGTAGCTAAAGGGCCCAGGACTAAGACTCAGTGCTACTTCTACCTCTTGTCAAATCTTCCACTCCAGTAGCTATACTGACAGCAGAGACAAAGGGATGAATGCAACCAGCAGAGAGGTCTGAAACATTTTCATTAAGGGCCAGTGGGGCAGGCTGGGAGCCTGGTGCCTGTCCTGTATAGGAGCAAAGAGAGGAGAGCCATGTGCTGAGCCAGAGGCTGGTGGCTGGGAGGTCCTCTGTGTCTGTGTGGGTTGGAAGGCAGAGCCCACTCCTACTACTCCAGGGGACATCAAGACACCCTTGGGAGGATCTTTCTGCATCACAGATGCTTGGAAATGGCCACTGTGAACACAGGCTGGAGTGGGCCTGGTGGGAGGGTGAGGTTGAGGAATTACATGACAGTTCTCGAATGGGCAGTATTCACTGAGGGTGTGCACACACACACGCACACACACACACACACACACACACAGAGAGAGAGAGAGAGAGAGAGAGAGAGAGAGAGAGAGAGAGAAAGAGAGAGAGAAACACACACACACAGACAGACAGAGACACACAGACACACAGACACAGAGACAGACAGACACACAGAGAAAGACAGAGACATACACACATACACAGAGACAGACAGACACACAGAGAAAGACAGAGACAGACACACACACAGATAGACACACAGAGACAGACAGACACACACACAGAGACAGACACACAGAGAGATAGACACACACAGAGACAGAGACAGAGACAGAGACAGAGACAGAGACAGAGACAGAGACAGACAGACAGACAGGACACCATGTCCCCTGTGCTGCTGAGGACACTCTCACCTCATATCCTTGCTCCAGTTTTCTGAAGGAACGTGGACCTTCTGAGTCACCGAGTAAGAGCTGTGAGGTGAGAGTCTGGAAAGGCTGGAGGATGAGGGTATGGACACCAGTCTGTACTGGAATATTCCAGCTTCTGTCTACCCAAAGCCATGTGTGGTGTCTGATATACCCTTGCCCCCAAGGTCACTACAAGCCAGAGCTGTCTGCCCAGTCACAGGGCCCATGGCTAGCTGAAAGAATCAGCCCTACCTTGACACTGTGATAGGGCATCTGGGTGATGCAGGCAGGGTCGGTGGTATAAAGTGTGAAGTCTTCAAGCCTCTATGTGAGTCCATGGGTCAGAGGCTCATACGGTCTTGGATATATTCCAGAAAGAAGTGACCAGACAGGACTCTGGGCAGTGCTATATGTGGATCCATAGTAAGAGATGAAGGTTGTGGGCACAAGGACCAAGAACTGCTTTCCCCCTTCCCAGTGAGGTCCTGGAGATGCCATTCCAGGGGGAATGACCAGAGGGACATAGAGGGTCTGAATGTACACGTGACCCCTCACACCCAGACCCTGAAGACCTCCAAAGCCTTTGAGTTTGCATGGGTTCTCAGAGCAGGGAGAGCCTGGGACAGGATCTGGCAGCCTGACAGAGCCACCTTCTTCCTGGAGTCACTCCTCCCAGTGGATCAGAAGCCAAATGCTTTGCTGAAGCTGGTAAAATGGAACCAAATCAGCTGTTGGATGGATTTGGTCCCCTTCAACCAGCTGTAGCTGCGCATTGATCACGCCGTCCAGCTCAGCCAGAGGACACAGCGAGGACTCTTCGAAGGCTGCAGGGAGGCCTCAGCAATGGTCAGATCCAAGAAAGCCAGGTCACGTGCACCACCTAGGACCTTGAGTGGCCCTGGGATGGAATCTAGGTTCCCCTTGCCTCCTCCACAGGCCAGTAGAGGAGAAAGCTGACACCTCCCTAATGACCCAGCCCAGGTCATTTGCCACATAGCTGTGAAAATAAATGTTCTTTTCACACCAGAGTTTTGCTTAAAAACTGAATGCTGGGGCCCAGGCAGGTGGGGGTGGGGCATAAGAAACATCTGATTTCCCATTAAGTAAGTTCCATGCTAAAGGTGCCACCCGGGGCCCTGGGAGGTAGTGTCCACCTTTTGCTGATGACCAGAGGGACAATATAAGAATGTATATCTTGTCACTGGGGAGGCTGAACTGGTAGCCACTCTCCAGAACACATGGTGACACTGAATTTGCTGCTGAGAACCCTGCAAGGTGTCACTGATAGAAACCCTGCCAGAGCCCTGTGGCATAGAGGCACATGGGAAGGTTGTTCTCCTGGGAAGCCAGACCACCAGGTGTGTCTGCAGTTAGCTGAGGTGCTGGAAGTTGACTGTGGTGCAGACACTGTGCCTCTGCTTGGATGCTTACGGACACAGTGCTTCTTACGCAGGGTGCTGCATAAGGCTGGGGTTGCTGGGTACTCACAGTGACTGTCTATTGTCCTCTAAATAATGTGCCTGCCAGGAGTGAACCCCAAATCCTACCCAGAGTGGCAGAAACAGGGTTGCTTAGCTTTAGGGGCCGTGGCTGTTAGCCTGAGGTAGTTGAGGTGTGGGGACAGAGGCCCGAGAGGAGGGGACAAGTGTGACCACACAGACAGAAGATTCAGCCCAGTCCTGCCTAAAGGTCAGCCTCACTACCTAGCTCAACAAGCTTTTTCGTCTCCGCTCTATCCTGATTCTGCACAGAGCTGGCATCTCTCTTCACATGTAAGATTGTCCCTTAGAGGGACAGGAAACTGAGGCTGTTGGAGGGCAAGGCAGGAAATGTCAGGCAGTCTTTACTGGGGTCTTGAACCCCTGAGTCCTTTATACCTGGTAGTGGGGTTGGCAGCTTTCCTATGACCTGCCTCCACTTGAAACCCCCGGGGACATGCTGGTAGAGTACTGTTCTTGTAAGATCTTTTGTAAACTTACCCAGTGAATTGAGCCCAGTTCTGCCCCAGCAGGGAGACTGGGAAAATCTCCACCCCAAAACTGGTAGGATCTGGTAGGAAGCCAAGGTCAGCCTTGGTCTGCTCTGCCTCCATTCCCATCTAAGAGCAAGACTGGAATAGTTTTCGATGTCCTGTCAAATATCCCACCTGGGTGAGAACTGGGTAGCATCTGCCTTCATGAACACTGGGCCTCACTCATTTCAAACAAGTACCGAGCCACGCCCACCATAAGCACTAAACCATACTTCCATGGGTACTAGACCACACCCACTATGAGTTCTGGGCCGCTGTGAATGCTAGACCACAGTTGATGAACACTGAGTTTCATCTAACATAAGCCCTGGGCCACATCTACCATGAGCACTGGAACCAGACCAAGAGCTGCCCAGACCACATACAGTGTGAACATGCCTGTTCTTTGGCCCTTCAGTCCAAGCCTTGACGTTTAACATAAGGCTGTCATTTCCCCCAAAGTCCTCCTTTTTAGGCAGCCAATCTAGATTTGGGCCAAACATTTCCTGACAGGGCACATCTCCAAGATAGGTACATACTGGGCACAGGGATCCAGCCTAGAATAAGGCAGGCACATCTGTAGTCTAGGGACAGAGACATGGACAGTGAGTGCCCTGTCTTGTCTCATCCACCTTGCACCCACAGTGCCCTGTGGGTCCAGGGCCAACGTATACGCAAACATCAGCAGCCAAGCCAGGCAGGACCTACCAGGCAAGCATCTTGTGCTCAGAAAGGTGAGATGCACCTCGGGGGTCACAGCTAGTCTTGGCCAGCTCAGAGAGGATTGGAATGCCTCACGTCTAACCTAGGATACAGGTCTTCCATGTGGGAGGAGAGACCCTGGCTACACCTGGTGGGCCCAGCTATTTATGCTTAGGGGGCCTCTATCTTCACTGTTTTGCTGAATAAGCAAATATCTAGCTAGGTGGGAGACCATGAAGTATCTCACCATAGGGACTGCTGGAAAAAGTTCAGGCAGGAAGGGAACCCCCTACTGGGAAGCAGCTTGGCATTCCTTATACCAGACTCTATCTATTCTTCACTCCAGGAAGGAACGAGAGTGTGGGTACTCGGAGAGCATCTGAGTAGCTGGTGCTATGAGTAATAGGGATTGCAACTAGATGCAGCGATGGCACCTTCAGAGAGTTGACTCCAATCCCAGCATTGGTGCAAGTCCTGGGCCAGCCTGAGATACCTCAGGCCCCACTAGGAATTCATATTCCAGGCCCTGCTGCTGCCTCTTGAGTCTGACCCTACAGGACGGTAGCCCAAGTGTTCCCTTCCAGCCTGTGGGAGGTGATTCTGGGACTGGCTTGCCTTTTGTAGCTAGCTGTCCCACTCCACGCTTCTGCACAGTTGTGACACTGGTCTCACAGTCGGGCTTCTGAAATCCTCGCTGTGGTGCTGAGTCCCTGTCACTGTCTATAGGTCTTTGAGTTTGTCAGTTCTTACCCTGAATTATTCTTAAGCTCCAAGGGACAGAGTGAGGCCTTGTGGGCCCTACTCTAGGATGACTTTCTCTCTCTGCATCTCTTCTTGGTCCTAGCCATGTACACACATATGTGTATGTGTGCACACACTCACACAATGTGTGCTGCTATTCTGTCCAAAGTCCCTTTGGAATCGTGTGCTTTTGCCCCACCTGGGTTATGAGAAACTGCTCATCTCTGACCAAGGTCCTCAAGTTTATGAATGAACCCAAACAACATTGTCCTGCTGTTCATAATTGCTCCTGTCCTAAGTCCCTTGAATGGCATTCTTCAAGCCTTGTTGGTTCTGAGACTTGCGGCCTGACTGAAGGCATTCTGACTTCTGAAAGCTCAAGATGACATCAGGGCCTGGACTCCCACAATTCTTCGTGGCCCTTTGGGAAGTCCACTCCCACTTTATACTCTCTGATCATTGTTTGTCTTACCATCTGTCTCAGTTAGGGTTTTACTGCTGTGAACAGACACCATGACCAAGGCAACTCTTATATGCACCACATTTAATTGGGGCTGGCTTATAGGTTCAGAGTTCAGTCCATTATTGTCAAGGCCGGAACATGGCAGTGGCCAGGCAGGCATGGTATAGGAGGAGTCAAAAGTTCTACATCTTGTTCCAAAGACAAACAGAAGACTGGCTTCCAGGGAGCTAGGATGAGGGTCTTAAAGCCTATGCCCACAGTGACACACCTCTTCCAACAAGGCCTCGCCCACTCAAACAAGGCCACACCTCTTAATAATGCCACTCCCTGGGCTAAGCATATTCAAACTATCATACCACCTCTGCCCTGGTTCTCAAGTGTCCTCAGCCTCCTGATCATGACCCTGGCAAGTGACAACTGTGTCTCGGGTCTTGGAGTCACATGTCATGGCCTCTCAGATCCCTTCCTTTGTGCCTTGTCCTTGAGGTGAGCCTATAGAAGATACCAGAAGGTAAATCCTGTGAGCCAAGTACTGAGAGGTTGTGGCCAGATAGATGCCAGCCTGGATGGGGGTAGAAGGTGGGACCCTGGAGCTCTGAATGCAGCTAAAGAGTTGAACCCTCCCACATGAGATGAAGTGCTTCCAACTTCTGCTTCCATCCTGACCTGAAGAAAGCAACTCTTGTCTTCCTGTGGCTCCAGCTTGGATCCATTTTCCTCATGGACCTTGACAAATGTGCTCCTGTCTCAGCCTCTGGGCTGCATAGCTGGGGTCTAGGTCCTCCCTGGAGTCTTTCTTTCCTACAAATTGGCATCTAGCTTCCTGTTAGTCACATCTGGGTAAAGAAAGGATGAATGGCCTTACAGACAGTCTGTCTCTGGTGGTACAAAGGCCAGTCACTGATCACAACACCGAGCAGGAGGGCAGTAACTGAAGTGGAGTCTACATCTCTCCCAGGGAGGTTCCAGACGGTGCCCGCCTGGCCTGATCGAGCCACATCAGAGGACTCTGGAGGTGCTGGTACAGCCAGAGGCAGCTGATCAGACTGCAGGCATGATGCATCTATCTACAGTTGGTTCTTGATTTTCCACACCTTCCACTCCTCATCAGTGTGTTCTGGGAAGTCCCTCTGCTGCTAGAGACAGTGACAATCACACTGAGTACTGGTTACATTCCTTCCTGTCTCTCCTCATCCCCACTCCATGCTAACTCCTGGTACTTATAGTCAGGGAAACACACTTGCCTGCACATGTTGCACACTCAGGCACACACACACTTTTTCACATGCCACAGATTCATATGTGCACAGTCAGACATGTGTACACTTTTTACATACATATACAGATACACAAGTGCATACACACATCACATACACACGTATCCTACACATTCTCACATGTACACATAGTCTCAGTCCTGTATCGGTACACACATCCACACATGTCCACGTGCATGCACAGAAGTGCCCTTGCCCACACACCCAGTGAATGTTCTTCCAAGTGCACGGATATATACACTCTCACACATTTGCAGATACGTTTGTGCACAGACATCCAAGCAGGTGAACTTGCACACATACCCACAGGCATACCTCTGCACACACCCAGCAGGTCTACACACCATACATAGTGGGATTAAGGGAAGACAGGACACTGCTAGCAGAGGCTACCTCAGGGCGGGAGGTGACTGAGTGTGCACTGTGGCCTGGGAAGGCTGAGGGGAGCCAGTGAAGGGACCAAGGAGAGGGAAGGGTGGGTGATGACTAAGCGAGCTGGGTGCTGAGGGAATGAGCCTCCTGTTTAGTGCTTCCCCAGAGAGCCAGGTTCTCTCCTGATGCTCCCTTATACCATGGCCACTTGGTACCCTTTGCCTTGCCACCCCAGTAGGGCTCCACTGCAGCTCCTGTGGCTCCTGAGTGTGAGGCTCCTGCCTCAGCCTGTAACTGGAGAGATGTGTGAAAACAAGTGCAGCAGGATTCTACTCACTGCTGCACAAGTGCAGCAGAGGTCACACTCATTGCTGCACAAGTGCAGCAGGGGTCACACTCACTGCTGCACAAGTGCAGCAGAAGTCACACTCACTGCTGCACAAGTGCAGCAGAAGTCACACTCACTGCTGCACAAGTGCAGCAGAAGTCACACTCACTGCTGCACAAGTGCAGTGGAAGTCACACTCATTGCTGTACAAGTGCAGCAGGGGTCACACTCATCACTGTACAAGTGCAGCAGGGGTCACACTCACTGCTGTCCAAGTGCAGTGGAAGTCACACTCACTACTATACAAGTGCAGTGGGGGTCACACTCACTGCTATACAAGTACAGTGGAAGTCACACTCACTGCTGTACAAGTGCAGCAAGGGTCACACTCACTGCTGTACAAGTGCAGCAGGAGTCACACTCAGAGCAGCAGGGGTCACACTCACTGCTATAGACAGGGACCAACTGCCTTCCTCTCTCCCTCTCCAGGGCAGGAAGACAAACTGCATCTGAATTTGAGTTTCTAGTTGCAATAGGCCATTGGTGTTTGGGGGTCACATTTTGTGGTGGATGATCCTCTACCCAGGGATGGGGGAAGGTGTGCGTTTATCAGGGGCCCCACTGGGAGAAGCAGCCGAAGAAATAGTCAGTATGAACTTTTACACTAGGAGGAAAGTCCTGGGGGCTTCAGACCCTGCCCTGGTGATCTCAGGTCTCCCCTTTGTGCAAAGGGAGAGTGAGGAAGCATGTGGAAGGGTGTGACCTGAGGTACTTTAGGGACTTTGGTCATGAGGCTTTGGAGAGGGCGGCCTCTGGTAGGAGGCACTGTGGGAGACATGTCCTGTGGGAATGTGGGGTGTGGCAAGACTTTGGGACATGGTGTCTTCTAGGGTAAGTAGGGAGCTTGTCCTTTTTGTCTTTTAGTGTGAGATGCAGGCCACCCGACTGAGTGGGAGTCAAAGGTCATTCATTCTACTAAGCATCTGTCAGTGCCAGTGAACCAGGAGCGAGGTGTGCAGATGAGTCACACCCAAACTGGCCTCATGCGTTCTTCATCCAGCCGACCAGCACTCAGTCTACACTATCCTGGCTCTATTTTACATTTTGTCATTTCCTGGAGACCCCAGGGAGGCTTGCCTCCCACCTTAATCTCTCTAGTGTACTGACAGGGAGACTAAGGCATGGGGAAGTCTCACATGAATCTCCCTGCTAGAGACTGGCTATGCTGAGCCTTCCCAGGATCCTCTTCCTGAGAGATGAATGATTAGGCCCAGGACAAAGACTGAGCACTGTGCACAACTTTATAGAAACATTTTCTTTGGAATGGTGTGTGTGTGTGTGTGTGTGTGTGTGTGTGTGTGTGTGTACATGCATGTGTCTGTGTATGTATGTATGTGTGTGTCTCTGTGTGTGTCTGTGTGTAGTGTGTGCTTATGTGTTGTGTTTGTGTGTGTGAGTGTGAGTCTATGCATGTGTGCAGAGGCCAGAAGAGGATAAGGGTGGTTGGTGTTGTTTGTTTGTTTGTTTTCTTGAGAACAGGGTTTCTCTATAGTAGACCAATCTGGCCTCTGGAAATTCAGATTCATCTGCCTCTGCCTCCCTGGGGTTAAAGGCCACATCCAGCTAGAAGACTTCCTCTTCTTCTCGTTGTCTTATTGCTTTGAGGTGTGGTCTCTCCTTGAATGGGAACTTTCCATTTCTATACTGCATGTTCGAGGAGCCCTTGGAATCTGCTTTTTTCTGACCCCAGTGCCAGGGTAACAGGTGTGTACAGCCATGCTTGTCTCTTTATATGGATGCTAGGGATTCAAATTCAGTCCTTATGTTTGTAGAGCAAGCCCTCTTACCTGTTGGGTCATCTCATCAGCTTCTTATAAATTCATTTTTTAAAATTAAATTATTTTGTTTATTTGCATTCCAAAAGTTGCTCCCCTTTTCAGTCCTCCTCCCCAAATTTTTCACCCCTCTCCCCAAATTCCTTTTTTAAAAACAACATACAAACCATGTATGATGCTGTGTGACTACAATCTCAGCATTTTGGAAGCCAAGGGAGTAACTCAAAGTCATATTTGGCTACTTAGTGAGCTACAGGCTAGTCTGGGCTACATAAGATCCTGTTTCAAAAAACCAAACAAACAAATGAAAGCAAAACAAAACTAAACTAAACTCAAAACAAAAGAAAACAGATGGATAACCCTATACACAAATGCATGGTTTAATCAGATCTTCCAAGGCAAACAAACTTAAACTTCTGTGGAAATTGCAGGACTCTGTCTCTTCATCCAGAATTCTCCATGGGCCTGTCATTCCCAGCACTCCTCCATCCAAGAGTGACCCTAACCAGTCCTCCTCCTGACGACCCCCAAACTTGGGAGACCCTTACTCAAGTCTCGGGAAGTCATGGCCACCCAAAAATTGCAAGACACCGTATCTGGATGCAATCAGTAGAGGTTTATTAGGGAGAGTTGGCCAGCCAACGGTCAAATTGCTTGCTCATGCAGGAGCTGAATTTGACAAAAGACCAGCAAGCTGAGGGACTTTTTAAAGGGGAAAAAAAAATCACAAACCAGGGGAGTGGGGGTGTGTGAGGGGTTGTCAAGGATACATAACATAAAAATATCGGAACATTCCAGAGGAACCCAACCTAAATGATTCAGGGTCATGTGAAAAGCACTCTGCACACCCATTTCTTTAAAAAATGTGGTCTTGCCTTGTCACTTGCTCAACTATTTCTCAGTTGTTGCCCTGTCATCGTGGTTACTAGTTTCTCAGCCCCACCTAGATGACTTGCATTCCTCTCTTCCAGTTTCTGAAACCGACCAGTCCACATTTTTTTAGCTTGCTTCAGAGAAAATTTTCTATGTCCTTTAGAGAAAAACCTAAAGAAAAGTCTGTATATATTTTATAAAATGGTTTTTATAATTTTTCACTCTATACTCTCTGAACACTGTGATTGAGCTGTGCCTCTCTTTTTAAAATGATTAAGCTGGGCAATATTTGTGTTCACCTTTAGTCCCAGAGTAGGAATTTGGTTAAACTTAATTTTTAAAGTTAATTTTTAACTGCCCCAGGACACATCCTGGGAGGAGC
>JANHMN010000002.1:237797391-237815907 GCA_030674055.1 Rhabdomys pumilio
GAGACAGGAGGACAGCAAGAACACTGCTCCTGTATACCCACAGAGACAAACTGCAGAGGCCTGGGCTATAGGAAACTCCATGCTGGGAGCCTGAGGGTTGAAAAGTTTGCAGGACCTTCACCCCTGTCAGACCTCAGGTGACCCCTGTGTTCACACCAGTGAGACTTCTGGTATTGTGTCAAGGACCATGGGACCACATACTGTGTCAAGTGACCCAAACCTGAAGTCTGACCCCCAAGTACTGCTATGGCAAAATCCACAGGAATCGAACTGCCCTTAGGTTTAGATTGGCTACCTTAGGGTAAAAATGGAAGGGGAATTTGACTTATGAGCAGGACTGGTGGGAACACATCAAAAGAGCCCTCCAAAGCCCTCCATGAAACACAGTGGAGACAAAGATGTCAAACCATAGGAGGCAGAGATATTGTCAAGGACAGGCAGGACTAGGCCTTTGATGGAAAAATAACCAAGGTGTCACTGCATTTATTGTTTGGGGTCTGGAGTCTGGTCAGTTGACACTGCCCTTCTGAAGAGTTAAAAGGATTGTATTGTTGTGGGTTAGTGAACTAAAGCATGTTTGACAGCTGTCAATCATCGATTTTAGAGCTCACATAACCCCACCTTTGGTCAGTGGTCATCTCCTTAAATCATCTTCTTAGCCCCCTGTTTCTTCCCTTTTAAAGTTTTCCTTATTCGACTTATGTAAAATAAGGGACATACATTTTAGATGTGAGATTTGTTGTTGCAATAAATGTATGTGTATGTGTGTGGCCACCAAGGCATTTCGTCAGTTCTAGACTTTCCCTCAAGCACCTCTGAACTTCTTGCCTGCCCTGGTTCTGTCTGCACTGACCTGATTACAGCTGTCTGGAGTGGGGCTGCTGAGGGAGTTTCATTAACTGAACATCTCGTCACCTTTAGATGGGTGTTTGTGGTCATCTAAGGGCTTAGAAACAGAAACAGCCTTGGCCTCCATTCATAAGACCAGCCCAAAGGCCGGGGGTTGGGGGGAACTGTGCTAAGACAGTCTACCTTCATTCTTGTTATCCAGATTAGTTCATTGGAGAGGCCCCAAGCTCATCTCAGAAAAGAACAGACTTGCTCAACTCCAAATACAGGCTAGATCCAGACTCAGACTCTATCAGCTGCAATGCTGATAGAAAGAGAGACACTGAGCAGGCAAAGCAAAGGCTTCTTGGCACCTGGATCACGCTAGTCAAATCTGAAGGAATCCAGGCATAGTGGCACATGCCTTTAAACCCAGCCCTTGGGAGGCAGAGGCAGGTGGAGCTCTGTGAATTCAAGGCTAGCCTGGTCTACATAGATAGTTCCAAGACAGCTTGGGATACATAAAAAAGAGACTCTGCCTCAAAAGAAAAAAATCTTAACAGTAAACAATGTTGTGTTCCCACAATCTTTTTTTTAAAGATTTATTTATTATGTATGCAGTGTTCTGCATGCATATATGCCTCCATGCCAGAAGAGGGCGGCAGACCTCATTACAGATGGTTGTGAGTCACCATGTGGTTGCTGGGAATTGAACTCAGGACCTCTGGGAGAACAGTCAGTGCCCTCAACCTCTGAGTCATCTCTCCAGCCCTACAAGTTCTCTTTTTAAAAATGTTTTATTTTATTTTTAAATTATCATTTAATATGTAAGAGTGTTTTGCCTACATGTATGTCTGTGTACCATGTGTGGGGTTGGCACTCACTCAGATCCCCAGAACTGAAGTGACAGACTATTGTGAGATACCAGGGAATGAACACAGACCTTCTGAAAGAAAGGCTGATGCTCTCAACTGCTAAGCCATCTCTCCAGCCCTTGTTTTATTTTAAATTATGTGTATGTGTGTGTGTGTGCATGTGTGCACACGAGTGCAGGTGTCTTTGGAGGACGGCAGTGTCAGATCTGCAGCTGGACCTACAGGTGGCTGTGAGCTGCCTGACACAGGTGCTAAGAATTGGATTCTGGGTGAGCAATGAATGCTCCCAACCTCTGATTCATCTCTTTAGCTGCTAATGAGTGTGTTGTTCTGCTCTCAAAACATAAAGTACACCCCACCTATGTGAGACTGGATGCTGGTCCTTAGCTCTTCACTGGGAATGAATCTGTGTTGACAGCATGGGCAGAGCTGAGGCCCACTTGTAAACTTACAGGAAGAAATCCTGGTCTTCCGACCCAAATCAGTGACTTGAAATGAGTGAAGCCAGCGTAAGGCTGGCATTGCTTTATCAGTGGAACGTATAAATCTGTTAATCCTTTCTTTTTGCTGAGTGCCTGTCACACACAAGCTACATCTCCACAGGCAGCCTGTGGCAACATAGGCCCACTCCTTCAGAACTGTGTTCTGATGGTGGTGCCTGAGATGGCCTGGGCAGTCTGGGGGACCCAATCATCTCTAAGTATCACCCCCAGGGGCTGGGTTGAAGGGCCCCCCAACACACAGTGAACACCAGAAAAGCAGCTGTGAACGTTACCAGTGTTGGAGCAGTTGCTGAAGATGTCTGGCGTGTCCAGTCTGGGATGGGACAGTAACAGGAAGCAAAGGGAAGATGAGCAAGATGCTGAAGACAAGTGACTAGGAGTCTGCTCTGGGAGAAAGTGGGCTCTAGTTAACAGAGGGGCAGGAGAAGAGCCAGCTTGTCTTCAGAATGGCCTCTCTCTCCTTTATCCCACCCCAGAAGGAAGTGTTTTCTAAGTCTCCTGCCTCAGTGAGGTTCTTGGACCAGTACAGGTCCTTATCATTCAAGTAACATGCCAGAGACACACAGGTGTGTCACGTCAGCAGTGGAAGCATGGGTGTGGACATGGGTGATTGGTCCCAGCACAGTGAGAACGTGGTCTTGGTTCTGTGGGCTAGGTTGATTGTTCTGAGGCTGCCACGGGTATCATTTATGCAGATTTTTTTTTCATGACCAGCCAACCAGCGAGCCAGGATGCTCCATTCCCTCATGTACACTTCTTCATCTGCTCTTGCACACTTCTATACACACACAGATATACACTCACACACAACTCCACACAGAAGCACACCACCCCTGTGCACACAGGCACACAATTATGCATAGGTGCATACCTACATAGACTCATACTCACACCCAAGTGCCCCTTCACAAGTGTCCCTTGCTCACACTTATGCACACTTACATGTTTGCAAACACAGGGCACCCTGGCAACCTGGACCCCTGAGCTGTGCTCTGGACCAGTGGGTCCTTTGGTATAGAGATACTGATATGACATGGGGATAATTTGTAAGGGACAACATCAAAACCACGACCCCTAGAGAGCTGCTTTCATTCCTGGAATCGAGACAAGGGGAAGTGACCCCAAGACGAGTTCTTTATGTTCTCATCGGTCACATGGCGTTGCTGGCCCTGCATACTGGGAATCGGGAATCGCTATCTGTGAATTGGCCAAATCCCAGCCTGGGAGCCAAGATGAGCTCATGTGGGGGAGGGGCTGCAACCCTCAGCCTCATCTGATCCATTAGCTACAAGGAAGAGCCCTGCCTGTACAGCCGCAGCTCTGCAGTGGGAAATGACTACGTGGGGTGGGGCCAGGCAATGAAACAGAGGGCCACTGGTCTTCTGTGATTTGAGCACCTTATCTGCTCTTCATACCAGGGCATTGGAGTCTCCAGACTCTCACCCTAAGACTTTCATATAAGCCCAAAGTGAAGCCCTTTCCCCAAGTGTGCCCCTTCCTGCTTTCCCGATTTCTCTTAATGAAGGTCACATTAGCTCCTTATCGTGCCATAAATTGTAATTCTATAATTTAGAAGCTCAGCTTCCTCGACATATTGCCTCTCTCTTTCCAAGAGGTTTTACCTGACCCCGTTAGAGGGACTGTCTGCCTGAGAGAGAATGAGCAGAACCCCATGAAGGGTCAGGGCTGGGAAGGCTACCGACACTCAGTTCCAGAGTGGTTCACTATGGGATCCTTGGCGTGTTGTTTGCCTTGATTCTTCCCAAAAGGACTGCCCAGATTAGGAGGTGATGCGGGCATGGGAATTTCTGTGAAGTGTTAAAAATGTAGCCACATGGCAGGAGTTTTCAGCACCCAGATGTGGACAGTTCCCTACTGCTTCCGGTCTCACTCCTGCCTCGGGACTACTGGCAGGGATGTCCCAGGGTGCTCATCCTTCCTGAGCTGTCCCTGCCTCATCCCAGCAAGGACGACACTGCTCACACGTCCTGTGAGCTTGCTAGTTCCGAGTCCTCTGCAGGACGACAAACTCACGGAGGAAGACCTTGACCCTTGCTAGGAAGCAACATGCGAACTCTTCCTCTGTGTCCCTGAGTCCTCAGAACTAAGGCTTGCTCTGGCTTCAGGGGGACAACTCTGGCTACATCATGAGTCTGAAGCCAGATGAGAGCAATTAATTTATGAGTCACAGCAAGTTAATTAAAATGTTTTCTTGCTAATGGTTCCTGGGCACAACTTGGAACGAGGTGCTACTGCAGAGATTCCATCTATTCGGGGACTCCCTGGTCTGAAAAACATACTACTGAGTTTCTAATATGCCCCCTGCAGGCAGGAGCCTTTCTCATGAATCATTAATGTGGTGTGTAGTTGCCATTTTGATATGTTAATAATTAATAATGACATGCTAATAATTGCTAGTGTGGCTGTGGTTATTGCTGCTGTCTGAATTCTCCCCAGGAAGCAGTGCCGTCCGGCTCTGGGATGAGGCAGGAACAGCTCAGGAAGGATGAGCAGTTAGCCCAAGGGCAGTTAGGATGCTGTGGAGCCCCTAGTATTGGGTGATGCTGAACTCACCGGAGGAAGAGCCTGTGACCTTCAGGAATTATCTAGCACCAAATGGCGTCATAACACCAGGCCATCAGTCAGGTGTATCCAGGAAGGTTGAGTCAGAGTCTCACTCTGTAGCCCTGGCTGGCCTTGAATTTGCCATGTAGACCAGGCTGGACTTGAGAGTACAGGTATGAACCACTATGCCTAGCATTAGGTAACTCCTGTGCAGAGAGGAACAGGGTCAGAGCTCAGCGAGGGTCAGGTCAGAGGGTAGGAGGCTTTGCATTACTGACAGGAGCAGCCCTGTGGTGAAGAGCTTCAGCATCTTGCTGTCTCCAATTCTGTTTTTCTTTCATCATCCGCAGAATGGATGCAGAGTTGTGTCACCTTGCAGAGGACTCGGAACTGGCACGCTCACAGCCCTTGGCAGAAGCCGGCACTTGGAGTAGCTGTTATGGGTTATTGCTCTCCAAGGGTTTGCCTCATTTCTTTCCTTGGAAAATACTTATAGAAATGGCCATGTTCCCCAGAAGCACCTACCCCCACCTGGAACCCCACACTTCAGCTGTCAGGGACGGGAACAGCACCGGGTCCCCTGGGCTTGAAGGGTCTAGGATATTGCTCAAAGTAGAACCCTATATCTCTAGGAGAATCTATCAGTCTCACCTAGTCAACCCTGGAGCTCTCTCTATAGCCCTCAAATGGGGTCAGGTGCCTATTAGTACCCAGGGGCTCCAGAGGAGATCTGGAAAGGGGGGCATGTCATATGAGTGTCATTTGTTTTAAAATAGAGTTGTTTGAATAGGAAAGTCATGGGCCCTGAACAAATCCACTCACGCGGGTGACAGTCTCCCTCCATAGTAACTTTCTCCACAGAGTACTGACATTTGTTCCATTCCATAGTAAGAGACTGAGGCTCAGACACGTTAGATGACTTCCTAGGTCACACAACCACAGACAAGCCAGGTAAGTGGAAGATTCCAGAACCAGAGTATACCAGGCACCCACACCTTCTACCCGACAGTTGAAGAGGATAGCACATGACTTCCACAGACTCCCAGCCAGCAGTGACCTGTGGCACCCTGACCCCTCCCCTTCCACATCCATCCTGCCTCCCTGTGGCATTTCTGTCCCTTTGCTGTTGCTATCCCAGTTTCTTCTCTATCTCTCGCTCTCTTTCTGTGTCTGACCTTCTCTACCTCTGGATTTCCTGAGAAGCTTACCAGAGATCCCGAGAGTGTGGAGTCCATCTTCACTGAGCACCTGCGCTCACTGGAGCACACTCAGCATCTTACCTTTATCTTACCTGTATTCATCGTCTTCAACCTTAGGGGCTAACTCCTGTAGGGTGTGACTTAGGCCAAGCTGGATGTGGAGAACAAAAGCCCTTGGAACTTGCATTGCTTCCTCTGGCAACTTTCTCAGCACAGCCTCTCACTCTGCGTTTCCTCCCTTACAGTAGAATATCGATGCCCAAGGGGCCTTGGGCAGCCTTTGTCCCAGGACCCACCTGGCTTGCTGAAGAGAAAAGGCAGGGTTCAATGAGTGTGGAGACACTTCTCCCTAATGGCTGCCTTTCATCTGTTCTTGGCAGAGATTTCCAGGCAAATGTGTCTTGGGTAGAAGCCATCTACACAGAGGGGAAGGGGCTACTGTGCAGAAGATCTGCATTCCCCAGCTCTGGGGACACCCACGGACTCAGTTGGCTCATCACCAGGGCATGCTTCCAGGTTAGCTTCAAGCTCCCTGGGGCATGCAAATGGTAAAGGGGGATGTTCTGTAGCCCTGGCCACAAGCCTGTAGATACACACTGTATGGTTCCCCCACCCCCTACTTAGACGTGTTACCACCTGAACTCAGAGTTCCCAGTCTGGAGAAGGCTCCTGGGCTAGAGTCCCTGGCCCAGTGACAGTAGGGTTATGGATTTCTTACCTTGAATCAAGACCTCAGTTGTAGCTTCTAAGTCATCACATGGCTTTTCCTGGGTGATATGAATAAATGTCTGCTTACCATGGATAGGGTAACAATTACAAACCCAAGACATAATCCCCTCCTCAACCCGAACTCAGTGAGTTTGTTGGGTTGCATGAGTGAGAGACTATTTGCAGAATGAGCAACTTGTAGGCAGCTGCATCACCATAAAGCCCACCTCAGCATGAATAAAGACTTGTGGAAACAGCATCTTTGGAGTTCCCAGCTCAACTTGCAGGGAGTTCCTCTCAAGAGTCCTCTCTCCCCACAACTTCCCACTGCATATATAACCTTAGGAAGGGATTTGTGAGTCTTGTAAGTCTGGTGAGCTTCCTAGTCTTACGAGTCCCCCACTTCCTCTTACTTTTCCAGGAGGGATTGTTTCAAGTTAGAGGAAACAGTTACAGGCCCAGGAATCATCTGCCTTTGTGGTGTGTAGCATGTTGGTGTGGGCTGCCTCCATAGTACCCACAGCTAGGGTGACTCTTCTGAAGGAGTCCAAGAAGCTGCTGTGAGGCAGGAAACCATTAACTCCATTTTGTTGCTTGCTTCTTGCTATATAGATACATAGATACATAGATAAATAGATACATAAATAAATAGATACATAGATACATAGATGGATAGATAGATAGATAGATAGATAGATAGATAGATAGATAGATAGATACATAGATACATAGATGGATAGATAGATAGATAGATAGATAGATAGATAGATAGATACATAGATGGATAGATAGATAGATAGATAGATAGATAGATAGATAGATAGATAGAACAAACAGATAGATAGATTATAGACTAACCACAGAGAATAGATCAACAATAGATGGATAAAAATGAATGGGCATAGACATACCCTGTTGGCTCTGTTTCTCTGGAAAGGCTTGATTCATACAGGAACAAAGTCTAGTTTGAATGCTAAACCAGGGAAATGCTAGACTTGAAAAGCTCACCTCCGCAGGACAGAGGTTCACAGGAGGCACTGGTCCCACTATGGTTGTCCATATGGTCTCCCCCCAGATTGCTGCGGTTGCCTAGTTCCTAGAGTTGGTCAGGTCTCAGGGTCACCTGCACATCTCTCTCTGGGAGTTGCCCACAAACATCATTTGGATCCTTCACTTTGGTGTCTGGTGCTTTGAGCATCTGACCCTCTCAAGAAGAGGCCTGTGGGACTTCTGGAGGAGTGACATCGGAGGGGGTGGTGAGTATGTGTTCTCTGAGACTCAAGTCCACAGAGCCAAGCTACCTGCCCAAACCTCATAGCACCCCCACAGCCTCTTGTGGAAGTTGTCAGATAGCAAAATTGCTCCTGACACATTGTGGTGCCCACCCTGTGGTGCCCACCAGCCCAACTTGTGTCCTTTGAGACTGCCAGGTTAGGGGAAGCCCACACATGTCTCCATTGAATGAATGACTGGGGATGTTTGAAGATGAGACCATGACTGGACTGGAGTGGAAATGTGACAGTGAGTGAACTAGAGGGAAGGTATGTGATTTAGGGAGTCTTCTTTGTTTTAAGATGTAGTCTTGGACAAGACAGTCTCTCAGGCTTTGAAATCCAGTCTCTAAGGACAGAATGGGATGTGGTGGTCTCAATTTCTTCCAGCCCTGTGGAATTGGGGAGGAAAGTGGGCTCTGCCTATGGGACAGTTCCCAGATCTCTCCTTCCTCCTAACTAAATTCATGTCCGGTTTCAGTCTTTGTTCCTGTGTGAGTCAGGGCTTTCCAGAGAAGCAGAGCCAACAGGGTCTATGTCTATGTCAATTCATTTTTATCCATCCATTATTGATCTGTTCTCTGTGGTCAGTCTATAATCTATCTGTCTACCTGTTTGTTGTCTATATCTATGTATCTATCTGTATATCTATCCATCTATCTATCTATCTATCTATCTATCTATCTATCTATCTATCTATCCATCCATCCATCCATCCATCCATCCATCTATCTATCTATCCATCCATCCACCCACCCACCTATCCATCCATCCATCCATCCATCTATCTATCTATCTATCTATCTATCTATCTATCTATCTATCTATCTATCTATCCATCCATCCATCTACCTACTTATGGACACAGTGTTAAGTGTCTTTAGCATATGAAACACTCAGTAACATCCAGATAGAGTCTGGGTGTCAGCTGAGCACCTTGGGCAGATGAGCTGACACATAAAACTGACTATCACACTGTCTCACAGTGATGGGGAGAGGGTGTCTTCCAAATCCTACTCGGAGACTGAGGCTTTTAATAGTCCAGAAATTAGGTCATATTTTCTGCCCAGTTTTTCCAGGAGGCTCAAGATTCGGTACTGATGAGTTGCAGGTGATTCAGTGAGGCTCGGGTGTGAGGAAGCCTGCAGGCATGGCTGTTCCTGGACAGGCACCAGTACTCTGCCCATGCTCAGCCCTTCACTTTCTAAGAAGTCCCTGTGGCTGGATCTGGCCCTGTGTCAAAAATGGGTAACATAGCATAGCATCTTTCTGGGTTCATAGTCCAGTGGGGAAATCAGGTAACCTCCAGGAAACCTACACAGGAAGACCAGGTTACAGCGGGGCTCATGAGGGGTGTTATTTTCCTGGTTTTGTTCAAGGAGGCCTTCCTGAAGGAGGGAGGATGTGAAATGAGATTCAGTGGGTCAAAACAGGGGAACTCCTCCCCACTAACCTCAGGCCTGCTATCTACCTAGGAGCTGGGGTATCCTCCAGGCCATGGGGCTTTGTGTAAATGTGCCCTATTTTACATTAGTGGCATATCTCTGCAGGATGCTGGGGCCCATGGATACAGCACTGGATTTGCCCAGCCCGGAATTTGAATGTCCAGGCAACCAGGCAGACATGGTGGTAGCTTTGCTTGAACCTGACAGATAGTTCTAAGGACCCAGACTCTATAAGTTTTTGTTGAGCTTGTATGACAAGGAGAGAGAGTGACAGTGATAAATATCTGAGCTGGAGGGCCATGGGATGCTGCCTTAGTCGGGGTTTCTATTGTTTCGATGAAGCACCATGACCAAAAAGCAAGCTGGGGAGGAATGGGTTTGTTTGGCTTACGCTTCCAGATCACAGTCCGTCATTGGAGGAAGTCAGGACAGGAACTCAAGCAGGCCTGGAACCTGGAGGCAGGATCTGATGCAGAGGCATCTGATGATGCATCTGATGATGGAGGGTGCTGCTTACTGGCTTGCTTCCCCTGGCTTGCTCAGCTTGCTTTCTTATAGAACCCAGGATCACCAGCCCAGGGATGGCCCTCCCTCATTGATCACTAATTGAAAAATTTCCCTACAGCTGGATGTCTTGGAGGCATTTCTTCAACTGAGGCTCCTTTCTCTGAGATGACTCTAGCTTGTGCCAAGTTGACACACAAAACCAGCCAGTACAGAAGCCAAGGGAAGCAGGGAGGGTCTACTGGGGAGAGGTAGCTACCCATTTGGACCAGAGAGAGTGGATATAAGGAAGCTTTTAAATTGGAGTGGGAGGGTGTCTAGGGACCTAAAAGGACCAAGTACTGTACAAACTGAGGTACATCCATGCCTCAAAGCAGGAGGATTCTGCATGGTACACACATGCACATGTGCGTCCCTCATACACCTGAAAATATGTGTCATGCTCCCCGCAAACACATCCATTCGCAGGCACGTGTCGTACAAACACTTCCCGCAAGCACACAGTGTTTTATGTTGTAGAACTCTTCCCTGAGACCAATGGGGAATGAGATGCTCAAAGTAACTCCATTTTGTCCTGGTTATAGCTGCTCTCTCCCAACCGTTCCCCCGTCCCGTGGATAACACGCTGCTAAACGGAACATTCTCACGAAGTCACATCTGCAGCTTTACGGGTGGGGTGTTCATTGTTTTTACAACATAAACCTAAAACAAACTGTTTTAATCAAATGAACTGAAAAATTTGAAACTTCTGCCCTCTGGCAGGCCACTAGTGTAGGTGTGACTTGGGATTTATAAACCCTACCCCACATCTCTCAGTGGTTGGGAGTTCTTTTAGGTGTGAGCCTGCTCAACTAACAAAAAATAAAGGACTCTTTTTAAAAAATTATTTTTATTGAATATTATATTTACATTTCAGATTTTATCCCCTAATCTCCCTTCCCCCCACCTCCCAGGAACCTTCTATCCCCTCCCCCCCCCCTCATGCTTCTATGAGAATGTGCCCCACCTACCCCCCCCACTCCCACCTCCCGACCCTCGAGTTCCCCATACACACTTGGTGTTCATCCTTCATGGGACCAAGAATCTCCTCTCCCATCTATGCCCAACAAGGCCATCCTCCCCTTCATGTACAGATGGAGTCATGGGTCCCTCCCTATGTGCTCCCAGGCTGGTGGTTTAGACCCTGGGAGCCCTGGTTGGTTGGTATTGTTGCTCTCCTCATGGGGCCACAAACCCTTTCTGCTCCTTCAGTCTTCTCTCTAACTTCTCCATTGAGAAACCCTTGATCAGATCAGTGGTTAGCTGTGAGCATCTGCCTCTGAATGTGTCAGACTCTGACAGATCTCTAAGGAGACAGCTATTGTCAGCATGCACTTCCTGACATCCACATCAGCGTCTACCTTTGGTGATTGTACCTGGGATGGAGACCCAGGTGGAATGGTTTCCAGATGGCTCCTCCTTCAGTTTCTGTCCCACACTTTGTTTCCATATTTGCTCCCTTGAGTATTTTTGTTACTCCTTCTAAGTAGGACCGAGGCATCCACACTTGGTCTTCCTTCTTCACGAGCTTCATGTGGTCTGTGTTGAGAATAAAGGACTCTTAACATGGACTTTATAGAGTGGCTTTTTCCTGTGTCTCACATGGTTACAACACTTGTCCATGCATAGCCCATAAGCGTGTGCACGTGTGCACACACACACACACACACATGCACCATAAGTACCATAAATCACACCCTTCATATAATACATATCCCACAAGCAATAACACAGTCAAATACACCTCCAATACATGTTTGCATACACATCCACAAGCACACCCCCCAAAAGACATGTCATGAGCGATGCATATACATCGCTGCACATCCACCTGAGACACACGTCACACAATGCCAGGACTACCACCTACACTGACACAGGGAGCTGGCTGCTATTTACAACAGGACAGGGAAGGTTTGGTGCAACGTCATGTGACCTCAGCCTGTACCATCCAGGATGCTCTCTGCTCAGGTCCATCCCTTGCTGACTCTGCTGTGGCTGGGTCTTGATTATCACTTTGACAGGATTTAGAACCACTTAGTAGGCACATCACTGGGTTTGCCTGTCGAGGTGTTTCCAGAGATGTCTAAGAGACAAGACCCATGTGAGTACTGGTGACATCATCTCATGCAATGGAGTCCTGGGTCGAGCCAGCAGAGCAACCAGCCTTGTCTGTTTCTGCTTCCTGGCTGTGGGTAAACTGTGACCAGCTGCCTCATGCTCCTGTCAGGGTGCTTTCGCTGCCATAAAAGGCAGGACCCTCAAATCATGGGCCAAATCAAAACTTTTCTTTTTTAAGCTCTTTTTGCTGGGTGTTTACTCACAGCAATAGGTGGGTAAGTAAAACACGTATAAACAGATTCACTTGTGGTGGGTCCACAGAGCATGCGCTGCTTGTTTTCAGCACCACGGAGAGCAACTGGGGGGGATTTACTAGGGCACAGATCCTACAGGAGTGGGGGCTGCTCTGAGCTCTGGCAGACAGGCAGGCAGAGGGCCAAGTCAGTCTGGGCTTGCAGATCATTTTAAGGATGGTTTTATGCTTCTTTCTGTCAAGACAGAAAGCACGGCAGGGGCTTAGGTAACAGCTTCTTCGGCACTGACTGATATGAGACAAAAACGGACAGTCTCATTTGAGGCATGAATAACCAATTTCTTACAAATACTCCAGGGTTTTGAATCAAGTTTTCCGGTAAGGATGACCTCATCAAATTCATCTTCTGGGGTACTTTGTGGGAAACTCATTCTATCCTGGCACTTACCTCTGAGGCAGGCTTCCTCCCTGCAATTCCCCTCCCTGCCCCCACCTCCATGTGCACTAAAGGGGAGACTAAGAAGAGGGAAGGAAGTTACAGACACGGCTGAAAGGCAAGCAGGCAAAGGGGCTAGATTCAGAGACCATCTCAAAGCTGCTCTTCGCAGCCACCTGCCACTGACCAGCCTGTGAGAGGGGCTTATGGTTCTTAGCTATCAGGTGCTTGGGTTTCAAGGTTGACATCGTCCGTCTAGTCAGAAACATGGGAATGTGGTGAGGTGGTCTCATATAAGGACTTTTTCAAAGAGCCAGCTCCCCCTGAATCTCCACCACAGGGATTAAAGCTATCCTGTACCACGTGTTTCCTTACAGAAACAAACAAACAAATAATAAACAAACAAACAAATAATAAGCAAACAAACCACAGTAGCTTGGAAGACATCTGAGAACAGAGAAGTCTTCCATCCTGGGTGGAATTTGCCTGCATGGTTGATTGTGACAGTCAGACAGGTATAGACTTAGCCAGATCCAAGATACCACAATACCTCTGTCCCCACCATGAAGGATCCATGGCTGGTATCCTGAGCAGGACTATCCCAAACAATTTCACTGTGGTCACATGAGCTGAAGCTGAGATACCTAGCAGCAGCTAGAAAGGCTGGGAGGCCAGCATCGCCTCTCCTGGATGCGCAGCAGGACGGGCCTCTTTGGAGTTCACAGATTCTCCATGACATTCAAGTGAGTAAGCAGAAGTCCATGTATGTCTGTTCCAGAGTGGATCTAGCCCATGGCTGGGCAAGGGAACCGTAAAGTGGTAGTCTTAAAGCTGAGGCTCTGCCCTAGAATACAATGACCTTGGCCTTGAAGGTTCAACCTTAGCAGGGTGTCTGGTCTGAGTCAGCCTGATACTTTCACCCACCACTTCTGCTAATGTCTTTGTACCGGCTTGAGAAGCACCTTACAGAAGGAAGCTGCTAAGAAACCTTCCTGACCCCTCCAGGGGAAGTCAGTCCTTCAGGGGAGTGGGATGACAGGTGACCATAGACAATTATCTGTACCAATTTCCTCAAGCTGGGGGCACAAGTAGTGGGTTCTCCTCTGCTTCTTTCATTTTGTGTTCAGTCTGGAGGTAGCAGGGAATCTCATTAAGATTTGAGAGTCAGAGCCAGGAGGCCTCCTTGTTCTTGGAGATCTGGGGCAGGGTGAGGTTGGCTCAGAATCTGAAATGGAAACTTCTAGTTCTTTGGAAAGTCAGTCATGTCAAATGATGGTTTGCTGGGGCACACAGGTGAAAGGATGCCTGGCTAAAGCAAACAAACACGTGAAAGACTGTTTTCCTGAAGCAGACACAGGTGAAAGGATGTTTTTGATAAGACAGACACATGAAAGGATGATTGATGGAGGAGTATAAATATGACCCCACAGACAGTGAGAGACAAGCACTGAACATTGGTTTAGTTTGCTCTGCCTTGCTATTCTTTGCTAACTACACGTGTGTATTGGTTTGCCTTACATAGTGTTGTTGGGCTCAACTTGTGGTAACACTACCATTGAGAGAAACTCACCCAAGAACTGCTCATGCGTGAGGTTCCGAAGGCAGCTTGCTACTTCAGTGGCCTTGCTTCAGGCCGGTTAGTGAGCCTGGGGGTTTCTTCAGGACTGAACTACAGTTGCTGGTTCGTGCCTGGTGCCTGCCTGTCTAGAGAACTGGTGTGCAGCTGCTGAGTAGTATTTGGTGTTTGCTACAGGGCTAAAGTACTGCCAAAGAAAATTGAGCTCACCTCCAAAGAACTATTGCTGAACAGGTCCACGTCCCCCATATCCTAATAACTTTTTCTTTCACTACTTGTGCTGGGTGGTGGGCTAGAGGAGAGGTTGAATCCTTAGGTTGCAAAAAAAATTTTATGCCTACACAGGCCCTCTTCCATAGGAGCTAGCACTGAGCGAGCGACTTCAGGGAGCCCACACTAGAGGTAAGGGACTTTGAATGAATGAACAATCCAGAAAATGGCAAATGCTCCAGAACCAAGCTTGGAAACTAGGGCTGAGTGTGTCACACAAGCTATACAGCCACACGGCAAGTCCTGGTCACATGGCCTGTACACATGTGCACATGTGTGGATATGTGTGCCTATGTGTAGCAGGCCTGAGGCAATGGAAGTTTCACTGAGTGTGAAATGTCGAGTGTGAAACAGCCCCCACCTTACATATGTGCACCACAGAAGCACATGTGCACACGCATGTAAACATGCTCCTGCATGTGCAACACTCTATGCATGATTGCATGCACACCCGGGTACACAACTCATGCACGTTGACACTCATATACATACACATGCACACACACACACTACTCCAAAACAAACTTGAATTTGCAAATCTGTTGCCCTGATCCTGATGAGTCTTGATGCTCACATTTTGTCTGTTTCTTGCCTGCTTGATGTAGGGGTGGGGGTTGTCATGGTAACTGGGTGGAGCCTGAGTGTGCAAATATGCAGAGCTCGTGGCACTGAGCCTCACCCCAGAGTCCAAGGCAGCAGGTGAGACACAGGTCAGGACAGTGCGGGGCCTGGTACAGAGCTACCTGTAGGATGGGACTGCCACGGCCCTGCAGGAGGCTCTGGCTGTGGTCCTATTTGCTGCTTTCTCCCGGCAAAGCCAGAGATGACCAAGACACAGCAGGAGGGATGGGACACGGGCCAGGAGCATACTCACCCTGCCTCATCCTGCCAGGTGGCTCTAAAATGACCTAGTGAATAATTCAGCAGATATACTCAGACAGAAGGGGAGCCACGGGTGCCAGAGCAGACCAAGGGCAAGCAAGGTGTGGATTGAGGAAATCCAGGCCTAGAACACTCAGAGTTTGACTGGGGCCTAAACAGGAAGAGCCCTGTCTGGCCTCCCTGACCCTTCCCATCCACATGCCTGGCACTTTCTGAGACCTATGTGATACTGGTTATGTGCCATGTGTGTCTAGACAGGGTTCCCTGCCATAGAACAAGGCAGACCACCATCCTGGCTGGGCATTCTGTGGAGGAGAAGTGACCAGGTCTTAAATTCCACCAGTCCAGTCTATCTTTCTACCTGATATGAGTTCTCTAGAAGAAAGTGTTCTGAAGCATCAAACAAAACGGGGTCTCCCACAGTTCCCTCAGGGAATATGGGAACAGTGGGATGACAATGGGATCGGAAGACCCATGTCTTCCAGTGTTTGCAAGCATTGGCTGGGGGTGGCTGTAGGGAAGGAGGGAAACCCAAATTCTCTAGAATCCTAAGGAAGCATGACCTGTCTACTTTTCATTTGCTTCTTCAACCTTTGTCCTTGATTCCTCTATGAAGATGTCCCTCAAATTCCAATCCCTGCAGAACATAGGCTCTGAGTGTCTGAAGTCTCTGTTGCTGCAGGACTTCAAAGCTGGCAGATCCTGCAGGAAGCGGTCACAGCCAGCCACTCATAAAAACACAGAATCCCCCTGTAGTGTTAAGGGAGCCAGGTAGGCTTCATAGACCCATGTGGAAAGAGTGGGAATTGAGTGTGCCATGGGGGACTTCTTATAGCTTTACTTCAAAGTGACAAATAGATTCCCAGTCTCAAGTCCCCTCCCCACCCTGTAGTGTTCCTGAAACATTCGGGCCTATGTAAGGGGGTCATGGAAATGTCTACTAATTCTGGGTGCCCCCCATTCTCCCACATCTTAGCCTCCTTCAACTTGGAACCCTGACACTCAGAGTTGGGGTGCCTGAAACTCCAGTTCTCGCTAGTGACATGAGTGGCTGGGACTTCTAAGACTTTCCACTTCCAACCTTCTCCAGGTGAAATACCAGCTCAGCAGACAGTATGAGGGACTTGAACTCCTGAGCGCTAGGATTAAAGGCATGTGCCACCAGGCCTGGCTCAAATAGCACATCTTCAATGGAGTTCAGTGCCAGTGCCTAACTGCCATGTGCCATCTGGCTGGAAATGACACCTCCAGAAAATCTCCTTTTGAGGGAGTGTATCTGTTTAAATGCATAGCTTTCCACAAAGTGGGCTCAACCTATGACAAAGCATGGCCCAAGAAACCCCACTTCACTAGCCACATGTGGTCATACATACCTGTGGCCAGCAGAATTTAGAATCTGAGGCAGGTGGAAGAGGAGTTTGAGGCTAGCTCTTTCCACAGGGATGTCAAGGATAGCCTCAGCTATACAGCAAGATCCTCTCCATCCCCTGAAAAGTACTAAAAGTTTGTTACAGCTCTCCTGGGTTGGGGAATCCACAAGAGAAGTCCCTGGTCAGTCGAAGGCTAGGAGCGGTGAGGGGACTCCAGCAGAGCCTTTCCTGTGGTGTCTGCAGAAGGAAGAGGCAGAGCCAACACTTCAGGACCAGTTGCCTTGCATGACCCCAACCAGCCTGGTGTGGGCTCCTGACCTGGGAGTGTAGGGCAGCTGGGCAGCCATGGCCCAGAGTAAGTGGCCAGGGGGAGGGGTGAGAGTACAGTGATCCCTCTGATGCCTGTAGAAATTGGCCAGCCCTGGAAGAGGCTCTCCCCAGGGTTGGCAAGGCCTCAGATATTAAAACATCAGAAATGCATGGTTAATACAGATGGTCCAGATGAAAATTAAAGGTGGTGTCTTAGTGTTTTACTGCTGTGAGCAGACACCATGACCAAGACAACTCTTGTAAGGACAATACTTCATTGGGGCTGGCTTACAGGTTCAGAGGTTCAGTCCATTATCATCAAGGTGGGAATATGGCAGCATCCAGGCAGGCATGGTACAGGAGGAGCTGAGAGTTCTACATCTTCATCTGAAGGCTGCTAGCAGAATACTGACTTCCAGGCAGCTGGGATAAGGGTTTTAAAACCCACCCCCACAGTGCCACGCCTACTCCAAAAGGCCACACCTCCAAACAGTGCCACTCCCTGGGCTGAGTATATACAAACCATCACAGGTGGAAAGTAAATTAAAATGTGTGGTGTGTGGACAAAGGGGGCAGTTAAATGCATTTAATTTAGTCATTAGCTAATCAAGTATTAATTCTTTAACTGAGGAAAATAAAAGCTCACAGGGCCAGGTGTCGCGGTGTATCCCTGTAATCTTAGCTCTTGGGAAGGGAGTCAACTTCAAATTATTCTCAGCCACATATCAAGTCCAAGGCCAACCTAGACGACATGAGACCCAGTCTCAAAAACCAGCTAAATAAACAAGTAATCACAGACCAATAAGCCAGGAGTAAGCAGAGACGGGCAAGAAAAATTCAGTGTAAGCAGAAAGTAGGAAATAGTGATGGTCAGAGTAGAAACCAATGAGCTAGAAATCAGAAAACCACAGAGGAAAATCAGTTTACTTAATATCTGGTTCTTTGAAAAGGTCAGTGAAGTAAACTTCCACTCAGTCCGTGGAAGGAACAGAGGGTGTGGGTAACAGGTACAGCAGCAGCTGGGGAGCTGAGCTGGAGGCCTTGAGGTAGGCCACTGGAATTAAAGACCTTGGAATTAAAGCAACAGAAGGATTCCCTTTCCGGCTGAGTCTCTGGACTCAGTTTGGCCAGCAGGGTGAAAATTTAAAAAGGCCTCATCCTATTAAAAAGGAGGGCCAGCCCAAGTGGTTTGTGTCTATGAGTTCCAAGACACAAAGTGTCTGTTCCTTTCATGATGGATTGATTAACTTTTTGGAAGACCCACCAAAATTCAGTCCAATGAGGAAGCAGTTCTGTCTCCAGGATGTCTGGTTATAATCATGCTGGAAATTAAGCCCCACCTCCTTGGCTCCTAGAAGCAGATATAAAGGGACTGGTGTGTGTGTGTGTGTGTGTGTGTGTGTGTGTGTGTGTGTGTGTGTG
>JANHMN010000002.1:237815917-237842046 GCA_030674055.1 Rhabdomys pumilio
TGTGTGTGTGTGTGTGTGTGTGTGTGTGTGTGTGTGTGTGTGTGTGTATGTGTGTGTGTTTATTTGTGTGTATGTGTGTTTATGTGTGTATGTGCATGTATTTGTGTATTTGTGTATGTGTGTTTATGTGTGTATTTGTGTATGTATGCATGTGTGTATGTGTGTATGTGTATGTATGTGCATGTATTTGTATGTGTGTATGTGTGTGTATGTGTGTATATATGTGTATGTGTGTATTTGTGTATGTATGTGTGTGTATGTGTGTATGTATGTGCATGTATTTGTGTGTGTATGTGCATGTATTTGTGTGTGTATGTGCATGTATTTGTGTGTGTGCGTGTGTACAAAGCACATCCATTGCAGCTGTTATTGGTTGTTCTGGGGCTGGAGTTTATCACACACTACCTTTCTTCTGGAAGGGGGTCACATTTTTCTGGTTCTGGGTGTACTTGAGCACTGGAATGTCCAACACAGAACTGGGTTTAGCCTCTTAACTTTGGAGAACACTGACAAGTTTTGTTGGGCCAGTGGGTCATCCTGAGTTCTAGTGTGTCTGAGATGGACTTTTCAACATCAGATTTGTTCTCAGAGCTTGTATTGGGCCAAATGTCCCTCTAAGAGCCCTGGGTGGGTCCAGTGTAGACAGAGGGACTCTGCCTCCTGCTCTTTCCTCTCTCAGGACCCCTTCTCTTGCCCATGGACGCCTTTGCTCAGCTTTGCCGGACAGGAAAATGGGGATCTGATCAGATTTCTCTGTGGGTGTTGTCAATCCCTTTGTGGGGGCTCAGTCTTGAGTGTCACTGCCTTCACAGTGTGCCTGTTTTATGGAGTTCTCGAGATCCATGAGCATCCTCTTCATTCCTTAGTCAGAGTGAGTGGCTCACACCACCTTGACAGAGTTTGCACCTGAGGATAAAAATGTCACCACCCTTCTGAGGATTCCTGGTGGAGCCATCCACAAAGCCAGATCAAATGTTGTCCCTACTGTGTTCCAGGTAGTAGGAAGTGCCAGGAACTGGGGGTATAGGGAAAGCTGCAATGGACTCTTTGTGGGGTAGAGGTTGGCACTGCCCCTTGAGCAGAAAGGAGGATCACTAGCTGATGGCAAGCAGCCATACCCTGTGCAGTAGGAAGCTTGTGCCTGTATGGTGACACAGTAACTTCCTTTCTCATGTCAATGACAGGGAGACATCATCAGGCACAGGCAATGGTGGGGGCAGATGTGTCTTGGAGCAGTGGTTGAGACATCTCTGAACCCTTAGGACCAGACCCCTCTACCATCATACAATTTGGTCACTCAGGGACAGGAGGACTGGAGCCTGTGCAGTATGCACACAGCATTCCAGCTGAGCTGCCTTAGATGGGAAAGTCCTTGTCAGACATGAGTCTCCTCAGTGCTTTGTCCTGGAGGTAGCTGTTTGAAGGAGGAGCCGATGAGCTCAGAGCTGGTGTGGGCAGTCTTGTCTGATGGAGGTGAGTGGATGGGAAAAAAAGGATGGGATGGAGGCCCCTCCCCCACACCCACTGTCAAGCATTGACAGGAAGAGGCCTGAGGCATATGCACAGAGACAGCTTAATGGTTTGGGGGTAAAGCGTCTTCAGAACACTCTGGGCTGGGAAAGACTGAGGGAATCGCGGTGGCCCTGCAGTGGCAGTCACTGGTTAAGCCTGCTAGACTAAACACCCACAACAGTGGCCACAGACTCAGATGCCCCTCACCCAGCTCCTACCCAGCCCTTAGGGGACTATGGGTACTCTCTGAGGGAGGACCCATTAAGCAAGGCCCCCAATGCTCTGCCTGATCCCATGCCTCCTTACCTAGAGCCCACCTTCTTTGTGAGACCCTTCCAAGATCTGCAAGCAGGACCACCAGAAAACACCAGGCAGAGAGCTGAGGTACACTGGTTATATAAGCCACATGTCAGCTTGGTTTGGCAGGCTCACATAGGACTTGGGTTCCTTCTCCAAGGAACCCAGAAAGAGACTAATATGCCAGCCTGGTCTCTCAGGCATCAGGAACTTAAGTAGGAGATGGCAGAGGAGGGGCTGTAGCCTTGGCCTGCTCCCACCAGTAGTTGCTACCCTCTGCACTCTGAGTTTGAAGTCCAAGTATGAAGTTACTGCTAGGTGACTCTACTAGCAGCTGAGGTGCAGCTCATTTCCAACCCATGGAGCAAGCAGACTCCCTGTCCTGCCAGGCATCATTCTGCCTCTAGATGAAGATGAGGAGGTTTGGAGTCTGGCAGCATTGCCTAGATCTGCACACCACACACCATGCATAGGCAGGCAGGTCTGTGTGTGTGTGTGTGTGTGTGTGTGTGTGTGTGTGTGTGTGTGTATCCCTCCTGATACAAAGATTCTTTGGGGCCATGCTGTTCACGTTGGGGCTAAGTATCTGACAGTGGGATGCAGAGCCAGGAGTTAGCCTGAGTAATGGCCACCTATGAATGGTGGAGGGAAGAATGCCCTGAAGACGGGTTTTCCTGAAAGCCCCATTGCCTTGAATAGCAATCCCTTTCCTAAGTTGATGGAGGTTGTAATGCCAGGCTCATTTGAGTAGAGGGCATGAGGACAAGGCCATTTCTAGAAATTCTCTTGAGACCAGCCCAGGATGCAGGCAGGGTCCATGTGTTTCATGTTGAGATCAGACCCAGAACAGTGAGTCTGAGTGTTTGTGGAGGGAGTTGAGGCATTATAGGGCCCTGGAGCTCTGGATAACAGAAGGATGTGTCAGGGAACCCAGCAGCTTTGCAGCCCTTGGCGAACACCATGGACAGAGCCTGCAGGTCTCCTCAGCATCTCTCTCATTAGGGCAGTCCTGCTGAACTCAGAGCCACCGTGGAGCCGCACTCACCATGATGAAAAGCACTGGCTACTGGGGCAGGTTCTTGAAACGTTCTTTCTCCCATCATGACCTGGTTGATGGGTGGATTGAACAGCTGGGCGGGCTAGGAAATGTAACCATTCTTACAAAGTTGCAAAGAAAGTCCCCTCATCTAGAAAGTTACTTTTCACCTCTAAACAAACAGCTTTTTTTTTTTTTTTAAATACAGGAAATGGCTGTTTGAGAAACAGAACAGCACTCCCAGAGGCACCTTTATATAGATGTGAGACTGAGTTAATTTTTGTTTGTTTCAATAGGATCTTGTCACATAGCTTCGGCTGGCCTAGAACTCGAGGAAACTTGTTTGTTTCAGCCTCCTGTGCACTGGGATTACAGGTGTTTACCACATCTGGCTCCTCATTTGATTTTAAGCAAAGAGAAGACAGGATTTGGAATCTCAAGAAAAGCAGATATGGCTGAGTGGTGATTGAGGCACAGGGAGGTTGCAATGAGTGAAAGTTCAAGGGAGAAGGAGGAAAAGGGAGAAAGCCACTGAATTAGCCATTAGGAAAACTGTGTGGAGAACCCCACATAGGAAGAGCAGACTACAATGATCAGCTCCTCATGATTCAGGTGGGTGGGTGATGTGCGGATCCTGCTGTTCCAGGGATCTTCCTCCCTCTCCATCTCGAGCTGGGAAGTGCTGGGCTGGGGGCCAACGAAACACTCTGGCTCTGACAGCGGACTCATTTTTAACTGATATTATTTCATTAGCAGCTTTACTCAGCTGGTTGGCAGCACCCCAAGCCGGCCACCAGCCGATGCCCCAGCGACAGGCTTGAATTTTCCATTTACATACCCAGCCACGGTGCTCTCCTTTCTCCTCACCCTTCACTAAGCACCATAGAACACTTCACCCTTCCAGAATCAGCCCCAGGAAGGACATCAAACGGTTCCAACCCTGGGAACTTGGATGCTAGGAACCTGGGAATGGGGACTGGAGTGGGTAATACATAGGCTATGCTATAGACAGGTGGCTGACTGAAGGGTGTCCCAGTGAAGGCTATGGACTAAAGCCTGTTTTCTGACAGGGGAGATTCTCTAAGCTCAGCAAGCCAAAGACCTCAAGGGCCTGCTCTCTGTCAGTCACTGTCCACACTAAGTTTAGGTGATATAGTTTCCTCCTTAAATAGCATCTAAGTGAACTGGCAAGTTGCCACCTCTTAAAACAAGTCTTTGATGCAAACAGACCTCACATATATCATGCTCTAAATTAAACATTAGTGTGCCCACTGAGACCCCAGACACAAGCCCTGCCTATCCACCAAAGTGACAGGGCCCATTGCACAAACCCACTTTTCAGCTTTATCCTTCTCACCTGGAAAATTACTGCAGAATGCAAACACGGTGTACGACTCATGGAGACTGGCTGAATAGAGAACAGCTCATAAGCATCAGAAAGGGCCTTCAGTGACATTTTCTCTCACAGCTACACAATAGAGGTCTGCGGCCGTTAGGGAGATGGTGTCTGTCAGGACATTTGGTTGGAAGCAGTAGTCCAGATTCTATCTTAAAGGATATAGACCTGCTACACACACACACACACACACACACACACACACACACACACACACACCTGATCAGCCACTACACCTCTGAGGATATGGGGTGTCTGAATGTCATTTGGGATCCTCAGACAGGAAAAGGAAGCAGAAAAAGGAAGAGGCATTCGATTCCCACTGTGGTAAGACTGTGGGCTTGGGAACTCTGCACCAATAATCTGAGACTATTCTAAAGTGGAAAGTGTCCTTGGAATGGGGGCAGTGGAACAGTCTCTGTCCCATTCACTTTCACACTAAGCTATATCGAGTGAAGATCTGGGGCAGATGCCTTCAGGTTGGGATACCTTAACACTGGAAGGGATCCTGAGGAAGAGTCTGTAGAATACTTAAACACTCCACTAGAGGGCGCGGTGCTCAAAGTCTGCTCCAGGAAAATGTCACAAATGCCTTTCCTGGATTCAGTGGGTGGGTGGGTGTCAAGTCAAAGTGTGACAGTTATCTGAAGTACTGAGAGTGTGGGGGCCTCTGCAAGATAGGCAGCTGGCTCCCCCCGCCTCTCCGGGGTCACAGAACAGCAGGATTCCCAGGTAGCCTATAGCTTTGTAGGTGCTACGTTTCATCAGAGACCCTGGGACACTCAGTGGAAGCCCCTTTTCCTAGGGCCCACCCCCAAGGTTAAGCTTTTGGTTGGCTGCGGCCATCGAGCCTCCTTACAGTAATTGCTCCGATGACTGCTTTCCCGGAAAACTGCTGACACGCATGTCTGGGAAAGGGGGGGCTGGTGAGAGACAACCTGATCCATAGGACGCCTGATGGCTCAGACCTTAATCAATCTCTACTCTCGCAGCTAAAATAGTTGTGATTTATGAAATTCTGCAAGTCGGATCCCTACTGCCCATGCGTTCTGGGCGGCAAAGGGGAGTGCTCACTGGACACCCTGTGTGCTGTGGTGTATCCACCGCCTCCTCGACTTCTCTGAGTACAAATGAACACAGCATTCTGTATCTTCACTAGGCTCTGCCACACCCTCAGCTGCAGCTTTCAAGAGATCTACCTGCCTCTTATCATTTTCGTCTCCAGCAGATTCCTGGGACATGACACAGGCTCACACAGGGACCCTAGGCTGGGGTCATTCTCTATGCACGGCGAAATGCCAACTGAGGGAAGAGCTGTTCTCTCTAGCTCCATTCATGGGGGACAAACACATTTGTATTAAGGCGTTGTTCAGAAGTTGACAGGAAACATCAGCTTCTATCCAGCTTCAATATGTCTCCTAAGGCTGTGTGTGTGTGATGTAAGTGTTGTGTGTGTATGTTGTGTCTGTGCATATGGTATGTGTTGTGTGTGTGTGTGTATGTGTGTGTGTTTTGTGTGTGTGGTATTTATGGCGTATGTAGTATGTGTGTGTTGTGTGTGTGTTCTATGCATGGTATGTGTGTATTGTATATGTGTTGTGTGTGTATGTGTGTTGTGTGAATGTTGTGTCTGTCTATGTGGTATGTGTGTGTTGTATTTGTGGGGTGTGTGTGTGTGTGTGTGTGTGTGTGCATGTGAAGACCAAGTTCTGACATCTTTTTCTATCATTCTCTACCTTATTTTTCAAGACAGGGTCTGTCACTGAACCTGGAGCTTGTCAATTTGGCTAGACTGACTGGCAGCAAGTCCAAGGGATCTTTCTGCCTTTATCTCTCAAGTGAGCTTCTGCTCCTGGCTAACACAGGTGCTGAGAATACAGACTCTGATCCTCATACTTGCATGGCAAATATTCAGAGAAATGGACAAAGGATTGGAAACAGGCCTTCTCATAAGCTGTAGGCTCATGACGAATGCTGGCCTTTGAATGCATCCTAGACGCACAGTCAGAGAATGAATTTTCTTCTGTCAGACTTAAATTATAAACCCAGTTCTGGTGACAGAACTGATGAGGGGCCTGCTGGCAAAAAAATCAACTTCAATATCTGTCTGGAGAGTACGGAGAAGGTTCTAAGGTTCACATGGACACAATTCAGCACAGTCCCAATAAAAATCCCCAGAAACTGTCCCCGAGGAAGCAAGTTTCTGCTCCAAGATTTGCACATAGGACCAGCCATTGAATTTAACATTCAGACTTGGGGATGACTCATGCTTATGGCAAGAATCTGGATGGCAACAGATGTGATATCTAAACATACTAAGTGGGTGGGACCAGGGTGTAGCTCAGTGGATTAAGGCACTGGCTGAGGAATCTGGCTCCATCCCCAAAACCCACGTTCATGCTTCTGTGGGATTATCCTGATTACCTTAATTGATATGAGAAGACCCATCTCAATTATAGATGGGCTATTCTCTGGGCAGGGAATCCTGGATTGAAGCTAAGAAGCACACATGCATTTGTTGCATTTTCCTTGTGACCAGCCACTTAAAGCTCCTTCTGCTTTGACCTCCTTGCCATGGTGGAACTGTGACCTGAGATAAATCCCTTCTCTCTTAAACTGCTTTTGTCTGGGTATTTTATCTCAGCAACAGGAAAGTAACTAAGACACGGACAAAAGGAGAACAGGACCTTAGAGTTCTGCATGAGTTCTTTACAGTTTTGCCCACAACAGCCGAGAGGCAGAAGCAGCCCAGGGCCCATCAGCGAGTGAGGAGACAACAAAGTATACAGTCCACACAGCAGACTGTCTCTCTGCTCTGAGAAAGAAGGGTATTCTGACAACACAAGAGAGTGCCAATGGGTGTGAGGAGGGGGGACAGAAGCCAGTCACAAGAGGACAAACATTCCATGATCAGCAACTCGAGTTCCCTGGAGCTACAAATGCAGAGACTGATGGTCCAGCGGTGGCTACCAGCTGCTGGAGAGAGAGAGAGTGATGCAGACTGGTGTCCAGTGGGGATGCAGCCTTGTGGAGAGAAGTAACTGAGTACCCTCAGCTGTCTGTGCATTTGAAACAGACACATATGCCTAATGTTATGGATGTCTTCCCAGAATAAAAGCCCACATTAATGGCTTACCTACAGCAGAACCCAAGAACAGACACTTGGCTGATGCATTTCAGACCCAGGTTCAGCTATGTTCTGGAGGGGATGCCATTACCAAACCAGAACACCTGGTTCTGAGCCTAGCTATGGCTCTGGGTCGGATTTCTCAGCTCTCCGAGGTGTGGTCATCGATCTGTGTGAAGAAGGAAAGGGCGCACACTATAGCTTGCTGTAAAGGTCAAAACCCAAACTGCATGTACATGCAATGTGCTGAGCTTGTTAGGCCACAGCTCCCTCTGTACAGCTGTTCTCGATGCTTTCTCTGGCCCATCTGACTCTTGGACATGTGGACTCCAGGCCCTATGACCTCAGTCTAGCAAGCAGGTAAAAGTCAGTAAGTTTTGCTCTGAATCTGTGAATTTGGGTGAATTGGGGAAAACCAGGGACTAGGTATCATGGGAGCTGATTCTAGCGTGTGCTTCTCATTCACATGTCAAAATGGGATTAAGATAGAATGCACCATCTGCAAAGGAAGGTCTTCCACACATGTCAGAGGGGAGACGGAGTATCGAGGGCCATAGGCCAGCAGCTGCAAGCATCTCCACAACATACTGAGCACCCAAGTGGTACCAAAGCAGAATTCCCACATGTGAGACAATCAGGCTATCTGTTAGAGTTGGGGATCCTAAACTTTCCAGTAGAGTGAGAATGTGAACAGGTGACATGGGGGCCGAATGTACAGACAGCTACCCAGTGAGATCGTGTTGGGGTCCCTTGAAACTCACATGAATGCTTGGCTGTGTGTGGAGCTCTGGAACCCATCTAATAGTCCTACCCAGCCAGGCCCAGAATTGGCCTTTAAATCTAGGCCTCATCTAACCCAGACATGCCACACAGATGTCTGGGGAATGCTGGGAACACCATCCCAGGGATATACTCACTATTAGCCAGAAGGGAAGCCAGGGCTTCCAAGTACTCTGCATCATGGCTGGGCCAATTGAGAGCTGAGAAAGGAGCCCTCATCTGAGACTTTTATGCAGCACACCAGAGTTACTGACACTCTGGGGCCTCACCAGCCTGTGTACCAGGGTCTTAACATGTCTGTGCTGAGCTGGAGCCTCTCTCTCTCTCTCTCTCTCTCTCTCTCTCTGTCTCTGTGTGTGTGTGTGTGTGTGTGTCTCTGTGTGTGTGTGTCTGTCTGCCTATCTGTCTGTCTCTCTATCTCTGTCTCAGTCTCTGTGTATCTCTCTGTCTCTGTCTCTCTGTCTCTGTGTGTGTCTCTCTGTCTCTCTATCTCTGTCTCTCTGTCTCTGTGTGTGTCTGTCTCTCTATCTCTGTCTCTGTCTGTCTCTATTTGTATGACTCTGTCTGTCTCTGTCTCTCTGTCTCTCTGTCTCTGTCTCTGTCTCTTTCCCTGACACTCTGAGATTCCTACCTAAACCATCTATTTTATTCTCTCCCTGCTTAGGGTGCCCAGTGAGGATCCTGAGGACCACAGGTAATAAATATAAGATCTTCTCACTCCTCCTGGAGATGAAAGCTTCAAGAAGAGTCCTGGACCGGCTTCTGCCAGGTACCCCAGGATACCCACACATTGTAAACACCCTCACTGGCTCCTTCCAGCAAGGCCGGGTGCCTGGGCTCAGCTGAGACACTTCTGCCCTCTCCTGGCTGAAATGGGTACTACAAGGAGAGACTAGCGAGAAAAGCAGCATGAAGCAGATAGGGACAAGAGTGCCTTCAGGAGCCTCAAAGACTTCACCAGGTTGTACAAGGAAGGTCCTGCATTAAGGAAAGACTTGGGGGAACCTTCTGGGCCCAGAACTGGGAAAGAGAACTAGAACAGTCTACAGGGCCAGTCTTCTGTGCCACGTAGAGTTCCACATTCTTATAAATGGAAATAGGGGCAACATTTTCTAGTTGGAGAAACCGAGGCTTTGAGAAGCAGATGCCTTTGTGGGTGCTGAATTGATGCTCTGGGACCTGTGACAGGCTTGGGGAGAAGCAGGACCAACAATAGCAATAAAGTCAAGGACAAAGCTAGTCCTGGGGCTGCTGCACTTAGGGGCTATGTTCTACGTGCTGCGCCAGCAGCCCAGGCCCAGCATTCCCTGCGCAGGGTCTGGCCATGCACCCTCGCAGATGTCTAGAACTGACTCTGGAGTCCTTATCATTAAGACCAGGTGATATATAAGACTTGCAGGTTTTAGGGTCCACTGAGGACTTACGGATGGCGGGGCTCACCTCCATGAGGTTCACTCTAGGCTTTGCAGAGCTCTGAGCCTAGCTTGATCAGGACATGGCCCATATGAGTCCCCACCATCACCTTAGAGCACAGGGCCAGTACTATACATGGCTACCAATCCCTCCTCTGTAAGCAAGCCTGGTTTTAATTTGAGCGTTCCAGGTCATAGCATTAGCATCTCCGACTGTGTAGCTACTAAGAGAGGCATGGGACCTCCAGGTGTTGCCAACCAATGCATTCCCAAAAGTCAGGATTCATCATGTACCCAGCTTAGTTCTGGAGCTGCCAAGTGGAACACACTTGTCTTGCCACCCCACCCCTGCCCCTGGCCTCCCAGAAGCACCAGAGTTCTGAGGGTCTTGTACTCTGGGAAGGGAAGTGCTATGTACCTGCTCCTGCTGGCCACCAGGTTTTCAGATTATTAAAGGAACCCTGGGCCAGAATATAGTTTGACTGGGGTGCCTCAGGATTCAGGACTAAACATAGCCAACTGTTTTACCCCAAACCCAGGTGTCTTGTGGTAATGTGAAGCCCATATGGCCACCCAGTGCACAGAATTCAGGAGATTTAATTAAAATTGGTTTTTCTCTTATGGTTCTGGGGCTAGATCCCAAGGTCTCATGCGAGCCACATCCCAGGCTGAAGAGCTTCTACCACCATTCTGCCAGACATGGAGTAGACTCTTTCTTGAGAATGATTAAAAAACAGCTTGCGGGGAAAGGTCCTGTCTCACTGGATCCCAGCTGAACCAGGATACAGGGAAGATGTTCCTTGGGATTGGGCCTCAGCAGGAGTCTGTTGGGAGCCAACTTTTAGCAGAATGCGCCTAGAAAGCAGCTATCAGCTTTGTAGTCATCTTGAGCCATATACTCTGACATGAGACTTGGTTTTCAACAGCTTACAACAGCCGAAGCACACTCTGATAAATATCTTGTTTATCCCACATATCTTGTTTTGCTGTTTAGCTGCAAGGCATGTGGTGCACATGCTATCCACATCATACACGCCTGTAAGGCTTACGTCATATCCACACCTGCAAGGCACATGGTATCCACGCACCTACAAGGCACGTGACAAAGTGTATAAATACCCTGGACTTCCCTTCAATGAGAGAGACATGAAGTGAGACAATAAGTGAGAGAGACTTGATCAGAACCTCTGTCTTGTCTCCATTTTTCATGTCTCTTCCCCTTCATCCCCACTCTTTCTCTCACTAGATCCTGACCTGCAGACTGAAGCTGCAGAGCAGTCCTGGACATTTTGGCCCCCAAGCGTGGAACGGAGAGGGCTGCAACATTTTGGCACCTAACATGGGGCAGCTTGTATGGGCCTCAACATTTTGGTGCCCAACGTAGGACAGAACGGTCTGCAACACAGTAGCTCCAAGCGTGGTCAGAGAGCTTGGGCCTCAACATTTTGACCCCCAAGCATGGGGCAACTTGTGCAGGCCTCAATAGGAGTCTCCTTTGGTGGCTTTGCAGCCAACTCTGTGGAACCCAAGCTGCCTGCTTCATCTGTGGATCTACTCCAGACCTCCCTTTCTGGATCAGCTGGTGACGATCAATCTTGCTCCAGCCTGAAAGGTGCCCTGTGTAGACACCGCCCATGTCTGATTTTACTTTTCCTTCTTCCTAGACAACAGAACTGTGTGCCATGAGGACCAAAAGGGTCCAGACAGAGCCCCTTGTTCACAGAGGGCTACAGAGAGTGGAACAGGACCAGGCCAGGCCACTAGTGTGTTTCCCTTTGTTCTTTCTCTTGCTGTCAAAGATACATTGGGTGTTTGTAGCTCCTACAGAAGTTACCAGCACAGGCTGGGATGAACCAGTAAGGGGGCTGGAGTAGAGGGACGTAGGACAGGAGAACAGACAGCAAGTGTAAGGTCCTGCCCAAGGCCACCTGGAGCCCATCCTGGCATAACGAAGTACCTAAGATGTCTGGTCTAAGGCGGGCAGCCCTCTGATCAGGCAGCTCAGGCTGGGCCCAAGGAAGAACTGATAGGAGCGTCAGTCACTGAGATGTCCACATTCTGAATTCCTAACAAGCACCAAGATATTCAGATATGCTAACTGGTTACCACCTAAAATGCCAGAAGACAACTCATGGGTTCCGAAGTGAATAAGGAGAGACAAGAGGTCTGTCCCCCCACACGCAGTATCTCTGTGTAGCCAGAGTAGCAGAAATGTCTCATGGGAAAGGGTGGGCTAAGATGAGAACTCACTGCCCAGCACTGAAGGCCTCTGGATCAATGGACGGTGATGTCACAGTGAATAAGGAGATTGGATGGGCCCTGCTCCTGTGTCCCCAGCTATGCATACAATGGCCAGTCTTCCTGTCATAGACAGGAGGACCAACACATGCATATGGCAGAGGCCTACCTTATGAAATGTTTAGGACAGGAGCCAGAAGACAGCTAGTTCATCTAGTAAGGGTGCTTGCCGCCACACCTGAGTTCTATCTGTAGGGCTTAAATGATAGAACAAGAGAACAGACTTCCGGAAGTTGTCCTCTGACCCCCATGCTATGTGTGTATATGTGGGGGAGGGCAGTTATACATATATGTGTGTGCAAGAGTAGGCCCGAGGTTGTTGGGTGTCTTTCTCAGTTCTTCTCTGCCATATATATTCAGGCACGGTCCGTAGTCCAGGTAGCCAGCTTGCTCTGAGGTCTCTTGTTTCTGCCTCCCGAGTGCATGGGATTTCAGGTGGCCCACCATGACTGTTCACCATTTAAACATGCTGGAGATCAGAACTCAGGCCCTCACATTTGTATAGCAAGTGTGTTACCTACTGAGCCATTTTCCAGTCCCTGAAATCTATACTTTAAAATAGTCACTTGGGCCAGGTATGGCTGCGGTGGCACATTCATAACCTCGAACTTAGGAGGTAGAGGCAAGAGGACCAGAGATTCAATGGGATCCTCAGCTATGTGGTAAGTTCGAGGCCAGCCTAGACTATATGAAACTCTGTTTCAAAACAAATACAGACCAAATAAAAAAAGCCCAGCAGCAGCAAAAACAACAAAACAAACTCAATTAAATGTTGGAGCTGGAGGCTGTGTCTGCCGTGGAGGAGAGTCTGGGCTCCATTCCCTGCACCACGTAGTAAAGTAGCAAACTTTTTGTCCCTTTTATTTGTGACACTGAAACAGTAGAGATATTCCTCAGTGGCTGATCTAGGGAGATCTGAAGACACGGGACTGTGGCGTCCACAGTAGTGGAAGTTATGTCTGTATGAGTGTGGGGTCAGGACAGGGCCTAGCTTCCTTAACCCAAAACCACATTCCAAGCTTTGATCCAGTTTAAACCGACATCACGAGTCACGTGGCCTTGGGAAGCAGCCTGTGTGTTGCGTGAGCTTTTCCTGGTGAGTGTGATAGCAGAACCGTGTTTGTGTTTTAAGCATTCAAAGAGCCGCTTAGCAAGGCAGTGGGAATGGATGAGGTCATAGGAACCCAAGATTTGGCCACAAGTAACCTGGGTGGGCTGGGGGCGGGAGCTGGTGATGGCCTGTGTGTGTTCTTTGTGTGGGTGTTTAAATGCTTCCAGAACATGATAAAGCAGAAACTGGTGAACACCAAACACAAGGGCTCAGGGTTTCTTCTTGGACCCAGGTGCTAGTCAACTCCAGGCTCCCAAGTTTGTGAGGACTTTGTAGACGATCCCTGGCACCATTCCTGCTGTGGTACCAGAATCATTTCTTCCACAGGGATCTGTTGTCCCCTGCTGTGTTCCCCTGTTGTAGCTTCTGTGGTCTGCAAAGCCTGGATCATCCACATGACTGCAAGAAGCAAGAAAAGAGATGTAGAGAGGAACGTGAGACCAGGGGTTTGGAGCCTCCCAGGACCAGAAAACCAAGGGTTTCTCCCAGGACCTGGAATTTTCCACAGGCATATCTGTCTCTCATGTGGTTTAGCCACATCCTCCTTGCTTGAGATGACCAGACCTCCAATGCAGGAACAGGAAGACGGGGTGTGCTTGTTGCCTTATCAGAGGAGTTTTCCACTGTAGCATTTGGGCCCTTGGGCCCCTGCTTGACTCCCCCTAACTTCCTGTGGGAGCCCACATTGAACTTTACCACAAGATTCTGAGATGGTAGCTCCTTCACCACAGCCTAGAAAACAGGAGGGCCGGAGATGGGTTGCACACGCAAAGCTGAGACCTGTGTCTCCTTCCCCCTCCCCATCAGAACCCAGGTCCAGCTTTGGCCCTCACAGAATTCCCATACCTACCCCCATGTTGAGCCCTGGGGAAATGCCCCGTGTACCCAGATGACAGGAAGTGTCATTCAAGACCAGAATGACAGTTTTCTAAGTGCTTCCTCTGAGACTTTCGTGAGAGATCACGGTGACCTTCAAACAATTTTCCCGAGCAGGACCAGGCTGTGAGTAATCCTGCCATCATGCAAAGTTTGAACTACTGCCAGCCAAGCCAAGAGCTGTCGGAGTAGAGAACACTGCTACCCAAACAGAAGGGTAGGGATGGGAGGGGGAATCCCAGATACCTCAGGTAGGATGTTAGGATCTTCCACAGAGAGCACTTTCTGCTCAAGGCTCCCACCGCTACTCCCTGGCCCAGAGATTCCCATTCCTTGATCCTAAGAGCCCACACTTTGATCTCAGGAACTCAGCATAGACTCCTCAGAACTCCACATCCTGCTCCTTTGAAACCTGCCCATATCCTAACCACAGAGACGCCTGACATGGACTCATAGACCCATGGGCTGACTGTAAGGACCCAGGAAATCCTGCAGGCTTTATCTTGTGGTACAGCAGGAGAAGCTAAAACAGGACCTTATTTCTTTCTATACACAGGCCCACCTTTCCCTGGCCTCCTGGTTACTCAGCAGAGTCAGGGCTGTCCACACTGTCTCCAGACATCACACGTAGTTGGTCTGAAGCTTTCTGGTACAAAATCAAACCCCTCTGGGCACCATCCTGGGCAGGCCCCTTCATACCCATAGCCAAATACCCACAGGAATGTTTGCCTCTCCCTATGGTGACAATCACCATGCCTAGTTACTATGTGTAGTGAGGCTGTCCCTGCATCACACCAGAGGTGCCCTAACCCGCAGATACATTGGATGTGAGTAGTTCTGCTCAGCAGTGAAAGCAACATGGGCACACACATGTTATTGTCTGTGTTCAGGCAACACAATAAAAAGACTGAGACTGTGAAGTCTGTCCCTCTGTGTGTCATCCAAGCTTGATCTCAGGGCCTCAAGCATGCAAGCAAGAGCTCCATTTTGAGCTACATCCTCAGCCTCTTTTAATTCAGAGTCAGGGACTCACCAATTTGCCCAGTCTGGTGTTTAGGTTACAATCCTTCTGCCACAGCCTACCAGGTAGTTGAGATTCAAAGCCTGTGCCACCAGGCTTGGTGTGAAGTTAATCTTGATATCTTTTATTTAAATCTAACAGAATCATAAAACCACCACGTCAATTAGAAAGCAATGTAAGGAATGACAGATGCTCTACTCCCCTTAGCTTCTAAATCTTCAAACATTTGTATGTTACATGCACTGCCTGTATCAATTCAGGTGCTGAGTTTTATCAGAAGTACCAGACTTAGAGAACTGGCAAGATTGCTTGGTGGGTTAAAGGCAATTTCTACCAAGGCTGGCAACCTGAGTTCAATCCCCAAGACCCACATGGTGGAAGAAGAGAACCAAAGCCTACAACTTTTTCTCTGACATCCAAGTGTATACTGTGGTATGCACAAGTCTTACATTAGATAGACAGACAGACAGACAGACAGACAGACAGACAAACAAGATAGGTAGACAGACAGACAGATAAGATAGGTAGAAGACAGACAGATAGATAGATAGATAGATAGATAGATAGATAGACAGACAGACAGATAGACAGATAGACAGACAGATAGATGTGGTGAAATTTTACAAAAGAAATTCTGGACTGGACTTAGAATTCACAAAATTTAGCCAACAAAGCACACTCAAACAGGCTATGGACACAGCTCAGTCAGTGGAGTTCTTGCCTTGGAAGCACAGGGACCCAAGTTATATTCACAGAACTCACCTTAAAGGTGGGGGTGGGAGGAAGCAGGCAGAGTTTGTAATCCTAGCACTGTAGAAGCAGAGACAGTAGTAGATCCTGGTATGCTCCAGGTAGGGAAGGAAGAGACCTTGTCTCAAAAATCCAAGGCAGATAGCACCTGAGGAATGACACCCATGGTTGACTTCTGGCCATCACAAATATTTGCACATGTGCATCTTCTTAAACAAGAATGCAGTTACAAAGTAGACCCACGTGCCTAACGCATACATAGATAATGACTGGTATATTTAAAAAATTTTTTTTTGCTGTTCTTTGGCAACAGAATCTCACTCTAATCCTTGTGACATATGACTGTGGCTCTGTCATTTCTGAATGCACACAATCCTAGGTCATATCTATAACATACTGCCATGGTCTTTAATGGTCCAGTCTTGTTGGTCTAGTCTGCACAAAGGACTCTGTCCGGCTCCACTGCAGCCACAGCATGTGAATGGAGTCAGAGAAACACCAGAAAAAATGAAGGAAGCCCAAAGCCCCTCACTGAGAACCACTGAGACGTGGTGCTAACCCCAACTAGGAGGCCTCTGAGGACTGGAGACCATTAAGGCCTCATTGGAAAGGGTGCTGACTGGTCTCAACAGGTGAGGGGGGGTGGAATCTGCTGCCACCTAGGCAGACTGAACTAGGCTGTTTTCTAGAAGGAGTTGGTATTTCCTATAGACACACTGCTTGGAGTCTGCTCCTGACATTGTCACCGAGAGCCATGTACCCTGACCGTAACTTGCATAACCAGGACAGCCTGGCACAAGTATTTGTCACTGCCAGAGGCCCCCAGAAATGGTTGCAGTAAAAGTCACTGGAGCCAAGCATTCTCCTTGTAGGCTGAGACCAACCCAGGAAACTGATCTCAAACCTCCCCAGGGCAGAGACTTCCCTAGTTTCCTGGATGTAATTTTCCAGAGTTGAAACTTTCCTCTCAAGTGGGGGGGGGGGGGAGCATATTTATATAGCCACTGACAGCACACGCTAATTATTGAACTAATTATTTCTGTCCAATCAGAAGCCACCCCTATCCCAGCCGTGGTCCCAGCACTAGCACAGAGAGAAACAGCGAGATCAGGAGTTCCAGGTTGTCCCAAGCTACCTAGGGAATTCAAGGCCAGCATCAGACTCTGTCTCAAAATAAATAAGTGCTCTCTGAGTGACGGAAGTTTCAGTGCTGGGTGGGCATGGAGCAAGGCCAAACTCTGAGAGCCAAGAGAGGTGGAATGCTGGATCTGCTTCTCTTTTTTTGTTCTCTAGGTACAGGTCTGGGCACATGTGTGTAGCCCCTACAGGGTAGGAAAAGTTCTGGAGGAAGGAGGGCAGAGACTCGCAGCTCTGCACACCTGTGGGACACGCAGGAGAGCTGTACCTGGTCACAGAGGCACAGAGGACACAGATGTGAACATCTGAGAATGTGTGTCTGATGATGGCTCCTTTCAGCCCCAGGCCTCAGGAATCCAGTCTTCAGGGGAATACACTGTGGCACATGGCATGCCTCAAATGGAGCCTAGCCAAACCAAAGCCAAAAAGCTGAGTCTCTTGCTGGACCTGAATGCCTTCTTGGGGGTACAGGTGGCAAGATTTCATAGCAGGGGGCCTGTGTGGCTGCCAACTGCAAGGAGCAGGGAGTGGTGTGCTGGGGTCTGGCAGGACCCTGCAGATTAGTGTGGAGTCCATCTTCCCAGACAGCAACATCTCAGCACTCAGACCATACCCATGGGGGTAAAGGTCATGACTTGGGCCCCTAGTAACCAAGGGGACTGGTCAACACTAATCCTCTTCCTCCTGGGTGGGAAGGGGCTAGAAACACCTAGAACCTAGTACTTCTTCTTGGCAACTGCAGGACAATTCTGTGCCAGGACAGTTTTAGGAGAAAGTCTTTGTGACTATTCAGATATGTCAGGAAAGGGAAGTGGCCAACCCATGGACAACACTGTCACTGCTCCAGGAAGAGCAGACCATGCCAAACCGATGCCTGAGAAAGCAGAACAACCCCTGCTGTCTAGACAGGCAGGAAGGCTGCCCCCTGGCTTCTACGGGAGAGGGATACCAATGGAGCTGGAGAAGAACTCAGACACACCGTGGCCCCAGCCTGAGGGCAGCAGGCACGTGGGCTTGCAATTTCTTCTGGAATGGTCAGGTGGAGGCTGCCTTTGCCTCCCCAGAAGGAGGGAGAAGTTCACATAATTCCAGACTTGCTGAGCTCTCTCTGGCTGTGAACCATGAACAGCTGAGCCAGGGAGGTAAGGTGGACCACGGTCTGGGGATGCGTGGGTGACAATGACCCGGGTCACTCTCCTTGGGGCCTCAGATGTTTTCCTTCATAAACCAGTTATAGGAAATCCACATCATTCGTCAGGATGAAATTCCAAACATTCTCCATCCACTGTGTGTTTATCGGCTAATGTCGCCTCTAACCAAACCACAACAACCTTCCCTGAGGAACAGAAGCCAGGGTAGGCCATATTTCAAAAGGCCCAGGAAGCGTCTGCTGGACCTAGCTCCTCACTAGGGCTGGTCAGTATGGGGAAACCATTGGGAGAGGGGAGGGCAAGCAGGAGATGCTAGCTATGCCCAACCCTGACAAGGCACTGTGTATACAGCACATAGTAGGGCATCTGGGTTGGACTGTGAAGCAGAAGGTCTCAGGGACATGAGCGTTCTTGCCACAAAGCTGCCTGACAATCTGACCCAGAGACCCTTGTGGACACCACAAGACAGAACAGAGCTGGCCAGTTCAGAGCGAGGGGTCTGAGGGAGATCAGGAGCTGAAGCTGATGTTGCAGGCCCAGGGAAGCCCTCTGAACACCCTTCACCCCAAGCCCTCAGCTCTCAGTAGGGATCTTGATGTGGACTGACAGGAAGGGGAAGGCAGGTGAGCGGCCCCACCGTGGTCTAACTGGACAAGCCTGATTTGCTGGGCTTTAGCTCTGTTCCTTCACAGGTAGGAAGATGAGCTCGGAGGATAGGACTTTCACAGCCTCTCCAGACCTCAGAATAGAACAAGAATAAGACCCTCAGCTTCTGGTCCTCAGCCATCCTCCTGTCAGTCCTGCCATGCACCAGACCCCACCAGTTCTTACGGCTCCCGGTTCCCAGCTGTCTCTCCCCAGCCCCAGAGCTGACATGAAGCAGGAAGCTACTCAAGTCTTCTCCCTTCCTGAGAGTCCCGGAGACAGGCCTCGGTCAAGCTGAATCCAACCGATGAGTCCTGGGCACAGACTTGGATTCACTACTGCCTTCTCCTCATTCCTTGTGCCCTGTCACCATCATCACCAAAATCACTGTCACCATTATCATCATCAGAATCACCATCCTCACTATCACCATCACCACCATCCTCACTATCACCATCACCACCATCCTCACTATCACCATCATCACCACATTTTGCCTGCAAAGCAAGAGCAGATCTCAGTTCAGTAGAAACAGTCTTCAGCTCCCCAAAACATGCCCAGGAAGGAGAGACACCCTTCCCCCCACCATCCCTTTACCACAAGGGAACTAAGACTTTTCAGGTCGTTTAGAAACATGGTTAATGACGTTTATAAGGGAAATGTTTATGAACCCTTTTGGTGTTTTTCCATTTCCCTGATTTGTCACGACCAGCTGTGAGTCATTGGTCACCAACAACTGAGTTAATCAGACTGGGGCAGCAGCTCCCACTTTCCTCAGCCAAGCATAAAACCTGCTGTCCAGAATCTCACCCGTCATAATAGCCCAGCGTCAACTTCTCAGTCAGCCGAGGCCAAGCGCCAAGCACAGGTGAAAACTATTTACGGGATCTAAGCCCAGGGACCCACCCGTGTGGGTCAGTCTGGCCTCACTTCCGGTGGCTCCTGCCACAAGTGAGCACTGTTCACAGTATCTAATCCCAGGGGTCCACTCAGGTGGGTCGAGCTGGCCTCACTTCCGGTGGCTCCTGCTTGGCTGCAGCTTGCTATCCCAGCGTGCACTTTGGCTATCCGACCGTGCTCAAGGAGCCTGCATCTGTCCTGCGGCCCTGCTGTATTTTGCAATGTAGCCTTATTATCGCCTTGAGTTGGTCCGTGTCTGGACTTCCAACTGCCTGAGCTCTGTGGGAGACCCGCATTCCAAGAACCTAGGATCAGCCCACAGCAAGGGGTGATGCCTCTTTAATGACACACACTATGGCAGCATACTGCTTGGTCCTGACGCTGGTGGTGACAAAACCTTTCCATGTGCTATCTTAGTTGATTCTCACAAAGCTCTATAAATGTGAGGCGTTGTGACAGTCCCCTAAGGAAGCACGGTGGGTATCGCTCAGAGTCAGTAACCCATCGTGGGTCTGCTAACCCGGATCCTGGGCTAGTGACTGTGCACACCACCCCAGCCTACAATGGTCACAATGTCTGCTGTATTCATTTCTTCAAATCATCCTTAAAGTCATAGAATTCTCACACTCAGAGACTTCTGTGACCGGGATCACATGACAGTGGTTCTCTTATGACTGGTCCCTCAAGGGCCAGTGAGATGGCTTCTGGACAAACCTAATAGCCTGAGTCTGATCCCTGGATCCTACAGCAGAAGGAGAAAAGAAAACTAACCTCTGACAACCACATACACAGCACGGTATACGTACTATGGCACACACACACACAATAATAATGATGAATATAAAAAAAAATTAAAAATAGAATCCTCAAGTTTCATCCACATTCTGGTTTGGTCAGGATCCTTCCTTGGTAAGGCTGAGTAACAGCCTGTTACATGGGCAAATCAGCTTATATAAACTCTATGTAACCATTGAGAAATAGTTGCCTTTTCACTCCGGCTATAAATAGAATTGTGAAAATCTTGCGTGCTGCCATCTCCAGTGCTTTTTGCCATATGCCCCAAGTGAAATCGATAGAGGGTACAGAAATTCTATTTTTAATTTGAGGAACTACTGCACCGCTTTCATAGTGGCCATCTTGTTTTACACCCCCACCAGCAGCCCGCAGCGCCACAGGTGTATTTCCAAGGAAGCCCCGGAACATAACCCGAATGTATGAGCAACGATACCAAAAGGAGAGAAATGAGGACGCACTAAGTCAAACGGCTCCCACGTGCAAAGTAATCTATCAACAGAGCGAAGAAACAACCTGCCGGGACCAGGAGTAAATATCTGAGAGCTATGCTGACAAGCCTATCTGGTATAGCAAGGAGGTCCAGCAAGGCCCCAGCAGTGAAACAAACAACCCCAGTGAGAATGGGGAAGGACCTCTGTGGACAGTTCCCAGAAGAAAACACAGCCCGGCAGGCAGCAGCAGGGGAAATGATAAAAGACTCACCAAGGAAATGCAAACCCAAACTGGCAACTTGCCTACACCTGCTAGGGCGGTAACAATGAAAAGACACAGAAAACAAGTGTTGGCAAGGGCGCAGACAAAAGAGAATTCTTGTATACTCGCGTGGCTGGATGCAAATTCCTACAGTCATTATGGAAATTTTTATAGAAGTTCCTCAGAAGAAACAAAAAAACCCCAACTACAGCCGGTTAACTACTATGTGGTCCCTGAGCTTTGTTGGAAGGAAATAAAACACTAGAGACCTCTGCCCTCTCATGCTTATAGACACAATATTCTCAGTAGCCAAGAAAAGGAATCCAACAACAGATGACTGGGGGCAGGTAGACAGAACAATGGAATGATATTTAACCTGAAAGGAGGAAATCCTGCCATTGCATAGTGACTTAAATGAAGACATTAGGCAAGTGGAAATAGCCAGATGCAGGGTGATAAATACTGAATGATTTCACTTTTCTGAGGAGTCTATTAAAGGCAAAGTCCTAATGTGGTCATTTCCAGAGTCAGAGGAGGGCGGAGTACCAGAGGATGTCGGGAGGGTACAAGTTTCAGTTAAAAGATGGGGCAAGTTCCTGAGCCTGCTGCTTCTGTGGCCAGGTCCTTGGTAACAGTGTAGTGTGAGTTACACACTGCTAAGAGACCAGGGCCCCCATGTTCCAGACACACAGAGCAAGTGATTCACAGGTCTGAGGAGCTTCTTCCTTAATCCTCTCATGGGGTATTCATGTATCAAAACACTGTGTTCTACACTGTCAATACATGGTTTTATTTTCCTATTTTATTTTAAAGAAATGACTGGAAGGTCAAAGGTTGAGGTTCTAGAAGGAAGTCATATTTTTTCCAGATTCAGTATGGAGAACCCCAGGCATCCTGGAGGCACAGGTCCATGCAGTATTATGAGATCTTAGTTACTCTTCTACTGGTGTGATAAAACATTATGACCGAAACCAGCTTGAGGAAGAAAGGGTTTGTTTCACCTTACAATGCTCAGGTAACAGTGTATCATGGAAGGGAATCTGGAACAGGAACTCAAGGGAGGAACCTGGAGACAGGAGCTGAAGAAGTGGCCAGAAATGGATGCTGATGGTTGGTTGTTCCCTATGGCTTTCTCAGCCAGCTTTCTTACGGATGGGGAGGAACAAGACCCTTGCTGACAGAGAAAGAGGGGGGCACAGATAAGGCAGATAGGAGGCACTGGGAACCTGGGGCTAGAGAAGCCCCCCTCCCAGGGGCTGATGATGGGGGGCTGCCTCAGGAGACTGGGTCACGGCTAGAGTCTAACTCTCAGTAAGCAGCCCTTGGAAGTGGTTATGGTGGCAATAACCACCCAAACCAGGGGGCTCCACTGTGGACCCCGGCCTACGTGTGGCTGCTGGACCTGGGCACTGTGGGAAGCCCCCTGTAATAGTCAACGCCAGGCTGTTCTCCCAAAAGGCCATGGAGGTGATTCCTACCCACCTTTGCTGATGTGTCCTATAGCAGCTCCGTCTGCAGCCTCTGCCCCAGGCTAACAACACTCTAGTAATTATAGTCTTCACTGATTGAGAAATCAGCCCAAGCCATGTGTCTACACAGGTCACAGCCCTCCATGAGAGTATGGTGATAAACAGAGAGAGATGTAGAAATACGTACAAGCCTACAGAGGAACAGCCTGCCTGTCATCACGGCCTAATCATGGTGTCACAGCTCAGACCAGAGGGTATATGGAACTAGGAAAAAAAGTCCCATGCGTTCCGGTCACATGCCACAAACCATGTTATAACGGGACCATTGCAATAAATAAAATTTCTGGGATTAAAAACAGAAGGCAGAAATGGAGACAAATAAAAGACACTGGCAGAGATAGAGGCAGGTACACAGAGAGGGAGAGGGGGAGAGCCACTGAGGCTGGCCAACAGCAGTCTGGGGATGGGAGGAAGCTCAGGGTCTGGTCAGCAGAGGAGTGAGATAGATTGGAAATGGGGCTCAGAAGAGAGAATCTCTTGGAGGGGTCTGGGGTCTCCTGACGATCTGGCTAGCACCATGGAGAAAGCACTGGAGTGCAGTGAGACACTGCAGTAAGCTGAGGCAGTGCGGTAGGGTGCAAGCTCCTGTCGGCCACCCAAGCGTCGGTGATTACTGACTAAACTCTAAAGGTGTTAGTACTGTGAGCTGCAACTCTTGCCTCACGGGTTTAAGTCTGCATTGGCTCCTGGGGCAGACAACTCTATGCAGCTGATATACAAAAGACATGCAGGTCTTTGAACAGGACAGAGAATGACCAGGAAAGGCTGAGAGGCCCTGGCTGGACCTGGCGAGCAGGACAACCCTGTGAAGAAGGTGTATGTAGACATGGGCAGAAGCACAAGGTGGGTGTGCCGGTGACCGAAAGAGCAAAAGGCCACTTCGTCTTGGGTTTTAAGTGTAGTCCTAAGTAGGGCCAGTGAAGAGGTTTGGCCTTTCAGCTACTTATGAGGTTGAGTCAGAATTTTAAGGCCAGGGGCTGGAAAGATGGCAGAGCAGTTAAGAGCACTTCCAGAGGACCCAGGTTCAAATCCCAGCACTCAGATGGCAGTTCACAACTGTCTGTAACTCCTCTTCCAGGGATCCAACACCCTCACACAGACAAGCATGCAGTACATAAAATACTAATAAATTACAATGTACATAAAATAAAAATAATAAATTATAAAAAAAGAAGTTCAAGGCCAGCCTGGACTACATAACAACTTCAAAGCTAGCCTGGAAAATGGAGGCAGATCCTATATGAAAATAAAAATTTCAGAAACTATAGGGTTGTGTGGCTCAGTGGTACACGACTTACCTGGCTCTCACAAAGCCCTCAGTACAAGCATTAGCACTAAAGAGAGAGGGGGGAGGGAGTAAGAATGAAGAGGAAGAGGAGGAAGAAGAGGGGCAAGAAGAGGAGGAGGAAGAAGAGGGAGGGAGGGAGAAAGGAGAGAGGGTACAGACTTCATCCTTTCACTCAAGGATATAGCTACTGCCACAGTCAACTGAGAAAGTTTGCTATCGTATGGATAGTAGACTTTGAGCAGACAGGAGGCCAGGGGATCGGCTAGGATGGTCTGTCAGAGAGACTAAGTTGCAACTTCAGTGTAGAGAACAAAGAGTCCCGTGGAAGCTATAGGAAGTGATCTCCACAGACTCATGCAGGCTGGAGAACTGAGGTGCTCCTAAGCTTAAGAGGGAGCCAGATAGTCACAGAGGAGTAGTTGGGTTGCAATGCAGTTTGGGGCAGATCTGAGACCTGTGACCCTTGTAGCAGACACAGATGCCCATGCAGACCAGGCTGTGAAACAGCCCCTGTTGGTCACATGGATAGAAAAAAGACTGTTAATGGGCTCGCCTTAGCAGCACCTGCCCCAGAGGCTGTAAGAGGAAGTTCCAGAGACTGAGCACCTGGAGGGTAGAGGCAAAGAGAAGACAGGCAACTGGTAAAGATTTCAGTGTTTTAGAAAGGAGATGGGGGCCTTGGGAGAACTGGGGAGTGAGGGTGATGAAGGTGTCTCTTAAGAGGAAGGATGGAGGTCTGCTTAGAGGTAAGGGTGATAACGCCAGGTTCTGAAGTGCCCAGGTTAAAGTAAGCTCTCCAACACAGCTGGACCACCAAGAGCATGCAGAAGAGAGTCATTTCTAGGGTGTGGGGGCATGGTGGTGTGGTGGGCGGTGGTGCCAGGCCTGGGACAGGGGAGAAGAGAGGCAGATGCTGGTCAAATTGAATGCTCAGAGGGGGCCCAGTCGTTACCCTCAGACCTGGATCTACCCTGCAGCCCTGGCAAAGCCAGGAGTCACTCTCCTTCCTGTGGCAGTCCTTCTTGACAGGAAATTGAGCGGACTCTTTGTTCCATTTTGGAACATCTAGCCTCTTATTTAGCCAGATCCATTTCTGCTCAGGCTAAAGAACTGAAATGTGGATCTCTCACAAAAAAAAAGAAAAAATCTGACCTCACAGGGTGCCGACCACACAGCCTTGCCTCTAAGACAATTTCTAAAGATGTCTGTTATCTCTGACAGTGAGCCCTTGGGGCAGCATCTTCCAGTTCATGTTAAGTTGGCACAAGCTGGTTCTGGCTTCCTGCAGGGTTCCTGGACCTTGGGCACAGCACACACTTGTGAAGAAGGAATCTCAGAGCCCAGCAGGATTTCCAGTCACTGATCTCAAGCTGGGTGTGCAAGGCTGATTAACTCTGTACACAACCAGGGTGTCCTGGTGTAGTGAGAGATCTCTGCACACAGCTAGGGAGCTGTGCACACTGCCAGGAAGCCCTTCACAGAACCTGGGAACCTCTGAAAGACAGTATAAGTCTCTATCCCTCTCTTCTACAAGGGGAGGTCTTCAGTAGTGAGGGGGCTGGAAGAATAGTAGGACTGTCACCATCTTCTGGTACTTCTGGAGCTTACCTTGAGAGGGGAAGATGCTACCTACCCTGAGAGGGAAAGATGTTGTAGCAAGAGCCTTGAAGTCGAGACAAAGGCCTGCCTGTTGCAATTTGCCCAGACCCCAGTAAAGCAACACATGACTAAACAAGGAATGACCAAATAGCTGCAAGTAATTGTTGATAATTTGGGTATTTATAGTTGATGTTTCTAACATTAAAACATCCCAATAAACTATAACTTTGCCTGTCACAAGGCTGGTGCAGGTAGGTGGGCTGGGGAAGAAAGTCACTTTGCCAGCCAAGGAAGGCCTGACAAGACCTGTCAACAGCACACACATTTGGAAGCTAAGGTAATCACTCACTAAATTCGAGGTCCCAGCAACGTGGGCTCTCACCCACCTCTACCCTAGATAGGCAGAGCAAGAGCTGGGCAGGCTCAGACAGTTCTGAATGCCTCCAGCTGGCAAGGACATGTGCTTCTTTGAAAGCTATGCAGAAGACCACACAAGTGGATCAGCACTGAGATTCCACTGGAGCAAGGCTTCTAAGGTTCAGGGACTGGAACAGTTCTGTAGGGCATGGAATGCCATAACCACCATGTGGCACGACCTCCCCCTTACCATGGAGTTTAGGGTACCCCATGTGGCCACTGTGAGTCCTGTCTGTCCAGATAGGAAAGTGGGCGCTCCCTCAGCTTCCTCCAGATCTAAATTCTAGCCTTAGCTCTCAGCACTGAGCTCCTTTGTCATTTGTGGGTGGTGGTGAGATAGGGTCTCACACTGTAACCCA
>JANHMN010000002.1:237848288-237881664 GCA_030674055.1 Rhabdomys pumilio
AGAGAGAGGGGAGAGAGGGGAGAGAGGGGAGAGAGGGGAGAGAGGGGAGAGAGGGGAGAGAGGGGAGAGAGGAGAGGGGAGAGAGAGAGATCCTATTTGCTCTGGTAAGGCTGTGTATCCCATGGTGCCTAGCTGCCTATTCTTCCCTGATGTCTTCTCTGACCAGAGGCAGGCTCAGCCACGGAGGTCAACGCCTGGGGTAGCTGAACTGAAACTCAGCTTCCTGGAGCAAAGATTCACATGTTGACAAGTAAACCCTGGACCTTAAAGTCATCCCCAGAGGTTCCTAGGACAAAACATGAGAAGGTACCAACCACACCCACTCCAGGAAGACGTGCTCATAAATAACAAGTTAGGCTTGAAGAACTAAACCAGCAGCCAGTCCCTTCTCTACACATAAAGGAAGAGGTCTGCCTTAGTTCCTAAGGCTGCAGGGACACTAGGGCTGTCACCAGGCACCCTTGGGATTAGTCATGTCCTCATGAGCTGACTGCAGGGTCCACACACTAATTTTACTTTTTTTTTTGAAGAGAGTCTTGCCGTTGTAGCCCAAGCTGGTCACAACTCTGATTTCTCTCTCCACTTTCCCAGTGCAGATTATAAACTTCACGATGCCTTGGGGAAGAAGGGAAGGTTATTTTGTTTCTTTTGTCTTGTTGTTGGGTTTGTTTTTATTTATTAAATTCAGACAGGATTTTATTAGATAGCCTAGTCTGGCCCTCCCATTAGAGATCCTCCTGCATCTGCCCCAGATCTAGGATTATCGGTGAACGTCGCCACACCTGGCTCACATGTCTTTCCAATTAAATGTAATACACCCAAAAGGGAGGCATCTGTGGAGAGTTTCTGCCATTGGCTGTTGATACGATGTCAATGGTATGATGTCTATGGCCAGAGGCTGTCGGCTGTTATTTGGCCAAACTCAGACCAAGCAAGCTACTGTTTTCCACTTCCTTCAGTTTTGTGTTGGGATCATTTTTTTTTTTAATGGTTGTTTGCTTGATTTTCTGAGACTGGGTTTCTTTTGTAGCCCAGGCTGGCCTAGAACTATGAAACTGGGAGCCTTCTTCTGCCCCAGCCTCCTGAGTACCTACAGGCTTACAAGCATGGCTTATTATCTTAGTTTTCCAGATTCGAAAACTGGCCCAGAGGGGTTTAGAAATATGTTCAAGGTCGCACAGCATAGAACACCTCAGTCTGAAGTGACTGGTATATTCCCGTTCCATCTCACGTCAAGAAGCCTGGGCTCCCCGGCGTAGTTTGGTTCAGAGCCTCATTGCACTGAACACACAGATGGAGCGTGCACTGGTTGACCCGGGCGGAGAGTGGAGAGCTCCTTTTGCGGGTCTGCAGCTGTACCCCACGCCTGAGGGGATCGCCACTCGCGCCCTCCAACGCCTCGGTTCCACTCTTGATCTGCGAACCCCGGAGCAGGTGGCACCTACGATGCAGTGAGACCTGAGCCGTATTTTCCTAGCCTGAAACCTCCAGAGTGCTCCCCAGCAGAAAGAAATCACCGCGCGCAAAGCACCGTCTAGGTCCCGCCCTCTGTGCTGTCCCTGCCCCGCCCAGGTCCCGCCCCTCTGCTCGGCCCCGCCCCTGCCACTGTCACCTCCGGCCTGGGCCCGCCCGAGCCTCGCTGCCATTGGTGGCGGTGGTGAGGCCACTACCCCCACCCTGCGGGAGCGGCTTGGGCGATGAATGAAGCGCGAGTGGGCTGCGCGCGAAGGCCAGAGCGCAGGACGCAGCGCGGCGGCCGGGGTCGCAGGAAGGTGAGTGTTCTGGGACCTGGACTGCTTTGGATACTCGGACCGGGATGGGGACAGGGTCTGGCACCGTACGGGATGCCTCCTAGGTATGCCAGACTCCGACCTGCTGACGTCAGGAGTGCGGCAGGTGTTTGCAGAGACTGGAATAAAGTGTAGCAGCACCCGGGGTGCTGTGTCTGGACGACACATCCCGGACCCCTCTGCAGGGACAGGGTGGGACCAAGGGAGCCGGATGCAGAATTCACCCCTTCTCACTGCCAGCTGCACATGAGGGAAGCTGTGAGTCTGCAGAAGGGGAGCGAAGGGAGGCAGAACCGCAAAGCCAGAGCAAGAGGGAAGATGGGAGAAGGCTGGGGCGCAGGAGAGCGTGAGGGGGGACCGCTAGAGCTGTCGGCCCAGGTTAAAGGTCTGTGAGTATACGCAGGTGCGAGCCTCTGCGGGTCTGGTCAGAGACAGATCCATCGGCTGCGGTGACTGTTGCTAAGACCGAGGGAAACGTGGAGCACGGAAGTGACTCATGAGTGGCGGGCTTTGTCCCTACGAGGAGCGCGGACGCCCGAGTCCCTGAGGCCCGGTACCTTTAAGCAGCTCTCGGGCGCCCCCGGACGCAGGTGTTCGCCAACGCGGGTTCGGGCCGCCTTGCTGCCTGATTGGCACGCTTGGCTCCAAACCCGGGAACCCGAGGCAGGGTACCTCCTACACGAGGTTAGCTAGCATCTGTAGGAAAAATCAGATGGAGACACACAGTCGCGCCCTGTAGCTTGGGGTTCCAGGCGCAGTGGCTTGAGTTTAGCGTGATGAGGATTACTGGCCTTCCCCACACGTGGCTGTGGGGTGTTTCTGTCCGGAGGGTTGAAACTTCCTATTTGTGATGGAACCAAGTCTCCACCCGTACTTCAGGGCAGCGGTTTTTCTAGTCTAGTGAACCAAGGTAGCTGTCTAGTCAGCTGTCGTTAAGGCAGCTTGGGGCAGTTGGACAGCAGGGGAGAGAACACCTGGTGCTTAGCGGAATTATTTATAAATCTTAGCTGTGGTAATGGGGACAGCAGGAACTGTTTGCTGAGCCTGGCATGTGCTGGCTGGAGAGGGCTTTGGACACGAGCAGTCCCAGGCGGCGTTTTAAAGTCTCCTGGCACAGAGGAGCAGCCTGGAGCACCAGGATGTTTGGCTTGCCTAGAATGACACAGGGGAGACTGGAGGTTTGTATCGTTTGCCAGCCATTCTCTCCTCGAGAGGAAAGCCAGGTCAGAGAATCAGCAGTTACCAGGGCAGGACTATGCCGGTGACCAAAGGTAACTGTTGGCTGTCCTCATCCTGTGATGAGGTGTAAGACTTGCCTTGCCTGCCCACTAGGAAAGGCCAACAGGTACTACCTGGAAAAATTCTTCCCCGATGATCTAATTGTAGCTCATTGGGTGCGGTCCCCAAAGCAGGTGCTGAACAAGTCCCAACCAGAACTTTCCCCAATACTGCCGAGGGACAAGGCAGGCAAGAAGACAGCTTGTGACTAGGCTAAGAGAGGGGCAGGGCAGGCAGGATAAAGACCTTGTAAATGGTCCCAGCGGGAGAGCTACTGATTCCAAGTAACCATTTTGTAGCGGTTTGGACTCTTTGCCCTGCTTCCAGACACTCAGATTTTCTCAGTTCACCGACATTTGGGACCTGTTGTGAGTCCTCTTTCTGTTACGGAAGTCTCCTGACTTACCCTACTTCCCTGGTGGGTGCTGTTGTGTTATATGAATTCATATCATTGTAATCTCCTAAAGTGGAACAGGTCGAGTTTCCAGCTAGCAGGAATGAAGCATTCGAGCCAGAAAGGCCAGTACCGACTCTGATGCTCTTGGACACTCCTGCTTCCTCTTGAGATACACTCAGTGCCCCATGAGGCACAGAGAAGGTGTTTCCTTCCTGATCCTCATGGTCACTGAGCGAGATCATGGGCTAGTCCTTGGAACCTCACCACAGACTTTGTTCTGGGATTCTGGTGAAAGTCTGACCTTAGCGTGGTCTTAATGAACAAGAGGGACAGGGAGGCACAACTCCAGTTCTCAGCCACTGGGAGTAACTGGACAGGCCCTCAGGGATTGTGACCCAGGTATCCGGTGGCCAGAGTTCTGCCTGACCAGCAGAGCCTGGAAGCCTTGCTGGCGGAGATGGGGGAAATGCTACACCTGGATTGTATCCTGTTGCGGGTCACTGCAGAGCCAGCAGCTGCTCTGGGATCATCCTCCAAACCTGCTGCTCTCAGGTGGAGATTCTCTGGTTTTCCCCAGCACCTCTTTCCTAGTGGACAGCTATTGTGACCTCATTCTTGTTATCATTACAAAGACTTAGAATCAGCTGGGTGTGATGATGCAGGCCTTTAATCCCAGCACTCACAAGGTAGAGGCAGCCTGAGCTCCGCTCTGAGAGTTCAAGGTCAGCCTGGTCTACTTGGTGAGTTCCGGGACAGCCAGAGCTACACAGCAATACCCGTGTCTTAAGAATACAAAAACAAGAAAGAATTAGAATTCTGGACCATTTCTGTAGAGGAGGGTGGTGCTTTCTCAAACAACTGGCCTTTTAAAAAGCTGCTTGTTTGTGGCTCAGAAACTGGGGGCCAAGGGTAGGGTGAGGCTTGCAGCCATTGTCTGGACTTCCCTTGGCATGAGATACCCAAAACTCTGGTATCTGAGGGAGCTCCAATATGCCCTTTCTTGTCCCCACTCAAGTGCTTTTAAGCGCCCCTTTCATATATCCAGTCTTTGCCTTTGCCTTTGCCTTTGCCTTTGCCTTGTAACTTTTAAACCTGCCAGCTTCAGGGCATGCCTCAGACATTGTCCCTCAGACCCAAGCCACAGAGAACACTTTGAGCTCTCTGAGCATGCTCCTTCCTCTCCACTCCATCCATATCTACTTGGGGCCCTCCAATTTTGTACTTGGGGTCCCACTGGCCAGGATACTCTGCACCCTAAGAGGCCACCTGGAGGCAGTGGCTATGGCAGGCAGATCTCTTATCTAGCTAGAGCTGCCTCCTTCTGAACCTAAGAGGACCCTGAAAATCATGAAGGTTGTCTATCACCAGAATCTTTCACTGTCCCCCAGAATGTAGAAGAGCTGTTGCAAGAACCATCACACCAACAGTCAGCAGTGAGCAGGGACAAAGCAAGCTACTTTTATCCCCAACTATGAGCTGAGCTGAGGGACATCAAATGAGGTATGGGGACCTTCTTGGAGTCCAAGAGTGCCATGTCTCAGAGGTTGAGGTTACTCAGTACTGCAGGTCTGTTTCCCGTGAGACTTAGCAGCAGCTGGGCCCATTGTGTAGAGGGCTGAGTCTTGTACTTCATGACACTGCAGGAAGGAAACTGAAGATCAGAGAGGCCCATGACTTGCCAAAGTGGGGAACACCTACCTGGCTTGGATGCAGCTTCTACAATGGCCCTCCCTCTCCTCAAATACACCTTGTCCAGCAAGGCTTACTATTCCCCTCCAGAGCATGGTACATGACAGAACCTTCTACAAGTCTCTGGATTCCCAGATCCCCAGATCCAGACAGGATAGGAGCAAACCTTCCTGGTTAAGACAGCAGACCTTAGCTGGGCGGTGGTGGCACACGCCTTTAATCCCAGCACTTGGGAGGCAGAGGCAGGTGGACTTCTGAGTTTGAGGCCAGCCTGGTCTACTGAGTGAGTTCCAGGACAGCCAGGGCTACACAGGGAAACCCTGTCTCGAAAAACCAAAAAATAAAAGACAGCAGACCTATGTGGGACATGTCCTTCTGGTGCCAGCCCTGGTGTCCCTTACTCTCAAGTTCTCTATCAGTTAGTCCATGGCAGCTTCTGAGCAAGGCCACAGGTTTCCTATGCTTTCAGCTGAGCATGGCTACCAGGTGTCCAAACTGGGTTGTACTAAGTGCTTTGGTGGCTAGCTGATACACTGTGCCCCTTGTCAAAGCCTGATCCCAAAGAAGTGAAAACACAGTCCTCTTGTCTGTAAGAGGGGATACCTGGGAGAAATTAGGAGTCAGAAAAGTCCCAAGGTCTTGGGGTGGCTGCTGACTAGGGGGTATGTCAGAAGTGCCAGGAGAGAAGTAGGTTTAGTTTGCTTCTGGCCCCAGAGCAATTGGATGCAGAGAACAGACAATTGCTTTTGCCTCCTTTTTCTGACTGGAGCTGAGGAGGGTTGGGAGTGGGGAGGAGAAGAGAGACGGGAAGAGAAATGAATCTGTGGTTTGGTAGCTGCTAAGGTCTGAGGAGGGCCTAGGAGTTGGGCCTCAGAATGTTTCCAAACAAGGACAGAGTTCTGCTAGACATCCCTGCGTTAGAACTTTATGATGTCCTGGAACTTCCTGCAGAGATCCAGGTAGCAGGAATGTGGGGCAGAGACTACTTCTTTCCTTCAAATTCCAGTATGAGCGGAGGCTTTAGGGACTGCTCCATCTGGGAGTTCAGTAAATGGATGGCTAAGGGAATAAGCAAGCAGGGAGAAGTGTGCAGCCATGCCGAGGGCCCGAGACCTTTTCTCACAGATTAGGCTGTGGCAGGCTGCCTCTGGCCACTCACCTTTCTGGGAGACTCTAAGGAGGCAGCTGCAGCTGGATTCTTCCAGAACTAAAAGACACCATCAGCTAAATGCTGCAATTGCAGCCCTGAAGACAGTGCGGGGGACTTGTAAGGGAATCTTGGTTACCTGTGGCATCCTAAAATAGCTCACACTCATCACCCCCGCCCGCCTGTGCACACGCCTGCCTTTCCCACAGAGCTCAGGTGTGGCCGATGTCAGCTGCCAGAGGCCCTAGGGCTTCATCATCCTGGGCTAATCAGCTTGGCTTAATCCTACAAGGCTGGGCTGCTGGGCTGTCTGGGTGGAGCCAGCCTAGAGGGCTGAGACACAGAACAGGGAAGGTTGGCTCCCTAGGGTTCAGGCTATGTGAAAGAGCTATAACCTTGCCGCTCCCCACCTGCTCCGGCTGAGAAAACTCCTCCAAGTCTGGTGCCAGCTTCTCCCAGTCTCAAATATTTTTATTCCCTACTACACAGCTGCTAGAACTGGAAGAAGATGCAGGAGCTGGGGCTGGCACACAGGCAGACACCACTCCAGTGAGTAGCCCCTCACACCGAACAGCCATTTTGTGGTGATGGGTCATCACATGACTGGAATCCCAGTGGGAAAAAAGGGCTCTTTCCTCGGATACTGTCAGGAGTACAGGGCCCAGATGAGTAGAGGAATGGACCTGCCTTCCTATAAATTGGATTAGTGGGCGTATGTATCCAGGAGACCTAGGCAGCCCCCTTTGGTCACACACACAAGGATGTTGGCTATCCTGTGAAAGGCTTTTCCTTTGTCAGCAGTGGATAAGAAAGTTCCAGGACCGTGTGTTTTGCCTCCTGAATGGCAGCCACACATATCTGGCAAGAAATTCTTAAAGACCGTTCAGCTGCCCTGGCTGTGGGATCCTGGTAATGATTTCTGTATCCTGGGGACAGGTTCCTGAACCCTGTGCCTAGCAAAGCCCCCACCTATAGCAGAGCAGTATCAATGCCAAAAGAATGGAATGACCTCGAAGGAAGCCAAGGAGAAATCTAAGGGGATTTACTATCAGGAACTGACTCATGAGATTATGAAAGTGGAGATGTCCCAAGATCCTGAGGACGGTAACCTGGGAGACCAGGATCCCTTCCAGGCCCTCTAGACAGTGGTGCCTGTAGACTCCCTGGTGTCTTATCCAGAAACCCTTCACTGACATACCCATGGTGACAGGTGACAAATGCACCTATAGTTTAACACTAGGGTCTACTCCAGCCATCCCAAAACCAACCTACCAGATCCTAAGAAGAATCTTGAAAACTAGTGATCTGGCCATACCTCAGCAGCACTGTCCTGTTGAAACCAGAATGGCAGCTGTGGGTGTGGGCATAGAGATGCAAAAGTTGATGAAGTTGTTTTATCAGTGGTGATAGTGAGGTGTATGTTTGTGTTACTGCTCATGTGTGTGTAAGTGTACATGCTGTGCATGTGTGTGAAAGTCGGAGGACACCCTCAGCTGTTGCAAGCACCACCTTGTGTTTTTGAGGTAGGGTCTCTCGTTAACTTGGCCAGTAGAATAAGCTGGCTAGTCAGCGAGCCTCGGTAATAAGCCTGGCTCTACCTCCTCAGTGCAGGAATTGCAAGCATGAACCATGAAATCGAACTTTAGAGAATAAAATCAACAACAGAAAAGCCATGTGTTCCAGGGCACGGAACTGAGGTGCTGCCGCTTCCAAGGCAAACACTTTACCAGCTGCACTCTGGCCCCATTCTCAAACATTTATTTTTTGTTTTTGTGGCTGAGTGGAGTATCTGCCTTCTATTATGGATGTCCACAGAGGACAGAAAAGGGCATCTGATCTCCTGGAGCTGAAGTTATAGGTAGTTGTCCGACACCTACAGGTGCTGGGAACAGAACTCGGATCCTCTAGGAGTCATTGCTACAGCCTTACCGCCCCATCTTTTTTGAGTCAGAATTCCTAGCTTAGGTTGATCTTGAACTTGTAATCCTTCTATCTCAGTCTCCCCACATGCTGGTATTACCGGTATGTGCCACAGGCCTAATCAGCTTTGCCGCCCTAACATGGAAAGACAACAAACATCAGGCAGTCAGGTGACTAATATTTATGGTAGGATTTCAAATTGCTCATTTCAGTGTAGAGTATAGATAAGCCTACTTTTAGATTGTGCTTCAAATATTTGTCTGTGTTCTTAGCTCGGGTGAAACCAGGGTGACGTTGCTGTGGGACACCCATGCTTTAGGTGGTGGCCTTCGTTTCCAGGGAAGAAATCCTTCTGTTTCCGTCTGTCTGGTGCTGATCACAAAACTGCCATCTGAGTTGCATTATACCCTGTGTCCACCTGATCTGGCTGTGTGGTCCTGTGTGGTACCTAGCACTTGTCTGCAGATAAGGTGGAGAGAGCACAGTGGATAGGAGGCAAGTTCGTATTTGAAGGCAAAAGCAAACAGCACTCTGGTGACCTTGAGTCTTTTCCTTCTTCTGATTCTCCCTGTTCTCAAAGAGTCTGCTGGAATCCAGTTCCTGGGACCAGGCTGCATGTGACCCAGGGGTAGCAGGGTTGTGGCCAGCAGCCACTCTGGCTCAGGGAAGGCTGATCCCGGTGATGGACTAAATGGGAACTGAAGGTTCATGCGGGGATTTCAGCAGATTGGGAAACAGGTAAAGGTTTACTCACGAGAAACTCTGTTCACAGATCAACCCAGAAACAAGACAGTCTCTCGGCCACCTCTACTGCACCTCACCTGCTGTGCCGCCAAAGCCTTCCCCACAAGGCTGGAGATGCCCCAGCACGCCATGGGGGACAAGCATTTTCTCTCCCTCCCGAAGCACCTCCTTACTAGCACGTCCTCAGCCACAGACAGCGGGTGTGACACTCCGCCCAGCAGCAGAGCATCCCCAGTCTCTCTGCGCTCGTCCCACGGCACCCTGGGCTCCTCCAGCCAACCCCTGTTTGAGCCCCAGGTTGAGAAGCTGAGCAGCCAGACAGCCCGTGAGGTGCAGTACGTGTCTTCGGGGCCACAGAACACACTGTGCGGCTGGCAAGCCTTCACTCCCAAGTGCCTGCAGGTCTTCAACACCCCCAAGGGCTTCCTCTTCTTCTTGTGTGCGGCATCCTTCCTTCAGGGCATGACGGTAAATGGCTTCATCAATACTGTCATCACTTCCATCGAACGTCGCTTCGATCTGCACAGCTACCAAAGCGGGCTCATCGCCAGCTCCTATGACATCGCTGCCTGCCTATGCCTCACCTTCGTCAGCTACTTTGGGGGCAATGGGCACAAACCGCGCTGGCTGGGCTGGGGTGTACTGGTCCTGGGAATCGGCTCCCTGGTGTTTGCTCTGCCTCATTTCACCGCTGGGCGCTATGAGGTAGAGGTGGATGAGGGACTGGGGACTGGGACATGCCTGACTAATCAGAGTCACGTGAAGTGTAATGACAGTGCCTCAGGCCTATCCAGCTACCGGCTGGTCTTCATGCTGGGCCAGCTCCTGCATGGTGTGGGCGCCACACCGCTCTACACACTGGGCGTCACATACCTGGATGAGAATGTCAAGTCAAGCTACTCTCCCATCTATATCGGTGAGTGGGATTTGCCCAAGAGTCAGGGCGGGCAGGCAGAAGGAACCAGCTGGTGACATGGAATGAAGGTGATGCATTCTGGGGGCCTGGCTAGGTGATCTTATATCCCTCCCTTGCTCATATGACCCAAGTGACCCTAAGTTACCACTTACAACCATCAGGGCTTTTACCAAAAGACAAGAGAGTGGATGTCAACTTTCCTAAGATGTCCCATAATGATTCAGACCAGAGATCCCAGCACAGCCCCATACTAGGTGAGGCCTGCTCACATGGCTCAGGGCCCTAAGTTCTCAGACAGGGCTAGTCAGGGTTAGCTGGCAACCAGTTTCTCTGTAGTTTGGAAAGAGTCCTGTGCAAAGGTAAGTGGAAGGGTTAGAGACCGGCTCCTTGTGTGCCCTGTGTGCCCTGGCCTTGCTAGCTGGGAAGTAAACAGTGAGAATTCAGGAATGCTGACTTGGAGGCAAAGCCACAGAACATCTCACAGCTTCTATATCATGACCTGTGACCTCCAAGACAACTGCATGCAATGTACCTGAGTGCAAGCTCTACCCAGCTGGCCTCAAATCCCATACCCACTCAGCTCAGGCTCCTGCCTCAGGACGGGTAGTAGGGAGCCCAGCAGTCAGTACAGGCACCACACTGTCCCTCCAATGGCCTTCACCTCCTGCTTTACCGCCCTCACTGTGCAAAACAGAGTCATGACATCTCCGCTTTTCATGCGAGTGCAAACGATGCCCAAAGTACATTTCGAGGGACATTTTAAATGTCGATTCGTCTGGATGTCTGTCCCAGTTGCATGCTACACAGATGCACTCTGACCTGAAGTGGCCTACCATGGGGCTACAGGCATAAGAACATGGTGGAGACACCTCTTGGGAGGGCCCACTGAGTGGCCTGTGACGGCCGCACACTCTTTGCTTTCTAGCCATCTTCTACACAGCAGCCATCCTTGGACCTGCGGCAGGCTACCTGATTGGAGGAGCCATGCTGAATATTTACACAGAAGTAAGCCAACGGTGAGTAACTGCATATTCCCACCTGCCTGCCTCAGTACCTGGGATGCTGTTGGCCCCAAAGAATATTTCTGATGTACAGCATGATGCTGGGGCAGGGAAAGCTTGGGCTAGTCTTGGACATGGGACTGAGGGTGTGCAGAGAGACTCGAGGTCTGTGAGCGGCTTCGAAGGCGTAACCTGAGTAAGGTGAGAGATAGACGGGAGGAGGGCACACACCCCATTCAAGTTCACCTGATTCTGAAGCCCTGGCCGTGTGTCTTCAAAGCTCTTCTCTTGACGTGACAGACAGGCAGCTTATCTGTATCTTTAGTGCATGATACTAATTTTTATAAGTGGGAACAGGAGAGCAGGGAGTGGGAGGGGTGGGAGGAGATGGAGCTGGGGGTGGGGTGGCCTTGGCTGGATGATGCCCAGCAAGGGTATGCAGGTGACCTTGTTCTACTGTGACCTACCGTGGAAAGACAGCTCTTGTTGAGATTTCCTGGTGGCTGTGCTGGGTTTGGGGCACCACTCCACCTTGGGACTCTCTCTGCAGATGGCGCCAGCGAGGTTTCTAGTGCTCTGCCTTCTCACTTGCCGCCTCTAGCCCTGGGTTGATACTATGGGGTCATGGGTGCGTGTTCTGTGCAGAGCCTGAGGTAGGTAGGTCAAGGCTCGTGTCTTTGAGTCTGGATGTGTTGTGGTCCTTGGGCTCTGGGTTCCGAGTTAATCTGCACACGGCGGGGTGGGAGCATGATCTAGACTCTGGGGCAGCTTCCTACTGTTCCAGAGCAGAGGATATACAAGCTCTGCTCTCCTGGCCTTGTTGCCTAAAGTCCTTCCTCCATTCTTCTTCCTGACCCTTGTCCTGCCATCCCCCATTCCCCCCATCCCTTGCTCCCTCTGCACCCTCTTCTTCCCAAGTATGAAATCCCATTGGCCAGTCACTACCATCCCATGACTTCTCCTGTTCTATCTGAGAACCCCCCCCCCACTGTGCAGATGGCAGCCGGACGCCTAATGGTTCCTGTGCGAGTAGCTCCGTGAACTCCAGCTGAGCCTTCTGTCCCCTGAGTTCTGTGGCCCTGAGGATGACAGCTGGTGTGGGGAGGGATACCAGCTGCTACTTGAAGTTCCTGTCCCCAATGAGCCTTGCCCCCAAGGTCTCTCTGTCTGAGGCCCGGTTGCAGCTTCCCGGTGTGGTGTCTGGCAGTCAGGGTCTAAGTAAGAAGCTGCTCTCTCAGGGAATGGCCACATTAGAAGGCTTCTCCAGTCTGAAGAAGAAGTGAACATAGGGCTGAGGCCCCAAGAGTCTCTGCTGCTCTCTGTGAAGAGGTCCTAGGGGACTGAGCAGGCTAACCCATGCAGGTACTGGAAAAGACACTGGGAGTGCTGATCAGTAATCCAGGGACCATGGCTTCTTCCAACAGCACAGAGCTAACTACTGACAGCCCACTGTGGGTTGGTGCCTGGTGGATCGGGTTCCTGGGAACAGGGATTGCTGCACTCTTCATTGCCATCCCCATCCTTGGCTATCCCCGGCAGCTACCAGGTGGGTTCCATGCCCTGGCACAGAGGTCCTGATCCAGGAGGCAGAAGATATCCTTTCCTGTCCTGTTCCCTTTTCCCTGTCCTTTCAACTAATGAGGAGTGGAGGCTTTGCTCTCAGCCTTCCCACTATGTGGAGAGTAAAAATTGATCAACAGCCTGCTATCCCCTTCTGTGTCTCTACCAGAAATGACCCCTCCTCCTCCATGCCTACTGGGCCCACACCTGCACTCATGTCTGAATTCTGTCACACGACAGCTTCACCTTTTCTGGCCACACCCTCAGGCCTTAAACTGTAATACCGCATGAGCATCCACATACAGTGTTCCCAGGTCCTGAGGAGGGGAGGGGCTGAGGTGGGGGCAACCTCCATGGTGATATCCATATGGAAGCCATAGCTGTTACTGATTCTGTCCCTCCAGGCTCCCAGCGCTATGTCGTTATGAGGGCGGCTGAAACACAGCATCTGAAAGACCACAGCCACAGAGCAGTGAGCAATCCGGCTTTTGGCAAGACTGTCAGAGACCTGCCCCTGTAAGGAGTATGTGTGTGTTGTGTGTATGTGTTATGTTAGTGTGAGTGTTGTGTTGTATGTGTGTTGAGTTGTGTGTATGTGTTGTGTTTGTGTTATGGTATGTGTTGTATTGTGTGTGTTTTCTTGTGTATGTGTTTTGTCTATGTGTTGTGTATGTGTGTTGTGCGTATATTGTGTTGTGTGTGTTGTGTTATGTGTTGTCTGTATGGGTGTTGTGTGTTGTGTTGTATGTGTATTGTGTTGCATATGGAGCATGTGTTATGGTGTTTGCTTGTTGTGCGTATTATTGTGATGTGTGTGGGTTGTGTTATGTGTATGTGTGTTGTCGGTTGTGCATATATTGTGTTGTGGGTTGTGTTATTGTGTTGTGTGTATGGTGTGTTGTGTGTGTGTGTGTTGTGTGTATGCTTCATGGGTCCCACATGGGGCCAGTGCACCCTCCAGACCGCTCCCAGCCCTTTAACCCTCTTCTTGACCCACCAAGCACTCTGAAACATGGGCTGCAAAAGCTCCTGGCTGAAGGCACAGCCCTGGTGGAGGTCAGAACCACTGTGTGATACCCCATAGAGCAGATGTCTTCCCAGTGGTGTGCCTCCCTGCATACCTGCAGGCCCTGAGGCCCTCCTCAGAGAGCCCTTCAGGCAATATAACCTCTCTTGTCTTTTCTTGAGTATCTTGCTATCAGAAGCTTCAAGGAGACATGATTCTGAACCCCCCACAGGACCAAGAACCAGGGGAGCAGAGGCCTCTCCCGATCTTGGCTGTCTCACTTACCATCGTCCTGCCCTGGGAAAGTCTTTTTCTGTGCTTAATGTCTTTACTTTATCACCTCTTTTCTGTCTGTCTGCCCTAGCTCTGCTCTCCTTACAGATCAAGGGACAGTCTCTGAGCTAGTGGAGTCTTAGAGGACAGTGTAGATTCTTGGGGTATCTGGTTACCCACTGTCTTTTCCTTACACAACTGAAATTTCCAAAGACCTAGGTAAGGCAGCCCTTAGTATGTGTTGCAACCCCATCTTGTCCTGATATTCTGAATGGTGGCATCTAACTGACAACTTGGGAAGGCTCTTGTGGGTGGAGCTGAGTTCCACAGTCTGTCCTTAACACAGAAGGAAGGATAAGCCTCAGAGAGCCCAGAATAAAGCTGGGTTGGTGAAGGTGGAGATGCAAGGTCTCACAGGCTTTGTATTTCATTACTGCCCACCCAGGAGAGCCAGGAGCTGCCTACCTAAGAGGGCTGAGCCCCAGGTGTGACTGAATTGGCTGAGAGCCTACAGCCATGGTCCAGGAGTTTGTCTTAAGGTTGATCTCTCCTCACCCCAACAACAGAGCTGTCTAGTGTTAAGCCATCTGGGGCAGCATAGCATTGCATGAACTTGGTCCAGCTGTGGAACCTGGGCCTTTTACTGTGCATTATACAGTAAGAGGCTCATGCCCAGGGTTAGTGTCTGAAGCTAGGCGCTGGCACTAAACAAGCCCACAAATGCATTCCTTCCTTAAGATCATGAAGGTCATGACAGTTCTCAGTGCAAACTCAAGAATCTCAGCCAACCAACCTTCAGTGGGATTGGGTAACATGTGGAATGTATTCTACATGGCAGAGCTACCCTTGTCCTCAACCACCACAGCCTGAAGCTAAGCAAGTCTAGGCAATACCTTGGGAATGGACCAATCTGTACATGGTTATCCCATGCCAGATACATCCATAAAACCAGCAGGGGAGGAGCTATGATTGGCCAGCACCCTGAGCCTGTGGGTCCCTGTTGGGGTCAGGGTTTTTCCACACTTGTTTTTCCCTGTCAGAACACGGGGCTGAGCAATTGACTGAAAAGACTTTTCAACCCTCAAGTCAAGAAATAAAATTTAAAGGAATTGAGTGTACCCTACCTCAGAAGGGATCTTGTGAGTGTCTCACTAGGGCTGGTCTGACCGCTCAATGACCCCGGGTTCATTGTCTAGGAAGCGGTAGGTTCTTGCCAGTATACACACTCTCATTGGACCCTGCTGATGGTGGGGCTGTGACTAATCCCAGCTCCTCTTCAGAGCATGGCATATTTTGGCCCATGTTCTCCTCATACAGAGCTCGTGTGCTGTTGGGTGCAGCTGCCTCGGCGGATGCTCAGGACTATCATGTCCTAGGACTAGATTTGATGAAGAGAGTGGGTCTTACAGGGGCAAGGATGTGTGGAGGCCACTCACAGGAGGCAGGCACCAGCTCACCAGGCCTCAACACATCAAACGTGTAACCTGTGGCATTCACATCTCTCCCTAAAAGCCAGTCCTCCTCCTAGGCTTCTAGAGACACTTTAGTATGCAGAAGCCAGTGCAGCTACTGCTCCATGAGCTGACTTCAAGGAACGCCCTGGCCCTGTGTGACCTGTGACTAAGATAGGTGACTGTAGGGGACAATGATCCGCTATGTCCTCCAGGCTTAAGGTAGTGGCTGTCCTAGAAGGTTCTTCTTTAGGCTCTGTTCCCAAGAGCTGTATGATGTCTCATGTTCAACCCCACAGTCAGCATACAGTCCCACTCACCCCAGGGAAGCTAGAGTCTGACTCCTGGCCAGCAGGCAGGTGGAGCCTTCAGAATCACCCACCTCTCAGATGGGTGTGCTGTCTTGGCCAGGGTCTGTGCTGCCACACCCTGGTTACTCTGCCTTGTGGAAGGCAAGTTAGTCACCTCCTCACTGTGTGGCCGATGATGCCTTTGACATTCCAGATGGGGCGGCAGACATAGGTAGTGAACCCCATGAGAGAACCCAGGCTGACAATGCTGGGGTCTTAGATTCTTAGGACTCCAAGTCAAAGTCACTGTGGGATTAGCAGACTGTATCTGACCACAAATCCTATTACCACATTGCCACTCTGACAGCCACTGCCCCCTAAGTACAGGCCAAGAGAAAGGGAGCTAGCCAGACCGACTCAGGACTACTTGAAGGCCCCTGCTTCCAAACCCAGAAGATGACTGCCTCTTCTCCCTATAGCTTGTGGTTGGCAACCTGTACCTCTCTTGGTAACTCATACCCATCTAGGTCCCTATATTTTGGTGACTTCTTACCCCTTTGTGACTGCTGCCCTTTGGTGGTCCATCTTTTGGTGAGCCCCATTCCGTTAAAGACCTCAGCCCCTTGGTGAGTCCTACCTCCTAGAGACTCCATTCTTTTGATGGCCTAGTTCCTGGGTGACCCTCATCTCTTAGAAGTACCCTTCCTAGCCCTGTCCAGCCCTGAACTTGGTGGCCACCATCTTGCTCAGACACTCTGCTGGTTTGTTCCAGTGCTTACCAGATGTAATTACGGTCTTCATCCAAGATCTGTCCGTGCCTGCACACTGAAACTGGAAATCGGCCATAGCAGTGACGTAGTTTCTGTAATTGGTTTTAGCAGCTTTGTGGACAGGTGTGACAAAGGCTTATTACGGCGGGGCCATCAATTCACTACCTGCCATGCCCAGCTTCTCACCCCCTCCTGGTGTCTCTGGGATAGATGTGGGTACCACTTCACTGACCTGTCAAAAGCAGGACCCTTTGTGTATGGATAACCTCAGGAATGGCAGTTTCCTTGCATGCAAAGTCTGGCCCATTCTGACTCCCCTTTTCTGGTCTCTATTCCCTTCCACCCAGCTCCATCTGGCTTCTTCTAAGAAACCCCACATTCATCCTGCTCTGCTTGGCGGGGGCCACCGAAGCCACACTCATTGCTGGCATGTCCACATTTGGTCCCAAGTTCTTCGAGGCCCAGTTCAGCTTGAGTGCCTCTGAGGCTGCCACCCTGTTCGGTAAGGAGACCCTGAGCATTAGAGAGCTCTGCAGAGACAGCCAGAGCTCCTGCAAGTGCTTACCTCAGCCTTGAGGCTGCGAGTGGACAGTGCTCCAAGAGGGGAAGGAAGGCTAACTCCTGCATGCAAGCCACTTTACCTACCACTCCTTACAGAAAGGGTTTGAGTCCCTCTACCCGCCTGATAGAACCCTGTGGCAGGCTGGCCTTGGAGGGACCCTTACTCTACAGCTCATGGCCTGCCTAAGCTGAGAGCAGGGCACAGCCTTGCTGATCACACCTTTGACTAGAGATGCCCCCATGCATTGGTCAGTGCTGAGCTCAGCCTAGGGCACTGACCAGTGTAGATAGAAGCCATTAGATGCAGCCCACCCTGTAGGTCTTATCTGGGTAGTGAGAGGATATCATATTGGTAACTCTACTCTCCCCAGTCACATCCTTCCCTGGCCCAGATGTCCACACCTGATGGCTCCCTCCCATTCTTTGCACTTTCCTGTGCTGATATCCTCACCCCATGTACACCCACCATATGCCCTTTTCGATTCTAGGTGCCCTACACAGCCTGAGAGAACCCACCCTACTCCCACAGCTATCCCTGAGCACCCATGGGCAGGGATTGTTTTCCCATTTCTCACTGTTTGCACTAATGCTGCAGAAATGACAGGATGGGAGGTTTTGGGCCCTCACTGAGTTTCTTCCTCAGGATACCTGGTGGTACCAGCAGGCGGTGGTGGCACACTCCTAGGTGGCTTTCTGGTGAACAAGTTCAAACTCCGTGGCTCTGGGATCATCAGGTTCTGTCTGTTCTGTACCTTGACAAGCCTACTGGCCTTCTTTGTCTTCCTCATGCACTGCCCCAATGTGCACATGGCAGGTGTGACCACTGGCTACGTTGGGAGGTGAGCCTGGTAGAGCCCCCACACCTGAGGACCCTGCATTCCTGAGGAGGGCTGGCACAGTTGGGAAGTGGGTGCAGGTCACAGTAGTATACGGACAGGGAAGCATACCAGGAAGCCTGAGCACCTGCTAACACACCATCCAATGCTCCATTTCTGTAGCCTCCTGCCTAAAGAACAGCTGGACCTGAAGGCGGCTTGCAACGCCATCTACTGTTGCCAGCCAAAGCACTACAGTCCCCTGTGTGGCTCCGACGGCATCGTGTACTACTCTCCCTGCTACGCAGGCTGCCCTGCGGGTGCTGCGACAGGCCTAGGTAGCCAGAAGGTGAGTGTGGCCACGCCCACTTCCCCTGCTCTGGCCGGGACATGGGAAGCCTCTGCCTTTGTGTGATCAGCACTGTTGTTGGGCTCCCCAGGTATACCGAGGCTGTAGCTGTATCCTTGAGAAGGCTTCCTCTGGCTGGGGCAATGCTACCGCAGGGAAGTGCGCTTCCACCTGTCAGAGCAAGCCCCTCCTTCTGGTTCTCGTGTTCGTTGTAATTATCTTTACATTCCTCAGCAGCATTCCCGCACTAACTGCTACTCTACGGTAAGAAGCTCTCTCACCGCATTTTCTCTTGCAGCACCAGCAGGTGGCGCTCTACAGATGCTGCTGGGCCCTCGGGCCTCGTTCTAGTGGCATCGGAGTTGACTGTCTCTGGTTCCCAACGAGGTGCTTGGCACCTAGGGAGGTGGTGATGTGGCCTTGAACTTGTCCAGGACTCTTGCTGGTGTATGGGATATAAGGTGCACAGCCAAGCTTCCATGGGCTCTGACATCGCAATTTTTATTGCAGGTGTGTCTGTGATCAGCAAAGGTCCTTTGCCCTGGGGATTCAGTGGATCGTCGTAAGAACACTAGGTACTGCGTGGGAGTGAGGACGCCATGTCCATTTGTGCAGTGTCTTCATGCATGAAGAACCTAGAGGTGTCCTAACACCAAGCATGAAGCCATGGGCCACACTGGGAAGGGCCTTTTCCCTATCTGCCCACTAGAGGGACACATTGCCCCCTACATACCCAATAGGTTTCTTTGCCTCAACATAAAATGCCCTGGTGCTCCTGCCCAATGCCAGTTATGCAGAAAAGGAGTTAAGTCCCCTTTTTGCCACTGAAAGCACAAATGAACAAACTGGCCTTGAAAGGGTCTTCCTCTATGACCTACCCTTTCTTCACCCATTAGGGTATTAAGTGAACTCTCTCCTTTGGCAGGCAGTATTCCGGGGCCCATTGCCTTCGGCTGGGTGATTGACAAGGCCTGTCTACTGTGGCAAGACCAGTGTGGTCATCAGGGCTCCTGCTTCGTGTACGAGAATGAAGCCATGAGCCGGTACATGCTTATTGCAGGGCTCATTTTCAAGGTGAGATGGCTCTCTGGCGTCTGCCTCCCCACCATCCTCCAACCTTGTCTTATATAAAGGCGCAGCCATGGGGTTAGGGCCACCCTGAATCCAGGAGGCTTCATCTTGAGGTCTTTCCTCAGTCCTACAGAGACTGTTGTTGTTGTTTGCGATTTCTAAGGACAAGGGTGGTAACATGTCTTTTAGGGGACCCTGTCTAGCCCGCACCAGGTCCTTCCACCTTGCCTTGGCCCCTACTTTTAACCAAGGGTGGTTCTCATTCTTTAATTGAAGTACTGGTGTCTCATGCGGGGCTAATCATGCAGGAAGAATGTGTCTTTGTTCCAGAAGAGTAGGGCACAGTATTATACCAGCAGCCCCATGCTGGCAAGAGCCAATGTCTCCTCCTATCTCCCCAGGTGTTGGGCTTCCTCTTCTTCATTGCTGCCTACTTTCTCTACAAGTCCCCTTCAGTGTCCTCAGATGGCCTGGAAGCCTCCCTGCCCAGCCAGTCCTCGGCCTCCGACAGTCCCACAGAACAGATCCAGAGCAACGTCTGACGCCTCTGGCCCCTCCACATTTCCTAAGGACTCTTCCCGGAAACCCTAACCCACCCTTACAGGGTAGTAACACTGAGGACCCTGCAAAACCTCACACTGTGTTCTGGGGTCTCATACTGCCCCACACTGTGACTAAGCAGCCTCTGAGACATTAAGGGGGAAGTCACGTGTGTCATATGGATCACGTGTGAACCAGACACATCCCCCAAGGGGTCACTACATTTCATAGACCATCACCTGGTCCTGACTTCCTGTGTCTACTGAGAAGCCCCATGCAGGGCAGCTTGCCTTGGGCATGATCCTGTGGAGCCAGCTATTTGGTATTTTGCTTGAATCTGCTTCCTGCCTGTCCTGGAAGCCTGGTGGCCTCCTTGCAGAGTAGGAACAACTTGAATCATTATGTCCGGACGTATATTTTGCACTGAATGGTGTTTATGGAATCGGTTTTGTACCCGATCATGTGACTTGTATCCAAGCAAACTGCAGTGAGGGTGTGATCCCATCTGAGGTGCCACGCAGCTTGCATGGACAATGTGTTTCTATGTTTTTTGTTAGAGTATGTACATAATATATTTTAATATTTAAACCAATGATCCTTGTGTGATGTTTTATGTCTAAGAGTCTATGATTTGGCAGGTCTGTCTGCCCACAGTTGGTATAGGTTTCCATAGCAATAGGGTGTCCCAGACATTGGCTGGGGCCACAACACTCCTGAGAGGGCATCCCCACTACCTCTGTGACAAGAAGCAAGGCAATAACAGTGCAGGCTCCAACCCCTTGGCCCCAAGTAGACAGGCTTTAACCAGACCTCTGGACCTACCCCACTTTCTGAATGACTCAGACCCCATCTGCAAACCTTGGGGTTGGGGACAGGGGGACACTGCTGTTGGTAAGGTATGAGCTGTGTGTGTGACCATACATATACTGTGCAGATGCAAGCATATGCGGCGTGAGGGTATAAGTATAGAGCTGAGATACGTGCACATACAAGCTCGCAGGCACACAGAGATGGCCTCTGCTGGCAACCCAACTCCAGAGGAATGAAGGATGCAGGGCCTCTGTCCCACCTCATAACCAAGCCCCTCACCTCTGCTGAGAAAATGCCAGTGTGCTATGTTTGGGGTCTCACAAGCCTGTGTGTTGAGGGGAGAGCTAGACAGGAGGTGCGTGTGTAAATTCACACATGTAGAGGTTAGAGGACAGCCTCCATGGTCATTCCTCAAGCCCTCATCTACCATGAGACAAGGTCTCTCACTAGCCAGAAACTGACCAAGTAGACTAGGCTGTCTACCCAAGGGATCTACCTTGCCTCCCTCCCTAGCACCAGGATTGTGAGCATGTGCTGTCATGTCTGGTTTTTCACATGGGTGCTGGGGACTGACCTCCTGTCCTCATAGCTTCCCTGCAAGCATCTCCTCAATTGAGCTGTCCCTCCATCCCATGAGCATCATTTTGAAAGGCTGGCCCCTCCACCGTGACCAAGACCACCCTACTTCTTATCACAAGCAGACATGCAGGTCACAGCACCTAAGGGCCAGAGCCCAGGCTGTCTCAGAGTTCCTGTCTGGAGAAGTAATGGGCCCTTCAGGAGGACACAAGGTATCTTAGGGTTTTACTGCTGTGAGCAGACACCATGACCAAGGCAACTCTTATAAGGACAATTTAATTGGGCCTGGCTTACAGGTTCAGAGGTTCAGTACATTATCATCAAGGTGGGAACATGACAGCATCCAGGCAGGCATGGTGCTGGAGGAGCTGCGAGTTCTACATCTTCATCTGAAGGCTGCTAGGATGAGGGTCTTAAAGCCCACCCCCACAGTGACACACGTACTCCAACAAGGCCACACCTCCTAATAGTGCCACTCTCTGGGCTGAGCATATACAAACCATCACACAAGGCAACACTCTATCACAGAGAGCAACACAGCCACTCAGACACACAGATGCACAAAGAGAGGAGGAAGGAGACACCACCCCCTCCCCAAGTTGGCACTCCAACTTAACCTGGACAGCCATCAGCACTCCAGTGGGATTGTGAATGATGGGGACTGGAGGCCCTTTGTGGGGGCAGTTGCCCAGGTCGGCCCACCTGACTTTGGAGCCTGCTGGCTTCTACTAGCTGAGCAGTGAAACGCTTGGGCCTCTGATCCAAACCTTGTCCCCTGGGCTCAGAGAAGCCCCATCCACTGGCTAAATGACCCCAAACAGCCTGCTTGGCTTTTCCGTGTCTTGATTTCACTTTCTGCAGATGAAGACTTTATGTCCCTGTGGGGCAGTGGACCATGCCACTAGACAGAACTGGTAAGGTAGTAGCAAAAGTTTAGAAGTCCAAACTCCCTTAATTGAGAGTTCATTAGGTCTCTACCAAATTCCTGTCCTGGAGTATGTGATCATGATACCCCACTAAGAGGACCATGACAACTGGTCAGGTAGCATAGAAACCCAGAGTTCTCCACGCTAATGAGGTATCTAGATGGACCCTGAGGGTTTAGCCAGTAAGCTTCTCTTCTCCAGCATTCCCTCCTGCAAAAGGTATTTAATCTCTGGTTCACCTGAGTAAGCCTTATGCATCCTTCTCCACCATAAATAAAAGTTTGAACAAGCAAGGACTGTCTCTATTATAAAGGACCGTCTTAGCTGCAGGGAGGCCTTCATCACTCAGAGCTGTGCCTAAGTTTCCTGCAGAAGGCCTCTCTGAACTCCTGGCACTCAGCCTGTGCTAAGCCGGATTACCCTGCCCCAGACTCATCTCAGGCCCATGCCCCCACCACCAAGTTCTCAACACTTCACAGTTCCCAGTGGCATCTGGGTGCACAGGAGTCTGAGAACCACAGCCTCTGTCCCAACCTGTGCCACTCCTCACCAAGAAACATGGACTGAGGACACTATCTTTAGGTTGGGTTTCATCTCCCCTGAGTGGTGTGATGGTGTCCCACGAGCTGGGCACCTCAATGGGGAGAAAGTAATGTAGGCTAGCACCCCTGCATTTCACCTCCCCAAGCGGTGTCTCATCGGCAACCCTATACTCCAGCTGCAGAGTGAAATACAGAACACATGTCCCCTCTCTCAGAAAGGCTGGCTGTTGCTCATATAGGCTTGTGGCAATGTGTTCAGAGGCTTGCCTGGTACTCACACTGGGGTCTGCACACCGCTCCTGACCATACTTCATACCCGATGGCCTCTGTGTGCCCACAGAGGGGCTGACAGAGACCACAGCAGCCTTTTCTGACTACATCTGGACACCTCACTCTGTTTTCTGGACACCTTGATATCCTCTTCACATTTTTAGCTGAGATACTGGTATTCAGTTGACCCTACCTAGAGAAGAGACATTACAGAAATTTCATCAGATGGGTGACGGGCCTTTCCATGACACACTAGCTAAGATGTTCACTCCGTTTTGGAGATTTTACAGTTAAGTGGGTGTCTTAGTGTTTTACTGCTGTGAACAGACGCCATGACCAAGACAACTCTTATAAGGACAACATTTAATTGGGGCTGGCTTGCAGATTCAGAGGTTCAGTTCATTATCATCATGGCAGGAACATGGCAGCATCCAGGCAAGCATGGTGCTGGAGGAGCTGAGAGTTCTACATCTTGTTCCGAAGGTAAACACAAGACTAACTTTCAGGAAACTAAGAGGAAGCTAGCACTCAAAACCCACCCCCACAGTGACACACTTCCTCCAAGAAGGCCACACCCCCAATAGTGCCACTCCCTGGGCCAAGCATATTCAAACCACCACATTGTGTGTATGATTATCTACTATGTCTGGTTACCCTTAATGTGGGCATCTAGGCACAGAGTGGCCTCAACCCAGAAAAGGTTCCCTCTGAGCCCACTCAGGTGACACTTAAGAGAGGAGTCAAGAATCACCAATGGGGGCACAGAGGCCCCCCACTACCTTCCCAGATGTCCCCAAACTACCAGGACTCAGGCCATTCCATCTCTTTGTCATTTGTGGTTTGCTGCTCAAGACAGGGCCCTAGGATCTAGCCCACTAAGGCACCAGGATCAGGGACTTGACTTTCAGTGACTCATGCTATGCAGAGCACACAGGGCCAGTGTGCAGCAAGGAGCATCTGTGGAGTACAAGGATTCATGTGACCACTGAAGGTGACCAGTGCCTTGCCCCGCTAGTCATCACAAGGGGAAGAAATTAACATACCAGGACAGTAACCTCATGGCCCTGACCTGAGAGGCGGTCTGAAGATAAACTGGTTTCAGGGTCTCTGGGTATCCTCAGAAGTAATAAGTCAAGATGCCCCACAATCCAAGAGCCTTTGGGGATGGCAACATTTTGGCTTGCCAAAGCAAAGAGACAAAGGGCTGGAGAGATGGCCCAGAGGTTAAGAGCACTGGATGCTCTTCCAGAGGTCCTGAGTTTGATTCCCAGCAACTACATGGTGGTTCGTAACCATCTATAATGAGACCTGGTGCCCTCTTCTGGCCTTCAGGTGTACATGCAGGCAGAACACTGTATAAATAAATTTTTTTAAAAAAGCAACGGACAAAGCACAGATGAGAAGCATCCGCAATGCTCCGACTACACACGTGGACTAAGCTGAGTAGGTGTCAGCAAAGGCTGCCCTGTAGGATCAGCAGTGTCCTGGATCCTGCCTCTCTTGAGTTGGCAAGGTTGGAGGCTCATCTCTGGCAAGAGATCCTTCTAGGAGGAGATCATAACGGGTCTGTCAAAGCTGTGGTGTCCAGTTTTCTCTGGCAGCAGAGAGGCTTCGGGATTACGGTCCTGCTGAGTGGCACAGCCATATGGCCAAAGGCAGCAGCAGTCTAGCCCATACCTGGCTAGCCTCCAACATCTTACTGGTCAGAGAGTGAGGGCCACGTTAACCAGGCCGCCTCTGAGGAGAAGACAATCCCAGGATTAGGTGGCACTGTCAGGAGCCCAACACACCCTCTTGGTTTTTTGTGAAGGAGACTTCTGTTAGCTGAGACTATGGGACGTAGTTAGCACCGCAGGGTGCTGTTGTTTATGATCTGATATTCAATATTCAATTAGAAACAATCAAGAAACTGCAGAACTGCTTTAGGTCTCAGATGACACCTCCTCTTTCCTGGTTAGCAGACATCTGATCAGATGGCTATCTCTGGTTCATTGCTCCCCAGATGGAAAGGAAGGGGTTCCACACCTCCACAGAGGCTGTATACCTGGAGAGCTGCATGCCAGGGGTTGCACACCTAGGAGCTGAATGTCTGGAGGTTACATGCCTGCCTGTGCACGATATGACCTCTGCTGTCAGGCCTGCTGTGTGCTGGTCTCTTTCCAGTAGGCTGTTCTGAACAGAACACTCCTTGACCTATGTCAAACGCCAATCTGATATCCCAGCATACCATGTCTTTCTCGAATTGGTCCCAACTCCCAGGGCATGAAACCCTCTGTGTCCCATGCCAACCTAGTGGAGACCAAGGGCATCTCTTAGACATCGTCTTCCCACTTCTGACCTGGCCAGTCCCTGATCCTTTAACAGAAGCCTGGCATGGAACACATCACTTATGGGGTGGCTGGGCTTGTGCTTGCCTCAAGACTGCTCCATGGAACTGAAAGCTTGCACATCATCTCCCTGGGGAGCTGCTCATGTGTATATCCTAAAGCAGCTGACTCATGATCCAGAAACCTGTGTCCTTAAAAAAATAAGAACTATGCCATGGTGCCCAGGTCCTTGGAGAAGCATGGATTCCCAGAGGCCTCTGAGTCAGTTGTGGCAAAGGCTATATAGTTGGTGCTAAAAGGGGCAGGAGGGTGCAGAACCTCAGGACCCTCCTAGAATCACCACAACCCAAGATCTTGCCTATGGCCCTGCCATGTCCACATGTGTTTAGGGTGGATCAGGCCCTTCCCTGCAACAGTTGATGACGTGTGTGATCCGAGAGACCCTCAAAGGCCCTTTGTGACTGCTGGAAGATGCTCAGGTCTCTGGTAGCATGAGGCTGCACTTCTGCAGCCCTTTATGGCTTTGTGAGAGAGGGTGGCCACCAAGGAAGCAAACCACATGCTGTCCACAGCTCTGCTTCATGGAGGGTATCCCATATAACCACTTGCTCTAATCCATGTCCCCTCATTCCCAACTGCTGTCCATGATGGTACCTTTACCAGAACCTGAACCTGTAGACTGTGAGCTTCTGAACCTTTGGTATGTCATTACCGTGATGAAAAGACTCCTGGCTCCAAACTGAAGAGGGAGGCACCAAGGGACCCCAGTGAATGCTGAAACAATGACTTCATGCAGACCTGAGAAATGGAATGTTTTACATACAGATGAAACAACCCTTCTGCCCATGGTGGGCATAATTGCCACAACAGAGTTTGAAATGATAGCCAGAGAGCTCCCAGGAACCCAAGCCAGAGAGTAAAGACTTCCAGAATGAGCTAAGAGAATATCACACAGACACCAGCTCTGCTGTCTCAACCAGTCCTGCTGTGGATAAGCCTGCCACACATCAGCCTGTGAAGCCATCTGGCAAGAAGAATGAACTGAGACAGGCAGAGGGTTAGGGAAGAAGCCGACATTGCAGTTGCTCAGCGTGGGGAACTCCTAGGAAACGGAGGCCGTCCGATGGCCAGGCAAGTCTTCAGGCTGTGCAAAAAAGTCCAGCTGAGTAGTGTTCTGGTCCTACCTCCATAGCTATGACAGGAAGTAGATGTGAAGATAACTCTACCAGAAAAGCACCGCTGCAGCTGGAGGGAAGCCGTATAGGAAACCAGGTCACACTTGGCCCTTGCTGAGGTGACCATCAAGCCTGGTGTGAACATTTCCCCTTGTTATAGTCACTACCAGCCCCAGACTCTCCAGAATCACTCTGCTCTGGACACACACACACACACAGGCATGTGCATATATGCATACAGGTTTATGTACATGAGTCCGTACACACAGATACAGAGGTGTGTGCTTTCAAACACCTAAATGTACACATGCCAGTATGCATATATACATTCATGGCCCCTGCTCCAAGACTTCCAGCTTCTCCAGGACATCCCTCAGTGACTCTGTCAATATGTGATTTTTCTGGTTCTAACTCCCCTGGCTATGCCTGACCACTTAGACTTTCTCCAAAGTGCCACCTTCCAGAGAATGCACTGTGACTGTTGTGCCCACAGCTAGGTGGCTGGGATCTTTTATTAACATCCACAACAGTGCCTGGCATACATTTGGTACTCAGTGAGTGTTTACTGGATGTTGTTTGGGACCAGGAGCCATCAGCTAATGCCACCCATGGTCAGGAATGCAGGGGAGCTGTTGGAAAGCAGGGGCTAGTCACCTCAACAATCTCATACACAGAGCTGAGGACATGCAACCAGGGCCAGTTCAATCCTAGGACCTTGTCATCCTAGGACCACTAGGTGGCCCTTTGTGGGGGGAAGCTGGAAGTCCATAGTTCCCACAGGTCATGTATGAATCAGTCAGAGGATTTCAGGCCCCGGGAGCTCTCCGTGCATGCCCTGTGAGGACTCAAGATGAGCCCAGTGCAACCCCATGAGATGATCGTTTGAGCTAGGATTGGCTTTAATCAGCAACACATTAGAGAGGCTCATGTGATAACAGCTTAATGACTGTTACATGGATAATCTATTTTATTCTCAGCTGGTTCCCGTGGTAATTACATTTCTGTTGTGTTTAATTCATAACTTGATCATTTATTCCAGTTGTGTTGGCCTCGGACTACAGGCTCTTGGGAACTTCCTCAGAAGGAGCTCGGACTGAGTGCCTCCTCTCTGCCTCTGCCTCTGCCTCATCCCTCCCTTCCTCCCTCCCTTCCTCTTTCCCTCTTTCCTTCCCTCCTTTTCTTTTCCTTCCCTTCCTCCTCTCTATAATGGTGGCAGTTGAGGTTGGCTGACCCAGATCAGGGCACATCCTCTCCCATGGTTGAGTGTTTCCTGTACATACTGTACCCTCTAATCACGCAAGGGCCTCATAGGCTCTTTAACTCATGCCTCAGTTTCCCCAATCAAGGCCCTGGCTTCACCAAGGCCTCATTTCTAATAAATGCAGATTTTATTAAATAACCAAAGGCACCCTCATCCTGGTTCGACAGAGAAAGAAATGGCAGAGAGGTTAGTCTGTGGTGGCCACCCATGACACCAGGTGATGCTTGCCAGGCATGTAGCCTCCTCTTGGAGCCTCAATCTTCCAAACACTCTGTTTGTTGTGCTAGTGTGTCTTTAACGCTTGATACCGACATCTTCAAGCAGACTGAGAGCCACCTGCTTCTAACAAACGTAGCTAGTCACCCTCATGCCCCTTCGGGATAGTCTCGGGTACCCCAGATCCTCAGACTGTCACTGAAGTCAAGGGTTCTGATATACACCTCCCACCTTGTCCCCAGGTTCAGCCCCATTCCAGGAGAGCAGTTAAGGAGCCCTCAGTGATTAACTGGCAGCAGCCCAATTGCTGGGCAATTACCACACCTGGAAGTCACTAATTAGGAGCCTGATTAGCCCCAGGCCCCTTTCTCACCCTGTGACCAAGTGAATGTAGATTGTGTCTCATGACCATTGAGGAAACAAAACAAAAACAGTTGTGTTAACTTCTTACCCTCCCCAGAGGCCTCTGTGGACTCCTGCAGAGGGACCAGGGGGCAGCCAAAGAGGACAGGACCTGTCAAAACCGGGTTGAGAGGAAGGGGCTAGCAGGGGTGACTGGGAATGGGTGAGCAGGGAGGGTTTATGGAGGGGCATGCAGGGCTGGAGCAGTCGCTGAGAGGAGCTCTGAGGCAGCTCAGGGCCAGCTCCTTCGCTCCTTTTCGCTTGTCTGAGGCAGGTGGTTTTCTCCTTTTGTCTTGATTGCTCTTAGGAAAGAAGCGAATAAATTCAGAAAGATGTACCACGCAGTTTGTGTCTCGCAAATAGCTCCTTTCTAATTGGATTTTGACCAGGATCATGATAAATGCCCAGAACGCATATTGCCATGAAGGCTCTGCTCTGGAGGAAGCACCAGGTCCCTGATTGAACGGGGATGGTCTGTGACTTGGAGGCTAGGCCTTCATTCACACGGGCTCTGGGTCACCTGAGAAGGGCTCTCCAGATTTTTCCAAGGGTTAGAGTTGACCCTCCCTCCCCCCACCTCCTTCCCTCTTTCTCTTACTCTCATTCCTGCTCCTGCTCCTGCTCCCTCCTTTCCCCTCCCCTCCCCCTCCCTCCTTTCTCTCCAGCCTCCCTTCCCCCCCCCCCCTTCTCCCCCCCCCCCCCCCCCCCCCCCCCCCCCCCAGTCATTTTTCTCCTTCTCTTCTTCCTGTCTGTAGTTATGGAGCCCATAAAAGGGGCCTCTGGTCTTTCCTTTCAGCTCTGTGGCTGAGAAAGTCCTGAGGCCTCCGAGCTAAGGAATTAGGAAGAGAAGTGGGTGGGGGAGTTCTTCCGGGTGGGTGGTGGTTCCTGGTCCAGAGCCTCCCTCTATGGCTGGGTGATCTTGGCCCCCACATCTGGGTAGAACTGGCTCTCTCCTTGCTGAGCCGCCCACAGACTCTTTCTGAGAAAAATGAGCTTTGCATCTCTATAAATCTCCCGCACCCCTGTGCGCAGCTTCCTGGCCAGGATGACAGGTGATGGCTAAATAGCTATTCACGAGACATTATCTCCAAGCACCAGCTCAAATGAGCCTTTTCTCCGCGCGCAGCTGAAACAGGCGCGTCCCTCTGTTTGCCGAGGACAGCAGTCGACCGTGGAGAGGAGTGCAGTCTATTACCCCACTAATACCACAGTTGTGACTGAACGTCATGTTCTACAGCTCCGGAATGACGAAAACTCAGCCATGCTGAAAAGCAGGGAGGGGACACGGGGAGGAAAGGGGAAAGTCTAGTAATGAGAATGAGTCACAAAGAGAGAAAGGGACCACTGGGCAAAAGGGACTCCTCTCCACCCATTCCCTCCACCGAGGAGCCTTCACCAAAGGCTTTTCTCTGTTACCCACAAGCCCCCTGTCCAGTGGTTCTCAACCTGTGGGTCTCGACCCTTTCACAGGGGCTGCCTATGACCACTCGCATGTCAGATATTTGAGCGTTAGGTTTTCTAAGTGTGTCCCTACTATAAGCTGGGTGGCCACAATGCCTCCTCCGTGTAGCCCTGACTCTGCGCATGCCCGTTTATCCCAGTCTCTTACCCATGAGCTTGCTTACCACAGACCTTGCTCAATCTCAATCTCTTGCTACTCACCCTTTATTCCTCTCACCCCTGACCCTGCTCATCTCTAACCACACCCTCCCCTAACTCCATCTGCTTCCCAGGTAAGTTCCGTCTACACACGCGCGTGCGCGCGCGCACACACACACACACACACACACACACTTGAACATGTGCACAAGCATGCTTACAGAGAGAGACAGAGACAAAGACAGAGAGACACAGAGAGACACAGAGAGACAGAGAGACAGAGAGGTCTGCTTCTGTTTCCTTCCTTGTGAGCACACTGGATACCTCTGCATGTAAGCAGAGTAGCTTTGGCTTTGAAGGAAAGCCCAGGGCTCTAAACCCTTGAAGGCCAGGCTCCAACTTCACATGGAGGCTGACCCCAGGGGATGGGAGGAGTAGGGGACTTTGTAACCTCCCTACTCCAGCTGATTGCCAAGGTGCAGCTTGCTGGGTAGCAGCCATGGCCCAGCCACATGGAGGCACCTGGCACACATGGAACCCACAGAACGGTTACAGGGACTTCAGGATCTGGACAGGCTGGGTGCCTGGCTAACAAGAGAAGGACTTATTTTGTGAGAAACTCATTAAATTCTTCAAAGAAACTGCATTAGCACCTATCTCAGCAGGAGCCCAAATCAGTACTTCAGTTCGGAAAGGCAGATTAATCACAAAAGCCCCGGAAGTTAATCTCTCAGCCAGGTGTGGCTGTGTACCCCGAAATACCAGCACTCAGAGGCACAGGCAGAGGATGTTGAGGTCCAGCCAACCTCTGATCTTTCTCTGCATAAATGAGTGTAAGCTTTATGGATGCAAACCAGGCTTTCCACCATCCTTCCTGATTAAGGTGGGCTGTGCTCTCTCTGTGCCTCCTGTCCGTCTCCCGGGCTACACTTCTTCCTTTGCTATCCTGTCTTCTTCCATTGCTTGTGGGTTTGTGTGAAAATCAGAGCTGGAAGAGGTTATCCTACCACCAAGGAGGCCAGACACACAAGTGGATACCTGCAGATCGCTGGATGATGACCCTGTGGCCTCTAGGACTGGGTGAGCGGTGGGTCCCTCTGTGGGATGCGGTAGAAGGGACTTCTAGTCCAGCACTTTGGTCATGTAAGTGCTACACTCACCCATTCTGGGACTGATTCTTTTTCAGAAATGTCCTGGTAGTCTCCAGCCCTTTAAGATGATCTGGAAGGTGGTAGCCACACCTAAAACTCCATGGAGGTTGAGAAGGCAAGACTGCCACCTAACTACTACAGGAGCACTGGTGAGTAGAGAGGATCCTGGCCATTGACATCCCCAAAGCTCGCAGTGTTCTTGCTGATTAGAGAGCTCCAGAGTTTAGAAGGCAGGGGAATGGAAAATAAGGAAAGGCCACAGCTGTGGAGGAGCCAGCCTGACAGGAGCCCTGTGTGAGAAGCTGATATGGAGGAAGAAGGGTTAAAGCAGCAAGCCTCTGAGTGACTTGACTCTATTCCACTCATCTGCAGCTCTGCTAACCCTGACCTCACCTCTTCCATGTGGAGGCCACAACCCTCAGCTGCATGGCTGTACACCTATGCCCCGAAGGACCACCCTTGGATTCCTGGCAGAGCAGCTGGAGTCTCTGGCTGAATTGCGCCTGAGATTGAGGTGATGACCAGTTACCAGTTTGTTCTCCCCTGGGCCGTCCTCCATGTCCCACTTTGCCTCCCTTCCCCCTGTTGCTCCCTGAGCCTCATTCCAGTGTATCACCTTACCTGCCCCTGTCCCATCGGTCTCAGGGTCTGCAGGATCTCATAAGTCCGAGGATCAACATCCTCTTTCGACCACCTCCAGGGAAAAACCAGCTTCAGAGGCATGGCCCGGTGACCCTCTCCCTCCCTGCTCAGGAGATCTGGAGTCCCCACCAGGAGATCAGAGGAACAAAAGACAGCCACAGCCCCGGGCAGAAGGCCCACTCTGCCATGTTCTCAGCTTCCCCATTTACTTCACAGCAGAGGGGCTGTGGGGATATTAACATTCATGTGCGCAGCAGTGAAGCGACAGCAGACAGCAGACGCTTCAGAAAGGATTCCTTGGTAATGAGAAGGCAACACCCTACAGCTTCCAATGCTCTGACTGGTTGTTTCATAGAACCCAAGGTGGAGAAAACAGCTCCATCAATTTGTTTTGGTTTACTGATTGTCCTGTTGACTCTGCTGGTGTTGTGTCAGATTGGTGCGGTGACCCCCAAGGTCCTCTGCCAGCTCCAGCGGTTTCTAGCTGACAGCTAACCTCACTGTGTTCTTCCTATTTATGGTACTGATGGTCCCTGACAAAACGGTGCATAGGCTGTTTCAGAATGGAGTTCAGTAACAGCCTTCCAGGGTTATCCCTCAGCACTGTTGAAGGCCTCAGCACTAGCTGCAGGCAGCTTCTGGCAAAGCCCCAGAAGAGTCAAGTGTTGCACATCCCAGACTGGGATCTCTTGTATGACTTTTTCTGAGGAGACACAGTCAAACATCTACCCACCGCAGACAGAGTACTGGCAACACATGGAAGAAACAGTTCCACTCAAGACTTTCCTAGCGAACCGGTGAATTTTTCTGGATTTATTTATTTATTTAGATTTTTTTTAAAAATTTATTTTATGCTTATGAGTACACTGTAGCTGTCTTCAGACATACCAGAAGATGGTATCAGATCCCATTACAGATGGTTATGAGACACCATGTAGTTGTTAGGAATTGAACTCAGGACCTCTGGAAGAGCAGGCAGTGTTCTTAACCCCTGAGCCATTTCTCTAGCCCTTTTGGGGGTTTCTGACAGGAACATGCATGACTGAGGTATCCACTCTTGAGAAGCCCACAGAGAGCTGCATCCCAGGGCCTTGTTGTACAATATGTGGACAGCTCCATCCTTTTGAAGGATCTTCCCTCCCCAGTCACTATTACTGCTTATATAACCCTGGGCCTTGGGGATCTTGTAAACTTCAGGAGCTTCCAGTGTCTTGTACGTTTTGTTTACTTCCTGAATATTACAGGCCTCCTTCCTCTTTCCAGGGGTTTCAATTTGGAGAAAATCACTAGATAATAAATGTGCTCAGGTCCTCAGGACTGTTCAGCAAGATCTTGTGCACAGATCTGGAAGACTAAAAGCCAGGAGACTGTAGTACTAGATGCAGTCCTTGCTACTGTGTCTGTGAGATGCCCTTCACAGGCTTACATGTTTGAACACTGTCTCTAAGCTGGAGGTACTTACCGTTCAGAGAGATTGTGGAATCTTTGGGTAATAGGGCCTAGCAGCCTAGTAGGGCAGCTACTGGGGCAGACCTTGTGGGTTCCAACCCTACTCTGCATCTAGTCTCAACTCTGTTTTCTGTTTGTTGGCAGATGAGAGACTGCCACTACCTTGGGTGGATCTCGTCCTGCTATTATGGTGGACTACATCATGAACTATGAGCCAAAATAAACCCTTCCTCCTTTAAGTTGCTACTGTCAGATGTTTGGTCACAGCAATGAGAAAAGTTAACTAATACTGTCCTCATAATCCTCTTCAAGTAGCATGCCCATGCAGTGGTAGCATGTTGTGGAGGGTTGCATGCCTGTGCAGTGGTGGCCTGCAGTTGGGGAGCTGCATGCCCATGCAGTGGTGGCCTGCAGTTGGGGAGCTGCATGCCCATGCAGTGGTGGCCTGCAGTTGGGGAG
>JANHMN010000002.1:237881674-237920110 GCA_030674055.1 Rhabdomys pumilio
AGTTGGGGAGCTGCATGCCCATGCAGTGGTGGCCTGCAGTTGGGGAGATCCATCCCCGTGCAGTGGTGGCCTGCAGTTGGGGAGCTACATGCCTGTGCACTGGTGGCTGTTGGGGAGCTGACACAGGAAGAAGCAAATTTCCTCCGTTCTGCTCTCATGCACCCAGTACAGCTCAGGAACAATCATCTCAGTTATCCAGCCTCAGAATTTCCAGAGAAAAAGAGAAATTATTCACGTGTGACACTGTCAAGATTCTCCAGCTGGTTGTGGACTGCCGGTCACGAGCTTGCTCCTGCCCTTTCCCCTTTCTTCTGTTCACGGTCTCGTGGTTGTAGTAGAAGCCTCAGGAGTTGCCATCCAAGGTGTCCCATCTGTGCTCAAGCACACACAGCCACCATGTCAGATGCCAGAGAGGGGAACCAGAGTCAGACCATCTCAAAGAAAAATGAGAGCAGGGCAGAACACAGGTGCCATGGGACTCAGAACTTAGAGCACTGCCATCAATGCTCCAGGCTTCTTGCTACTCCAACTCTTCCCTGGGCTACCAGAAACCCACTTACCAATCAGTGAGAATGGCCTGTTCACCTGGCAAGCACAGCGGGAGAATCCCACATGTCTAGTGCCATGGATGGTGCCTGTGAACCTGGATCATTCCTGAGGTGTTTCTAACTGCCTAGCATGAAAGAATGAAGAGATCCAGTCTACTCTAGGCCCCACAGGCCTGGCTATAAGGAACAGAAACCCTGGGACTCCACAGAAGGAACAGGGTAAGTCTCAAAGGGGAGCTTTTCTTGTCTGGATAAGCAGAGGAGCACTTCTGGCATGTAGTGAAGGTTAACAAAGGGTTAGTGGGCTCCCCCGACCCCAACCCCGCTTCCAAGAGCGTTTGGGAAGAGACTACATATTTATCATGAACCTGCAAGATGACTCAGAGGATAAAGGTACCAAGCTGCTAAACCAGACGGTCTGTGATCATCTCCCCTGATCCTACATTTGTGGATGCAAAGTACCAACTCCCCACACACATTATGGTATGTGCGCAAACACACACACACACCACACAAATAAGTCAGCACTCTACCACTGAACAACATCCCTGGTACTCCAAGGCTTCTTCAAAGGAAAAGTAAACATCACACCACCTCCGTTTGGCACTGTGCTCATTCTAGATGAGCAAACATCTATCAAAACATCACATTGAGAACATGCAGACGGAGGGAGAAGGGAGAGAAGGTGAGCCTCCAAGGGCTTAGATTCCAGCAAGATTCCCACTAGATTCCTGCCATTGTAATGATTATGGTGTTTGAGTCTCCCAGGCCAGCCCTTGTAAAGGAAGGCTAGCCCTTGTTGGAGGGAAGAGGTGCGATTTCTATGGGCATCATAATCTGATTTTGTTTTAACTGCTCATTTATTTGGGAACACAGTTTTCTTAAGTGCACTAATGTTCCTTTCCCCCTCCATGGTGATATTTTTAAGAGCCAGATTGCAGAGCCGTGCGGTGCAGAGCCTTGCGGGTTCGCTCAGAGATTTCTGAGGGAAACAGGCAGCCAGCACCAGCATCTGCTGCTCCCCCAGAGAAGGGAGGGGGGCAATAAAGTCTGACAAACCCAGGCTTTTTGGACATGTAACTATCCAGCCCCTTGCTCCACTGGGTTGGATTCTTCCTGAGTCCAGAACCAAGAGAGATCCATCTTGCACCTCGGCACTGCAAGTGGCTCCCTGTTTATCCCCGCACTGGGAGATGGACAAACGGATGAGATGAAGAATGTACAGACATAGAAGCTCCTGCTGGCTTGAACCACTCAGTTAGAAGATATTTATCACCAACCACGCAAAGATCTAGCAGTAGCTCAATAGCCCCTCTAAGACTGTCACTGAGGGGATCATCTGTCTTCAACAAAGAACTGAGCAAGACGCAGAGAAGCAGCAACAAGCAGATAGGTTTTTACTAAATGTGAAAGCAGACCATATGCTCCATAGAGTGGGAGCTGTACAAACAAGGGAGCCTCAGGAATCACAAGTCATCTCTGGGCCCAGGGACTTGCAATAACACAGGGAAGAGAGTGGGTCCATGAAGCTACCTTGACTAAGGTAGGTGACTGGCATCCGTGGATTACATCACATCGTATTTACTGTGCATAGACCACCCCACTATCCCGTGTTATAATCATCCTTTCCTTAGTGTACACGTGAGTCTCAAGGGGAATTCCTCCCTGGGTTTCCTGGCTGTGGTTGGATTTATTTGTTTGCTGGAGGGAATTTGTACAGTTCAAGGGGCAATCTGACAGAGTGCAGGGGGAGGTTTTTTAAAATTATTTTGGGTTGTTTGTTTGTTTGTTTTTAGTTTACTTTTTGAGACAGGGTTTCTCTGTGTAGCCCTGTCTGTCCTGGGACTCATTCTGTAGACCAGGCTGGCCTCGAACTCAGAATGCCTCTGCCTCCCAAGTGCTTTTAAAGGCGTGTGTCACCACCACCCGCCCAGTGGTTGTTTATTTTTCAAAACAGAGTTTCTCTATGTAGTGCTAGGCTGTCCTAGAACTCACTCTGTAGACCAGGTTGACCTAGAGTGCAGGGATTAAATGTGTGTACTACTCCCACCCCACAGGAAGTCTTTTCCAATGGCTGGGTCCTGGGATTAACGTTCATCTGATTCTTAGTCATGTTGGTCTGACCCTTCCTTTCTGCCTCAAGCCCATCCTGGTTGACGCTGGCCTCTTCACAGCTTTGACCCCATTGATATACATATTTTTGAGTTTGTGTGCTTGGCCACCTTTGGCAGAGAGTCCTCTAACGTTGCTGGGTTCTTTGATGTTTCTTTGATTAGTTGGTTGGTTGTTTTTGTGAGACTGCTTTGGTGGGCTCTGGGATCTTGGCACCCTTCTGCCTCAGTCTTTCAAGTGCTGGGGCTCTTTAAAGAGAGTGCTTCTATACCTCTCAAGTGCTGGAATCATATAGCCTAGAGCTTCTATACTTATCTTCTTGTGTGTGTTTGAAACCCATCCCACCAGACTACCTGCCACTCTTCACTGTTGTAGCCCTGAGATGGTCTCCCGGGAGCAGTTCCAGTTCCTAAGGTAGCCTGTGTGAGAGCAGGCCAGTCTCAAGGAGGGATAAAAACAAACAAACAAACAAACAAACAAGCAAACAAAAAATGGACAGGTTAGGCGGGGCCAGCGGGGGAACAGAAGCAGATGAAGCCCTATCTCTGTTTGGCCTAGAGTATAAACTACAGCTCAGAGATTGTTCCATCTTGAGGGACAGGACTGGACTTTTGACCCATCCTACAAAAGTTATTCAGGGACTCATCAGCCTGGAGCGACAGACTCCAACCAACTTCAACCAGTACCTGGGCAGGGTGGGGTGACTCTAAGGACAGTCTTGTTGGGGTCTTGGCTGTAGCTCTTTGCACTGTGCTGGCAGAAACCGCCCCCATACACACACACACACACACACACACACACACACACACACACTACTGACCTCTAGATACAGTGACCTGTGAGGATGGAGAGCCTCAGTCGCCTGCCACACAGCACACTTGCTCATGAGTGGGATGCATGTCTCCTGTTACAGACATGGATCTGGGGACAGGGCAATCGATAATCTTCCCATCATCTTATATAAGTACAGGGAAAAGGAAAAAAAAAAGATTGGACAGAGACACAGTAATGGGAAGGATGATATTTTAAAATTTATTTATTGTATGTATTTTATGAGTGCCTTGTCTTGCATGTATACTTGCACACCAGAAGACCATCAGATCCCAGTACAGATGGTTGTGAGCCGCCACGGGGTTGCTGGAAATTGAACTCAGGAATTCTGGAAGAGCAGATAGTGCTCTTAATCGCCAAGCCTGGAAGATAGTTTATTAAGGGAGAAAAACATTTTTAACTTGGAAATGGGTCTGAGCTAGAGAGAGGCCAAGGCTCCAGAGAGGCTGGGTGCCAGGACCATGTGATCTTTCTATGAGCATATCTGAGAATATGAGATATTCATAGGAATATCTATGAGAATAATATTTGCATATTACTCATGTTTTCTCAGATGCCCTATTTTGTCCAATCCCTAATTATAGGATTATTTCCCAAATAAAAATGTTCCAGTTACTCAGGATGTCACAAAAGTCAAGACTCTGTGGAAAACTGGGACCAAAGTTCAAATTTCAGATCAAAGGCTCTCCTAGTGTCTTCATCACTTGAGAAGTTACAAGGGACTTAGGAGTTCTATGCCAGGTCTCTAGGTCGCTAGAGACCAAACCCAGGTTTCTTACTGTGTCACAATGCCGTGATGTGTTGATGTGATAGAATATTTTTGGCTTACAGTTTGGGAGAGTACAGCCCATCATAGTCGGGAAGCCATGCAGAATTCACAGCACCCAGTAGCTGCTTGCTACGTGGCTCTGAACTTGGCCTGAAACCTGCAAAGCTTGAACCCTCAAACTTCTTCCAGCCCCCTCAAACCCAGAAGAAATCTCCCAAAAAGAACTACACCCTAATGTTCCACAACCTCCCGAAACACAACCATTGTCTGGGGATGATGTGTTCAAACACAGGAGCCTGTGGGGATATTTCACATGTAGACCATAATGGATGGGTGTCCTGGATGGCAGGGGTGGGTTACAGTCACAAAGCCCCTTAAGGTGAAGCTCCTCCTCATTGTACTCAGGTGCTGGAGGAGTCAGGAGGGTGGGGGAGCATGTCAGTGTGCAAAGTGTTGCAGCTGGCACTGCTGGTCCAGGGTCAGGATAGGCTGAGTGTTGGCAGGGTAATCAACAATAGGCAGAGATAGAATCACAGCCATGCTTCTCTTGAAGCAGCCCATTACTTCTGGAGATAAGAATATGACAAGCAGACACTGTAAACTCCCAACTGTTGGGCTAAGCTGTTTCACTGTGCAGCCTGAGCCATATCTGAAGACTAAGGTGCCTTGGCAAATCTGGGCATTCTGAAGCACACTGCAGATGTGTGAGGTGACTTGTTAGTGGTGACAAGTAGACCCTTGTAACTCTGAAGCCTGACCCCCAAGAGACTCCCAGGAAGGAAAAACCAAAGAAGTAAGTACAGGGCTCCCAAGAATCCTCTTTGACAAGCCACAATTTCCCTTATTGTTTTTAGAAGCAGCCATTTCGATGAGAAAGTTCCAGGAGTTTGTCAAATGACATGTCTATTCACTTAGAGTCACATATTTGACCATGGCTTAGCAAACATATCTCGTGGTTTTCTCTTATCAGTGTCTAGTGAATTCTTCTCTGTCCACATGCCAGAGAGTCTATTTGGTATTTCCCTTCCATAGAAAGACTGAGGTGTGGCAGGCCACACTATCTGCCCCAGGCTTTAGTCACAGATAGTAGTGTGGGTGACTGGGCCCAGAGCTCAGCCCAGTTCCCAGCCATTTCATATTGGATTTACTCTTAGGATAGAGCTCTCTAGGTCCTGTACACTCACGGAGGGAGCAAGATTCACCTCTTGGAGGTTTGTCCAAAGTGTAAGAACGCTGTGGGTACACCGACTTGTGGTCTCATATTGGAAATGGTAACAGGCAAATGTTCAAATGGGGTGAAATGGAAACATTGAGAGATGTTTCCAATGTATCCAATGATGGATACATTGTGAGATTCTGTCAATATTGCGGGTCTGACCCAGTTCCAGTGTGGAAGGATTAGTCCTTATCTACATAACTGCTACAGTGTCACAGCTTAGCTTATCCATGCAGTTGCTGCAGTGCACCAGTACCAGAATAACCTACGAGCCAGCCAGCTGGGCTCTAAGGACCTCATCTGGCCTGGCTTCCCTGGAATCAGCAGCATGGGAAGATGCACTGGGACTGATGGCATTGATACACAGAACCAACCCCCCCTAGAGAAAGAACTGTCTGGAGCAGACTCCTGGGTGATGGCTGGAAACCTCCTCTTCCCCAATGTCCTATCTGATAAGCTGATCCTGGTGTGCCTGGAGTGCTGGACTCTGCTCCAGTGACCCAAAGACCTGTCTATGTTATGGTGACCTTGCTTTTCTGTATGTGAAGATTAACATGTGTTATTTGTCCCCAAAGTCCCTAGCTATTTAACAAGTGACAGTTGTGACTGGGATTCCTGGACCACAAAGATAATCCTATTTTAACTATCAGGCAGAACCTACTACCTGGAACACACACAATGTTGAGTCCTGGCAGGATTTACATCTTATACACAGCCAAGGCTACATCCACCTTCCCCACCCCCAGTCCCCAGACAAGCCCAGCTGGCCCCTGCAATGGGTATTTTGGGTAGTGAATAAGGATCAAGGGGGGAATTAAAGAACCTGGCCAGACATCTTCAGACCTTTCTATTCTTCCCCTGGAAGACATGGGAAGAGGCTGCCTGCAGGGCTTAGCACCTGCACGTTATTTTTAGGGAAAGTTTTACACTCAATTATCCATGTTAACTCAACATAATTCATCCTCTGAAAAGAAAACATGCAAAAACTAGACATACCAGCCCCTGAGCATTGCTTAGGTCAGGCTGGGTCAGCAGAGACCCCAGTGGGTGTCCTTTAAGGTGGGAGACAGTGTCCTTTGCGTGGGGCTGCCATGTTGTGCCAAGAACAGATGCCTGGCACCTTCATTTTTTTTTTCAGCCCAGGGGATGGAACTCAGAGCTCCTGCATGCCAGACAAGGGCTCTATCACTGAGCCATACCCAGCAGGGCAACCCCTGCTCACCTGTCCCACTCTGTCAGGCTCTTTGCCTCCCATGAGACTCAGTTTATCCTGAGAACAGACTTAGATCCCCCCTCTCATCATCCTGAGACCTCCAAACATCTTAGTCCCACAGAAGATAGAGAATTAAACTGTTAAATTATAGGACTGTTGAATTACTGTTAAATTAAATGTCTCTTGGGACATTCTGGAACAAGTGACCAAAACTCAACTCAAACCATCGTGAGAGAAACAGGGCTCATGTAACCATAAAGTCCAAGGGATCAGCTAGACAGGACAGGGCAAGCACCTGGTCTGGGAAGCTTCAGTTTCATTTCACCCCACACATGGTCCCAGGAGATAAGAATCTCAAAGACCTAGGGGTACCATGATGATTAGGGATCCTGGGGAGAAAGGAGTCCCAGGAAGACATGTGGTTGAAAACCACAGGGTCTCCACAGTGATCTAAACATCCCTCCCCTCCAAATTATATATGAAAACCCCAAGAAGATAGTGTCGGGGGAGCATTCTTTGCAGGGTGATTAGATTGGGAGGGTTCACCTCATGCCAAACACTAATGCTCCTACACAAACACACTTATAAAACCCCTGATCCCTCCTACTAAGTGAGGACCCCTCACTGGACATAAAATCTATCTTGCCCTTAGGCTTGCAGCATCTATAAGCCATCCAGCTTCTAATCTTGTGTTATGGTTCATATGGGCTAAGATAGATTCCTCCTCTCCCCTGTTGGAATGTTTGTCTTATGACTGCCACTACAAACAGATGTCACCCATGGTAGCCAAAGAAGAAAGAGATGCTTGAAAGTGTATATACCCTTTCCACATATCCTTGACCAGCAGTAAGCTGGCACACCCGGACAAGAAATGGGGAATTTGCTGAGCCACTGTGAAGTGGATGAAGGATTTAAAGCCCCACTGACTCTACATGGCCTTAACCTCGACAGACACTAGCTTTCACCATTGTGTGGATTGGATCAGCACCAGGTCAAAGCCCAGTCACCTCCCACCTACCTCTGGGCATCCAACAGGTACTGCCACTTGGATGCTAGCTTCCTCTGTCTCTGTCCCTGTCAGGACTGGTCCTTGGAGCTTCCTACCCCCTCCCTGTACCCATCCCTGGTCCTCTCAACCACCAGCATGGCCTGGAGCTGACAAGGGGATGTTTTCTGTATCTAGCCATCCTGAGGCTTTCTCCTAGGAAGTGAAACAAGACTGATCAGCCCTCCAGGATGGACAGTGGCAAGGGCAGGGTGAGCCCTGAGCCCCCACTGGCCACTTGCCCATGATCTACTCACCAGAAAGGCTGAGGGAAGAAAATTGGGGCACTTGGGGCTCACCATTGCTCTTCTGTGTAATCAGCATAGGAGGGCTCAGGGGAGCATCCCTCCTGTTACATTCTACCCTAGCAATGTCCTTCCCCATCCCAGCTACCCTCCCATCCAAGCACATCCCCAGCCACATCCCACAGCAGCACTGGTACTCTTCTGCCAATGGCTTTTTCCTGTTCCCCCCACTCACCGTGGCACTCCTGCTGAAGACCCCCACTCAGCCCAAGACGAGGAGGGGCCAAGAAGAAGAGTGTTGTGTGTATACAGTTGATTCCATCAGCTCCATCAGAATCTTCCATTGTTGGCGGCAGCGGCAGGTGTTCGCCTGATCCTCCTACCTCAGCCTTCTGTGCAGCACTCCCAGCTTCAAAGCTTCTTTAGGAGTTTCAGTCTGACTGGAGCGCATGCCGCATGCCGAGTGCTTGCCGGGCAAGAACCCTGTGCGCTTGCTTTACAATAGTGTCTGTTTCTTTTCTCCCTGGAGCAAACTTCCCACAGATGCACCTGCTCCTTTGTAACTCTACAGTAACAGCCCTGAATAGACCTCCCTGGTCCAGAACCAGGATGTTAGTGAATCTGGTCCCTTCTGGAGGCCCCATCTGCTCCCACAGTGGTTGATGGATGTGGCTTCCACAGCTGCCTTTTCCCTGTTCTGCCCTCTCTTCCCAACATAGAAACCCTTGTTTTTTGTTTGTTTGTTTTAGGGTTTGTTTGGGGGAGTGGTTTTGTTTTATTTTTGGTTTTTTTGGGGGGAGGCTTGTTGGATTTTTGCTTTTGTTTTTGCTTTTTTTGTTTTGTTTTTTTTGTTGTTGTTGTTGCTGTTTCTGACAACCCTGTATAAAGTCTTATGCTAAGGCAGTTAGCGAGCAGCTGACTCACAGGTCTTCTGGGTGTCTGGAGCCCATCATTTCCCTGACCACATTCATTGCACTGTCCTGAGCTAGTAGGGTGTTCATGAACACCAGGCAGTTGGCACTGCTACTTTGCAGATAAAGGAAACTGTGGCTCCGGGAAACCTAGAGATACCCAGTGGAGGGAGCCAAGACTGAAGCCACTAGGTCAGATCCTGACCACTTTGCCTGACCAAGTAGAGCAGGCTTGCCCAGGAGGCAGTGCCAGCTTTAAATGGTGAGGGTCCCCAAGCTCCGGCCAAGGGGAAACACTCACTCCAAAACAGTAGAAAAAGCAAAGGAGGGCAGATATGGTGTTTCATCCTTGTAATTCTAAGAATGCTAAGGCAGGAGGATTACCTCCAGTTCAAGCTCCACTTCATTTACATGATAAAAGACCTTGTCTGAAATAAAAATACACAAAGCAAGAACTTAAGTATCTGCAGATGGTGCAGATGACCAAAGGGGAGGGCTCCTCTCCCTCTTCACTCTTGCTATTGTTATGGGCAAAGCCAGTGCCCGGCCCTAATGGAAGGGGGTGGGGCAAAGCAGCAGGGTCTCTAAGCAGGGAAAGGCCTGGATCTACCAACCAAGACCCTAGAAAACCCCGGGCTGAAGGCTTAGCATGGAGCATCCGTGTGTGCATATAGGCAGTTCACAGGAAGACAGGAGTGCTGAGGGGCCTGGACACTGGAAACACAGCAATCACGGATCCTTGAGTTTAGGGGACAGAGATGTCACAGAGCCTGAGAGGTCAAAGGAGCCAGTCAGTCTTGGGTGCTCCCTTAACACAAGCCCTGATTAGTAGTGGGGAAGGGCAGGTATCCACTGCACACTCCAGTCAGGCCTTGGGAAACATGTGCTGATGATGGCAGCCACCAAGCAGAGCAGAAACACATGATTTAAATGGGCCTGTTTCAGGCAGTGAGGGCTGGCTGAATGTCCTCAGGTTTGGACTAGAAGGTTCTGGGTGTTTTAGCCACAGGAAATGAAGAATCTCTGGGTTTCTTGCATTGTAGGAGAGCTGAGGACTGCCCTGTGTAAAAACCAGGGATGAGAAGGAAAGAGCAAGGGGGTAAACTATTAGGTCTTCAGGATGGGGGTACCAGTACTTTGCGTGCAGTTCCCCGTAGCCTCTCTGAGCTAGCATCCCTGCCTGCTTAGTTCTGAAAGGTCTCTGGATTACAGCTTTAGAATCAGGATGAGGCAGTCAAAATGACTCTCACTGCTCGATAGCCCATTCCAAATGACTTCAGACATGCAGGGAGAGTGACTTTTGGATATGTGCATAGGATAGCCACAGCAACATCCTGGGAAAGAGTCCCCCCGCCCCAGGGGGGAAGAGAAAGAGGGTATAGCATCTCCTTGCCTGGCTTCTCTAGCTGGCCTGAACAAGTGCTTTGTGAATGCTGGTGTTTCCTCAGAGTGATATTCTGTGTTATTTGAAGAGTGTATACTCACTGTAAGACACTCTCAGTGGCTTCACAGGGACAACACCTTTTGTACTATACACATGGGGAAAGCAAGGTCCAGTGGATTTATTTACCTTGTTGGAGCCAATTGACAGGTCAAGCTAGAGCTAGGACTCCAGATCTCTTGGATACAAATCTCACGACACCCTGCCCACTGCCAGTAACACTCTATACCCTGTGACCCTGTGGTAGCATGTCTCTTGTAGTCACACAGTGAGCTCTCAGCAGTCACTCCACTTCCTCTCCTGGTTCCTACCCCAGAATATAGCTTGTGACTCCAGAGAGCTGGCCAAGGCAGAAGGGTGATCTGGGAATTTGAAAAACAAGGGTGACCATTTTACAGCTTGAAGGACCTGGACCTGAACCTTGGGAATCTGCCAGAAACCCCCAGAGATGCTGTGAGCATTACCAGACCCCAGGGAGAGGCGGTAGCTACTCCCCACACGCTGTGAGTATTGCCAGACTTCAGAGAGAAGCAGTGGCTCTATTTTTAAGATTCCTCCTTGGAAGGCAGCAGGCCTTGGAACACATGCAGTTCTAAACTGTGAGATGGAGCATACAACTCAACTCTTCAGAGTATTCACAAAGACTATTCTCAGTGTCTACATGCATTTATACCCCACCCACCCACAGCCACACAGGACACCAAATAATAACGATAAACATAACCCAGGTAAGGTATACATACCCACAATGCCAGTACTTGAGAGGCGGAGGTAGGAAGATTCTGAGTTCAAGGCCAGCTTCAGCATCTTTAAGAGACTCTGTCTCAAAAATAGAAAATAGGAGCCAGAGAGATTTCTCAGATGGTGAAGACACTTGCCATGGAACCAGACAACTTGAGTCTGATCTACAGGACCTACATACTGGAAAGTGAGAACTAACTCCCAGAAGTTGTCCTCTGATCTGTGTGTGCAGGCGCACGCACACACACACACACACACACACACACACACACACAGTGTATGTAGCACACTTGTACCTGCATAAATACATATACACAGTATCACACATGTGCCTGCACAAATATGTGCACACACGCGCATGTGCGCACACACATACACACACACTGTGTCACCCATTTGCCTGCACAAATATAAACACGACACACACAGTGTCACACATGTGCCTGCGTGATACACACACACACACAGAGTGTAGCACACTTGTACCTGCATAAATACATATACACAGTATCATATATGTGCCTGCACAAATATGTGCACACATGCATGCACACACACACACTCACAGTGTCACCCATGTGCCTGCACAAATATAAACACGTACACACACAGTGTCACACACTGCATGAATACACAAACACACACACACACACACACACACACACACACACACACGCTCACTCAAATAATAAATAAATAAAATGTTGACCAGGAATAGTGACACACACCTTTGACCCGAGCAGAAGAAAACAGAGACAGATAGATCTCTATGACTCCAAGACCCGTTTGCTCTACAAAGTGAGATCTAGACCAGCAAGGTTACACAGTGAGTCTGTGTCTCAGGACAGCAAAAATATAATAAAAAAATTTAACAAAGATAAATATATGAATGGATTAGAGGTGTGGCTCAGTGATAGAGTACTTGCCTAGCACGTTCAAGGTCCTGGGTTCAATTCCCCAGCCCTTCAAAAGCAGAAAAGAAGCAAAGTAAATAAATAAGTGACTGCCATGTTAAGTGTTTGAGCTTTAGAGGTTTCTTAGAAACCGAAAGCAAAAAAAAAAAAAAAAAAAAAAAACCAAAAAAAAAAAATCTATGTGATATGATTGTAAATGTATTTATCTTTTTAAAAGAATTCTTTTCTTTTTAATTATGCATATCGGGGTGGGGGTATGTGCACATGAGTCAGACACCAGTGGAGGCCAGAAAGAGGGCGTCAGGTCCTATGGAGCTGGAGTTACAAACCATCTTCTGTGGTACTTAGGAACCAAGCTCCAGGCCTCTGCAGTTAACAATGAGCCATCTCTTTAACTTTTTGAACTCATTAAGAAGCCTTCTATCCTAATAGTGGTCTAAGGGGCCAGAAAAAGGAGGCATGGAATACGAGCAGACATGGCCTCCTTTTACTGGGGCCTGTTAGACACAATGAGTAGGTGGCACCGCTGTTGTCTGTGTCTGTGAGCAGTGCCGGAGGTCATGGGGTCAGTCATCAAACCACATAAACAAAGATATCAGCTCCTAGGAAGGCGCCTGCCGCAGCCTTTCATGGGTGGCTCTTTGAACTTGGCTTTCACACGAAGATAATAGCTTAAAATTCCACATAATGATGGGACTCAGCCTTACCCATATCACACAAAGGATCTAGGAGGCTGAAATCATCCTGTATTCTAGCTCTCTGGAAACCCAGACCCTGCTGCAGAGGAGATGGGTCAGCTCTGTCCCTGGAAGTGCGTCCAGACCAGGAGCAGCTGGGACTCCCCCACAGCCCACCCAGGTTTTCTGATCCCAACACATGTTTCCAGAGCTTTGCTTGCCCATAGCTATGTGGTGTTTCAATCTGTGGCTGTGCACCTTGAGCCATTGCTGTTATAGCTGGGTCACCTATGCACACATCTGGATCCAGGCTTGACTCTCGTACAAGGTGTTCAATGACACATTATTTAGAGAGGAATCCTGTTGGGAAGTACGGATTGAAGATGGAAACACACAATTAAAGGTTCCACGTGAGCCTTCCTGGCTCAGAGCACAAAGAATAATCTAGAATAATAATAATAATAATAATAATAATAATAATAATAATAATCCGGAGTCGGGGCTCCTGGAGAGCCCCTGTGAGAGCCTGAACCATCTTTATGCACATCTAGGGCTTCTGGATGGTATTTTCCTAGCTTGTTTTAAACAAATACCTTGTCATAATGTGTGTGCTAAGTTGCCATTTATGATTTTTTTTTTAAAGCTTTGACACTATCGGAAAAGAAAGCTTTGGAGACACAAGGCTGGCTTAGCCAAAAGGTCAGGACTAGAAAACTAAACATGAACTCAAGCTGCCTTTGAGATGGCCTCTCCCACATGGCTGCAGCTCCTGCTGCCAAACGGATCTTCCTGTGGCCACCGGCTAGGACCCTCCTCTGGGGAAACCCCTGATGGAGGAGGCCAGATGGCACTGTTGGTGGTTGGGTCTGGGTGAAACCACAGGGGAGTGAGATGTGGGATCTATATAGCCTAGTGCTACTTCTTCCTAACCATGACATGACCAGCAGGCTGTCCCCGCTCCTTCTAACCTCTCCTCAACCCTCCCCAACTCTCTAATCCCTCCCCATGCTCATTCCATTGGAGTACTGAGTCTATAGGAGAACAAATCTATTCTCATCTGGGGCAGTTTTTAAGCCCACCTTACTTAAAGTCGATGGGGAATCAACCAGAACCCATGAGGGCAGATTTTGAGTTCCCTTCCACAAAGGAAGAAAACGAGGCTTGCCCAACTATTAAAGGCCTGTTCAACCCCTCCACCCTCAGCCTGCTGTACTGGTTTTTAATAAGGGGGCACAGTTGTTTCCTTTGAAAACCAAGTGTTTTAAGCACTGCTTTTCATGTGCTAAGATTCTGTGGTGAGCACCAGCTTTTGTCTGAGCAGACACTCTCTAAACAGGTTGAAAGCTGAGGTCTGAGGGTCTGTCTCCCTGCTGTCCCCGCTAGCTGAGCAGGGAGTCTCTGGTCATGTCAAGATCCCTGGTCTGGGTCAAAGTCTCACCCACTTCTCTCATCACCATCTCTCTCCCCATAGTCCACTAAGGATCCCCAGTTCCAGCGCAGCAGGTACACCAGCCGGATCCATGCAGGGACAAGCAATCCCTGAGTTTTCCTTCCCTCCTGCCCTGGGACTCCCCAGGAACCAGTAAGTTTTCTGGAGGAAGAGGGCAGTAGAAGGGCCAAGTGGGGAAATAGAGGCAAGGGCCCTGGGGCAAGCAAGATGGCAGCAAGCCTGGAAGCTCTTGCTAGGGCCCCTGCCAAGGAGGACTAGATGAAAAGACCTTTGTTCCCTAGGTTCCTGACTGGGGCAGGGTCCCCTGGGAAAAGCTGAGCTGGGCCGAGTGCACAGGCTGCAGGGTTTCCTACAAGGACAGACGCGGCTCTGTGTCACACACAAACCTGCCCTGCCCCTCTGAAACACTACAGGGCACCAACTCTGAGAGTCACTGCTGGTGACCAAATCCAGGTGACTACAAGAGGGTAGAGGGTCCTATCATACCCAAATACAGCATTAGACCGTTGGATTGCCCGGGCCTGCGTGGAGAGCTCTGCCTTCCTGATCTGTGCTTTCCTCACCCGACCCTTCACAGGCTAGAGGGCCCCCCTGGGTGCTTCTGGCACCCCGCAGGCACCCAGAAGGGAGGAGACAGCTGTACAAAGGCCCTGCCATACCAGCAGGGTGCCGCCTTCTTCTCCGCCTTCCCCTCATGTCCCTAAGGGAGCTGAAGGCGACTAAGGGTAGCTTCCTTTGGAGGGTGGAGAAGTTGGGACCAACGATCGGAAAGAGAAGACTGCGTTGCCCTGGAAAGGTTGAAAGGAAAGATCCAATATCCCCTTATTCTCCCTCACCCTGTAGGGAATCCTGATTCCTGGGGGACTCAACCTAGCCCAGGTGCTCCCCGGGAGCGTGCAGGGACAACCGTCAGCCAGTATCCGGGTGGGGAGGGGACAGTGGCTGTGGCGTCTCTGACTCTCCAACACCCACCCTCCTCCACTGCTGGGCGCGCCGCGCAGCCGCCAGCTCCGTGGAAGCGCGAGGAGCCCGGCAGGCTCCGGCGCAGCAGGAGGTGTGCGAAGTCGGGTGCGGGAAGAGCTCCAAGCAGAAGAGGGAGAACGAGGGTGTGCACGCTGGGTAGCCGTGCGTGCGCTCCGCTCTGCGCCACAGGCTCGCCCAACGAAGCACAAGCCATCAGGGTCGTGGTCCTGAGGACATTGCTGTCACCCAAGAGTGCAGAGAACCAACCACAGAATCTGGAGGTCGGTAGCAACCCCGATCTAGGCAGACTCGGGGCTAGGGGGGTGCGGAGGAAGAGCGGAACCGGAACGCAGATCCCAGACTCTGGAGGAGAAAAAAGAGTAGATCCCTGAGCCGGCACGTCGCGAGCCCCAGAGCTCCCCTGGATAGCGCGCTTCGCCGCTGGACGGCACGCCCCCCTTAGCTTCCGCACCCTGTCCTCTGGGCACCTCCTCATCTGCCCCTGGAGGGACTTTCACCTGCAAAAGTGCAGGACAAAGCCGCGTACCCGGCGCCCACCATGCACCTCAACGGCTCCGTGCCGCAGGGCGACCCTAGTGAACCCGGTGCCCAGCCCTTCCCGCGGCCACAGTTTGGACTGGAGGCGATGCTCCTGGCGCTCGGCTTGGGCAATGGTTCTGGCAATACCTCGGAATCCGTCCTGGCAGCGCCCAACAGCGACCTGGACGTGAACACGGACATTTATTCCAAGGTGCTGGTGACCGCTGTATACCTGGCACTCTTTGTGGTGGGCACTGTGGGCAATTCGGTGACAGCCTTCACCCTAGCGCGGAAGAAGTCGCTGCAGAGCCTGCAGAGCACGGTGCATTATCACCTGGGCAGCCTGGCACTGTCTGACCTGCTCATTTTGCTGTTGGCCATGCCTGTGGAGCTATACAACTTCATCTGGGTGCACCATCCCTGGGCCTTTGGGGATGCTGGCTGCCGTGGCTACTATTTCCTGCGTGATGCCTGTACCTATGCCACAGCGCTCAATGTAGCCAGCCTGAGTGTGGAGCGCTACTTGGCCATCTGCCATCCCTTCAAGGCCAAGACCCTCATGTCCCGCAGTCGCACCAAGAAATTCATCAGTGCCATATGGCTAGCCTCGGCGCTGCTGGCTGTTCCCATGCTCTTCACCATGGGCTTGCAGAACCGCAGTGCCGACGGCCAGCACCCTGGTGGCCTGGTGTGCACACCCACTGTGGACACAGCCACCGTCAAGGTCGTCATCCAGGTAAGAGCGTCTAAGTGGGGACTCTCTGTGCTATGGCACATTAGAGGGCACACCAGGGCTACTGGTTTCCCGTCTGGCTGTTTCTTTCCATTGGAGACACACAGAGACTTTTAGCAGTGTCACCTCAGAAGCCCCTGTGATTCAAGGCACCACCTGGGGAGACACAGCAGTGTCCTCTTGTGGAAAGAACTGTGCCTCAGAAGCACTTTTGTTTTCTTCTCCCTTGTCCCAAAGTAGGCCCCAGTGACATCATACCGAGCAGCATAGGGAGAGCAGAGCGTTTAGCTAGGCTGCTCTTAGGAGGCTGGGAAGGGGCGGGGCACACCCATCAACTCTTCTTCCTAACTTTTCACTCCCAGTCACCTGCCATACCCTGCTTCCTCCCCTCCTGTTGAAGGGGGCTTGAGCCCCAATCAGGGACTTCTATTTACTGTAAGCCTCAGGTACTCTCAGAGAGGAGGGTTGCCATCAGCCTTTCAAGAGGCTACAGGAATTCTTGCCCCCCACCACCACCCCTAGCTGGCTCCCCAATGCCTTCTGTCTGCCTCTCCTGGACCCAAACCCAGGAGCTGGAGCTTTAATCTTGGACTCGTTCCCAGTTGAGTTACACTTTCCCTGTCTGCAAAGTGAAGTGATCACGACATGGTCAAGAGGCCTCCAAGAGGGATTCGCAGGCCCCCAGTCTGAAGTGCTCCAAGCCCTTGCTGCTGGTGGTGCTGTGTTTGCAGAGTGATCTGGAGTGTCTTGTTGTGGAGGGGTGTGATGAGGTAAAAAAAAAAAAAAAAAAAAGATTGGGATGATGAACCACAGTCCTCTGTGGGTCCTCGAATAGCATCAGGGAACCTAATGGGAGGCCTCCTTGAAAGTCATTAGAAGAGTAACTCAACACCACAGGGAGCTCATCGGGAAGGACCCTGAGGGGAATCCACAGGGGCAGCCAGAGAAGAAGTAATGTTTTAAGCCAGGCATCATGGTTGTGCCAACACTTCAGAGGTTGAGTCAAGAGGATTACAAGTTTGAGGAAACCTTGGGCCTCAAACTTGTGAAACCCTGTTTGGAAAACAACAAAAACAACAACCAAGAGAGAGAGAGACAGAGAGAGAGAGAGAGAGAGAGAGAGAGAGAGAGAGAGAGAGAGAGAGAGGAATAATTTCTTGGCTCTAGACCCTGAGCAGTCATGGAAGTACAGGAAGGGTTCTCTTTCACCACAGGGTGGGCAAGAAAGGCAAAGAACGAGAGGATCTGTCTGGGGGCTCCTGACACACAGAGGGGCCTCCAGGGAATCTGGCTGTGACATCTGTCTGTGTTTTCCTCACCAAGCCATCTACAGACTCCCAGAGCCTCAAAGCAAGATTCCATGGTCACATTGTATGTCCAGGTGACACCCAGAAACCAGAAATGCTGGGTCAGTTGTTATCAACATTTAGACGTCAGGCAGTGTCTAACTCAACAGTTCATCTCCGTGGTGGGCCCTAGGGGCAGAAATAACTAATACACCTGTGGTACAAGTGTCCCTGTGTAAGGTCCCTCCTTAGCAGGGCTGAGTCAGTGCCCAGCTTTTCTAGCAAGATCCTCTGCAATCAGGCAAGCGCACATTTGTTGGGTGCTCCATGTGACAAACAGTAGGATTCACAATGGCTCCTTGCTTCCTTTGAGGCACCAGGCTTCTTCCTTCAAGCTCCTGTTTTTGATGGGCTTTGTAGGAAGGGGGCTTTCAGTCCACACAGACCCTCCAGCTGTAGGGCCTGAGCCAGGGGCAAGCACAACCCATCCTTATCCTCTAGACAAAACCCTTTCTGAGATTCCTGCAGAACCGCTGTTGGAGCCACAGAACTGGATCCACATATGACAGGGTGTCTTCTCCCTCCCAAAGCTCTCTCGTCTGGGCTTGTCACTGCTTGGCAGCTTCCGGGTCCATTTGACAGGGTCCTGGTCACTGTTCATCAGCAATGCCTTTTGAGCACCCATCCTGGGTGAGGCTCCCCTCGGTAGCTGTCCCAGCGTTGGCTGAGTGTTTACTAAGTGCCTGCTGGTGGCCTTTGTGCCCCTGGAGAGCAGAGATTCCATTTTCCCTCAGAAGACTCGGCATCATTCTTGGAGCGACTGATTACAGTCTCCATCTCATGTTAACAGCTGACCAGGTCTCTCTGGCTGGGAACACAAGCTGTTCTGGGTATTTGATGAGACCATTCCTCTGGAGAGGCATGGGCCCTCTCGCCCCTCCTAAACCACTGTCTGCTATCTGAAGATGTGTTTTGTTCCTGGAATCGTGGAGTTTACAGTGCCCACCAAGCTGTCCGGGTACATGAAGCAGATGAGTGTGGCTACCGTACATTCTACTTGTGTCTCCAGTCAGAGCTGGCTATCCCATGTCTCCATCCTCATAGCCAAATTTGGAAGTATTGAAGTGTTGGTCTCATTCCAAAACAGGGACATCCCTCTGTCTTAGTGCCTTCTGTGAGGACTGGTACGCTGCACACTTCAAGGATTTCAGCTCGGGCATTTGTAAACAAAAGTTATTCAAAACTGAGCTGAGAGTTAGGTGGTAAACTTCCGAGCTACTGAGAACAGTTTAGAGACCGGGTGTTGGGGGTGGAGCAGGATAGGGTAGAACCAGGCAGGCGGTGAGAAAACCAAAACGGCGGGTGAACCCTGACACCCAGCTCTTCCCAAAGGCTCAAGATCTGGCTCCAATATCAGTGGACAGGAGGAAGAGCTTGAGATTTGGGGACTTCATGGTGTCCAAGGGTTCCCCAGTACTGTCCCAGAGAAACCCTGAGCCATATGCCTCCTTGATGCTACCTAGGTTATCTTCCTGCTCTGACCTTGGGTCTCACAGTACTCTCTTGCTAACCTCGGAGTTTGTGTCCCAGCTCAGATAGGTCCTGTGTTCACATATCCAGGTAGTATGTACTAATGAGCATACATAGAAAGATAGGTGAGCCCAAGGACTGTGTCCATCCTCCCCAGCGTCATCTGCTGAGTTACCCTTGGAAAGCCTCTTTTCCAATAAAAATGGAAGCATTTCTCCTGCAGTCAGACCTAACAGCAGCAGCAGCCCTGGATAAGGCACACACTCCTTCCCAGGAGCAGGAGAGGCTAACACAGGGAAAGGTGGTGCCCAAGTCTACAGCAGATCAATAGCAAGGTGACTGACTTGTTTGAGCAGCTACTGGGCATGACTAGGGAAAAAGAAGCATTGGTTTCAATAGAGTTTACACAAACACAGGCTGGGGGAAAGGTCACAGGTGTATGTGAGTGAAACAGTAGTGAACATTGAATTTTTTATCTCTTTTATATATACTTGCATATTTAATGATCAAAGTTTGATTTTTTTTTTAAGTTACTGTGTGTATGCAATTGCACAGACACTCAGGTAAGGCATATGCATGTGGGGTTCAGGTCCCTCCTTCTACTCTGAATCCACGTGTCAAACACAGCTTGTCGTGTTTTACAGGGAGCATTTTCACCATCCTGATGACTGAAGTTTTCTTTCATTTTTTATTTATTTTTTTTAACGCGCGCGCGCGCGTGCGCGTGTGTGTGTGTGTGTGTGTGTGTGTGTGTGTGTGTGTGTGTAGCCTTTCTCTGGGGCTGGAGTTTCAGAACTGTGAGCTGCCAAATTCCGGTCCTTTGGAAGAGGAGAAAAAGTACTCTGAACCACCTATCCATCTTTCTAGCCCCAATCAAAGCTATATATTCCTAGGTATAGTGGTACATGTCTGTAATCTCAACTCAACTCTCAGGAGGCAGAGACAGGGGCATATATATCCTTGATATCTATATCTATAGATAGATATAGAGATAGAGATAGAGATAGAGAGAGAGATAGATAGATAGATAGATAGATAGATAGATAGATAGATAAAAGGACCACCTATCCATGCCAATCAGACATGAAAGAGCCAGAGCCCTGAGGCACTTGTTCAATGTATCCAGCAGATTGCTGGTGCTTCTCCTGGGGATTAGGGTCAGTTTCTCTGTAAGATGGGTGAAGAGAAGGAACATGTAGTCAGTCCTAGAGTTGGCAAGAGTCTTGGAGGAAGAGCCTGGAGCTCAAGGGGCTGCACATGTAGCTCTTACAGTAGCCAAGCACTGGGCTCCCAGGTCTCACCCTCAGAATCATACTTCCTGAAGAGTCATCTGCAGCCCTGCAGTGCCAAGGGCAGGGGGGCTATCCTCTGAGCAGAGCCTCATGTCATAGTCTTTTTATGTTGTACTGGGAGGCTGAGACTCTGGCTGATCAAGTCTGATAATGTGACAGAGACGCTCCCATGGTCACATGCAAATGGTGAGACCCCTGGGCCAGGCTGGCATGGAGGGCAGCCAGGATTCCAGACCATGCACCAGTGTTGGAGGTCTGTCCATCTGCATTTCCAAAGCCATGATTATATAACCTTGCAAGATTTTCTAGTTGTGTTTAAAGGGAGGAAGATCCTCAAACCTTCTCCTCCCCAGGTTGCTATCAGTCAGTATTTCATTACAGCCTTAGGAAGTAAATTAGAACAGGACAGGCTGTTGGTCAGTATCTCAGTTATGTTTTTACTGCTGTGAACAGACACCATGACCAAGGCAACCTTTATAAAGACAACATTTAATTGGGGCTGGCTTACAGGTTCAGAGGTTCAGTCCATTATCATCAAGGTAGGAACGTGGCAGCATCCAGGCAGGCATGGTGCAGGAGGAGCTGAGAGTTCTACATCTTCTTCTGAAGCCTGCTAACAGAATACTGGCTTACAGGCAGCTCGGGTGAGGGTCTTAGAGCCCACACTCATGGTGACACACCCACTCCAACAGGGCCACACCTAATAATGCCACTCCCTGGGCTGAGCATATACAAACCATCACAGTCAGACTGGCCAAGTTGAAACTACACTCTTTAAGCCAGACACCTGTGTCAGGGCTGGTTTTGATGTTAAATTGGCAGAGACTCCCAACACCTGAGCCATCACTCAGGAATAGACAGTTTGGGGGCCACCCCAGCGCACCAGCTCAGAGCTGGATTCAAATCTCATCGCTATAGATGTCTGGTCACAAGACCCAGGATACAGCTTCCTCACCTGCCAACCATAGAAGAGTTAATTTATATTAGGTGCTTCTAACTGCCAGAGCCTGGAGGAGCTCTCAATTCACAACCTGCATGATTCCTTCCACTCCAGGGAACAACAAAGAATCATCGGCAGGCGAGGTCTCTTTGTAGAACAGCAGAGCACAAGACACTATTACCTTGGAATACTTTCTCTCCTAGAGCCTTAGAGCACCTCCATCATCCATCTTTTACACCCCCACGGTTCACAGGACACTAGGTCAGGGACACGGCCAGCACCTGACCACCTCCTTCGAGAGATACTTAAGGCAGAGTCCAGGACAGGTCTCTCCAGGGGCTTGTCCTGAGGAATCTTCCTCTGAGAATGTGGAGGCCTTAAGATCCAGGACACAGCTCGGTAGGTCAAAGGTCATAGGCTCCCAGAGAGTCAAGTGCCTAGTCAGGAAAGAGGGCGGGACAAACACTGTGACAGACCTGTCCTGTGTGAGCCAGAAGAACTGGGAGTCAGCTGGAGTGACTGGAGCCATAAACATTAGTGGACAGACGACACTGTGGCCAGGAAATGATCAGCGCCAAGCTTCCCAGCAGAATGGTATGGAGGCGTAATGTTTTAAGAGTACATATCTGTCTTTCTGCCTTTCAGGAAACAAGGCAGGGAACACTAAGAGCAGTAAGGCAGCAGCTGCCTTACTCCATTATTCCAGAAGAGTGGCTCAGACTGAGACTGGGAGAGAGCAAACAAAGACCCGATGCCAATTCTTCCCTCCCTCTCTCCATTCCCCCCTTCCTCCTTCCCCCTCCTCTTCCTCTTTTCTTCTTTCCCTCCCCCCAACCCCACTCCAGATCAACAGGGTTTAAGAGCACTAGCAGCTCTTCCAGAGGGCCAGGGTTCAATTCCCCGCACCCACATGGCAGCTCACAACTGTCTGTTACTCAGTCCCAGGGCATCTGACATGGCCTGCTGATCTCCTTGGGTACTGCATGCGTGTGGCACGTAGGTATACACTCCGGGAAGTGCTCATTCACACAACACTTCCCTGGGTTTTTCTATTGTGTCTTTAATTTTAATTTGTATTAATGTTTTCATTTCCTACATGTGTTTCCTTTGAGATTAATTTGTTCTTCTTTCCCCGGGCTGACGAGTGCTTTTCATGTTTTTTTTTCTGAGGTAGGGTCTCTCTGTAACCCAGGCTGGCCTTGAGCTGCAACAATCTTCTAGCTTTAACCTGGGATTACAGTGTAAACCCACAACATGCCTAGTTTATTAGTCTAGATTTCTTATGGTAAAAACTTAGATATTGTTGGTTTAAGAATGTTGTTGTTGTTGGGACAGGGCTTTTCTGTGTAGTTCTGGCTGTCTTAGAACTTACTCTATAGATCAGGCCAGCCTCAGACTCACAGAGATCCACCTGCCTCTGCCTCCCCAGTGCTAGGTTAAAGGCGTGAGCCACAACATCCAGCATGAACTTCATTATTTAATTAATTATTAATTAATTGTATAAACAATTAATGCTCCAAAATTCCACCCAAATACTTCTTTAGTGGCATCTCAAAAAAAATTTTTTTTGAGAATGTATTCTTTCCTGTTCGAATATTTTCTTATTTCACTCATGGGTTGTTTAGAAGTGTTTCTACTTCCATAATGCTTTGGGTTGTCTAGAAGTGTTTCTTCTTCCATAATGCTTGGATATCTCTCCAGACTCCGTTGGTGCTATGCCCATTGCTAACCCAACCCTATTGTCTTTGAAGGATATGCTCACAGGTTATAAATTCAGTTTGTTAGAGACTGTTTTATACCCAAGATAATAGACTACATTGATGGATATTGCACAAGACAGTGACAGTGTTCTGTTAACAACAGATTTTTCTGTAAGGGCCGATGGTTGTCGCTGGTCTTGAACCGATGTTTCTGTTGGTCTTGTAATAGTCTTTTTCTTTGATGACCTCTTATCTCCCCGTTCATTGCAGTCAGTTCTGTGCCTTGGGTAATGTGGTCACAATGCTAGCTCTTCTTTTGTTGTTTTGTCTTGGCTATCCTCAGATGAGCATCCCCCTGCTCCAGCATCTCAAAGTGTTGGGATAATGGGTAGATACCACCATGTCTGCTCCACTGCCTGTTAAAGCATCGACTTTTCCTTCTTTCTGGTCATCCTTTTAGGTTCCTTTGTGATCCCCAGATGACACAGGGGAAATCAAAGTCCCCTCTTTGGATTCTTAGTTTCACTAACAAAAGAATTTAAGAATGGATTCAGATTCAGATAGAAGCTCAAGGATAATTCCATTAAAGTTTAAAGAGAAAAACCTCTTAGGGCAGGCCCAGTGTCAATCTCAGCAGCTGCCTGGAGAAAAATGGAGGGGAAAAAAACAGTTTTAAGCCTTCAGGGGAGTCAGACAAGTGGCAGACACATGGCCACATAGTTCTTCTCTCTCTCTCTCTCTCTCTCTGAGTGTGTGTGTGTGTGTGTGTGTGTGTGTGTAAGGGGTAAATTTAGAGAAAGAAGCCCAAAGTGTCAGTTCTGGCCAGCATCCAAAAGAGACAGAAAAAGGAAGGGGTGCTGGGAGGGAGCCTTTCTGATTCAAGCTTCAGGAAAGTGGGACTACACTTCTGGATATCATGATGGTTTACAGAGTCCATGCACTGGGGAATTCTGGAGAGGAAAATTACAGCATCTCTGTAAAAAAAATTGGGAAAATTTTTTCCTCTATCCCTTTAGCATAGTTTAAGGTAAACCCACCTTCCTAACAGTGATCCCTTGGGCAGGTGATTGAGCAGGCTTATCGGGAATTTTAGATATTCACCCAGTCCAGAGATCCCAAGCTCGAAGCCAGAAGGAGTTGGTTTTGGGGTTTTCTTTTTGTTGTTGTTGTTTGCTTGTTTGTTTTTGTTGTTTGTTTTTTCTTATGGTCCTTTAATGTAACTGTAACAATCCCATGGATGGATCTAATAATTGCCTTTTCCTTTGGAGAGAGTGATATTCCTGGATCTTTCAATAGTAACTTTAGATTGTTTTCTGATCATTTTTAACTTTATTGTGGTGTTTTGGATTATGTTAATCCCCTGGAGGATGCAAGGTGTTTTCTTGAGGTGGGCAGCCAGTCCAGAGTGAGCCACACCTTCAGTTGTACCATCTGTTGATGATGGTGCCGTTATCAGCTCCGTTACTAAGTCCCCAGTTCTTCCCTGTATACTCAGCTTAGTCTTGACTCATGGCTGTGACTCAGTTCTCAAACTCTTTTCTGTGTGTTACATGTATGTACCATTTGAAGAAAATCCAGGACTCATGTTGGGTCAGACATAGATTCAGTGAGTCTGTTTCTATCTCCCCTCAAATTTTTTCCCATGATGCTTAGTTTCTTGGGCTCCTTTTCTCCATCCTGTATCAAGGAAGCCAGAGTCTTCCGTCTTATCTTTGATGGCTTTTTGGGGTCACCTCTCTATTTGGTGCTGTGGTGAATGCTCTAGAAGGGCTATTCCTGCACTTCCCTAAGCTTGAGGTCCATACATGCCTCCCACTTGTACCTTAGTCTACCTTGGGGTATGCATGTCTTCTTGTCAGTTGGTCACCTTTTCCTATTTCTCTGTGTATTTGATTGTTTTTAAATTGATAATACTGTAGATGATGCATTACAGCTGTATACATACAATATATATATGTATACATACATACATATATATATATATATATATATATATATATATATATATATTTGCCTTCACTATGACTGTAACAATCCTGTGGATGGATCTAATAATCATTGTTTCCTTTGGAGAGAATGATATTCCTGGAACTTTCAATAGTAACTTTATTTTATACATATATACACACATATATATATATACATATGTATGTGTGTGTGTGTGTGTGTGTGTGTGTGTGTATGGATAGATAGATAGTCCAAGTAGGTGACCCTCTGCTGAAAGATCAGTGTGATAACAGCCCCTGCCCTCTGGTTTCACTCTCTAAGGAGTCTTCCATGTTCTACCTGCACCTAGCCCTACCAGCACAGAATCCACAGAGAAGCCCTGTGTGGATTCACAGCCCAGTCCCTGAACTCAGCCTTGTCAGCTTAAGGAACTGTCCTGACAAAGACTTCAGTTCCCAAAGACTCCATTGCAAAAGCACCCCAAACAGTGGACTGCTGAAGAGCCTGTGGTGCTGGGAGCCGTCCGCAGTCTGTCAGAACACGGAGCCTAAGCACCTGGCATTGGTTTATGGGTGTTTATAGCAGCAGATCTTGTCCAGTATCTCAAGTGAAAGCCTTTCCCAGACTTTAAACACTGCCTACATGGACAAATATCCCAGGCAGCTAAGATGCAAAACTTTGGCTTGAAGGAATTACTACAACAGTGTTGCAAAGAGGACATAACAAAGAAACTTATTCGGCAAATGTTCAGCAACTCTTACACTGAGACTTATAAAAGGAACAGAATTGTTTGGATTTCAACATGTTGAGCCAGTTGTCTGTGAAAAGGTGAATTTATTGTAAATTCCAGTAACTCTCCTTTGGTGTATTTAAAGGTTAAGAGCATTCTTGGGAGAGCTTTGTTTTCGTGTAACTCAAAATCAGTTCTTCTCTTTAAAGATGCTACACTTCCAGCCCCTCAAGGTTCAGAGAGCCCTGGAGCTGTTTGGAAATAATCTCTCCCTGGGAACTGTTAGGATTAAATGCTCACAGCCAGCTGTCTGTCCAGCACACAGTTTCCAAGAGTTCAGTACAACCACACATCCCCAGCTCCTGAGAGTCTGTGAGAACCCTGCAAAGCACATCTGGGTCATGTCATTTGGGAAGCTGAGGACCCGGTATCCGGGCCTTCGAGCTGGTCTGGATCCAGGTGGGACTAGCTCATTTATAAACCTGTCTGCTGCAGGCAGGATCTGCACAGTAGGAAGCAACTGTCCAGAGTCAGATTTATTGCCTTGAGGAGAGGAAAAGCCATCCCATCTGGCTGATAGCCCTCTAGGACCTGCCTCTAGGACCTGGGTCCAAGCTCATTGCAGGGCTGCAGCTGCTAGCCTCTGCCAGACACCTTTGAAGACACAAAACAAGGTAGGCAGGACTCTTCCCACCCTAAGGATCCTCAGACTCAGCTACCTGAAGTTTCCCTGTCCAGCCACCATCAGTCCAAGAGCTCTGACATTGCCTCATAATGTCCTGTTCTACTAATGATCCTGGAGCCTAGTACCACACTCGGGAAAAGCATTCTGAATGCTATGAAGCCAGTTTTGAAGGCCATTCCACTTCTGCATGGTGCCCAGGGGAGTCCTCCTATGACAACAGGTCAGGAGTAAAACACCAGTGTCCCTTACCTGAATTGAGGGCCTAGCCATAGTCTCTGTGTGTCAGCTTTTGGAGTCAGAAACAGAATGGCTATCCTGAAAGCCTCCTCTGTCCCTATAGACCTCAGATTTTGCCTAACTTCAGAATCCATCTTGCTGAGGTGGGCTTTCCTCCTAAAGGACCCTCCCTTGTTAGGGCTGGACTAAATTCCAGGAGAGGAAGTTGGTGATGTGCCTTGTACCAGATTCTGACTTAGAGCGCTGCCCTTCTGACCCAAGCCGAGGAGGATTGTCTGGCCTCTGCGCCTTAAAGGTTCCAGCATTACTCAGATGTTGGAGCAGTAATCTGGGGTCATAAGGGTCACAACCCTAGCAGAAGAAAGCATTTCTGGAGCAGCTAAGCACTCCTAGGGCCCCCAGGCTGTCAAATGAGCCTGTACACTGGAAGCGGGTAATTGCAGGGCTCTTAGGCACATTAGCGCCTGTTAAACTTCCTGCAATTAATTTTCCTGACAGCTTGTTTAAAAGGAGCCATCTAATGTATTAAAAATACCTGTGTTTATGGCAAATCATCAAGACAGTGTTCATAGAGTTTCTAAAGAAAATAGCCAGGGGTAGATGTCTGAACGTTAAACTACTCTAACCTCAAACAAGTTTGTGCCCTGCTGTGAGAGGCCCAGAGCCTCCCAGAGTCCCTGGAGCAAGCCTGAGATCTATGACTGTCATAACCCAGGGCTTGATGACGCTGCTGACTCACAACTATGAGTTATATCCTCTTATGGTCCCAGAAACCAGAGGTCCAAATTCTAGGGTGCCTCTCAGGGCCTTGTTTCCTTCAGGGACTTTAGGAGGTTCCTTCCTTTTCTTCCAAGAATGATGTACTCAAGTGTCCTTGGCTCACAGCCACATCCCTTCAGTCTTGCCTTGGTCTTCATGCCACATTCTTCTCTGAATATCTGCTTTCTAGCAACATTTGACATGAGACTCAGGGCCCACCCTGAGCCAGGAAAATTGTAATCCCAAATCTGATTATATCTGCACAAACAAGTACAACTATAGTCATGTGTACATGTACACACACACACACACACACAGAGAGAGAGAGAGAGAGAGAGAGAGAGAGAGAGAGAGAGAGAGAGAGAGCGCCAGCCACCATCGTGTTATCTCAGTATATCTTAAAGAGAGAGGCAGAGACTGGATTCCAGATCTAGTCTTGCGGGTCCCAGGGCACGACCTGATCCTAGTACACTGGAGAAGAGAAAAACAAACTGGAAGGATCCAGATGCAACCTCACAAATTCCCACCACAGTCCACAATTGTTGAAGATGACTCCTAAAACCAGCAAGACAGGGCCTCAAGCTGGGCTTCTTTCTAGACTACCATGCCAGGACAAGTTGGGACACAGGTAGGGCAAGCTGTAAACCCATTTCATACAGTCTCTGCCTTCTGGGTGAGCGCTGGGCTGAAACAGCTCCATTGTCTTCTGTTGTGTTGCATCCTATGCTGAGATGTTAACCACTGCTGTAATTCTCTCTGGGCTCGTGGATCAATGCCAGCGAGGCACCCAAAAGAAGACAGGCCAGCTCCTCGCTTGGCTGTGTCTTCCCCAATGCTATCTGTACCGACTCCCACAGCTGCCTCTGGATTCCATCACTACCCACACCTCTCACTGGCCTGAGGTGGAAAGGGCTCCCTTCCACTTGACCAGCCTTCCTTATCTGTCTGGCTCTTCTAGTTGCTAAGGGGAATGTGCTAGCTAATTTGAGCAGAATCCTGAGCAATGGCATAACAAACGCAAGGATTGATTGATCCTGGTGACAACACAGAGGGTTGTCATTGCCATAGTGTCCTGACTTGACTCCTACCTGTTGGCTCCTGCTGTCTTGTAACTTAACTCATGTCCCAGAGAATCTCTGCTAGGGCCCAGGTCAGTGAAGCTACCACTATGGGGACACTGAAGGCCAGCAGTATCAGACATTATTAGGCTCGGTTCCCAACAGAAGGAAGAATTGAGACCAATCTGTGGTTGGGCTGCTCAGCTTCAGGGTATCCTCAGGCACAGGCCAGAGAGACAGTTTCTAGGAAGATGTGGCAGGGCAGCTGGCCCTGGTCAGAAGACTGAATGCTCTTCCTTACATACCTGACTCCAGTTCTATTTGCCTCCTGGGCCTTGTGGCTCCCTAAGAGACTCACTGTCCTGTTTCTGTTGTGGGGAAAGGCTGTAACATGTTCTATGTGGTATAAAATAGGCCTACCCAACCTGCACTCTGGCTTGGGACCTGACCTGGTCGGTTGCAGCATTATCTCACAGGTGGTGAGCCTCTGTGACTGACACCAGAATAACCCTTCCCAGGACTTCCCACTGGGTTTTAATGGCATTTTTCCTTGACTTTTGTAACTAATTCACAAAACAAATGGGCATCCTGGTGGGCCCTCTGATACTGGCCAAAATTGTCAGCAGGGTTGCTTTGTCAGCAGTCAAATCTCAAACACAAGGCTACATATCAAGACCCTGTTTCAAAAAATCAAAATAAAACAAAATCTGAGCACCACAGGAAATGGAGTGAGTAAAGCCAGGAGGCTCCTGGAGGCCTGGGTTCTCAGGAGCCTGTGAGGCAGATTCCTGCTGTGGGAGCTGCTCCAGTTCATTCCTCCTGCTCTAAAAAGGGTCCTGTCAGAGTTTGAAATGAGGAGGACAGACTATTTAAGAAAGAATCTGAAGATGCATCCATGGGACCCAGCTCTACTCTCCCTGGGCGATGGACACCATGCTAGCTGCTTGCCTGCAGTTTCCCGGAAACCTGCAGGCTTGCTCCACTCAGAAATGTCCAGGCTTTCCTCATTACTTTGCTGTTTGGGGGTCAAGCAGTGCCATTCTACACAAACAGTGGGTGCTCCCTGCTGCCTTTTTTGAATGTGGTACTGACTCTAATATGCTTCTAAGTGCAGCTATGCCTGCCCATCAGCACTGGGTTGTTGTAAACAGATCACTGTTTCTCTGGGTCTGTCTGTCTTTCTGGGTCTGTCAGGAAACTAGACTCCTTAGGGAACAAGTGGGTTCAAGTACCAGAGTTCAGTAAGTAGTGAACTTTGGAAATAAACAGGGGTGTTGCTGCCTGGAAGCATGATCTTCCTTCCTCAGAAACAAGACCCAGCCAGCAGATGTCTAATGCCAGCTCTCCTGGTAAAGCTGCTGGGTACTGGCTGAGCCTCTAATCCTGCATTGCAGTGACAGTGCATGTTCCCTCATCAGCTGCCTCTGTGCATGCATCCTGAGGATCTCATGAGGATGAAGGACTACATGGACTAAGGGGTACTGGGAGCTGGATAGTAGGGTGGATTTCAGGAGGAGGTGGGAGTCTGATCTGAAAACCAGGAAGGAAATGCCTTAAGGGATCCAATGATCCCAGCATCCGACCCATTATCCAATGATGATCCTAGCATCTGACCCATAATCAATAGTGATCCCAGCATCTGACTCATGATCAATAGTGATCCCAGCATCTGATTCATGATCAATAATAATCCCAAGCATCTGATCCATGATCCAATAACAATCCCAGCATATGGTCCATGATCAATAGTGATCCTAGCATCTGACCCACGATCCAATAGTGATCCCAGCATCTAATCCACAATCCAATAGTGATCCCAGCATCTGATCCATGATCAATAATGATCTCAGCGTTTGGACCCACCTGCCCAGAAGGACCCCAGGTTTCCCTCCTCCTCTGTCATGTGGTTAATGCGCTCGTGAGCTTGAATCCATTACATGAACAAACAGAAAACACTCTGTGAGCAAGAAAGCCTCCTCTCCAACATTCACCAGCCTTGGTCCCAAGAATTCTTATGGTTCTGTTTCTAATGATGGAGAGAACTCGTCCCTGATATTCATTCACCAGAGCTGTGTGGATTTTGGTGCAAACAAGCTGTTGTTCCCTCATTGCCTGTCCATTTGGAGCTGCTGCGACCAGCCCTGCTCAAGTGCTCTGTGGAAGACAGCACATGCTCAATTGGAGCATGCCTCTGTGTCTCGCTCAAAAACAGAAAGAAGAGGAAAATAGAACACTGTGTGCTGTGGAGGGAGCCACTTCCAGAGTCCTGAAGTTTCCACCAAGCAGACTTGGGGGGAATTGCAAGTAGAATTAAATCCACCTGATCACCTGGTCAGTCTGGTCAAGACCCTTGTCATGTAGCACCTGCACCCAAAACCAGCCTTCACTGGGTACTTACTCAGGACAATGGGACTTTGGGGAGACACTGAAATTGTCAGACAGATTTATTTTGAAGCAACTATACCTGTCCAGTTAGCAAGGGATGGACCCCTGAGATCTTCTTGGCTTACCTCAGTCTTCCAACTAGATCCAGAGAAAGCCATATACAAAAGTGAGAGATGAATGTCAGGACCTTGTCCAGACCCAACTGGGGACCTATAGATAACAGGGAGTTCACTTTAAGGTGCTTGCTGGTTCCCAATCCATACACAGTTTAAATGTTCCTTCCCTGGCTGGTCATCTACAGAGTCACCCTGACCAGCCACTCTGCTGTGGCCCTGAAAGAACTGTGTGCATTTCTGAAGCAGCTGGTTCCACTGAGGGAGGCTGGGAGAGAGGCTAAAACAGAGACGCAGGAACTGAGGTATCCAGCCCTTGAGGAGAGATGAAACACAGGAAGTACAGGAAGCATGGGACTCTTTTGCTTGAGGGAAGGTACATCGGAAGCACACAGTACTGAGCATAGCCTCTAGTAGGAAGGACCTCCAGTTAAGCTGAGAGCTTGATTAGAGAGTTTCACAAAACAAGGCTCTTGCAAGATGCAGGCAGGCTCTAAGACTTCTGCAAAGCAGCAACCAAACAATCCAACAAGCCAAAAATCCTGACACACGTGATACTCACAAGGACAAAGAACAATTGGAATATTCGCCACTGCTGGTGGAATGCAAAAATACAGCTGGGAATCACAACTTTTTAATTACACACACACAAACACACACGCCTTTGTGTGCATTTATGTCAGTGCACCACATGCACACAATGCCTAAGGAGGTCAGAAGAGGGTGTTAGACCCCTTGAGACTGTAGTCACAGATGGTTGTAAGCCACCATGTGGATGCTGGGAATAGAATCTAGATCCTCTGGAAAAGCAGCCAGTGCTCTTAACCACTGAGCCAGTCTCCAAAGTTACAACTCTTAATGAAAAAAAAAAATTTTTAGAGCGATTTTTGTAATTTGTTTGTTTGAGACAATGTCTCAGGAGACACCCCACCCCTCCCTCGACTTGTTCATTTCCTCTGCTGGAGAAATCTTGTGTTGTGAGGTTCATTGTCATAATTAAGTGTTGACAAATTAGTCAAAATTGACAGCTTACACTGGGCTCTCATTTGGAGTTTCACATTCTGTGGCTTTGGATAGATGCATCATGGACAATAGCTGTACTGCTCCCCTCCCCCAACACTCTGGACTCTACCCCAGCCCTGGGCAGCCCCTTTTTTTTTAAAGTCAAGTCCACATTTTGTTTTCCAGAAGATCATACATCTGGAGTCAAGGCACTCTTCCAGGCCAGCCTCCTTCCTTTTGCTGACATTCATTCAAAGTCCTTCATATCTTTTCCTGGCTTGGAAGCTCATCTCTTTGTATCACTGAATTAGATGCCATTATTGTTTAGTTAATGAAGAACATCTCATTTATGATTATGACTAAAGCTTCTATAAATGTATCCATGCAGGTTTTTGTGTGAACATAAGCTTTCAGCTCCCCTAGGTTAAAAAACGAAAGACTGCAATGTGTAACCTTAGGTTATGAATAGGTTAGTTGTGTAGGACAGAGCACCTGTTTCCCACAACAGCTTTGCTCTTTTGTGTTCTGCCAGCCATGATGAGTATTCGGGTGACTTTTGGGATTTGATGGGGAAGTAGGGTGTTGTTTTAGAACATTCCTGTTTTATTCCATTGCTGTATTGGTTACTTTTCCCTCAGTGCTATGACCAAATACCTGGCAGGAAGCAATGTAAAGGAGGAAGGGTTTATTTGGTTCACCGTTTGAGGGTATATCCCATCACAAAGTGAAAGAACAGCTCTGAGAGTGTCTGTGGATTCAGCCATAAAAATGTAAAGCAGCTGGTTACATTGTATCCAGAGTCAAAAAGGGAAAAATTTAGTGGCTGTAGATTCAGCCATAGGAGTGTAAGGTAGCTGGTTACATTGTATCCAGGGTCAAGAAAGGGAAAGTTTATCTGCTTGGGTTCTGGTTGCTCCTTGTTGCCACCATGTTACTTAGTTCAGCACTCTAGACCCTGAGATGCCTCTACATCTCTTTCCTCCATTAAATCTCTCTAGAAACACCCTCACAGACATGCCCACAAATGTGTCTTCCCTGTGAGTCTAAACCCAGCAGAGCTGAAGTAGTGATCAAGGCCTTCGGTTCTGTAAAGGGTAAAACACAGCACCACGCCAGGTGCATAGTTAGCTGTTCATTAGTGAACGTTCTTACATGAGGTTCCTGTTTAGACTTTTGTCGATTTTTTTCTTTGTTTTCTTATTTGTTTTTAAGAGTTCTGTATATTTTAGACCAGCCTATCAGATGTGTCTTTTGCAAATAATGCCTCCCAGGCTGTGGCTTCTTACTTAATCTTTGTTATGGTTTTATGAAAGGAATTTGCAATATAGCCAGGGCTGGCCTCCAACTTCCCATCCTCCTGCCTCAGGCTTCTAATGCTAATACAGATGTTACAACATCATGCTCAGTTTTGTCTTCTTATTCTTTAAATAATATTATTAATTTTAATAAGATCCAGTTTATTGGTTTTTCTTTCATGGAACATCCTTCTGTTTAAAAATTCAGCTGGTTATAGTGGCTTATATTTGTAATCTCAGCATTTGGGATGAAGGAGCAGAAGGATCTGGAATTCAAGTCATATGAGGCCACATGAGACCCTGTCTCAAGAAAGCTAAATAAATAATTAAATATCCATCATTAAACATGGGGCTAGTCAACTTCTTTATTGTTCTGAACTTAATACTTAGGTCTGTGATCAGTTCTGATTAGTTTTTGGAAGGTGTAGAATCCATCCTTTCACAGATGGTTGTCAAGAGTGACTCCTTCTTCATAGTCTATCTTGATCACAGAGTCCTGTGTGGGTCCATTTCTTGGCTTCACTGGCCATACCATTTCGACTATGTAGCTTCGCTGAAAGTTTTGGACTTAGTGGTGTCAATGTTAGCATATACCAAGTGTATACTGGTCTTCAGAGGAGGACATAAGATCCCCTGAAGCTGGTGTTGCCATGTTGTGAGTTGCCCAACATGGATGATGAGAACTGAACTTATGTCCTCTTCAAGAGCATAGAATACTCTTATCCACCAACCCATCACTCCAGTCCCTTCATCTGTTTCTCTGTGTAGCCCTGGCTGTCCTGGAACTTATTCTATAGATCAGACAGGCCTCAAAGTCATACAGATCCACCTGCCTCTGATGAAATTAAAGGCATGCACCACCACCACCCAACAGGGTTCTTTTATCTTTTTAAAAACAAAATCAAAGGTTTTGGGGGGGAGGATGATACTAGGGATAGCAAGGCAAGTGTTCTGCCACTGAGCCACACCCAGTTCATATTTCATTTTCTATGATATAAATAATATTTTATTTTTAAAGTTTTTACATTAATTACTTAGTATACAAATACTGTATTGTGGGGCTGGACAGATGGCTCAGCAGTTAAGCTCTGGCAGAAGGGACCCAGGTTCAGTTCCCAGAATTCTCACTGAGTAGCTCACAACTCTCTGCAATTCCAGGTCCATAAGATCCAACATCTCTTCTGGCTTCCACACGTGCACATGTATGTATGCACAAGTTGTCATGTGTATACATGCACACACACACTAAAATATTTAAAAACAAATAGACACAATATTGTATTTTTTTTAACTTCAATTTTTCATTGTTGGCATACAGGAAAGCAATTGGATTTTGTTTATCAACCTTTTTATCTTACTTTCCCATAGTCATACCAATTCTAAGAATGTCGGTTCTTTGGTATTTTCTACTTATATGGCTATCTACACAAAAAGCTCTCTCTTTCTTCCCGATGCACATAGCCCCTTCCCCTTTCTTGTCTTATCTCATTGGCTAGGATTTCTTGTGCAAGATTAAGTTGGCATGGTTCTGGGCATATCTTGCTCCTCATCTTAGTGGAGTTATGATCTCACCAGTAGTAAGATATTAACTCCATTTCTAGCTTGCTAAGAGTTGAGTCATGAATAGGCTTTGGATTTTGTCAAAAGCCTTTCTTGGACCTATTAAAGTGATTGTGTGGATCATGATCAGGAGAACCATCCTTGCATACAAGGGGTGGGGAGATCCCATTAAATCAGATTGTACAATTCTTGCTATGTTGCTTGAGTCTCTTTTGTGCTTGTTGTAGGCTTACTATTCCTGTGATGGAACACCATGGCCAAAGCTCTGGAAGGGAAGGGTTTGTCTGATGTACTCTTCCACATCACAGGTCATCATCAAAGGAAGTCAGGACAGGAACTCAAACACGGCAGGAACCTGGAGGCAGGAACTGAGGCAGAGGCTGTTAAAGAGGTGCTGCTTACTAGCTTGCTACCCATGGCTTGCTCAGCTTGTTTTCTTGTGGAACCCAGGATCGCTTGCCTGGTGCCTCCACTCACACACAGTAAGCTGGACCCTTCCCCATCAATCATTAATTTTTAAAAAATGCCCTTAAGAGCTGGGCATGGTAGCATATGTCTTTAATCCCAGTACTGGAGAGGCAGATGCAGGTGGATCTCTGTTAGTTTGAGGGCAACCTGGTCTACAAACAGAGTTTCAGGACAGCCAGAGCTGTTACACAGAGAGACCCTGTCTAGGAAAACCAAAAGATAGATGATAGGTAGATAGATAGATAGATAGACAGACAGACAGACAGACAGGCATAAAGATAGATAGATAGATAGATAGATAGATAGATAGATAGATAGATAGATAGATAGAAGTATTTTCTCAGTTGAGGCTTCCTCCTCTCCGATGAGTTTAGCTTGTGTCTCATTGACATAAAGTATCCAGGACAGACCTGTTATGACAACTGCCACAGACTAGGTGCTTTACAATGAACAGAACTTTATTGGCTTCATGGCTCTGAAGACTGAGACATCAAGATCCAGGGACTACATTCTGTGCTAGTCTTCCTTTTGTGTTTGCTTGTTTTGAGACAGGGTGTCTCTGTGTAGCTGTTCTGAACCTCAATATGTAGACCAGGCTGGCCTCAAACTACAGAAATCCACCTGCCTCTGTTTCCCTAGTGTTGGGATTGAAGGCACGTGCCACCATACCTGGCTTGGTAATGGCCTTCTTGTGTTTGTATGTGTCAGAAGGCATCACAGGGTAAGAGAGCAGGTAAGAGAGAGGGTGAGAGGACCTGACTTGCTTTTATAGCTAACTGACTCCAAGATAATGAAATGAATCTATCTGTGAGGCCGCTTTTTCAAGACCTAAGCCCTCTCAGTGGGTCCTACCTCTCAACCCTGTTGACTATTAAGTTTCCAACACATGGACTTTGGGGAACACTATTAAGTGTGTGTAAACTTTGTTTGATTCATTAGTATTTTCTTGAGGGTTTTTGCATCTGTGTCCCTGAGAGATGGTCATCTACATTTAGTGTGTGTGTGTGTGTGTGTGTGTGTGTGTGTGTGTGTGTGTGTGTTTCTGGTTCTGAGGTAATGCTGGCCTCACTGAGTGGGTTTGAGGTCTGCCCTGAGCTTCTGTCTGCTCAGAGAGACTAGAGAAAGCTCTGTCACTTTCATGTGTTTGGCAGGATTCACCAGTGAGCTATCTGGGCCTGGTGTTTCCTGTTTTAGAAAGCTATTGAATATTGATTAGATTTCTTTAATAAAGACTTCTAATTGTCTGTTTCTTCTTGGAAGTTTTGATGGATTCAGCATTTGCCCATTTCATCTACGCCAGGCATCTTCAATCTGTGGTCTGTAGGCCACATGCATTTCAGGATAGCCCTGCCCTGAGTGTCTGGGGCAGCTGCCAGGCTTCAGGTTCTGGAATGTTCTTTGATGAGAAGCCACCATGGAAATCAATGGAACTTGTTACCTCACTGCACAGACAAAGCACCCCAAGCAGACTGTGGTCTGAATGCCATGAAGTGTGTGTGTGTGTGTGTGTGTGTGTGTGTGTGTGTGTGTGTGTGTATGGTGTTAATATTCATGCAAACATCAGACTTGCAGATTCAAGCAATTTAAATATCATGGGCATCTGTGGCCGCCTTGTGGAGAAGATCATCGGAGAAAATGCATCTTGACTACAACCACAGCAGGAGGAGCCTCCAGGCCTCTGCACAACCCTCAGGTAGCCCTCCATGCGTTCACAGCCCTAGGAGAGTGAGAATTAGCGCTAACTTGGTGAGATTGCAGTTGTGATGCTGTGGTTTCCTCTAAAGAAACTGCCTGGGACCACAGGAATCTGTGTTTCCCTGGGCAGGCGGCTCTTCCAGATGGATTCTAGCCCAGCCTTCCCATTCCTGCTTCGCAAAAAAAATTTCTAGAAAGTTCCTGCATCCTGATTCACCTGCAGCTCTGGATGAGTCCCAGTAGGAAATGAAAGGGGACATAAGATAGGGTAGTTCTCGCTTGATACTGCTCATTTTGGTTTTAAAAATCAAGGCATTGAGAGTGGAGAGATAGCTTGGCAGTTAAAAGCATTGACTGCTCTTCCAGAGGTCCTGAGTTCAATTCCCAGCAACACATTGTGGCTCACAACCATCTGTAATGGGATCCGATGCCCTCTTCCGGTGTGTCTGAAGACAGTGACAGTGTAGCCATATGTAAAATAAATAAATCTTTCAAAACAAATAACCAACAACAACAACAGAAATACCCAAAGTGTGTGTGTGTGGGGGGGGGGGGGTGTTATTCTCTCAGGTTTGGTTGTTTTGTTTTGTTTTGTTTTGTTTTGTTTTGTTTTTATTAGTTTCTCACAGAACCCAGACTGGCTCCAAACTGCTCTATACACAAGGCTGGCTTTGAACTCTTGATTCTCCTGCCTCTGCTTCTCCAGCAGGCATATACCACCACATCTAGCTTTGGTTCCCACAGCTGACTGGGGTCTCAGCTACGCTGGACTGAAAGTTGTGAGCCGAGTGAGCAAAGTTCCCATGACAAGCAGTTCCTGCAAGGATTAATAGCTGTGCTGAGTCTATAATTACTACACACCAGCTAATGGCTCACTTGGTAAAAGACACAGAGCTCTGAGTTCAGTTCCAACCCAGAGGCTCTATTGAGGATCTTCCTTTTTCAGATGAGGAAGAGCAGAGATAAGAAGGGAAGATGAACAGAATTGTGAGACCAGTCCCCTGACCAGCCTGTGAAGCTAATCCCCAGGCTCCTATCCCATCCCCAGGTTCCTCTCCCATCCAGCCCTACGGCTTGGTCTAGTCTTACTACACGCCATTTTTGAGGTTTGACCGGGAAGAACTCAGGAGGTAGGGAGAGAGTCTCCACTAAGACTTTGTAATGCCTTTCTGGAGGGTGAGTCCTATTCCTACGCAATGAAATTTTGGCACAGCTTGCTAGGTTTGCACAAGCTCTGATGATGGGGCCTTGCAGAGACAAAAGGGAGGTAGAGCCAATTTCTGGAAGATGTAGCACCCCCTCCTTACCCAGTACATATGTCTTATAAGTGGTTTAAAATGAATGTTCTATCCTTGGCCGTGTGTGTGTGTGTGTGTGTGTGTGTGTGTGTGTGTGTGTGTGTGTG
>JANHMN010000002.1:237920120-237947694 GCA_030674055.1 Rhabdomys pumilio
GTGTGTGTGTGTGTGTGTGTGTGTGTGTGTGTGTGTGTGTGTGTGTGCGCGCGCGCGCGCGCCTGCATGCATCAAAGTCATATCCTCATGCTCACAAGCAAAGCATTTTACCTTCTCCCTAGAGTAACACTACCTTTAAAATGGCTGCTCATTCTTTACTACCTCCTTCCTGCTTCCCCCACCGCAGGAAAGGGCACTTTGTAGATACTCTCCCCCTTACCAGTGAGATCCAGATCCTCTCCCACTCTTCAGGGCAGGATGTCCTCTTCTGAGGACTCCTTATCAGCTCTGGGGAATCCAGTGTTGAGTAAAACTGACAGGCAGTCAGTGCTGGGAGGACAGTAACTCAGAATAACCAGCCTGCTCTCATGAACAGTGCATATAGAAGCCAAAAAAACAAGACTAGCTCCAATCCTAGCTCCTCAGTGCCGGCCCTGACAGGTTACCAGGAGCTCCATCCTTACTCAGGTCCTGAAGACCCAGCAGAATCAGATGCTCAGAGGAAGCTGCACTGGAAGGTCAGCCTGTTCCCACAGGGACTGCCAAACAGACCAGGCACCCTGGGCAGCCCAATTCACAACTACACAAATCCCCAAACTCCAGTGATTGCAGAGGATGAACCAGGCCGAACCCCCAGCAGGGGAGGACGAACGCGTTATCTGCTCAAAGCCCGGTGGCATTTGAGTGGATCTGCTTTTGTACAACAACAACAAACCCTCAGCGTTCAGCCTGGAAACACCCAGTCTAACAAATGAACCGATTATGTCATTGTGACAAAGTCATTACTGCAAGGAAGATGAGGTTTCTTTTGAAATATGACTGAGGATTCAGAGTGGAACAGTCTAAGCCCAGGGAGCACACCTTCTTTCACCCCTCCTTTCGGGGTTCCTCCCCTATGCTCATCCTGAGGAACAACTGGGTACAGCTCCTCCCTGCCGGTTCCCTGCTTCCGACAGACAATGTAGGGTTATAGTACTTGTAATTGATGGTGATAGGTTGGAAGGGATGTTGGCTCCAGGCTGAAGAGTAGTCCTTACAACTTCACCCAAAGCCCCGTGGTGAAGGCGTAAGATTGTTACTAGCTGAGGTTTTCTCCCAAGGGGTTTGGTCTGGATTCTGTATCCAGCCATCCACCCCTTTACCAAGGCCCTGCTTACAGGCAGGAGCTTCCCAAATCAATCTCCTGATCTTCATCCATCAACGGGAACCACTGTGTGGTGACTGGAAACTGCCATTGATTCCCTGGAAAGTTCGCTCAACAGCTCATACCTGCATCACTGGCCAGGGATAGGTGCTGGGGCCTGAAAAGGCTTTGAGCACCAACTGAAGCAAAGGGCCCTGGGGCCTCCCTTAGATGCCCAGCCCAAGTGGAGCCAGACAGGTATGGTAGTTCCTGGTCTGGGTCTGGGTGACTACACTTGGCATTAGGAAGGCCTTTAGAGATGGAAGGCAGCTCTCCCTAACACAGTAAAAAGGTGTAAGGCAAACTGCTTCTCCTGCCTCAACAGAAAGCCTACACTGGGACTGAGTTTCCTGATGGCCAACCAAGGCCAAGAGCTGTGTGAGCAATGGGAAAAACGGTCAGGCCCAGCCATTGGAGACACAGACTCACCTTGAAAATCCCTGCATCTGGTTGTAGGCCAGTGCCACATAGCTCCCAGGGAACAATCTAAAACCTTGACCAAAGGGGCATAGACCCATGATCATACTAGATAGGTACTGAGCACACATTTTCCCCAGGGTCATGATGGGAGTTCCAGATCCCAGGACCTACATCACCTGGCATCCCCTTCATGTCTTCAAGTGCTTTTAGCATCCAGGATGGGCCAGCAGCAAAATAGGAGCAGAAGCAGAAACCATGCAGTCACATGTATATACACACTATACACGCACACATGTATGTACAGAGACATGTGTGTGTGTATAAGCAGACATGATAAACAATGGGCACAGACACATGTACCTTTGCACACACAGACCTACAGATGTCTACACAGATACATGTTCATGCCAGTGTAGCTGAGCTGGAACTTGCTTACTGCTGGTGCCTCTGGGAAAGCCTCACAGACACAGGCATCCCTTAGTCCTCTAGGGAACAGGGAACACAGTCTTACTCTGGCCCAGTACCACAGGATCACTTTGCCTGATTCCACCCAAGTTTGAACAGCAGCAAAAACAAGTTCTTCTCTACCAGGACTTACAGAGAAGCTGCCAGGTCCCTGAGGAAACCTGAGGGTTGGGTCTGGTGATGAAGCCCTCTCTTCAAGAAACCAGTGTGAAGGGAGACATGTTTTGTCCTCCAAGCTCTGTAGAAATCCCTGTTTGACCTACTCAGTGCATTGACTTGTCCAAACCCAGCCCTAATCCTCAAGCTTTCCTCTATGGCCCCTCTTCCTTCTTATTACTGAAAGCATTAGAAAGTCCTGCTAGCATTGTCATGTTACTGGGGAAGTGAGAAAGAGCCCCATCTTAGGGGTTATTAGTCTCAGCCGTAAAAGAATTTAAGAATGGATTCAAAAGCTCGAGGATAATTTTATGACCATTTAAAAGACAAGCTCAGACTGGTGAGATGGCTCAGCAGTTAAAAGCACTGAATGCTCTTCCAGAGGTCATGAGTTCAAATCCCAGCAACCACATGGTAGCTCGGTAATGAGATCTGATGCCCTCTTCTGAAGACAGCTACAGTGTACTTACATATAATAAACAAACAAACAAACAAACAAACAAACCTTTGGGCCAGAGAGAGAGGGAGAAAGGAAGGGGATGGGGATGGGGGAGACAAACTCCAGGACAGGCAAGGGGTAACTCTTGGCAACTTCCCAAAGGAGAGGGAAGTTGCCCTTTTTACTTAGGTGCAGAGTTCTGGCAAGCAGGCAGCCACATGGCAGACAGGCAACCGAAAGGCCGAAGGATGGGTGGCTTCAAAGAAAGAATGAGGAACCAAGTACCAAAGGAAGCATACAGAAGCTCTGGCCAGCATTCGAAGGAAAGAGACAAAAGAAAGGGAAGTTAGCCTTTCCAGCTCGGGACGCAGGCGGGCAGATCTAACAGACCCCAATGAGGGTTCTGCAGCTATTATCTTAATAGCAGGAATTCTGGGAAGGAAAAGTACATTATTTCATTAAAGGGATAGATATGCCTCCCATCTCTGCAGCATAGCCTCAGGTGAAGCTGCCTTCCAGAGGGGTGTTCCCTAGCCAGGCAGCTTACCTGTCCCACTGGAGCAACTACTAGAAGAGACATGGCATGTCTCCCTCCAGAGGAAGATGTGTTCTTTAGTCTTGGAGGAACCTGCTTTGCCTTAATGAACTTTCAGGGCTACCGTAATATTTTAGTCGCACAGTTAGGGATTGTGTTTGTTTGTTTGTTTGTTTTTGAACAGAGAGAAACTGGAAGGGTCAAGCATGAATGAGAAGTCAGGACCATTTTCCCACATACTGGCCTCCAAGACTCCAAGATCACAGTACCAAGGTCATCTCCTTGATGGCTAAAACTCTCGGAACCCAGGAGGCCCTGGTGTCTGCAGCATGTCTGTGTATGTGTACCCATGTGCATCTGTGTCTCTGTCCACAGTCTTTCCATGTGTGCTCGACAACCTATGTGTGTGTGTGCAGCCTCTGAGACGCGGAATCGTTGTGCCGATACGACTGAGCAAGCTAGATGCCCCACCGTGTAGAACACCGGCCGGGTACAGAGCTGCATAAAGAACCTGACTCACTTGAGTCTCAGAGAAATTGTCACATGGACATTCTCCCTCCCTCCTACAGGTGACCTTGACTCCATTTCAATCATGAGAATTCGCCATCAACACTAAGTCTAGCCTTGAGGTGGATTTTCTCCTGTGGCTGCTATGGTCCGGGAGAATTTACAGACCAAGGCCTGAGTGCCTTCAAGTGGCCATTTCAAAGCCATCAAAGGAGACTCATCTAGCCTGCAGAAACAAGATTGACAGGGCAGGGATTGCTACCCTGTAGGAGCCTGGCTGGATGGCTGGATACAGCTCATGCATTCCAATTCCTGGAACAAGGCTTCCTACTGGTGCATTTAGCATCCAGGTCAATGACAGAGCCCAGCAGCAGCAGCAGCATGGAGAATAGACCTCTGACTCTGATGAAGCCTCAGCTCTGCTTGCCCGGTGGGTGTAGCATCCACCTTCCAACAGAATAGAGACAAGGAACTGCTCCTTCCTCCCCTCCCCCTTCTCTCCCTCTCCTTTTCCCCCTTCCCCTCTTCCTTGCCTTCTCCCTTCTCTTCCTCTCCTCCCCCTCCCCTTTCCCTGCTCTATCTCTTATGTGCTCATCTGAGATAGGCAGGAGAAAGGCGGTGTGAAGGTTTACTCTGAATCCGACTGGAATGAAACAAGCCTCATTCCACGTACACCTTGAATGTGCCTGACAAGGCATCCTAGTGAGGGTGACTGACAGCTCAGGACATTGGACAGAATGTGGATCAGGATGCCTGTAGAAGGAGGGACTTGTCCCAGGAATAGGTTCTGCAGGGACATTTCTGAGGGGATAAAGCTCCAGTTGTCAGGTGGAATGTGTCCAGAGGAGCCACTGGCTTGGGTCATGGGTATCAGTGGAGACACGTTTGGGGAGATTTGTGTAACTGAAGTAAACTCACGTCTCTTCACACTGTGTGCACAATTATAGTGGTGCTGCCTTCAGAGCCTATGGAACTAGGCAATGCCCAGCTTAGCAGAAGGCTGGATTAAGGCATGAAAGGGTTCTTGCCTCGGCCAAGCATAACCCATCCTTAGGGCTGTTTTAAACTACTTTGGATGTGAATTAAGAGCCTAGGAGATGGTTTCCTTCAGATTCCCTGAGGATAGAGCATGTCTTGAGCCATGTATGCCACAAGCCCATTGGCCATAACAGAACTGGAAGTCGTGAACAAAGGTAGGGAGAACAGAAGACACTGGTAGATGGTGTTTAAATACGTTTTGATATCTCCTCTTGCTCCTTCTATACACTGGGCACTGGTGTGAGAACACAGTCCCGATGGTTACGTTGGTCCCCATTTTTCTCAGATGGACTGTGACGTGACTGGCACCCAGTGTGTGTTCCATGGCCATAAGCCTGAGTCTTTCAGGCAGGAGTCAGCGAGCTGGGCCTATGATCTATCACTGACACCGTAGACACCAGCCTTGTGCTTGTTAACATGTTGTTTGCGGCTAGTTTGGGCTGTGGTAGCCAAGCTGAGCAGTTGTGACAGAGACCATCTGGCCCACAAAGCAAAGTCATTCACTCTCTGACCCTTTACTGAAGACATCTGTGGACTCCTGCTCCAGGACAGCAGAGGATGGAGAGGACAGACCTCAGGGCAGGATTCAAATGGTCCTCGTTGTCAGGTTAGAGTAGTGATGATTCCCCTCGTCCGAAGTCAGTCAGGTTTCTTTGCCTTGTGAGCACAATGGCAGGGCTCACAATGGTCACTGTGGGGGCTTCTCACTGCCAGACAGGACCCAGCGTTGGACACAGCACAGGAGACATGCTGTGCACTTGCAGAGCCTGGACTCCACAACCCCAGCACCATGTCAGAGTGGGTGAAAAGTCAGTGTGCTGACCGGTCTGGGAGCTGGGACCTCCTTTGAGGTGCTACCCCCACATCGCCTCACTTCCAGGCCTAGCCACAACCCCCGCCCCCAGTCCCTCTCTATCCATACCTGTTCCCAATGTGGGTTGCCATCTTTGACTCCTGCTCCAGGTTCTACCTACCATGTAGGCAGAGCACCCCAAATATGAAAAAGCTGTGCCAGTTTCCTGTCTCTCAGGACAAGGCTCCTGCCCCTGTCAACCTCTCCTGGCCCAAAGGATCCCAGCCCATAGACAAGTGTAAAGCTCTCTGAAACAGGCTCACCTTTTACAGTATCTTGAACTCACCTCTGCCTCCCACCAAGGCTCCTCCCTCTCACTGCCTTCTGCAAGTAGGACACCTTGTAAACAACAAAGTGACCTTACAAAAAGGAGCTTGAAACATGCAATGCCTTACATGGTACCAGTGGGTGTAGGATGGAGGGATAGCCAGGGGAGAGATGGGCAGGCACAGACACAAGCTATGGAATTTCCAGAAAAAGCCAGGATGTGCCACCACAGGTCTGCAGCCTGCAACACAGCCTACCCCAACTGGGAACAGTTACCAGAAACCGCCTGACAGCTGGGGTCAGTCAATGCTAAAATGACCAAGGCTCCTTCTGCAGTCTATGGAAGAAGATCAAGGCTAGCAAGCTAATCTGAGACTGCGGGAGAGCTGTGGGCCTGGGGGAGGGAAGGTTCCCCAAGCCCCTGGCTGTCAAGACCCAGAAGATTGACTAGTGGCTGGCAGTGAGTGGGTAAGCCCTATACTGTTCTCCCTCCTATCTGGAAGCAGATAGGACAGAAGAAGCTATAGCATGCCAGGTCCACCCTGTCCTCAGAAGGTAGATCAGCCGTTTCGGCTGTCTGTGACTTCAGAGCTCACTAGAATCATAAGGGGAATGGCCTGGGCAGGACAGCTTAAGGTGGCTGCGCCACCCTCTCCTGCATGGGGGTTCAGGGGATGGCAGCCCCCAGAGTGAAACAGGAAAGAGTTCAGGTCGCTCGATAAGATCAATTCTGGCTTTCCTTCCTCTTCCCCTACCCCTCCTGTACCTCTTCCCCACCTCCTCCCCAGAGAAAATCCAAGAGCTTATACCCAGGGCTCTCTGATTCACACTCTGGAGAGTGCGAATTTGCATGCTGTGCCATTCATAAAACAAAAAAAGCCTCTTTGTTATTGTAAAGAAAAGCTCCATGTAAGCTGTAAAGGACAAATGAACGTGGGACTAATGAGGTAATGGGCCTGGTGAGGGCTTGCAGACTGAGGGGGGAGCAGAGCCTCCTAATAGAGAAGTGCTTTGCTCCGCCCCCCAGCCCCCTTCCCACTGGGTAGCATTTGGCCCATAGTTTACTGCTTAGTCTCTTCATCTTCCAGCCTTAAGGGTGTGTGTGTGTGTGTGTGTGTGTGTGTGTGTGTGTGTGTGGTTTGTGTTTGTGTGTGTATGTATGTGTGTGGTATGTGTGTGTATGTGTGGTGTGTATGAATGTGTGTGTACTTGTGTGTGGTGGTGTATGTATGTGCGGTGTGTGTGGTGTTTGTGTGCATTTGTGGTGTGTATATGTGTATGGTGTGTGTGTATGGTGTGTGGTGTATGTGTGTGATGTATGTGTATGTATGTGTGGTATGGTGTGTGTATATATGTGTGTGGTGTGTGTATGGTGTTTGTGTACATTCGTGATGTGTATATGGTGTGTGTGTGTGTGTGATGCGTGGTGTGTGTCTGTGGTGTTTGTGTACATTTGTGGTATGTCTGTGTTCATGATGATGTGTGTGTGTGTGTATGTGGTATGTGTGTGATGTGTGGTGTGTGTCTGTGGTGTTTGTGTACATTTGTGGTATATCTGTGTTCATGATGTGTGTGTGTGTGGTATGTGTGTGGTATATGTATGTGATGTGTGTGTATGTCTGTGTGGTATTGGTGCATGTGTATGTGTGGTGTGTGGTGTGTGTGTGTGTGGTGTGTGTGTGTGTGTGTGTGTGTGTGTGTGTGTGTCTGTAGGTTAATGGTTGATGTCAGGTGACTTCCTCTACCACTATTCACATTTTTTTTAAGATGGCCTCTCACTGACTCTTACCAATTGGCCGGACCAATAGCCAGTGAGTCTCCACCATCCTCCCAGTGTTGGGACTACAGGTGATACCTCTATGCCCGAATGTTTAAATGGGTGTTTAAAAACCGAGCACTTTGCTGGTGAATCTGTCTTTCTGTCTTTCTGCTGCCATTTCAGACCGTTTGTTTCTGCTTGCCCTCTGACATCCCACAGTCCTACCCAGTAGGAAGCTGGCATGAGGCAGTATCCCCTAGCCAGAGGTGAGGCCCAGAGCCTGGTTTTGTACAAGCTATGAGTCCTCTGTCATGTCTGAGGCTCTGTGGTAGGGAGTGGAGACCTGTACCATTGTCTTCCCTCACACTGGCCATCTCTAAATCCTCTTCCTGTGGGTGAGGACACGCCCGTCTGTGTTCACTGTAATCAGATTTATTGACCAGGGACACAGCACTAATCCCATTGAGACTCTGATGTTGAAGAGCCAGATGTCCACGGGGAAGTGCAGTGGCCAGCTTTGGCAGTAGGCAGTGATTACAAATTGAGAGGAACAGGCAGGATATTCGCTGCCCTACCCACACAATTACATGGTAAGAAAGCACACGGCAAATTGTAGGGCTGGAGATTCCGCTGCAATGGGGTGTCCTGTTAGGCCCACACTCAACGTACACCCTGAGATGCATATGTATCCTGCTTAACAGTCACTGAGCCCCAGCAGCCAACCTTGTCCCAGGCTTGCAAAGCCGTGCTCCCAAGCCCAGCTGAGGGCTTTTCATGGTCACTGGAAACATGAAGCTAATGTCCATGTGTCCCAGGCTTTCTTGGCATGGAACAGAGAGCTTTCTTGGATGCTCAACCTCTGTCAAGGGCTCCAAATGCACTGTGCTAAGCACTTGGCCCGATGTTTAATCCTTCGGTGTCAAATTAGGGCCCTGCATCTTAGGAAAATGCAAACAAAAGGCGTATCAGCAAACCTGATTGAATTGGCTTGGGTTATCGAAGTAGAGACACAGCAGATGCTTCTTAGCAAGTGGGAGCTACTGTTTAGGACACTCTGACCCACGAGAGGAGAGGCTACTGTTCTAGCCTGACGTGGACACAGTCATGGAATCTGTTCAGCCAAACGCCGCCTTTCTGACTGCAGTATGACGTGAGCCTTAGGCACAAGCTGGGTCTCTTTCCTGTTCCACTGCTGTTGGGTACAGAGGTGGGGTGTGGGCCCAGCAGTACCAGCCCACCCACTCTCTACTGTACTGCCACCAAAATTGCTGGGGATTTTGAAGTCACTCGCTGCTGCTCAGCAGATGTCCCACAGATTTGAGCATTCTAATAGGCTTTTTTGGCTGACACATATTCAAAGGAGTGACAGACAGACTTCAGTCCTCCCCACCCCTTTCCCACCCTGAAGACTTACTCCCCTACACAAATGGTTGGAGGCCACTTTTGAGAGGGGCTAGAAACATCGAAGCACCTTGTCACCTGTTTCTACCCTCCCCCACAGCACAAGTTGTGCTGAGGATTCTGGACCAAGGCTAGACCCTGCACCCACCCTGCTGTGTTAAGCTTTCTCCAGGGACTTAGGGCCTGGCACAGGTGGACAAGGGCAGGGCTGTTGAGAAGGCCATTTCTGTAATCCGATTGAGGACTCCAGGCTGAGTCTGTGGTCTCCTGACAGCCAAACTGGTGCCAGGCCTGCTGCACAGCCAGGCACTGACAGGATGTGGATGTTCAAGGTTTTCTGTCGCCAATTTCTCAGTCAGATGGCAGCCTCTGCACCTCTGGACAGCAGGAGGGAAGAATCTGGCTCTCATATTGAAGATGGCCAGTACACAGAGGTGGGGGGGTCGGATGTGCCATCTAATGGGGGCAGAAGGCTACAGGGGGTCCTGCCTACTCTGGTCACAGCCCTATTGGTATAGCTAGCTGTCTGTGGTGCTTTCTTTTCATCTGGGACTTGAGAATCACCCAGCAAATCTCTCATTTGGACTCTGTTTGAGGTTCAGGCTTTTCCAATAATCCTAACCAGAAAAGGACAGGAACCCACAATGGAGTGGAGACAAAGTAAGGAAGTAAACAGAGGCTGCCCCAAGAGGTGCCACCTGGGAAGCGGAGGGGAGCATTCACACACTCACTCGTGAAAGCAAAGAGCCTGTATTTCCTAACAGTCAGGTTTTCTTCAGAGCCCTTCTGAGTGGCCAATCGTGAAGCTTCAGTTTCCAGTCCTGGTACACCTGGAGCTCGTCCCTAACATTTCCCACATCTGGGAAGAACTGGTGGCTTCGGTGTGACATGGGGGCTCTTGTTCACACCTGGGCATCTGCTGTGGCACACAAGATATAGAGCTGGTTTGGTGAGACTGTTCTTTCGGTTCAGAAGGGACGCCTGAAGCGTGCACTGCCAGGCCCTGCACAGGTTAACCAGGTTTTCATCAGAGCCAGGCTGGGCCTTAGAGGAACTTGGAGAGCCACACACACCCTGCTTCCCTTTACTTCCTTGGACACTCTCTCGGCTGCCTCGGTGGTAGTTCATTCTGGTTTTGTTATTTCAAGCAAGGCTGCTCTGGAAACCTCTGATATCAGGCGTTTCAGCCATGCATTATGCTATCATCGCTGGTCTCAGCAGAGTGGAGAAGGGTGGCCAGAAAATGTGAAGACACAGGAACCTGCTAGTGCTGGTCTTCTATCTGCACTCTGTCCAAGGCTAGCCCATCGCTGAACCTGTTCTGGCTGGGGCTCATCGGCCACCCTTACAGAAGGCAACCCCTGCCTGGCTAGCCCAGGCTGGTGCAGGTCACACAGGGACTTCTAATTCACCCTGCTGGTTTTGCAGCTCTTTAGCAGCTTCTCATTCTTTGCAAGCTGCTGAGTGGAGTGAGGGGTTCCGCTTTTTATCTAAACATAATGGGCTTAACTAGGGGCAGGGAGACCCCAGTATTGTTCTGCAGAAGAAATGCAGATGAGGGTCAGAGCTGCAGTTCAGGGATCTGGAGCCAAGGCCACCTCTTGGTGATCTGAGGGAAGTGGGTACACTCCACCAATACATGCACCCTCATCCGTTGACACACAGACTACATATCTCCCCCTACATCATCCCTGTACAAGCTTGAACCCACCACCCCTGACCACTGTATCTTTTCTACCCAAACCCCTTCACTCTGCCTCCTTTCTTCTCCCCAAAAATATAGACTTACAGAGGCCAGCGGCTGAACTACCCCTGTTCCTCATAGGTGCCATCCCAGCTTCCTGACAAGAACCCTCAGCTTGCTTCTTTTGCCCACCCTGGTGGTAATCCTGGGTAGTACTGAAGGCACCCAATGGTGGGGGCACCTTCGGTCACTCTAAGGTTTCTTGTCAAGATGTGGAGTCTCTCTGGGACCTGCTTAAGGTCACAGCTACCCAAGGATATAGGACTCCTGTCCGTCTAAGGTTCAAGTCTACACCCCAACCTCCAAATCCCAACCAACTCCATGCATTCTGCCCTTTTCTGGAGAGCCTCCCTCAGGCTCAGAAATTTCCAGCACTGAGAGGAACAGTAGCAGTCAGGGTGGAACAGAAGGCAAGAACCCCGAAGTCTGGCTTGCTCTCGGGGTCCACTGTCCTCCCCAGCACTCCAGCTCAGCTTTACGTGCGTGATCAATAAGCTGGTGGCCCAGAGTAACCTGACACGTAACTGGTCCTGTCACCAGTGGGAATTGGTGCATATGTCTAAAACAGAAGGAGAAAAAGCAAAGACAGACATACTGGGAGAGACAGACACACAGAAGGGGAGGCAGAGACACTGCATGGTATGTGCTGCCCCTCCCTAAGACCAGCAATGCTGAGTCTGGTTTCTCTCCCCAGCCAGTATGCATCCTAGCTATGTAGAGACAGGCCTCCCTTCCACAGGTTATTAGCAGTGCTGCCCCTCTTGCTTTCCTAGTCTTGGCCATGTCCCTCCCTCCCCATTGTTCAGGGTCACAGATCAGGGTGATCTGGGATCAGTTGCCTGCATGTCCCCCAGGACACCCAGGGCTGGTTTGGATAGACACATTAAAAGATGCTGTGGGTTCTTCCAGCTATGTGGGACAGCGCTGACATATCAGTGTGATCTTCAAGCTGACAGAGGTGACAAACGTTTCTCAGGCTATCCTGTGTGGCCAGGGCTGTGGTGCACATGCCAGTTGGAAGGAGACTATTTGAAGCCTGGGGCCACACCTGGTAAGGGTCAGAAAAGGGGTGAGCCTGGAAACTTCAAGTTTAGGAGCAATGACTGGCCATTAAGGGCCTGGAACCACCCCCCTCATTTTGCTAGTTTGCTCCAGCTCTGGCCAGTCCTAGAGGTAGCTGTCTGCTGCCTGTGTTCAGCGAGGTGTGGTATTTTAAATGTTTTGACATTTTAAATCTGTGTTGGATACATCCAGTGTGTTTAATTCCACTGTGACTCACCAGGAATCAAATTAGTGCATCTCCTGGGATGGAGCACAGCTGGGTCCAGAGCAGACAGAGGACTTCTCACTTGCCCTCCGTGGGCTTCCATTGGAGTGAGCTAAGCACACAGCAGGAACAGCTCTGGATCCTGAGCCCCTGGGGAAAGATGGAACAGGCCCTCTATTCTCAAGGTCAGAGGAGATGAGGCTTGGGGAGGGCATAAAGGACCCAAGAAGGAGCTGGCGCTGACCTTCTCTTGAGCAGTGTGCACCTTGCCTGTTGAGCAGAGATTTGTGAAAATGGCAGTTTGAACTGCCTTTTTCCCAGCCCTCCCAGGGGTGGTCTGTGGATACCTGGGAGTGGAGGCAAGGCCTTCACAGGTGCTCCAACTAAGTCCGAAAGAGGCCTGGGGAGTCCAGCCAACTCTAGCACCCTGGGTTCCCCACTCCCCTCACCCCAAGCGTCTGGTCATAGCTGCCCTTGCACAAGTCAGGAGCATTATGTTGGCCATGTTCTCCATGCACTTCAACTAGGACATGTGTACATTTGTGTGATTTTTTTTTGTCTCCAAGAAGCCTCCAGAAGGCAAGGGTCAGCTGGGCATTACTGAAGAAACCTGGCTGAACTCATACAGGCCAGGAAACAAATCCGTGTCCCGCTGTTTCTGAGTTATTGAGCACATGAGCCTCAGAGATTCAGTTTTCCCAAATGTAGAGGCCTGGGGTGATGTGTGGGGCTAGCTTTCCTCAGAGCTCGCCAGAGAGGCACCACATGGGTGGCAGATGTATGAAGGCCTCAGTGTGAACTGTTTGCACTCAAAGTGGGAGCCAAGGGTTCAGTCCCACTGGACAGGCCATGCTGGGGTCTGAAGTCCGTCCTTGGCGTGATATTCTCAGACCCAGGACTCAGAGCCTGGCCCTTTGTCAGAACACCTGACGTCTTTCCCAGTACCAGGTAGCAGAGGTCATGCTGATCTCTTCAGAGCACGCTGGAGCGGAGTGCGGTGCAGGTTGAGATCTGAACTTAAGGAGGAGTTCCAGGAGAGGGGCCATTCTGGTGGGCAGGCCAGATGGAGTACGGTCTTCCTACCTTGTCAAGTACCTCCCAACTCCAGAAGATAGTCCCCAGGTCTGGTGGGTAAACATCTGTATCTGACAGCTGCCTCTTGCTCTCTGCAGGTTAACACTTTCATGTCCTTCCTGTTTCCCATGCTGGTCATCTCCATCCTAAACACTGTGATTGCCAACAAACTGACTGTCATGGTGCACCAGGCCGCCGAGCAGGTCCACGGCGTGGGCACTGTGGGCACCCACAACAGTTTAGAACACAGCACGTTCAACATGTCCATCGAGCCTGGCCGTGTCCAGGCCCTGCGCCACGGAGTCCTCGTCTTACGTACGTAACTGCAGACCTGGGGGAGCAGACAGTGCTGTGGGGGCTCCACCCAGAGCTGAGTGTAAGGACATGTGGGTCCAAGCTCAGCATTAGTGCTCTGTCCTCTTTGTTATGGCTTCACATTGTCACTTAGCCAACCAGAGGCCAGGCGCTACCTCTGAGCTTGAAGCCTTACTGACAGACATGGGTGAGCTTTCTTGCCATCAGTCAAGGCTCTGTCAAGAAAGCAAGTATACCCCAGGCACACCCATAAACGAAGTCACATGACCAGTCCTGGCAGCTGGAGGCCTCCATGAAGCAGCTTAGCTATTCAGGACTAGAAAGTCCTGGTAACAGACCTGCAGGCAGAAGGCATGCCAAGCAGATGCCTGGTGGTTAGACGGTTGGAGGCAACAATGCTGAGTAGAGCGGTAGGCCTGAATCTTGCAGCCGATGCAACCTTGGGAATCATTCATCGGGGTGGTGGATGGGAAAGACTCAGGACTGAAGTCTTTTTATCCTCCAGATCCATGTCTTGCATTTTTCCCCGTGGCTGTGGCTCCTTCCTGGTCCTGCCCCTTTCAGGTTTGCTTTCCAGCAGCTCCGGGTGCAATCTCAGGGCAAACCATGTGACAGCAAGAGTCCCTAAGACCAGCACCCAGAGCCCAGAGTGGCTGGCACCAGACCTGAATGGGTCTAGGTGGCCTTCCTCACAGATGTCCTCATCTGTACCCAAAGGCAGCAACTGTGATAAGGGTTCGTTCTCAAATGCCTCCTCCCGAGGACACTGCTAGACCCCAGAGCAACCACCGCATGTGCCCCGCTAGCCTACTGCTTCTCAGAGTAACCGGAAGAGTAAGTGTTGAAGCCTGTCCTGGTCTCAGGAGGAGGCTGGGGCTGAAGGTAGAGAGGAATACCGAGACCTCAATCAGAGCTGTGTCTGGGGATATTTGTGGTCAGTACTGCCTGCTAGAACATATCTGAGTCACGGCACCTGCCAACTGCATTTTTTTAATCCTTCCATAAAGGCCCAGGCCCACCCTATAAAGCCAGCTCTCTACCTGTCCCCTAGCCCATCCTATGAGTCAGGCTCTTCGTATAAACAGAATCATACAAGATTTAATGGCTAGTGTGTCCATTATACAGAACATCTCTCAAGCTTGTCCTTGTTGGAGCATGTACTATAATCTTCTGCCTATTTAACGCTGGAGATACTCCATTGTACAGTGCGTGGACCACATGCCGACAGACCAGTGTGGCAGCAGAGCCACCTGTCCACAGGCTCCCAGGTTTCTTCCACCTCTGTGGTTGGCTGGGAAAGATACTATTGTAAAATGGAGTGCACATATTTCTTTCAGTTCCTGTTTTTAATTCTTCCAGGTTGATTCCCAGAAAAAGGGGGTGATGAATTAATTACATTGTGCTTTTTTTTTAATTCTTTTTGAATTGCTGTTTGTCACAATGACTGCAGCATGTAACATTGTTTGCATTTGTTGTTTGGCTGTTTTGTGTGTGTTTGCTTTGTGTGTCCGTGTGTGTGCACTCCTGTGTGGAGGTCAGAGGTCAACAGGGTCAACAGCGGGTTTCTTCCTTTCCGCTCTTCACCTTCTCTTTTGAGATGTGTCTCTCACTGACTGGTTCAGTCTGTGAGCTCTAGGTATCCACAAGCCTCTACATCAGCCTGCAGTCTCCTAGTACTGAGTTACAGACACATGCTGTTCACCGGGTGTTTTGTTGTTTGTTGCTATGTTTTGATTTACTACAAAAGGGAAGAAAAAGGCCCATGACCTCAGGACATCATCTTTGTCTCCCATGGCTCTCTGAATGTTTCTGAGGACAATGGCTATCTTGCAGGTGCTGTGGTCATCGCCTTTGTGGTCTGCTGGCTACCCTACCATGTGCGGCGCCTCATGTTCTGCTATATCTCGGATGAACAGTGGACTACGTGAGTACTTGAACTCTAGCAGACAGGGAAGGGGCTACATTGAGCCCCACAATCCACAAGCCTGTCTGGAATGAGGGGTGGGCTGCTCTGAGCTGTGGCTCCAGGGAGGATGATTATAGTCAGAGCAGGCAGCAGATCCTTAAAGTCATGCCTGAGACATTGGCGTCAGAGCTGAAGATTCTTTCGTCACAACTACTCCGGGCCAGACTGTTGGGCTCAACAGAGTCACAGAAGCTGTGTCTTGTCACACAGAGGGAAAAGACAGGGAGACAAGTTCAACCTTCAGCTTCAAGTCATTTATGAATGTTGACAACTGGGCAAATCATAGGAGACTCGATGTCCAGGTACTTGACAAGACTGGTCATAGAGTCCCTTCTGCTAAGCATGACTCAGACTCCCAGATGGAAAGTAGGTAATCGGCGTGAACCTTGTTTGCACTAATGAGTCAGCTGATGGTGACAGCAGTCCTAAGCACCAGCCAGCCAGCAAACCTACTCTGTGAGCCATTTCTGTAGCAGAGCGGTGGTCCCTAGCATGTGAGAAACATCACCATCAGACTAATAAGACACCAATGGACAAGACATAGCTGCTGCTCACAGGGAGATATTAAAGATCAGAGGACCAGCCCTAAGTGAAGGCTTGGGAAAGTCAGGGATGCCTGGGGATGGAGGCTAAGATCTTCATGAATAGATATATTCATTGTTGTGTGGTTTGGGACTCTGAAGGGAACAGGGCTCTATGTAGACAATCAAGATGGGCTGCTGAGAGAGAGAAGGCATGCCCAAGTGTGGCTGTGGTCAAAGCCAGATTCTCCACGAACCCTAGGGATGCTTTGGCACCCCCAAGCTGCCACACTGCGCATGCCTGGCCCTTGCGCATGCTTGGTGAGGGCCATTGGAATCTTAAAACACTCTCCCCTCCCTCAACAGGTTCCTCTTCGACTTCTACCACTATTTCTACATGCTGACCAACGCTCTCTTCTACGTCAGCTCCGCCATCAATCCCATCCTCTACAACCTGGTCTCTGCCAACTTCCGCCAGGTCTTCCTGTCCACGCTGGCCTGCCTCTGTCCTGGGTGGCGCCGCCGTCGAAAGAAAAGGCCAACGTTCTCCAGGAAGCCGAACAGCATGTCCAGCAACCATGCCTTTTCCACCAGCGCCACCCGGGAGACCCTGTACTAGGCCCTGAGGAGGTTAAGAGGAAGCCTCAACCTGTGCATGGGGCAGCACTCCTCCTTCCCAGACCTCCAAGCGTCAAGTAGTAACCAGTCTAAACCATGCAGGTGAGGCTGGGGCACCCTCAATGGAGGCTTCTTTCTTTCCAGTTTCTCTTTCTTTCCTTCCTCCGGTCCCTCCTCCCAAGTCCTTTATTCTTCCCTTTTATCCCTCTCCTACCTCCACCTTAAAAACCAGAACAGAGGCTGTTTCTCACCAGGCCCTGCAAAAGGCCTCTAACAAGAAGAAATTAGCACTCACCAAGGACAGCCTCCTTTGTTCCCAGACTAATGGATGCTTTAGAAGGAAGAAATGAAAGCACCACGTTGGGCCTGGGCTCTGGACAGATGAGCTGCTGAAATCATAACAGTACCTTGTAACTGCACTGCCTGGGCAAGACAGTGTCTGAAGTTGGATTTGGGCTCAGAGGCACAGGCTCCACCTCAGCCCCCTTATGTCCCTGTTCCTGCCTTGGTCCAGCAGATAACATGACTCTCTCTGAGCCTCATGTCTAGACCCTTCCTTGGCAGGCTGCCACACTGCCTCTCCCAGGGTGGTCCAGAGAAGCCCCCAAAGAGGGCTCTCTTTAAGGATCAGGGCCCACAGCTAAAAGCTGAGAGATTCCATGCCCTGCCTGGACAGCTATGGCCCACTAAAGAGACCCCAATTCCCACATGCTCAGGAAAGACAAAAGGGCTGGCCTGGAATTACACAGGACAAGCTTCAAGTGGCTTTGCAGGGAGGGATACCTGCACTGGGACTTTGACCTCTTGGATCTGCAGAACGATGGCAGATAAGTGGGGTCTAGCCTCTGCTGTCCAGATGACTTTGCTGGGGACGTGCATAGTTCTGCGTCTCGAAAACAGCTGTATAGAATAAGGACCTGCAGCTGCTGGCTTCAGTCTGAGACTCCTGAGAAAGAACACTGAGCCAGGTCCTCAGCAAGATGCCAGTGTCTGAGACTCTACAGGTAAGGGGGGGCCAAGCACCCCAGCATCCAGCTGGCTGGCAGCCCTGGACTGAGGCATATGTCAATTTGTTACCAGCCGCCACACAGCCGCCCTGGCCCAGGTTCTAGGCGCCTGGAAAAGCAGGCACCCTTCATCTCTGGGAGCTGTCTCCGAACAAGACAGGACCATCTAGGCTGCAGCCAACAAGACTGGCTGAGAGCTTGGAGACAGTCCCAGGATGCCATGGACCAGCAGGGTAGAAGAATCAGGAGGGTCAAGTTCAGCCTTTTGCAAAAGAGCCTTGGCCCTGTTGTCTGGAAGAGAAATGACTGGACAGGCAGATGCTCTGTGAGAATGGTATTGCCATGGGACATGGGATGCTCACTCATGGCCCAGGGCTAGCCTCTGCTCCCTCTAAACTTAAAACAATGGGTTAAAAGTCAGGGTGTCTGTGGTCACCCAGAGATATGGGCAGAGTGTTCAAGTACTTGAACCCCACAAAACTCTGCTGCTAGTAACATGACCCCTCAGGTCATCAAGGTTGGAACCTGGGTGAGTCAGGGTCATAGCTGACAGCAGGAAGATGTGATCACCCTAGAGGGAGGCCTCTTCTTCCAAGACCTGTCTGCATGGGAGCCCCTCACAGCCCTGTGGAGTCACCTTGTCCAGTGAGTGGATCACAGGCCAGTTTTTGGTCATGAGGATTTCGACTTAGACTCAAGCCAGGCAGCCCAGCTCCAGGATGCTACCCTGGGTTTCTAGACCTTGGGCAAGCCATTCTTCTGAGCCTTGATTTCCTCATCTCAGCTAACTAGGACTGCCTTGAAGGACTCAGCCTGGGGTAAGCCAAAGGGAGACACCTGAGGCTGGCTAGACCCAATACCCTATCATGTGATTCCTCAGAAATGCTGTGGCCTCATTATAGGAGTGTTCCAAGCTGTCACCAGAAGTCTCCGCTGTAGTTTGTAGCATTTTGTCTGTGTGCTTGATGTAATTAGGGACATACATCCATGAACCACCAGATGCACCTGTGACTCTGGCTGGGTGGCCTATGCTCTGGGCCAAGTGAAGATGGAAATAGCTCTGGAGGCTGTCCTGAGCGTCCTGGCTAGAATCTCATGAACCCAATAGTGATGTGGAAACATCTGTCAGTGTGCCCCAAACATCTGTCAGAATGCCACCCACCTTATTACAATTCAATAAAAGACCACCTTCCTCATATCTCTTAATAAAGAATAAGAGAAGCTGTGTATATCCAGTTTGGGCCTTTATATTATGCATCCATTCACACATCTCTTCAGGCAGTCACAGCTGGTGAACATAAGCCATGGTGGATATCATGTCTTCTAAAGACTGAAGGGATCCTGTCCACCTCCCTGCCCTCCTTTTTGTCCCCCACACATACCTTTGCTGCCAGGGTTCACACTTGTTCACACTTGCTGCCAGGCTTCACACTTGTTCATACCTGCTGCCAGGCTTCACACTTGTTCATACTTGCTGCCAGGCTTCACACTTGTTCATACTTGCTGCCAGGCTTCATGCCTGCTTCCAGGTTTCACATCTGCTCACACCTGCTGCCAGGCTTCACACTTAATTCTCAGCAGACACAGCACCACAGACAGTTAAACAATGGCTGTTTTTAAATTGTTTAAAATTAAAAAAAATATATCTTGGAGTTTTAGACAATACAATTTTCCTTAACACCAAGAAGTTTATATCCAGAATGAGGAAGAAGAAGGAGCAATGCTTCTGGCTTTCGCTCAAATGTCAAGTGGCCCAATCTGAGCAGGGCTGCACCACGGTAGCCAGGCACCAGAGAGGACATGATGATGGTGATGATGTCAACCATGAACACTTCCCAGTCTTGACTCAGGACCCCTTTCAGCAGCCTCAGAAGCTGACACTCTCCTGCCTATAAAGTTGACTCCCCAGCCACCTGACTCTTTGGACCACAGTCTGAGTATCACTGGCCTGCCCAGATTCTCTCTCTGCTTTGGGATTATAATCTGTTTGAGTTAGGGTCACTATCGCTGTGATGAAACACTATGACCAAAAGCAACTTGGGGAGGAAAGGGGTTATTTCACTCACAGCTCCATGAAACACTTCATCATCAAAAGCAGTGAGGGCAGGATCTCAAGCACGGCTGGAGGCAGGAGCTGATGCTGAGGCCATGAAGGGGTGCTGCTGACTGGCCTGCCCCACATGGCTTGCTCAGCCTGCGTTCTTGTAGAATCCAGGACTTGCATCCCAGGGATGGCCCCACCCACCATGGGCTGGGTCCTGCCCATCAATCAGTAATTAAGAAAATAATTAACAGGCTGGCCACAGTCCAATCTTACAGAGGCATTTGTCAATCAAGGTTCCTTCCTCTCAGATGATTGTAGTTTGTGTCAAGTTGACATAAATCTAGTCAGCACGTTATCACACACAGTGTTCTCTGCCACAGAAGTGCACCTGCCCAGCTCCCTCCATCACCCTGCTCAATGAGGAGAGAGGAAAGTTGCCTACTTCCCAGATTGAGCAGGGTGGGAGACCAGTGGTGTGGTGAGAACTGAAGACAGAGAATTATGTCTGCTTGCTTAAATATTGGACAGTGTGGGTATGTATGGGCATGCATGTATATGTACGCACACATTTCAAACAAATTGAAGACCCAGGGCCCCGGCTTTGGAACCACTTAGATGCTTTTTGGACTGAGGAATACCCTTTTCTGCCTCCTACCTACCACAGGCAGGGGCCCATACCCCAGGCCTGCCCAGGTCACCAGGGCAAGGGCACACATGAAAGAAAGGTGCTAAGATGGCTCCCAGGATTCCTTTCTCCCCTTCTGGAGTCGTAGTGGACTTCATAAACTCAGGAGCATGTAAGCCTGCTGGCCTCACCCTCCCAGCCCTGCCTTGCCCTGTGGAACCAGAAACTCAGACCTAGGAATCTGCACTCCTAACGACTTCTCCAACAGGATTCTTCCTGAAGTCCAAGAGTCACCACATCCTCTCCAGCCTCTCATTCATTCATTCATTCGTTCATTCATTCATTCATTCATTCATCCTGTCTGGCTTCCTTGGGCTGACTCCCTCTCCTTTCTGATGAAGCTGTGAGGCTTCTACATATTACAAGAAAGTCTTTCCCTCTCATGGGCAAGGGGAACTGGCTGGCATACAGATCCAGCAGACACACAGACAGGAACACCAAAGGAATGAAACGCTAATGGAACTCCAGGCTAGTCACAAAAGAGAGACTCAGGGACAGCCAGCACGTGTACTTGACACCCCCCTCTGCACCCTCTGAACCTATGATCTTAGCAAAACCCCTCTATGCTCTGATCATGTGATTGTGCCTCTCATTCTGTGCCCTGGACAGAGGAAGAGACTGCCAGCTCCGTCACCATTGCTAGGCAACAGGGCAGGGCTTGGGAGCGAATCCTACTGTCTAAGCACGTCTGACAGAAGAAAGAATGCCAAGCTTCCTGTGTCTGCAAAGCTCCCCTCCCAAGTCCCCCCTCCACCCTCCACCCCCTGCAATTATGATCTGAATTCCAGTTTTTATCAAAACACCATAGAAACCATGTCCAGGCTGAGAATGCTGCTGCATGCAACAGGGCAGGAGGGAGCTGGGGGAGTGGGGAGATGGGGGGAGGGGAGGGAACCCAAGGCAGAGGAGCAGGCAAGGAGCAAGTAAGAGGCAGGCAGAGGCAGACAGGGCAGAGGTGTGCTGTCCCAGGATGGAAGGGGCTATCAGCTCCTGCTGAGTAGAGTAAGAAGGCACACTCACACACACAGAGATACATACCAGCTGCACATACACATCTGTGCTGAGTGCCTCAGCCTCCTCATTCCCAGCTGAAGGACCCTCCTCCTTGGAGATCACTCTGGTCTGTGTGGCTAAGGGACATGGGCAATACCTCACCTTTCAAATCCCAACCTTGCCCTTTCACAGACAGACGCTGGGTATGGCAGTGCACTCGGGAGGTGGAGGATCAGGAGTTCCAGGCCAACCGTGACTACAGAAGAAACTTGGGGCCAACTGAAGATTCTGGGTTACTTAAGATTCTGTCTCAGAACAAAGAAGAAAGCAAACAGCAGGTGGGTTTGGAGCTGTGGATGGAGTGACTGCCGCACAGCACAAGGACCTGATTTTGCTGGGTGATTTGGACGCCAGCACCCGCTTTTTGCCAGAAGCAGCATGGCTTGTGCCTGTAAACCCAGCACTGGGTGAGCAGAGACAGGGGATTCCAGAGACTTGCTAACCAAAATACTGAGCTCCAGGTTCAATGAGATACCTTGTTATTAAGAGAGAGAGAGAGAGAGAGAGAGAGAGAGAGAGAGAGAGAGAGAGATTACTATGATAGCACACACAGCCTTTAATCCTAGCACTCAGGAGACAAGAGTAGGGGGTGTCTCTATGAGCTGGAGGCCAGCCTGTTTTCCATAAACTTTAGACAAGCTAGGACTACAGAGTAAGACCTTGAATCCAAAAGAAATTATATACATACATATATACATACATCATATGTATTGTGTGTGCATATACATACATTATATATCATACATATATATATCATACATGCACACATATATAGCATATACATATATACATCATACATAGCATACTTATATAAATCATATATAACATGCATACATATATACATACATACATTATATATGGCATGCATACATCATATATAGCATACATACATCATATATAGCATACATACACACATACATACATCATATATGTTATGCGTACACACATACATCATATATAGCATACATATATATACATACATGTAGCATGCATACAAATATCATATATCATACATCATTTATATTATACACAAATATCATTTACATGTGGTATATATATGATTGAGGACTAGAGAGATGGTCCAGTGGTTAGGACATAGTACCCTTGCACAGGTAAATTTAGCTCACAGCATCTAGGTCAGGTAGTTCACAATTGCCTGTAACTTCAGCTCCTGGAGGACCCGATGCCTCTAGCCCAGTGAGCACAGTCACTTGTGTGCACAGACCCAACACATACACACAAATAAAAATAATAAATCTTATTTTAAAAAAAAATAAGGTAAAGACCTACCAAGGAAGATAAAGAGGGAGAGTGGGGAAGCAGATAAAACATTCTCTTGCCTGAGGCTAAGGCTGAGGCTTTCTCACAAATCCATAACCTTCACAAAAGATAGATGTACACTTTCATAACCTGGATGACCAGATGATCACTCACCAAGCAGGCTGTGCTTCCTGGCTCAAGGGACATTGAGACAGGAGACAAACATGTTTCCAATATCTCACCTGCCTTCTAAAGGGCTTCTGTAAGAAGGAACTGCATCCAGGCAAAGTTAGCCCCAGCAAACAGCCAAGCTCCAACTGTGATTGCTTGTAAGCAGACCAGGCAGTGACTGGTGGCACTTAATAGATACTTGGCTCTATTGATCAAATAAATGGAAGAAAGGCTGCTTCCTTTGCCAGTGCTGCAGATGGAAGGGCTGGGCAGTCTGATCAATAATCCTCCCATGCACAGCATGGAGGGGTGCCCCTATTGTGGGATCAGCAGACAGGAAATCAGGGTTCCACTTCTGTCCATGACATTTCCTAGGACAAGAAAGTGCAGGGTGCCATGATAGAGATGAACTTAAAACCTCTATACTGACCTCTGGGTAGACGTTTGTGTCTCGGCCACCTGCAGAGCTCTGGGTAGAGCAGACATATTTAGACATACATATACTAGTCAGCTACATACTTAGAACTGTGGTGGCACTCTGCCAAAAACCTTGTACACACATTCCTGTTTAGCAGCCATGCTGCAGACAGGGACGGACAAATTCTGCAAGGAATCGGTAGGTCAGGGTGTTCCAGTTTGGGGTTGGGGCTGGTAGAAAGAAGAGAGCAGATAGGAGCTTGATAGTCTCTCCCAAAGCATTGTCTACACCTCAGGACTCGTGTGTTTGATGGGTCTACTGCACGCTAGTCCTCTCAGTCCCCTGGGACTCAGGGATGTCAGAAGTTCCATGGCTCCCAGAGCTGCTGTCTCTTGAGGCTAGACAGATGCCCCAAGCTCTGCCTCCTGGTTTCCTATCATGACATTTTACCAGCTGTCCAACACCACGCTTCATTTGCCCCCAAGGCCAAAAGCTCTTCTGCAAGCTGTTGATTCTGGGGCTATGTCAGATCCAGATACCATAGCAGAATACCACTCTTGGGGGAGAGGGGTAGACTCAGACCCTCATCTCTCAAAACAAGGCCAAGCAGCGAAGTCACCTAGAAATATGATTTCCACAGCAGCCCACAAACAACTCTGGGAATCAGAGGGAGGTTTAAGAGCCCAGCTCCTTCCCCCATGCCAACATCATAGAGGTACCTGAAGCCCAGAGCCCCAAGTCAGAGGAGGCTCCAGCTGCCCTTGTTACCAGAGGATTTCTCTGTGGTATGGCTGCTTTACATAACCCTCATCCCTGTTACCAATAAACTCAGTGTTCTTCAAGGAAGACATGGAGGGAGGGCTATCTTTAGTTTGTCAATTGTCTGATATCAACTGATGATTCTGTGTCTCACAGGGCATGCAGTACCCGAAAGCCACACTGCAGAATTATGTCCATGTGCTCACTGGGGTCTGTGGTGAGACTGTAACTCCCCTTTAAAGTTACCAGCAAAATAACCCACAATGTTTTCCTTCCCTGCTGTACTAGTCACAAGAAGCTCAGAGGAAACCTTGAATCCTCAGACTGAGGGTCTCCCCTCTTAACACTCATGGTGTGACCTGACACAGCAGCCTTACCATGGCTGTCACGGGTGATCAAGCATGTTCACCTTCTACTGCCCAGTGGATTCCAGTCATAGAACTTCTCTCACCCACATGCCACTGGGGACCAGAGGGACCCAGATCATGTGTGTCACTTACTTCTTGGACCAGAAGACCCACAGCTCTGTTTGAAACAATTCTCTTGCCTTCAGCCTTTTAATCCTAGACTCTCTACCTGACCACCCTGCAAAGCCCAAAGCCCTGGGGAACAGGCAAATCTGTTTCTCACCTCTGTCCCCCAGAGTATCCTAAATGTCCAGAGGAGACCTATGAGCAGACATTGTGAAGATACTCTAACCTGATAGGAGAGAGGGTTCCCGAGAGGAGTGTAGGCTCTAAACTCATTGTTTTGGACAGACAGTGAGCTTGGCCATCAGTTGCTATCTCTACTCCTGAAAATAGCTCCACCCTGCCACCTAACTTCCATCCTCAGGCCCCTCACAGGTCTCTCTCTCTCTCTCTCTCTCTCTCTCTCTCCCTCCCTCTCTGACTCAGGAGTCACTAGCTGTGCCCCCTACTGAGGGGTGCCTGAGTCTGCTTCCCCACCCCAGCCTTCTCTGGCTTCCTAGCTTCTTATTCTCTCATAAAAGCATTCATTCTTTTGTGGAAATGTTGAATATGCAGGAGTATTCCAACAACTGAAGTCTCACTAACCCCACCCAGAGCTAATCACCACTAACAGATGGGCGAGCATGCTGCCTGGCGTTCTCTGCAGCTGCAGAAATGTATATATACACACAGACATATATATATATATATATCTTGGGAGCAGCTCACACACATGCTTGCTTGTCGAGGTTCAGACTGCTCCTGCCAACAGCCCCATTGCAGTAACTCACACAGCCCCTCCTTCCCACTGTGCAATCATAAGCCCTCATTCAGATTCTGAGATAACATGGCTTGTTGACATGGGAAAGCAGAGCAGCCTGCCTTGCCTTGTATGGTACACACCTTTAATCCCAGCACTTAGGAGGTAGGATAGGCAAGTTTTGGTGAATTTGAGGCCTGGTTTAGTAGTAAGTTCCAGGACACAAAATGAGACATTTGTCTTAAAATGAGATAAGACAAAAAGCCTGTGTCTCCCGTAATGCAGAGAGGTCTCCTGTTCCCGTGGCATTCAAGCAGAAACACCTCTTTATTAGGGACACAGTTGGGTAGCAGGGCCACCCTGCCATGGTAGTTTGTTCATTAAAGGGCAATAGATAGGACTGGGGAGAGAGCTCAGAGGGGCAGGGGGGCACTTGCTATATAAGTGTGAGGACATGAGTCCTAACCCTAGGATCCTCATAAATCTGGGTAGAAATCTGCAACCTCAGTCCTCCTGGGTGAGATAGGAAACAAGATACTGAGAGGATCTCCAGAAGCTTTGTACCAGCTAGGATGACAAATTCAGTGGTCAACTGCCAAGGGCTCGTGAGTGGCTGGGAGCTTCCCTAGCATGGAGAAGAAAGTGGGAGTACTTCCTGACAGGATGCCTCAGAGAAGATAAGGAGTCAGCAAGGAGAGGGAGGGAGCCAGGTACCCTGGTCAGGGAAATCTCACAGTTGACTGGCCACTTCTGCTGCTCTGACTGACTAGCAAACAGGTGCTTCTTTATTTATACAGGTTTCACAGAACAAAGACAGACTAATGACTATCCAAGTGGGATAGAGTGTGTGTCTGACTTTTCATTACATGTCCAGGGTTACAAACTCAGTCAAAATTAGAAAACACAAACAGAACAGATTATTCTTCTTATTACTAGCTCTGTAACTCCAATGTAAAGAATCTGAAGACTGTCTCCTCCAAAGCAAACACATTTGTCATATGACAGCCTGCCTTTAGGCTGAGGGAACTGTTTGAAAGCATTTCAGAGCAAGAGAGAATATATGCACTGGTCTTAGTATGAACAGCAAATACTAATACCTAAATTCTTTTACTACATGTTTCGTTATCTACACTCTAAAGCAGGGAAAGCGTATTTTAGTCCATCTATCTATTGATAGTGTTTTAGTCCTTCAGGGGTGTACCCTGTATGCCCCCCAATCTTTAAACTACATTTTCAGAGATCTCTAAGCTGTAGTAGAAAGAGGCCTTGAATCTGTAACCTGTTCTCCTGGCCAGTCTGAGTTTGTCAATTGTCTGTTTGCCCTTCATCAATTATACTGTTTGAGTTTGCTCAGAGGCAGAGACACCAGGAATATTCCTGGAGTAACAGTCTCATCTATCTATGTGTTTATCTGTGCTTAACGATCACCAGGGCATAAGGAAGACTTCCATATATTGGCCAGATAGTTATGTTTAGGATTTTCCTAAGAAGATTCAGACATAATTTTTCTCAGGAAAAGATATAAAATGAATCATAATGCAGAAAGTCCCCAGTAATTCAGCACACAGAGTCCAAACGCCAAAGGCTAGAGCTAGAAGCACAGCAATTGCAGCATTCTGCTCAGCTTTGCTGGAACTGTGTCACGAAGCTATGCTGGCTTCATGACTCTCGCCATTCCAAGTGGATATGGTGGTGCCAGGGAACATCAAGGAGGAGGGTGAGGACCACAGTACCTGAGGTTGTCTTCTGACCTCCACATGTGTGCTACGGCATGCATGTACCTCCATTCATGTACAAATACACATACATGTATATACACACATCACACAAATACGTCTGCACATACATCATGTGCATACATGCATGTACACACCATACATGTGTGCCCATACATCACACACATACATGTATGCACACATCACACCCATGCATGCATGTGTATACACCATACATGTATGTACATACATCACACATATATACACACATACATGTACACACATATACACATACATACATGAGCACATATGCACACACATACATGTGTGTATATATATACATATATATGTATATATGTATATATGTGTATATATATATATATATATATATATATATATATATATATATGCACCACACACAACACCACCACAAAATAAAAAGGAGGTGAAGAAGGAAAAGGAGGAACCATCAAGATGGCTATGTGGGTAAAGACACTTGCCTCCACCCTGACAACCTGAGTTCAATCCCTGGGACCAGCCCCACAGGCTGTCTCCTGACCTCCACAGGCATCATGGTACATGCATATGCACACACAAATAAATATGTAATTAAATAAAGAATGGACAAATAAATGTATGCTCACCAGTAATTATCCAATACCAACTGGTTAGCTCTGAGATCATATACATACAAAGTAGTATCATACATATAGAACAAGTTATAT
>JANHMN010000002.1:237971081-237990957 GCA_030674055.1 Rhabdomys pumilio
AAGAAGGCTATCTGGACAATGGTAGACTTTGACTTTAATTAGCAGAGTTTTCCTACATCTTGGTCAGAGGCTTAATCACCCCATTTTGTATGCTGGAAAGTGCAAGGAGACATTAAGGAGAAGCTAAAAACTAGCAGGTAATCTTCCTGAGATGGTTCCGCCATGGATTAAAACCGATGACGGATTTGCTCCTGAAGGCAAGGCCCAGAAGATTTCATTTTAGAAAACATTCCTGCCATTTATATGCTTTTCCTGTTATTATTAATTATATCTAACAATCACTAGTATTAGCCCACCTTTTTTGAGCAGATTTCTGCAGAACGAAGATGTCCTGTCTCGTAGTGATGCTATATATAGACAAATGACGATTTCTTAGTTCTTAATGATGATTCTGTAAGAATTCCTAAAATTATATTAGTAATTGTTAAGCACTTTTATAATAGGACTGCTATTAAGTCCTTTCTAATGTCAAAACTGCATTGGAAACTCTGCCAGTCTTCAAGTGTCACAAGTTAACTGCTTCTGAGATAGCAAGAAGGCATCTACAACTTAGAGCACATTCCAAGAGGTTGTAAAACCACTAACCGAAGGTCTTAAAAGGTTCTAAGGATTTACTATAGGTGCAAGGACAGAAGATAAAATATTGACTGGGTTTATCTACACAGATCTTCAATGATAACTTAGTTACAATCTTTAACTCTCCATGAACCTGTAGAGCTAGTGACGGACGATGAATGTTTCTGCAGATAATTACTCTTGATGGATATGCGTGTAAACTCTGCTGTAAATTTCTTACTCAGTTTATGATTTGAATTTATGTTTGAACTTCTAGTGAACTATTTAAAAAAAAAAAGGATGCTTGAAAAAACTATGTGATCAATTCTCCTAGAAAAGGTACAAAAGACTAGGAAAGATTACATTGGGGGGGATATAACATTGGAAGGCATAACATTGGAGAGATAGCATTTGTGAACATAGCATTGGGGGTAAGGCATTGTTAGATCAGATCAGGAGAAGAGAGCAAGATTAGAAGCAGAATGCAGAGTAGAATAACTCAGAAATTATAAGGCAACTTAAAATATTAAGAAAGCAATATTCAGAATGCAGAGGGAAAGAGGAAGAAAGAAGAAGCCACAGAGAGTAGAAGAGAGAGCAAGCAGGCTTCTCCATACCATGGGACAGAACAGATCTCTTCTTAATAGCAAGGTAGGCTTAGTCTTCCTAAGAGAACAAAGCTTTCTTCTTACAGACTTGAGTTTAATTCATTTAGCATTAAAGGGGTAGAAGCTTTTTCTTTCTCTATGTAATAAAGATTGGAGCTCATTTTTCATCCAGAATGAGTGAGTTCTTTCTGCACTGGTGCTTGGTCTTTTGCTCCATATACATATGTAAGTATGGATGTATGTGTAAGTATGTAATTATGAGATAGTATGAAAGCTGGGCCCAACTGGTTCAAATGGAGATTTGTGAATGTGTGTGCATGAATCTGTGTATGAATTTGTGAGAGTTTAATCTATATTTTCTTGTATAAAGTTTTTCCTTCTGAACTGGAGAGATGGCTCAGCAGTTAAGAGCACTGACTGCTCTTCCAGAAGTCCTGAGTTCAATTCCCAGCAACTACATGGTGGCTCACAACCATCTGTAATGGGATCCCGATGCCCTCCTTTGATGTGTCTGAGGACAGCTACAGTGTTACTCATGTACATTAAATAAATAAATATTTTTTAAGAAATCTAAAACTAAAAAGATTTTCCTTCTGTGAGCTTGACTTTCTTCTGGTTCAATAGAAGTTTATTGCTCCCAACATCCCCCTAGGCTGACAAGCGAGAGGCATCTGAACAAGAGGGAGAAGGCTCTAGCAAGCAATCCTTTACCTTACCCAATCCCCTTTTCTTAGAAAACTTTTATAGGAAACTTTTTAGAGAGAACATAGAAATAAAGGTTGAAGTCATTTTTCAAAGTGCCCCCTTTTCTTCCTAGGACTTCATCAAGCAGGCTGGGAGTTAGAGACCCACAGTTCCTGCGGAGAAAGAACAAAGGCTACTTTACTTTATTCCCTGCTGTTTTAGGATGAGGTGCTAAATGCCAACGCAGCTTCAGGGCCTCAGAGGAACTCAGGGATGTCAGCCACAGTAGCAAAGTGACTTAGACTTAAAATAGGTAAACGTTTTATTAAACAGCAACCCTGAATATCTCTTAAGACCAAGTCTTACTCTCGCTAATGACTCTCTTCCCTCTCCACTGCCTCAAGAGGAACCAAGACGAAGGAACAACCGCTGGGGCTGGCCCCCAGCAGTAAAACATCACAGAGACCTTTCTTTATTGATGGGTCAGTATAGACCCCCAACAGGTCAAAGTCCTAGACAAAGTCCTATGAAACACCTTAGGGTGTATGAAGGAACCCCCAGGTCAGTGTCCTTGGATGGTGTGTAGAGGTTTCTTATGCTCTGCCAAGAGTGCTTCCTGTCTCCAGCCAGGTTCCTCAGAGGAGACTGGATCAGAGGAAGGAGAGTCCATGCTTGCTTTCTTTAGAATATGCATTTCAATCATACTCAAAGATCTTCTTGGATGTCTTAACCACCAAGGCTGTTCTGAAATTGTTAATGTTTTCCTACCTTGATTTATGCATGAAGTTACCTGTGTTTGCCGCAGAGCTTGCATAAGGGCCATATCCCCATGTTACCAGCGTACTTTTGATTTGGGGATTCCATTAGTTCTGAAGTGGGAGAGTGTTTTCACACCCAGCACTGTTGCAATGAGGCAATGGAGTGCACCTTTCAGGATGAAAACCCTCCACCACATGTTTGACGCATTGAGTGTCAAACTATTAGGAATAGGTCTGAGGTCTCAAGAAAATGACCGTGCAATCCTAAGTATGTCAGCAGAGCAAAGTGTTTTGCTTCTGCAGAAGGGTGCATTTCATGCTAAACTAACATGCAGGCACACCCTGTGGGGTTCCAAGGGGTTGGTTTGTTGGTTTGTTTTATCCGTAATACAAGGCATCCATCCTGCACCTCACTCTGAGCAGTCAGAACTCAGCCTTGTACTCTTATTCGATTGGCTGATTGAAAACATTGTGGTTGCTAGGAAGAAATGAAATGAGTATATATTTTTATTTTAGGAAAAAGTTTACTTGGGAGGGATTCTTAACAAGTGGCCTGCTTGTAACTGTTGTTGAGGTGCGAAGTTAACATAGCAAAGCAGACCCGGCCTCCAAGTTCTCCCAGTATCTTTCAGACCCTGCACACACACACACACACACACACACACACAGTCTTGAACTTTCCACACAGACTCCACACAGACTCTCCCTACATAAACCAGGGTACCTAGAATTCACAGAGACCCTCCTGCCTCTGTCTCCCAAGTGCTGGATTCTAGGCGTGCTCCACTATACCTTCAAGTAGCATTTTCTGAGAAACTACACTTTGCCCTTCTCTCTGTGAGACATGCAAATCCAGAAATTCTTCTGGTACATGAGCTTCAGGAGTCAGATATTTTCTCTATTTTGGATCTTGTATTTTCCCTGTTTCATATGGCCTCTTTCAGGTGACCAGACTTGGAGCTGTATGTACAGTGAGTGTCCTTCTGATCCCTCTCAGATTTCAATGTACTACTGTTCAAAGAGCTGGGTGAAATCCAGGACTCTGATGCATACCTGTTTCTTTGTCAATTTCTGCCTTCACACACCCAATACCGCTCATTCTGGCTTCAAGCTCTTTAGGTACCCGTGGCCACTTTGATTGCACCAGAACACTCAGAATGCTTTTCTCCTATCTGAAATGTCAGCCTTTGGCCACCATGCCACATGGGGAGCCCGGCTGACATTTCCTCATGTCAGATTTGGTCTCGCTTCAGTGCACTTTATATCTACAGAGGTAGCCTTTGACCCTTGGTTTTTCAGATTTGCATAGTTGTTACAAAGTTGCAGTGTCCCAGGCTGCCTTAAGGACTCTGCTGGGGGCAGAAGAAACTTTGTTTCAAACTGTTTCTTTTTGTAAAAAGAACGTTCAATCTGCAAAGAGAAAACTGCTGCTTTCTGTGTTGGTTCTAGGAGAAAAAATAGAGCTAGCCTCTGGAAGCTGGATTAGCAAGGATTATGGTGTGTGTGTGTGTGTGTGTGTGTGTGTGTGTGTGTGTGTGTAAGAGAGAGAGACAGACAAGAGAGAGAGAGAGAGAGAGAGAGAGAGAGAGAGAGAGAGAGAGAGAGAACAACCTGAAGTTTCATTCCAACCTGACGTTTAATTCCATCTAACTTGTTCTTGAAACAGGGTCTCTCACTGGCCTGGAGCTCTACCACTTAGTCAAGGCTCCATCAGGAATATATCTGTCTCAACCTCTCCAGTACTGAGATTACAACATGCCACAATTTTTTTTTTAAAAAAAAGATTTATTTCTTTTTATGTGCATTGGTGTTTTGAGTGTGTGTGTGTGTGTGTGTGTGTGTGTGTGTGTGTGTGTGAGAGAGAGAGAGAGAGAGAGAGAGAGAGAGAGAGAGAGAGAGAGCCAGATCCTCTGGAACTATAGTTACAGACAGATGTGAGTGGCCATGTGGGTGCTGAACCCAGGTCCTCTGGAAGAGCAGTCAATGCTCTTAACTGCTGAGCCATCTCTCCAGCCCCACAATTTTTTAATGTGGATTCTAGGAGCTAAACTCAGGTCCTCATGCTTGCATGCACAGCAACCACTGTTCTGACTGAACTATCTCAAAATGGCTCGTATGTCTGAAAAAAAAAATTTGCTTCTACAAAGAGAACACTGGTTGTTACCTCCATTGGTCCATAGAGAGAGCAGAGCTGGCCTCTGGAAGCTGTATTAATGGGCACCATGTCAATCCTTGTAAAGATACATTCAGCCTTCCTTGGTTGCATTGGCACTCCTTGAGACCGAAATGATGAGTAATAGAGGCATAGCACCCACGGATAGTCGCATTACTATCTTCTAGCCCTCTGAAATCATAATTGCCCAGGGCCCCAGGGTTCTGAGCTGAGAATAATGGCTCTCTATCAGACAACAGAAAGCCTTAAAGTTACAGTATACAGGAGGAGGAGGAGGCAGCCCTGCAGGCAGAGATGTTGCTGACATTTGGCTGAGTCATGAGTAATGTTCAAAGTCAACATCAATAAACACTCTAAGATCGAGAAGCAGACCCTGAGAGGCCAAGAAACAGAGATCCTGAAAGGCCAAAAGGAAGGGCCCTGAGTCTATGAGCAGCTAGCTGCCTGCACACTACCCCAGGGTCAAATCCCAAGCAACTAGCTCCACCCAAGCGAGAACATATTCCTATGCAGGCTCCTTCCAGGGAAGACTACTAACCTCACTGCCCATTGCTTTTTCTGTTCTACACTTCTCCATCCACATGAAACTAGCAGGGCTTCCTGGGGACAGAAAAAGAGGGAGTCATCCAGGCAGAAAACCTGGAGGACAATTCCGGGTTCACCACCTCCAGAGCAGGGAACAGCTGATGTTCTGGATTATATTGTGAAGCCTGCCTCCCTCACCCAGAATAGCAGACACCCAACATGACAGTGCCTCAGTTTCCCCATCTTCCAGAGGCCAATGGGGGCATTACTTTTAAGGTTTCTTGAAAAGTTTAGTGACACAATACCCATTGGCAGATGCCATCACTGGCTTGTGAGCAAAGACACTCTTCCTCATTCCTCAGCTGGGCAGATCAGGACCTGGGCAAAGCTGCTTGACTCTCTAAGCCACCCCTCACCTCACCAACTGGACAAAGGCTCTGCCAGCCAGGTGTGATTTTTGATAACGGCTGTGACAGAGGAGTTGTTGTCACACATGAAGACAGCAGATAGACAGGAAACTCTCATCTTTCCCAAGACTAAAGAACAAAGATGGTGAGCTTCAGCTGAGCCCCAGATTCACCCCAAATGACCTTCATAACAACACTGCCTTGGGGTAGTATGTTTTAGGGTGATCCTGGAATCTGATCCTCTAAAGTAAGTACACTGAGTCAAAGCCCAGAAAGAAACACTTGCCTTCTGGGTATTATAGCAATACTTCATGGGCCCCTTCTGAAGAGCTGGGTTCTATTAAAATGCTAAAGTGGCTCAGGAGTGCACCTTCCCTTGGGTCTTGCTGGTGGTGGATTTCAGAGCTAGAATGGAGGTTTGCATCCAAAGAGTTGATGAGCACTGCCCCCTACAGGCAAGACAGGTTGCAGCAGGTACTCACCTGAAGGCCTTTGTAGGTCCAGGGAAGCCTATAACTTTGGAAGACAACAAGCAGCTTTAAGGAGAATGGAAATAATTACCTAGGTCCTTAATCGCACCAGCTTACCACAAACAAGAAGATAGATGAGGGTGGAGCTAAGCTATATTAATCGGGGCATGGGTGCCCTACCTAGTCGAATCCCAGTAAGGAAAGACTGGGCCTGAATCGGAAACCCAAGGGTCTCATCCGATAGCCGCTTAGTTCTAGGCTCCCTACTTCTAATGCTCCACAGCCTGCAGGAGAGGACATCATAGCTGTTCTCAGTGTTCATATGCTGTCCAGAGGATGGCCCATTGCCATCAGGTGATCACAAGTAAACGGGATCCACAGCAGGCTGACTCCAAAGCAGAAACTGTCCTCCAGAGTCCTGGGTCTCCCGCAAGTGCTAAAGGAAAAAAGTGGGGCCAGATGTGCTGTGGGAAATTTCACCACTTCATATACACTGTCTACAAAGAGACAATGTGACCAAGGTAGATGGACGGCATCTGACCAGACTCTTTACAAATACTCCTCCCAGTGGATCCAGCTCATGTGACCAAGAGCTAAATGCTCCTTTGGGAATGAAGATAGGCTCCTTCTAGTTAGCAGTGACCACCTCCTTCCAGAGACATAAGATCTTCAGACAAGCAATGCCATTTAGGAGGCTAGAGATGCACCTCAGTTGGTAGGGTTCTTCCCTAACATGTCTGAAGCTCTGGGTTCAGTCTCCAGCATATATATTAGCAGAAACCTGTTACCCTAGCACTTAGGAAGTGGAGGAATGGGCAGTGAAGTTCAATCTTTGGCTACAGAATGAGTTTGGGGGCAACCTGGGATACTTAAGACCTTGAATAGGCAAATGAATAAATAAAAAGAAATAACAGTTGGTTGAGACCTAGACATGGTCTGGGGATTAGTTTACATGGGTCAAAGTAAACTAGACTGGTGTATAAACTATCAGGCTTATATATCCATTAAATGAGGGAGAGCCTTTCTAGGGCCTTTATTTCTCACCTGGGCCCAATCTGAACCCTTCACCCTGGGATCAAGAATCCCAGCACTTGGAGGCTGGTGAGATGGCTCAGCAGTTAAGAGCACTGACTGCTCTTCCAGAGGCCTTGAGTTCACAATCTGAGCAACCACATGGTGGCTCACAGCCATCTGTAATGAGATCTGATGCCCTCTTAATGGGGTGTCTGAAGACAGCTACAGTGTACTTACATATAATAAATAAAAACCTTTGGGCTGGAGCAAGCAAGGCCAGAGCAAGCGAGGCCGAAGCAAGAGGGAGACAGGAAGGGGGAAAAAGAATCCCAGCACTCATATCCATCTTATATAAAAGACTTGAGCAGCAGGAGTCCCAACAAATGAGGAAAGACTCGACCAGTTGGCTAGTGTATATCACTGTCTACTTTGTATCTGGAAAGTAGGAAGCCTTGCTATAAAGCAGATTATATCCTGGCCATCTGGAACCACCTGAAGACCTCACAGAGAAGACAAATCTGAACAAACTTCACCAGTGATTTCTACAGCAAGTTGGTGTTGTGCCACACAGACACCTGCTCCCGGCCAAGGAAACCCTTCTATCAGGTTTGAAGGAGCCGCTCAGCTCCCAAGAGATGTGAATTCACTTTGAAGCTGTGGAATTGCACACAAGATCGTGGTTTCTCTACAGTTCCTTGTTAGAGACAATCACAGGAACACCACAAAATAAACAAGCACAGCTTCCTCTTAATTCACGGGTTTGGACTACAGAGCCTACGTGTTCGTGAAAATGAGACGTTAGTGTGGACTAGTAGGCAGAGTCTTAGCTGCCGAACTTTGTGCTCAGCCACTTCCTATTACCTGGCAGAGAGTCTGTTCTGCAGAGACCTGCTGTGGCTTCCTGGGAAGAAAGAATGAAGTCATTCTTTGCTCCTAAACCATCCAACTTGTCCATAGGCCACACGTTCCAGGATATGTTTGAAATGACAGACGGACATTTGCAAATGTCATGGTTGGTGGGATGTAGTCTGAGTACAGAGGTCACACAAAACAGAGAGGACCGGCTAGGATAGATGAGGCTGAGGGTTACACAAGGGAAACTCCCTGTGGAAGGAGGATCCTACCTGGTAGGGGTGAGACTAAGGTGGACTAGAACCAGAAGCAGTCAGCAGCAGAATCTACCATGGCCTAGGTATTCAGAGAATAATCAGCATATTATCAGCAGCCAGGCAGAGGCAAGGGCATAGGCCCTGTGAGATCAAAACTCCTGGTGGCATCATCTCCACATGATAGCAGTGATCCCACGCCCATTATGAAGCTTTATTGGGTCACATCTCCCCTATAGCATTATGGGAATTTTTCCAATAGCTACATTTTCACAGTAGGAAAGCTGAGGCCTGGTCACAAACTGCTGAGTGGCTCTGGTCCCTGAGCTGTCCCAGACAATGAGACTGGCCAGAGCCTGCGCCCTCTATGGTTTTATGTGAGCATTGTCTGGTTACAGGCCTGAATGAGGGGCCAGAACTGGATTCAAGGCTTGTGGCAGTCAGCAGACGATTCTTATCAATACCCAAGAGTTCAGAGCCACAGTGGCCCCATAGCACAAAAGACAACAAAGGATCTCAGCATCTTAGTCACACAGCTGAGAGGCATCAGTCAGAAAAGGGATTCTGACGCCTACACATGGCTGAGGAATAGGTGAGTAAAGAAGTTGCACCTGGATGGGTGCAGGGTAGGGTCCATGGCACAGCTGACTGGGGTGACTCAGACCCAGTAGGGACAGTGTTCTTAAGGCTGCTGTGCCCAGCCCTTGGCCCTATCTAATCCCATGTAGAGCTACTAAAACTTGCCTGAAATTCTGACAGCCTGAATTAATCATCCACCCACTCCTGGAGGGGCTCCACTGTAGGGACGGGATAGAGGTACAGGTAGGTGACAAGGCCAACAGGACCTGGATTTCTGTCTTCTGATGCCAAGGAAGCACTTAATTCTGGGACTGTCATATGCACCTAGGCCAGAGCTACTGAAAGATAAGCAGAGCCTCACTCCTACAAAATGTGGTGTTGAGCTTTACAATTTTTTATTACATATATGTATATATTATTTACATATATATTTATATCATACACCATATGTTATTATATACTTAATATATTTATATTAATATATTATAAAATATATTATAATATTTATATTATTTATATATATTATATATTCAATTACATATATAGTGTGTGTGTAAGTGTGCATATGTCATGGTATACAAATAGAGGTTAGAGCACAACTCCTTTTTTTTTTTTAAGAATTATTTATTTTATGTATATGAGTACACTGTAGTTGTCTTCAGACAGACCAGAAGAGGGCATTGGACCCCATTACAAATGACTGTGAGTCACCATCTGATTGGTGAGAACTGAACTCAGGACCTCTGGTAGAGCAGTCAGTGCTCTTACCTGCTGAGCCATCTCTCCAGCTAGAGTAAAACTCTTAAGAATTGCTTCCCTCCTGCCCTTCTAGGATTCAGGGGTGGAGCTCCAGTTACCGAGGGCCTGTGCAGAAAGATCTTTATTGGATAGACCATCTCACTAGCCCCTGGGTTTTTGTCTTTTGTTTTAAACTGTTTTTTTTTCTTGAGCAATTTTAGTGAAGTGTAATTTACATACTATATACAATTTATCCCTGGCAAGGGGAGACACACCTGTCACGTCTAGCTGTGCAGCCAGAGTTATTTTCCAAGTTATCTAATCAGGTGAAGTCCAGATTTTTGGGCCGTGTGTGTCATGCTATGCTGACTTGGCTGACTCAGAAGTCACAGAGATCTGCCTCTCCCTTCCGAGGGCTATGATTAAAGGCGTGTGTCACCATGCCCAGCTGGGACATTTTTAAAACATAAGGTTTGTTCCTGTTGCCTCTCGGGACAGAGCCGTAGTCAGTAAAAGGGTCAACCACCAGGGGTCGCTACTGCACCGGAAGCCCGCCTTCGTTGCGCCTGCGCGGACGCGGGCACGCGGCGTTCTCCAGCCCAGCGAGTGCGCGCCCTCCACACCAAGTGCGCCTGCGCGGAGCCTGTAGTAGCTCTTCTCCCGCCGGGCGCTCGTCGCTCGCCGGCGGCCATGGGGGAGGCCGAGGTGGGCGGCACGGGCGCCCCAGGCGACAAGGGCCCAGGCGAGGCAGCCCCGAGCCCTGCTGAGGAGACCGTGGTGTGGAGCCCTGAGGTGGAGGTGTGCCTCTTCCACGCCATGCTGGGCCACAAGCCTGTCGGTGAGCGCCGCGCCGCGCACCGGCGTGGGGGTGGGGCGGGATAAACCGTCGGGCGGGCTGGTGGAGCCTGCGACCCCGCACGGGACGGGACCTCCCATTCTGCGGTGCCCTGTTGGTCCAAGAGCCCATGACTTTCCTACCTGAGAAGCCCTCTCCCTGGGGACACTCCTGACTTCCCTGCCCTTGAGACACTCCTACTCCAGGGAACGCCTCCATTCTCCCCGCCTCTGCAGTCCCCTTGCCCTGGACCCGCCTACTATACACCCTAACCCCTGGAACACCCACCTGCCTTGTGACACTTCTCTTCTCCTTTGACACGTGACTTCTGCAACACTTGCACCTGTGGTTTGCACACTCCTGCCCCTCCTACACCCGTGTCCTCCGCACAGAGGTACTGTCCTAATCGACAACCCACTGTCCTGCCTCTCAGGGGTGAATCGACACTTCCACATGATTTGTATCCGAGACAAATTCAGCCAGAATATTGGGCGCCAGGTTCCATCCAAGGTGATCTGGGACCATCTGAGCACTATGTACGACATGCAGGCACTGGTGAGTTGAACCCTGGCCTGCTCATTTTGGGGCTGAAGGTAGAGTCAAGTCCTGGATCCTGTCAGCTGTGGTACAAGACAGCCTATTTCTCACTTGGGGTTTGGTGTGCAGAGCAGAGGCGGACTCAAAAGATGAGGCTCCTTCCTCAGGAAAGCTTAAGTCCTGCTGTGAAAAAGCACAAACTGGTGATGGTCACTGACTACTTTTTCAGGGCACCTACTTTAGATTGGATGACACAAAACGCATCGAGGAGATAGTTGAGGTCTGAGATGACAAAGAAGCCTCAGCCACCATAAAAAGCAGTAACAGGGTACAGTGTCGATATTAGGAGGTCCAGAGTCCTTTGAGAATCTGTATACTGTGGGAGCCAGACTCTTCCTCTTCAGAGAGCAGAAAGATAGCAGTGTCCGATGGGTAGCTAGACAACTGGTTTGGAGAGCTGGCAGTGTCTGGTAGGTATGCAGGTAACTAGTAACCTTGCTAGTTAGGTTTGTCTGTAATGTCTGGCAGGCAGAGAGACCAGGTAACCAGGATGAGTGACGCGTAGGTACCTGTGGTTGGTCATGGTGTCCCTGGATACATTGTCCTGGTGGAAGTGTTACAGTGGTGAGCCAGGTCAGGTCCTTATGTGCACATCAGCAGAGCTGCTGTGTCTCCAGGGCGCTCTCAGTGGCATGAACCTGGTCCTTTTCTCTGGTTTTGTTTGGCTGGTGATAGCCTGGCCCTTCCTAATCATCTGAAAGGCCCAGCTGAGGTGGACTCTGAAAGCTGGAGCAAGGAGCCCCACAAGCTGGCAGCCTCCAGCCTGCTCCTCCTGTACATCTTAGTGAGCTGAGATCCTGTTTTCTGTTTCTTGAAAATACAAAATGCTTTGTGCCGGCAGCACGAGTCTGAGATTCTTCCATTCCCAAATCCAGAGAGGAACTTTGTCCTTCCAGATGAGATCATTCAGGAAGTCCGAGAAGGTGAGACTCGGCCACCACCAGGGCTGGGAATAAAAAAAGCCTCACCAGGCCAAAGGTGGGGAGGTCTGGGGCCTCCAGGGAGGTGTAAGGATCCTGCTCAGACCATGCCTCCAGTGGCACCTGGGAGGTTTTGGGAGCCAAGGGCTGGGGAGAGCGGTGCTCAAAGGCAGTCTCCTGATGGATGCCGTCTCGTGATGGACGCCGAGGCCTGTGTGGGCAGCGAGAATCGGAAGCAGTCATGGCCAGACCATCCCCCAGCGCTGGCCACCACCGTGGGTTTCCAGTGAACGGCAGCTGTCTCCTCCACAGGAAAAGTGGTCATTGAAGAAGAAATGAAGGAGGAGATGAAGGAGGATGTGGACCCCCACAGTGGGGCTGATGATGGTAAGTGCAAAGTGCCCTTTGCAGCAAACACGCCTTCCCCCAGTCTCCTCACCTCACCGCAGGCCAGCCTCAGGCAGAGTAAGGTCAGGAAGCAATGGAGTCAGGAGTGAATGGTCACTTAAAGATGAACTCAGTGCAGGTCATCTTAGGTAGGGAGGCCTCTGAGGGCCATAAGGAAGGAACCAAGGCCAAGGCTGGGAGTGTCAGGTGGGCTCAGACAGGAGAGACCCCCTGGGAGACTAGGTTTCTCTTCAAGCCCAGCTGTACAGGGCACTTACCCAGGGAGCATCCTGGGTACAAAGAGCCTGATGGACATCTGATTTCTCTAGCTGAACAGGAAAATGAGATGAGTTTCTGTATATTCTATTTTCAGCCAAATAATTTTGTTTCTCAGTTTTTTCATCTTCAGGGAGCTTGGGGAAAGCATTAGAAAAATCCAGCAAAGACAAAGAGAAGAACTCCTCAGACTTGGGGTGCAAAGAAGGGTCAGACAAGCGGAAGCGCAGCCGGGTCACTGACAAGGTCCTGACTGCCAACAGCAATCCCTCCAGCCCCAGTGCTGCCAAGAGGCGCCGCACATAGACACCTCAGCCCCAGGTGGCCACAGAGATGCTCCAGCTGCCTGTCATCAGGTCCCTGGGAGAATGTGGTCATCCAGCAGAAATGCTAGTGGGGCTTCCGCTGTGTCATCAGACTTCCAGAGCACCTGATTGGTCCAAAAGACCAGCAAGACCGGTGTCCACTCTGCTGGATGGCAAAGCCTCTGAGCCAGCCTCTTGCTTTCTCCTGGTTGGTTCCCTTATGCCCACAGTGTGTGGAGAAGAGCAGGTGCATGGGGCCAGAGGACCAAGAGTCAGCAAGCAATAAGACATCACCCTCACTGTCCTCAGGAGCCACGCATCCTTCCTGGGTGCCCACTCTTTGCATCTGCTTTTCCTATAAGACTGCATTGTGCACTGGCATCTAGAGAAGGTGTCTTTGGAGTTCACACAGCACACACTGTGCACAGAAGGCCTCCCCCATCTGGGAAACAGAACTGGATATTTTGCCTCATTCACTTGTACTGTAATAGTGTATATAATTTAGTTGGTATTTCACTATTTAATTTTTAAGAAGCCTATTTTACTAGTGTTTTGTATGAAGAAAAATACTGCAGAAGTTAAACCTGTGATGTGTTTTTTTTGAGCTGTTTTGTTTTAAGGTAACTACTGAGATATGTCTGGCTGTTTTTATATGCCAGATACAGAGAATTTTTAGCGGTTATTTTTATAATTTTAGTAACTTGGAAAAGACCAAATGAGGGGGTGGAACAAAGGAACTGCCATCAGGCTAGCTAAAAAGCCAATGGCCTGATGGTTGAAGTACATTTTCATTTGCAGAATATTAAAGCATTAAAAAAATTATCTGGGGAGTTGTGTGACTTGCTATTAAAATAAGTTGTTTTTTTTTTTAATTTTTCCTACCAAGAAAAGGGTCCCCCACTCCAGGATTCATAACATTAGAGTGCACTTAAGATGACTTCTTGGCATCACTGGATGCAGTAAGGTTATAAGCCTTCATCAGAGACTTGCAGGACACCACCCTAACCTCCAACCCCTGCCTGCCTAGCTGCTGCCTGTTATCCTTCCATAGCCAAGTCCAGCTGTTGGGTGGGATGGGCAGTGTACTGTCCAGACCGTCTTGACTACTGCCTGTGACTGAAACCCACGCTGCCATCTTCAGGGTCCCATGCAATGAGAACTGGCCCACTGTTGCACTCCAAGCTGGCCTATACCAGTCACTTCTAGTCAGGGCATGGTTGGGTCACCATAAATGTCCCACTAGACCCAGCTCCCTGGCACAGAGAGCATCTCGAGTTGACAGAGGTGAGCTCACCTAGTCTGGCCTGTCGTTTTCTAGGAATGACCAGCAGTAGGAAGTCTCTGGATCTCTTTCTATAAGAGAGTCTGGGCAGGGTCACAATTCAACAATTCCCTGCCTCCTGGAATCAGGTAAAGGCCTACAGCACCTGAGATGAAGTGGCAGCACTGTAGACTGTATTCAGACAGACCAGTGCTTGTGTGTTCAGTGCAAGAGACAGGGAAAGCTGTTACAGCATGCTTTAGGAAATGGCTTGGGGCCACTCCATCCTGCCCCTACCCAGTGTCCACTACTAGAGGCTTGTTCTGTGGAAGAAGCCTAGCTGTTGAATCCAGCACTAGTAGGAGAAATGGGGAGCAGATGGCAATGACCCTGACGAGCAGATGTGTGACAATCAGGACAGCGTCCTCTGATGAGGCTCACTCTTCTAAACCTGTCTGAAAAAACAATCTAGAGGCATGAAAGCATGCAGGTGAGCCTGGTCAAGGCATTTGACTTGAGTCTATTACTTTCCATTTGTTCCCCAACAGCCCAGTGTCTCACTCTGAACTCAAACCTGCTGCTTTCCCTGAGTTGTTTTGACAACTCTCACAGGCATGTCCCTGTGTCCCAAGGAGATGTCACTGACAACTGGGTCTACAGCTACTGTTCCAGCTTCAGGCAGCACAGCACACTGCCTCTTACAAATATTACTGTCAGCCCAGGGCACGTACGTCTTTCAGCTTCTAGGACAGTTCTGGGAGAGGGGGTTTCCAACCAAGGGACAACCCTGAGTTGTCCCAAGCACCCACTAACACCCCATGTATGGCTTCCTTATCTAATGGCATTTTAACCAGGTCCCAGCCTGAGCATGGTGTCAGAAGCAGTGGGGCAGAGATCAGAGACAGCCCCTGAGTTTGCATTTTTATTGAACAAGCATTATGTGTGGGTGCACATGTGGAGATCAGAGACAACTTTCAGAAGTCAGTTTCTTGCCTTCTACTATCCGGGTCCCAGGGATTGAGTTCAGACTGTCAGGTTTGATGACAGGTGCCTCTAGTGAGCCATTCTGCTGGCCCATGAGTTCCTTTCAGAGACTGCTCACGTGAAGCCAGTATTCTTGACTTCATGGGATGAGTCAGTGTATTTTAGGCAGAGATTTAAACATGTAGTTGATAGCGGTGTTTATGAAAATAGAGCACACCCAAGTGTGGCTATGGGCTTCTCAAGAGAAAGTGACATCTACGTCTCCATGGTAGCCCATCAGTCTGATTTTGGTGGTTTCTGAGGTTCCAGTTCAAGGAGTTGCTAGGGAACTTTAACATCACACTATAGTCTCTGATGCACACTGGACTGCTGCTAGAGACACTGTTTCTTACTATGAGATCCCCAGAATAGTAACAGGTTCGCATCTGGTCAAGAAATAAAGACACACTTGAAGGTCATATATGCATATACACATAAGCCTGATTAACATTATTTGGAAATATGGCTATAAAAAAGCAATGTTTTCTCTATGTAGGCAGTCTTCAAGCAAATTCTGTCAACTGTTCTAGAATTCAGAACTCTCGGCTGGTGAGAAACTTCAACCATGTGGAACGAGGGTCTTTTTCCCCCTACCCCACCACCCGCCCATGTCTACTTTACTTTCCATTGCTGTCTTGCTTCAAACCGCATGTTACATAACAAAGTCAAGCTCGTGGCCACAGTCGGCAGTTGAGTCCACCTAACATCCAAAGGCTACCTAGCCTCATGAGCCCACGAAATTTGCAGTGGACAGAAGTGGAACAGAACTAACAACGCAGTGTGGAGATGGCTCAATTGCTTAAAAAAAAAAAAAAAAAGTCTTGCTAGCAGGAGACCCTGCGTTTGCTCACCATCTAGAAGCTAAGCTTGGTGGTGTGTACTTTACTGGTGCTGGGGCGTGGGGGGTTGGGTGGCGCAGAGACAGTAGTGTCCCAGGGATCTGCTGCTTAGTTAACCTCATGTAACCTAAGAATTCCAGGAAAGTGAGAGCTCGGCTCAGAATGAAAGTGTGGACAAGCTACTGAGGAAATACTCAATACCGACCTCTGGTGTCCTTGGGCAGCCAAACACATACACACATTCAGATACAAAGTGAGCTACTAAGTATGGAAACAGAGAGCAACCAGGAAGGACTGCAGTTAGACAGGTTGACAAAGATTAGGAACCGAAAAGGCGCTTCCCATAGGACTGAGGAGAAGCCTCCCTAGCCTCCTCTCTGGAGGGAAGGGATAGTCTGCAGGGAAGTGAAATCTAAATGGGGAGGACCTGGGGCTGAGTCCGAGGGGGTGCGTCTTCCGGGAGGGGAGAGAGGAAGGAATCCCAGTGCACAGCCTCCAGGGGTTCTCCTCTGAGGGGACCGCCTTGTCCAGGACCAGGCTTCCCGCCCAGCTCCAAGCGTAGCTGCCTTTGCAGGGGACTCCGCGCAACGGCGGAAACTGAGCGGTGGGCGGGACCTGGCGCCGCCCCGCCCCCGCGCTTCCTCCTCTTTCACTTTCCTTTCCGCGCAAAGCGGGTCCTGCCTGTCGAGTATGGACGACCCGGACTGCGATTCCACCTGGGAGGACGAGAGCGAGGAGGACGGCGAGGATGGCCAGGCGGATGATACGACCGATGAGGACACGGGCGACGATGACGGCGACGCGGAGGAGGCACGGCCAGGCCTGTTCCAGGTGCGGCGCAGGAGAACGGGAGGGCGACAGGACGGACGACGCCAGGCCGTAATCGCCCGGCCCAGGCCGCTATCCCCTAGGGGGGGCGCCGGGCCCAGGCCTTGGCGGACCGAGCGCTGGTGACGTCAGGGAAGCGACTGATGGGGGTCGTGCGTGGGTGACGTCAGAGCACGCCCCAGGGCCTCATCCTGCGTGGGTGGCCTTTCCTCGGGTTGCCCTGCCTCCGCCCCACACTCGGCCCCCACCCCATTGCAGACAGCATCCAGAGACTCGGAAGTGATCCCGGCCTAGGATGCCAGGAGCAGGGGTCTGCCTGTCTGCCCTTAGCTCTGGTAACTTTTGTTGCACCAGGAGCTTGTTCTCGGTAGACTTTTGTAGCAAGCAGCATGTAAGCCTCAGTGGCATTCTGTAAGAAGCACTGACCTGCTTATAGCTGTGTTTTCAGGACTATGACCCCAGAATCCATTCTCCCCATTGCTATGATGTCTAGTTATCTGCTGTTTATGGGAAATCGGCCCAAAATCTGGAGAAGCGCTCAGGCAGGCCAGAGCTGGCCTCTGCCTGAACACATTGGGATGAAGCTGAGGCTGGGTAGTTGGGTTTATAGAGCAGGCACAGGCTCCTCCTATGAGTGGTAAGGCCTCCCAAAAGCTCCGATAGAATTGCTGTTTCTCCACAAAAGTTCTTAGATCCTACCTGAAGCAGTAGTCACTTAAGAGCCTATCCCAGGCTTGGTGGCACAGTGTCTTTGTCACATTGGGCCAAGGAGAAGCATAGGGTTTCCAAAGACTGAGCCTCATTTCATCCATCCATCAGACCCATCCGGAGGCATCTAGGTATTTTTCTTGAGGCTGTGGCTGGCAGAGTAGCTCCCCTTAGGGATATAGCCCAGTGACCATGCATAGGATCATATGAAGAGAAACTCTACAGTACTCAGGGACTGGGGGGGGGGGGGGCACACAAGGAACTTAGACCAAAATGAGGTTGACAAAGAGACCAAGGAGGAGAGGCAGCTGGGACTTGAGGACAGAGCATCGGCCGCACACCTCGGCGGTGTGCAGGCTAGCCTGGACCAAGGCTCCCTACCGAGGAAGATGAAGTATTGAGAGGGACAGAGGTGGTTGCTGAGGCTATTCTAGTCCTGCTGGTCTGTGTTCAAATGGAGGGATTTTTTTCTAGGGTCTAGATCTGTCTTCTCAGAACCCTGGGTGGGGACCAGAAGAAGAAAAGGAAACAGAAACACTCATTCCTCTTGCCTAGAGCTCAGTGGTGGTCTGCCCAAACCATGCTGCCTTCATTCTGGACACTTTCCACTACCTCATCCCTTGTATTCTTCCCCCAGTCCAGGATGACAGGGTACCGAAACTGGCGTGCTATGCAGGACATGCAAAGATACCGGCACAACTATCCGGTAGGTACACGCGGCTCCTACCGAAAGGCACAGCCCTCTCCCCAAATAGAGCATTCTTTAGCCTGCCGAAAATTCAGCTTTGGGTTCTTGGGTATGTTCCCCATTGTCTGGAAGACGAGCCAATGGTCAGGTCAGATCCATACCCTTCTAGGTATGGGGTGGTAGAGCATGTTGTTCCACCTGAGCCTCAGAGCCTAGCTTTAGAAGAGGGTCTAGCTTCAGCCTCCTAACAGAACATGTGCCTCAGTGCTTCACACAGGGCTCCCTGGCTGGTACATGAGATCATCTTCAGACCCTCTCCTCTCTACCCATGTGTTAGTTGCTGGTAAACCCTATGGTATTTTTGAGGTACAGAAGGGGAACCACCATCTGTGGCCTCTGTAGATGAGGAGAGGAAGGTAGTGTTGTCCTCTAAACCTACCCTTGCTCACAGAAAGGATCCCAAGCTGAGCTCGGGGATCTTGAACAGCTGTCCCCACTCCTGCCTGAGTCTGAGTGGCCCTCAGAGAGCTTGTTTCTCATGAGTCCTCAGCCATCCTTTCTCTGGCTCCTCAGGATTTGACAGATCAAGACTGCAATGGTGACATGTGTAACCTGAGCTTCTACAAAAACGAGATCTGCTTCCAGCCAAATGGTACCTGCCCTCCCAGCCCCAGCACCCTTTGCCCTTGGCCGGTTGTCGCATCTGTTAGGACCCCTGCTTCAGGCTGCCTGTTGTCCTCAATCCAATAACATGGCCCTGCAGTACCTGCTTCAGGCTGCCAAGGGGATTGGAGCTTGGATCTTAGGATATTAGATTGAAAGGCCAGAGAATAAGCTTTTGAAGTTTTAAATGGTGGTCTTTCTGTGTATCCCAGGCTGGCCTCAAACTCAGGATCTTCCATCTCAGCCTCCCAAGTGCTGAAATTGTAGGCAGGCCTGAGCCACCATATATGTTTCATAACATAAACATTTGAAACTAAACAGTGAGTAGTTTTATTGGTGCTTGTCACACCCATCCATTTATGTAGTTACTTTTTGACATAGCCTGGAAAAGGCCATATGTCTCCACAGCCAAGATGTTTGCTGTCTGGCCCTTCAAAGGCACCTTCCCTAGACCGTGTTTCATGCTCAGTCTCTATGGGGATTTCTCTTGAGCACACAGCTGAGAAGGTATATGTCCCACAGAGGAAGTATTGCACTCCTTACCTACAGAAGTAGGCCTAGTTACCTAAACTAGCATGTTCTTATATCAGATGAGCTATGGATAACTCTGCCAAGTCCTGAAAACCTGAGAAGAAATTTAGGGTAGGCAGTGATTTTGATAGCTCTGTCCCCTGAGCTCTGTCAAGGGGCCTCTGTAGCTGACTTCTCTCCATGGGGTGTCCAGGCTCTTTCATTGAGGACATTCTTCAGAACTGGAAAGACAACTATGACCTCCTAGAAGAGAATCACTCCTACATCCAGTGGTGAGTACGGCCGAGTCTTAGGGAAGGGGGCCGGGCACCTAGGCAGGAACTTCCATGCCGTGTCCAGGTTCAGGTGTGTAATGAAACACTCCTTCCTTTCCGTGAGCCTATGTGTATATGACAGGT
>JANHMN010000002.1:237990967-238039385 GCA_030674055.1 Rhabdomys pumilio
AATGAAACACTCCTTCCTTTCCGTGAGCCTATGTGTATATGACAGGTATTGCCTGTATGTGTATATGACAGGTATTGCCTGCATACCTCTAGTTAGTGTCCCTGTTGTTCGGCTCAAGGGGCTGTTGTGCACAGGTCTGTGGGCAGGCTTTTATGTCCTGGGGGGAGCTGGACTACATCTGACTTGGTTTTTAGCAGAACTTGAGAGGTACCACACAGCAGACTCAGAAATAATGCCATTTCCTGGCAAGTTCAACATCCGTTGCTTGAAGATAGCTCACTGGGCTGTTCCCAGTATCCTCTTGTCACAGAGTACATTGTGGGAATAATTCTGCAGAGTTAATGACAAGAAAGAACAAACTGTGAAACCCTAGGAAGGAAAGCTCTTCCCCCCCCCAAAGGTGACAGGCATACTGATCTCCGCCATTTTGACTTTCCACCACACAGCCCACTGAGCACATAGGCTGGGGCTCCAAGCAGGTGTCGTACCTGCTCTTGGCTGACTGCCATCCTTACCCAGTTCCTTGGGTAAAAAAAGCTAGCTAGCTACTCCCAGAGCTGAAAGAGAGGCACTGAGTTCAAAGTGAACTGCTGCCTGGCGTGCCATTAAAGTACCTGTATCCTCACCCTCTTCTCAGGCTGTTTCCTCTGAGGGAACCAGGAGTCAACTGGCACGCCAAGCCCCTCACACTGAAGGAGGTTGAGGTAAGGATTCCTCCTAAGCCAGGATGAGGGAGTGAGGAGAGCCACCCCTGCCTGCAGTCATCTTGAGACAGTGTCTGTGCTGTCTCAGGCCAAAAGAGCCCCATGGTCCTACTTTTGGGGATCTCAGAGAAAGGAGGCCAGCTCTAAGAGACAAGTAGAAAAAGGGGCATGGAGGGGGCTGGAGGGATGGCTCAGTGGTTAAGAGCACTGACTGCTCTTCCAGAGATCCTGAGTTCAACCCAGCAACCACATGGTGGCTCATGACCATATGTAATGGGATCCATTGCCCTCTTCTGGTGTGTCTGAGGACAGCTACAGTGTACTTATATAAATAAATTAATTAAGTTAAAAGGAAAAAAAGGAGCCAGGAGGTCCCTGGACATCAGCAAGGAGTACCTTGTGGCAGGTGGCTCAGGATAGAGGTAACTGCCTTCCTAGACTTCTCGGAGAAGCTAGAGATGTGTTGTCTTACCTTGGGGCTAAGTCAGAGTCTCAGGGAAGCATTGCCTTGTCTGGTACCAAGGGGGCCACTTGAATCCCAGGGGATTGTTTTCTAGGCATTTAAAAGCTCCGAGGAAGTCAGAGAGCGTCTTGTCCGAGCCTATGAGCTCATGCTGGGCTTCTATGGGATCCAACTTGAGGACCGGAACACAGGTGCCGTATGCCGTGCACAGAACTTCCAGCCACGCTTCCACAACCTGAACAGGTAATGACAGGGCCCTACTGGCACCCTCCCATCCCTGTTGCTCTCCTTCGGTATCTGGGACTGGGTTTCAAGCAGAGAGGTCTTGTACAGGCTCTGATGCCTGCTTCACCCACACGGTGTAGGTGCTGCCATGTGGCAGGAGTTGTGGGGTTCTTTGGCTTGGGAGTGTTTAATCCCCTTTATCCTCCCAGAAAGCAGAGGCAAGGGAGGTCTACAGATGTCACTCTGGGTCTGCCAGGACATCAGCCCTTCTAGCTTCCAGCGGTGTCCCCAGACAGGAGTTCATGAACTGGGACATCTCCCAGGACTTGCAGATCCTGTCCACAGATCAAGGGTACCCAGGTCATTTTCCTAGGTGGAGCTTTGAGAAGACCCTAGAACTTTGAGATGGAGCCGACTGGGGATGCCTTGGCCACATGTGCATCCCTAGGGTCGGGTCCACCTTAACTCCTATCGCTTCCTGTCACCTTTTGTCACCTGCTTTCACAGCCACAGCCACAACAACCTGCGTATTACACGCATCCTCAAGTCGCTGGGCGAGCTGGGCTTAGAACACTACCAGGCACCGCTGGTCCGCTTCTTCCTGGAAGAGACCCTAGTACAGCACAAACTGCCCAGCGTGCGCCAGAGTGCCCTGGACTACTTCCTATTTGCCGTGCGCTGCCGGCACCAGCGCCGGGAGCTCGTGCACTTTGCGTGGGAGCACTTCAAGCCTCGCCGAGAGTTTGTCTGGGGCCCCCATGACAAGCTGCGGAGATTCAGGCCTCAGACTATACCCCGGCCACTGATGGGACTAGGGCAGGCAGATAAAGGTGAGGGCTCCAGGGACCCCTCCCAAGAGGCTAGCACCCAGGTTCGGACCTGTGAGTCTGGAACGGACCTGAGTGGGGACAGTGGTACAGCTGAGGATCCCTCATTGCTACACTCAAAGCCCCAGGATGTGGGAACCTTGGATGGGGACCAGAGGGATGAGGCTAAGTCCCTGAGTCCCAAAGAGAGCAAGAAAAGGAAGTTGGAGGGGAACAGGCAGGAGCAGGTCCCAGGGGAGCCAGATCCCCAGGGTGTCTCTGAGGTAGAAGAAATTGCCCTGAACCTTGAGGAGTGTGCCCTCAGCCCTATCAGCCAGGAACCGAGGGAGGCTGAACAGCCCTGTCCTGTGGCCAGGGTGGCCAATGAGGTAAGAAAGCGGAGGAAGGTGGAAGAAGGGGCTGAGGGTGATGGAGTAGCCAGTAATACTCAAATGCAGGCCAGTGGCCTGCCTCCTACTCCTTCAGAGTGTCCCGAATCCCAAAAGGATGGGAGTGGGCCAGAGGACCCCAAAAGCCAGGTGGGGCCAGAGGACCCCAAAAGCCAGGTGGGGCCAGAGGACTCAAAAAGCCAGGTGGGGTCAGAAGACTCAAAAAGCCAGGTGGAGCCAGAAGACCCAAAACGCCAGTTGGGGCCAGACCAAGCTGCCTCTGAGAGCCTGGTGGAGGACCCTAGGGACATGGGGGGAGACCCTGGCTCTGACACTACAGGAACCTCAGTGGATGAGTCCGAGGAGTTGGCAAGGATTGAGGCCTCTGCTGAACCCCTAAAGCCTTAGAGGTGCATCTCAGTCCTACTCAGCCCACTGCAGGGGGTTTCTGAGTCCCAGAGCTCTGTTGTTGGCTCTTCTTGGTGCCCCACAGTGCTGGCCTCTCCCTAGTGGTCACTGAAGTGGCCACCAGAGGGACTGAGGCCCTGCCCTCAGGGAAGGCCAAGGCCTTCAGAAGCCTCCTTACCTCACTGTGTCCTCCTCCACTGCCCTCTGAGCCCTGTGTTGTGAACAGACCCTAAGGGTCTAGGGGGAGGGGCCTCTTTTCTTAGTCTGGTGCCAAGTGAGGCCTTTTCTGAATAAACTCTTTAGACTTTGTCTTTTGGTGTGACCCATGTCCTGTTTGGTTGCCTGGGACCTCTAGCCTTCTCTCTTGTCCCCAGTTGAAAGCATCGTGGCCAGTGCCACTGATGGTACATTGTCTACACAGCTTTTGTTGGGAACAGGTTCCAAGCACAAGTACCCCACCCTTGCCTCTCCCAAATACACAGCCTTCCAGAAGCTTGGTATGGTGCCCTATACATTAATCCCAGTCCTCAAGAGAGAGGGGAAGGTGAATCTCTGTGTTTGAGGTCAGCCTGGTCTATACATCAGGACAGACAGAGCTGTTACACAGAGAAGCCCTGACTTGGGTGTGTGTGGGTGTGTGTGTGTGTGTGTGTGTGTGTGTGTGTACAAGTTTCTGATTCCCAAATGTGGACCTTGGAGAGGAGGGAAGCCACACAGGTCTTTGTGCAAACGAAGTGTCAGTCAAGCACAGTTCTGGGTGTTGTGAGGAAGAAGATCACAGTTCTCCCTGAGGGCCATTTCTTGACAAGGTCATGGTACAGGGTCCTCCTAAGGCTAGCTCATGGAGGCTATGAGCCCCTGGCACCTTGGCTGTCATTTGGCTCATTAAGGCTTGCTCTGAGATGCATAGAAAGCATCTGGTAACCTCAGTAGGGGTTCCTCTGATGCCAAGTGCCCAGGCACCTTTGACTAGATAGCTGGGATTCGTTGGATGGGGAATATCAATACTTGAAAGTGGCTCCAGAAATGGCTGACCTTTTTAGCTCACTTGACCTCTTGACCTTCAAGAAGAATCATGCACCAAAACAGGTAAATAAAGCTTTAGTTCTGCACAGCTCATAGACAGGTGCTGGGAGGTCTGCAGATATGGGGGGTGGGGGGGAGCCGAAGACCAAGTCTTCCTTGATGCTAAACTGCCCCCCAAATGTAAAGGCCATCTGTGCCTCATCTGAGTGGCATCCACCAGTTGTCTGATATACCACATGCTAGGTGCTGAGGTGGCCAAAGGAACCTGAGTCAGGTGGGAGTACATTACAGGGGCCATGACACCCTAGTCTCCAGTTGAATTAAAGAGTCACCTGTCCCAGCCCATGGGATGGGCTGTTGAGAGTCCCCAACTGCAGCCTCTGTCATCTGAACTGCTTCTCTTATCACAATACATTTTTCTGAAGAGGTGTTTTGGTATGTTATGAGGGCAAGGCTTTCTGAACTTTGCCTCGTTGCACTCCCGTGTTCATCCACAGGCACCTGCAGCAGAGCTGAGCAGGTAGTGGGTGCTTGGAGTGAGAATCTCCTGTTCATTTGGCGGGAGAAAGCCACAGCTTTCCATTGGGGCCATTTTGCTATATACACACCCTTACCCTTATCCACCCTATTGGTGTTAACTCCTGTCACGTGATCCCTACCTGCAGACACAAAACCGTTTACCACATCCCGTAGTCCTGTAAGCTCAGAGCAGTGAAAAGAGAGCTAGGCTGGGATCCTGCAGCATCAGGTGATTTCAGTGTTTGAAAGATTGAAGGGAAGGGGCTAGCTAGGGAGTTTGATGAGCAGTTAAGAGCACTTGTTACTCTTGCAGAGGACTCCTATTCGATTCCCAGCATTCACCTGGAGGCTCATAACCATCTTTCTGACTTCTGGGCACCAGGCATTCACATAATGCACGTACATGCAGGCAAAAACACTCATACACGTAACCTAGTCAGATAATCTGAAGGAAGGTTAAGGGATAGATTACTACTACTGGAGGCCTGCTTCCGGGTCTTAACATTGGGTCCTTATCTCCTCCTCGAACTTCAGGCTGCCTTTTTCCTCTTTCAGTTCATCTTGCTCCCTCCTGGGTACAGAGTGCAGCGTAAGAGGCTTTCCAGTGGTGACCAAAAAGAGCCAGCCGTCCAACAGCTCCCGCACCAGAACCTGGCTCCAAGCTCTAGAGAAAGGGCTGGGGTGGCTAGCAAGAAGTGCTGGATTGTCACTATACAGAATCCTTGGCATGTTAGTCTTTGGAAAGGGAGAGCTACCGCAGGGATCCTCCAGGGATTTGAGCAGCTTGGGTGTGCCCTTCACTGTGGAGGTTCTTCCAGGAGAGGAGTGGGAGAGAAAAGAGTCTTTCTTGTGTGCTGAAAGGTGCGTGTGTAACGCGCGGTCCTGGGATAATTTTAACTCAAGAGGAGGGCCAGAAAATGTTGCTGGGTTTTTTCTTTCCAGCCCACGCGGCGCCCCGCCGGCTCAGGTGGGCCCGGCTGAATGAGGGGCTTGTGCGCGGGTGGGGCGGGGCAGGGCGGGGCGCACAGCCTCGCGCCGCCCCCAGCCCCTCTCCCCACCCTGCTCCTCGCCGCTCGGCGCCAGCCGCTCAGAGCGCCTGCCAGCCATGACCGGAGCGCCTGCCCTAGTCCTGCTGCTGCTGGGGCAGCTCTGGACGGCCCCCTCCGCGCAGGTGAGCGCGGACCCGCGGGTGCTTATGGGGTCGGGATAGGGCCGGACGTCGAACCGTACACCATGGGATAACTCAAGCCCCTTGGACCAACCCCTGAGTCCCGTCGCCAAGGACCCTCGAGGACATCTGTGGCAGCCTCTTCGACGCCTCCCTCCGGCTGGCGAGTTCTGGTGATGCAGCTGAGCTCCACGGACACCAGGACATGTCAGCCATGATCCTGGGCTTCCATTTGTCTTTGCCCAACCGGGTCAGGCCGCTGCCAAGCGCTGCCACCACTGCCACAACGCTCAGAACACACAATGTTGCCTTTGTTTTTGGAGACTCCCTGCGGGGCCGCAGCACAGCTACTCCTGGCGCAAAGGAGGATAAACTGCCCTGACGCCAGGCTCCAGCGCTTTGGGGTTTTTTAAGGCAGACAGGGAGGAGGGTCATGGGCCACTGTCACCGGCTTCAGAGTTTCTTGGAATGGGGAAGATGGGGCCGGAGGGCTGACATGTTGGAAAAGAGGCCTACCTAATAACTTATCTCAATTTCAGAAAGTGGGACCTCGAGGCCCCCCTGGTCCCCAAGGGCCTCCTGGAAAGCCCGGCAAGGATGGCATCGACGTGAGTTGGGAGAGGAATGGGGAAGGCGCCCTGAGACTCCTGGCCTTGTGACCACAAACCCAAGGGCCTCCTGAGAGTTAGGATGGCACAGGGTACCCCGTAGCCCTAAAAGGACCTCGTTCCTCTTTGTGGCAGATCCTGGGGTACAGATGACAGGGTGGTCCTTGTGAGCCCCGAGACGTATGTGCTCCTGTATTTCAGGGGTGTGTAATGTGTCACTCTGGAGACCTTGAGTCTTGCTGGGGCTGAGAATAGAGCCAGTCTTGGAAGGACTGGGATCCAGCTTGACCCCAGAGATGGTGTCTTTGGGGTGTACCATCCATTCAGTTATGGTCTAAACAGTTTGGGGAGGTACCTGAAGTCTTGCAGCTCTACCATACCCTGCCTCATTATCTGGAGTGGAAGGCTTCTCGTGGGGCCAGCCTTCAGTCACTCATGTGTTCCCTTAGGGACTCCATAGAGGGCTATGGGAAGCTTCACTAAGAATGCCCTGAGCTCTTCTCAGACTCCCAAGAGTCCCAGAACCTACCTCAGCTGTAATGATCACAGACTTCCTCACACCTGGGTGGCCTGGGACCTCACCCTCTGCTGTAGCTGAGTGCCCAGGCTCTGAGGCTCTTAAAGCCTTATATGAAAGGTTCAGGTGTCGATGGGATGGAGGATAGGGCTGGAGAATGGATGACAAAGTGCCATTTCCCCAACAAATGGAATCAAGAGGCTGCTCAGCCAGCCACAGCCGCTCTGTAAAGCTCTTAGTTTGGTGCAGAGGAGCTATACGGAGTATTTCTTAGAGGCTACTATGCCGCTGAGTTCCTAGATGATCCCCAAATGCTGTGTGGCTGAGCCGATTTCTCGATCACCCCATCCCTTGCTAGCTTGTAGAGGAAAAGTCCCCAGGTATAGATGAGAGGATCTGGGGACCCCACAATATCTCCACTATTCGAGTTTTGAGGACTGGATTGGAGAATGGCCTAGCTAGCTCTAGGGTGAGTTTCCTGTTTTCAGGGCTTTTATGGGCTCACTTTCATTTCTGCAGGGAGAAGCTGGCCCTCCAGGTCTGCCTGGCCTTCCAGTAAGTGTCCCTGGTTGGAAAGGGGAGGGTTGGACCCGTCTTCACTGCTGAGGGCCTGTGTTGCCCTAGGAGAGGCCCGAGAGCAGAGCCTGGAAGAGGGGAGGGGAGCCTATGGGACTCTGCTCAGTCTGGCTGGAAACTCTTTGTGTCAGTGTTCAGACGAGCCAGAGAAGAGAGTAGAGCTCTGTAGTGTCTCCCCACTGTGCCTATGTGGGCTCCTCACCTTAGCTGAAGCTCCTCAGCCACTGGTGTTCCTGTGTAGCCCTGTTGGTCTTTCACTGGGGATGCTGGATCTGTTTGGTCAACATCCAGTTGATGCAATAGCACTGGGACAGTCTTCCAGCAGAGTGGCAGGGTGAGGAGCCATCACCATGGCTGGCTGGTACCCAACAAGGAGAGGACTTACCTTACTCAATGGAGGCTAAAGCCTAGAGCCGGGTGCTTGTTGCTTAACTCTGTCCTTCCCTCCCACCCAGGGACCCAAAGGGACCTCAGGGAAGCCAGGGAAGCCAGGAGAGGCAGGACTGCCAGGACTGCCTGGTGTGGATGTGAGTGTACCCTCCTCCTGCATCCCTGCCTCACCTCACCCCTGTCCCAGCCCAGCCAAGGGTCAGGCTGTCACTGCTCTCCTGCAGCTGGGCTTATTCAGGCAGGAAACCTTGTCTTGACACAAGTTGCAGGAGTTCCCAACGGGGGTCCCTGGCCCTCATCCCAGACTCTGCCAGCTCCTGGCTGAGACAGAACCAGTTTCCTGTAGTCTGCAATCCCATCAGCTCTTGCTGATTCAAGAACAAGGGCCCATTGTCAGGCTTCTTGCCCCATGCTGGCCACACTGGTGTCCCTCAGAGCCCCCTGATCCCCTGATGCCTTGATGGATAGCGGTGTGTCAAGGCCCTGGCTCCAGTACTGGTCAGCAGGACTTAGGACTGAGATGCTGGACCTATGTTTAGTCATCACGGGGCTTGCTAGCAGATTTTCCACGTGCTGGCCCCACCCCCTCCCAGAGCTTTGGGTGCACTGTGTGTACTGGTCTGTGCCCCTGGGTTCATAATTAAGAGTCTGTGGCTCGTTCTTCCTGTAGCACAGCATGTGCTTCTCATTTGAGGCTTCTTTAGCCCACCCTCTGCCTCCCTCTCCAGGGTCTGACAGGGAGGGATGGACCCGCAGGACCGAAAGGTGCCCCTGGAGAACGGGTAAGTGTCTCAGTTCCAGTGGCTGCAGTCCAGAGGTTAGGTTCCCAGGTGGCTCACACGGCCATCAGGGTAGAAGTTCTGTGGATGGTGTCCATGACTGTACTTGCTGGGCCTTGTCCCATTGTTCCACTTCAGTGGGGGAGGATGGTGAGTGCACAGCTCCTGGGTCCTCCTCTCCAAAAACCCCACAGCTACGCCTGGTCAGAGTCATCTTGGCATTCAGAGCAGGCGGAGCTGTGTGGTGGTGGCAAGTATCCCTCTTCTCAGAACAGGAGGCGCTACTTCACATCCAGAGTCCCATCATCTTCACGGAATCCCCCATTCCCTACCAAACTGGCTCTCTCTCCCCACTGTTCAGGGGATGGGGGCAGAGCTGTGTCCACGATTCTCCTTCCCCTCAGGAGAAGTAGGCATGTGCACAAAGCACCCCAGAGAGCAAGAGGGGTGGGCGAGGCACAAGGACAGAGCTAGCATGAGGACTCAGACGTGTGGAACACCTGAATGAAAGAAAGCATCTAGCTGGTAGCTAGCTGGACTGCTACTTGCTTAGCCTGGGGTGTGGGGGCCAAGCTGTCTGGGGGACACTGTGACTACAGTGTAAGGACCAGCATGTACCCACTTCTTGGCAAGCCAGTTGTTTCAGGCCTGACTACCAAGCTGGTAGTTTTCTCACATAAACAGAGACCTAAAGTCTCAGGAACTCATAGTAGGGTGGTGTTGGCACAGTTTCCTGGAAGGCAGGTTGGGGTCCCTAACCATATAGCTCATGCCTACCTTTGTGTCTTGCCCTCCTATTGGTTCTGCCCACCCACTAGCAACTTTCTTGGCCTGTGCTTTTCCTCCATACTCACCCAGGTTTCTAGGACAGCAGAACCCCGAATGGCCTCTGTTCTCTGTAGAGGTTTCTTTTTCCTGATCCCCACCTTGACAGAGTTATGACTTAGACTCCAAAGGAAAGAAAATGCAGACAAGGCTGGAGTTTCTTCACTGTGTACTCTGACCCTGTTTTCCTTTTCAGGGAAGTCTAGGACCCCCAGGGCCACCAGGACTTGGGGTAAGTGCCATCTTCTCCCTGTGGGGTTTTTATTGTGGTGTGGCATCCCTGGGGTCCCTTGCAGCCTCTCCTATGGCCTGGGTTCTGGCCTGGCCTCCTGGAGCTTTACCTGGGCTATGACCTCTGTGTTAGTGAGGGTGGTTCTCCTAAATCAGGTACCCCATTTTTCCCTGGACCCCTACCCACTGTGCCTTGTGGGTGTCAGGGCCTACCTATGTTCTGACCTATTCTTGACTTTGCAGGGCAAAGGCCTCCCTGGACCTCCTGTGAGTATTTACCACCCTCCGTCCCCTCCCAAGCGTGTACATTCCCAGAGCAGCTCTCACTGAAGCCCATTTTCTCTGGGATAGCCCAGATCATGGCAGAGTGGCCTTTTTAGGGAACATTCTGACTGCTTCACATATGGAGTCCTAGCTTTTCAAAGGGCAGATGGGACTGGTAGGATTCCCCCATTCAGGGTCACAGGTTACTCTTCCTCTTTTTTACCTCCTCCAGGGAGAGGCAGGAGTGAGTGGCCTCCCAGGTGGGATTGGTCTACGTGGCCCCCCGGTGAGTGACTACTCCCTGTACCTCTACTGCATGGATGCATGTGGTCTCCATACCACACTTACCCAGAGACTCCCTGTTCCTCTTCCTAGACCTTCTCCCTGTCCCTTCCCTCTTCCTGTGCACCCTCTCCTCACTGTTCCTCGGCACCCCAACCTCCCTGACCTGGTGGTAACTGGCCAAAGCCCAGGCAGAGAGCCCCCATGACTCAGGGTGGCAGACAGACAGATACTGGCATGGCTTCATCTAGGGAGGGTTAAAGGGAGCTGTAGCGTCCTCTACTTTGGGGGAAGCTGGTGACCTCACTCAGTGGGGCACACGTTCTACTCTGAGTCATAAATCCTCTGTAGGGACCCTCTGGACTTCCAGGCCTGCCTGGCCCTCCAGGACCTCCTGGACCTCCTGTAAGTACTAGAGGGGACTCTGTCAGGAATCCTAGACTAACTGGGCTGGGCCCCACCCTAATCCCTGCCGAGGCTTTGTGCCACTCCTCAGAAGCAGGTGGGAGACAGGAACTGCTACATCATTCAAGGTCACCTTGTCCTGAGGATAGATGACTTCTGTTGTCACCTGCACCACAGATGGGTCAGCAGTGCCTTGCACTAGCCACTGGGGAGGGAGATAGGATCGGGGACTTCAAGCCTCCTGTTAGATTATAGTCACGGACAGAGTGTGAGAGGGTAGATACACATCAGCTACCTCTTTGTATGTTGAAGGGAAACCCTGGAGTCCTCCCTGAAGGTGCTACTGATCTGCAGGTATGCATTTGTGGTGATGATGGGGGAGTTATGGGATGTTCCTGCTTTAGGGGACGAGTCTTGCCTGAGGCCGCTGCTTGGCAGAGGTGGAGGAGTGAGTGTGGGTGTGTGTGTGTGAGTGTCTTCCAAGATAGCATTTCTATTCCTAGAGGGACCTGCTTACTCAGCAAGAAGGCCTGAGACGGAGCCCTGAGCTCTGCAGAAGGCTCCAGGCACAAGCCTGGCCTCACTGTCTACATCTGCATTGTCCCTAACAAAGCTACTAGCTGCAGAGAGGTGACAATGAATCAGTACAGTTCCCTCAGGTGGCAGCGGTGCTTCCTGCAGAGCCACCTCTTAGCTGCTCTCTCAGTCGTAGGCATTCGCTCCAGAAGGAGAAAGTAGGGTTCTTCTAAATGAGGCCAGAGTCAAGCTTCTGGGATGCACTCAGGCTCGACCTGGCCAGTTCAGTGTGAAGCGAACTAGAAATCTCCATCAGTTTCCTGGTGTGTGGTGTGGGATATGCCATCAAACCAGAGATTAGCACCATTGGTTGAGTTCACGTGGCATCCCTCCTAACAGCCACCAGGTGCCTGGTGGTCACAAGATGAAGGCTCCTTTGTGAAGCCCCAGCCAGTACATAAATAGCTGCTTTGAGGCTGAGCCTGTCTGTAGAGAAGTCTGCTGTGCGGGAAGGTGACTGGCTGCCATCCAGCTCTCTGTAGTCACCTCACACCCAGCACTGAATGGGGCCCTGTTTGGGCTTGTCTCTATCATTGGAGAGATGGTCCTTCACAGTTCTCCCACTCCCTACTGCTGGTCTATCTCGGGATCCTGCCTCAGTTGTCTCAGAAGAGTCTGATCCTTCTGCTTTTTCTGACAGTGTCCCGCCATCTGCCCTCCAGGCCCTCCAGGCCCCCCAGGAATGCCGGGGTTCAAGGTGAGCGTCAGGCAGCTGTGATAGGTGATAGGCTGAGCATAGTCTCCACTGACAAGAGACCACTGGGTCCCCACAGGCTACGCAGTTAGACCTTTTACAGAGTCTGAGCCTAGACTCAGTATTGTCAGTGGGGACAGAATTGTCCATCAACTCGTCCTGTCTTCTCTACCCCGGTAACACACTGGAAGCTGTTGTGACCAGGTTAGGACTGGCCTAAGAGATCAGAGGAGGCAGAGACAGAAAGGAGACAGAGCTGATCCTAACCCTATTCCTCTTGGGGCCCTTGGGAAGCATAGTCACAAACCCTCTTGGGCCTCAGTTTCCCTGTCTGGTTCCAGGCCTTGGACTCTGAATGCATAGGCAGATGGGGGATGAGGGTCATGCATGGGTCTGCAGACTGTGACTTCTGCACTTGTTTTCAGGGGCCTACTGGCTACAAAGGTGAACAAGGAGAAGTTGGCAAAGATGGTGAGAAGGTAAAAACGCTGTCCACGTGTGGTTAACTGACCTAGAAACAGCAACTGTGGTAGGGGCGGTGGCTGGGGGAAGGGTCTGGAACCTCATGTGCTTGTTCTGGGTAGGTACCTGCTGCTGATATTTCCTCACTGGGACCTAGCTAGTCAGAGCCGGTGACCTGGAACCTTTCATGTAAACAAATCCCTCTCTCCCCTTCCTGACCTCATGTGGAAACGTCTGGGATGCTGAGGGTCCCTGAGGACACTTGGCTCTGAGCCTAAAGTGTTCATAGAAGCCTCTGCCACTCTCAGCCAGCGCCACTGTCCTAGAAGGTCCCTGCCTGTCTTTACTACATGCTGAGAAGAGGTCTGGGATATCCTTCTGCTAGCAGATGTGGCTGAATCCAGACTATTGGATGTGCAGACTGCTGAGTATAGAGTAGGCACTTCCCCCATTTGACCAGGAGGAGATGCCTAGGAAGACCTGGGGGCTTTGTTTGAACAGAGACCCTTGACCCTTCCTGGCAGTGGTGAGGTCACCATGATTTTTGTAGCCTTTTTACAGCTATAGGCAATTATCCCCCACCTCATTCAGCCTCCATAGCTCAGCTCTAAAGGTAGAGGGGTGTCTATCACGGCTCAGGCTCATGGGAGGGACCAGTGTGCAGCGGAAAGATGCTAAGCTAGGATGAACTGTCTAACTACTGCTTTCTCTGTTGTAGGGTAATCCTGGCCCCCCTGGGCCTCCTGGAATCCCAGGCACCGTGGGGCTACAGGTAAGGCTAGTGAGGGACCAGGGTGGTAAGGTGGAGGCCCCTTTGATGGTCACCCTAAGGGAAGCTAGTTTAGACTTCAGGCAGGGACAGTTAACCAGCTCTTGAGAGAGGGTCACATCCAGGCTGACACCAAGGCTAGTGTCGCTCCCTCCAAAGGCCTGAGCCGATGTCAGGCACTTTTAGGGACAGTAACAAAACCTTGGGGGACTCAGAGCCCAGAGTTATGGTAACTATTCAGGTAGATGTTCTCTGTGGCCCCAATAGCTCTGTTTCTGTCCTCTCAGGGCCCACGAGGATTACGAGGACTTCCAGGGCCACTCGGGCCCCCTGGGGACCGGGTAAGTGCTGTTGGCTCCATGGGGGGCTGTGGGTCTACTGAGGTCAACCCTGGTAATTGGGTGCCCGGAATGGTTCAAACCCCAGCTCTGTTCAGGCTCAAGATGAAAGAGCCTCAGCAGCCAACATCACAAAAGCTATTCCTGGCTGGCATCTTGAGGCTGTGCTGGAACTTCCTTCTGGGTGTCTGTTCCTATGAGAGGACTTCATATGCCTTCTTTCCTTTACAGGGTCCCATTGGGTTTCGGGGGCCCCCTGGAATTCCAGGAGCACCTGGGAAAGTGGTATGTATGTATCTAGACTGGAAGGTGGACTTCGCACCAGCCCAGACTCTCTGACCCCTTGACCTTACCATTCTGGTTCAAATACATGCCACCCTTTGTCCCACTGGGCTGCCCCTACAGTCCCGGGATGAACTGTCCATAGATACATGGGGAACTCGGGACATAGCAAGGGATGGTATATCTGTGAGGTTCAGGGCACACGACAATATGGCATGCTGGTGACAGACAGCTAGAGCATGGAGCATCCGGCCTGCATGGGAGATCTGCCCCCTTTGTTATCTAGATATGAGTTGGGGGCAGTGGTGGCATGTCACTGTCCCATGTGACCTTCAGCAGCAGGAGGCTGCCTGTGACCAGGCCTAGAGAGCTAAGCCAGGTAAAACCTGGAGGGGGTTCTGTCAAGACCCACAGCTTTCCTGCCTTCTCTGTGTCATTAACCCTGTCCCTACCCCCTTGTTATTTTTTAGGGTGACAGGGGTGAAAGGGGACCAGAAGGGTTCCGTGGCCCTAAGGGTGACATGGTAAGTGAGAGGGAGCTAGGTTCTCTGGACCTTTCTGTGAAGAGCCTGATCTAACTTCTGTAGCTAGAGGTGGAGGATACTCAGAGGGCCCCCTGCCAGGGGTATGGAGGCTCTCTATGCTATGCCCTATCCTGGAAGGGGTATAAGCTGATAGAAATGAGGCCTGGAGCTGAAGGATTCTGGCCCTCTCTCTGCTCCCTACAAACACCCAAAGCTCATATTGAAGACTTTGGGCCCCTCCAGAGCAGACAACAGTGAAGAGCTCTAAGCAGAAGCTGGAGAATGAACCACAGAGCTCAAATCCTGGCTCTAGTCCAGCCCCAGAGTGGACTGGCACCCATTGCCAGCCCTGGGTGCTAGATAGATGTTTTCTTCCTGTACGTCACTGTCTCAAACTGCCCTGCTACAGATGGAGGCTCTGCAGTGAGGCATGGAGGCAGGAGCTAAGTAGACACCTAGGTTTCTCCTTAACAGAAGTGGCTATCACCAAACCTTTGTCTCTGGTAGCCTCCAAACCTCTCCTTCCCCACCCAAGACAATTGGCTGAGCAGTGCCACAGTGCACACAACTCCTAAGATTGCCCCATGCCTCAAGATGCCCTGATGGTAGAGCCTATCTCTATGGGTTGGGATGAGCCATGATGCTCTCCCCAGGGGAAACACACAGTACACCTTATATACCAAAAGCTGGGCCTCTGTGGCTGAGCCTGTGGGGATATGGTGAGGCAGGATGGGATGTTCCTTGGGGTTTCAACTGAAGCTGCTTCTGTCCCATGTTTCCTTTAGGGCAGGCCTGGTCCCAAAGGAATCCCTGGAGTGGCTGGGCCAGGTGGAGAACCAGTGAGTATCTCGGACATATGCAGGGTCCAGCGTTGTGCTGTAGCCATACAGGTTGCCCTCATCGTTGCTCTTGGCTCTTGGAGATAGCCATTTGTAACTATTCTCCTTAGGTTCTCTTTCCACAGTCCCTTCCATTCACAGGGCCCCGCTTCACAGGTGTGTGACCTATAATAGGTCAGGGACCCTACACAAAAGTGCCTGTGTTGTATAGAGCCTAACTTTCCAATACCTCCTTGCCATTCAAACCACTGTGGTTCTTAAGCTCCAAGAAGCACTGGCACCCCTCAGCACTCTCAACAACTCCCAGGAACCTATAGCAGCACCTAGCAGCCCCAGTATCCACCAGCTACTCTAGCAGCCCCAGAAACACCAGCCTCCCCAGCAGCTTCCAATATCTCCAGCAGTTCCCAGAAATCTACGGTAGTGCCTGCCAGCTCCCAGCAGCCTGAGACACCACTGCACCCCACAGCATCTCTCATCTCCCTTTTGCTCCAGCCCGAAGCTCTGCAGCTGCCATACTCTTACAGTAATTGGCAGTCTAATATCAGGCTTATCTGACCCCTGACCCTGAGAAGAAAGGGCCATAGTTGGGCCAGCAAACACAGATGGTTATGCTGAGGGTCCTGAGCATCCTGTCCACGTACTCCCTTGCAAGGTCTCTGCGGGTGGCATATAGCCACCTAGCCAGGAAAACACAGCCACTGTCAGGGACTCAAGAGACATTTTTAGTTTAGAGGATAAGGAAGAGGTTTTTCAGGGGGACAAGGTGTTTCTCTGTCTGAAGGGCCTAACATTGTCTCTTGTCCTTAGGGCATGCCAGGCAAGGATGGCAAGGATGGTGTGCCAGGACTTGATGGTGAGAAGGTTGGTGCCTGGCCAGATGCTTGCTGGGAGGAGGTGGAGTTCAGCTTCCCAAGGCCTCAGCATCATTTGGCCTCATACCCAACTTGTCCTTGCAGGGAGAAGCTGGTCGAAATGGTGCCCCAGGAGAGAAAGGCCCCAATGGGCTGCCGGTGAGTGCCCTAGCTAAGTAGGTTAGTTGCTCTGGGGTTAGTTTCTGCAGTTGTCCTAGGAGTGGATCTACTGGGATCTGGCACAGCCCTGGTGCTAGAAGTCAGGGGTCTACTTTAGCATATCAGTACTCTCACCTGTGGAACACATGGAAATGAGCCTGTGTTCATCCTGGACATTGTGGGGTCACCCCATGTGAGGCCACCCCAAGGACACTGCCTGAGAGTGCTCACAGGGCCTCTGCATCAGGCTGGGGAGACTGAGTCAGCTTTACCCTGGGGTCAGCCTTACCCTTTGGGAGCACTCTGCCTGGCCTATGCACACTGCCCGTGTGGACACTATGCAGCTGCACTGAAAACATTCTCTACACACATGTCCTCTGTGGGCTCAGTGGTCTTGGCTCTGAATCTGGCTTTCAGCCCTGACCCTAACCCTAGCACTATCCCTAACCCAAACTCCAGCCTTGGTCCAGACTGTCATCTTCACTTCAACTCTGAACCTGACCAGGCCCTTATCTTGACCCTGACCTCTGATCCCTGTTCTGACAGGGTCTCCCTGGACGAGCAGGATCCAAAGGCGAGAAGGGAGAACTGGTAAGTGACTGCTTTCCTCCAGAGAGAGGAGGCGCAGCATGCGGTGCTGTGTGGGAGACGGAGGGGACATAGTATTCACTGTCTCTTCACTTGTATAGGGTAGAACTGGGGAGCTGGGTGAAGCTGGTCCCTCTGGAGAGCCAGGTATCCCTGTGAGTATCCACAACCCTTCCCTATGTGTACATAGGAGGATCTTGCCCCTCCCTTTCCTCCTCCCCTGTGTGGACACAAGGACTCAACCACTCCGGTGTGTGTACAGGAAAAACCTGCCCTCTCTACATATGTGCAGGGCTACCTTCTCCTCCCTATGTGCCCTTTCACGACTCTGCCTTGTCTATGCAAGCTGAGGACCTATCCCTCCCCACATTGCGTACAGAGGAACTGTCCTTCCTTCTATGTGTTATCTGTGGACTCTGCCTCCTTTCTATATGTGTACATAAGTACTCTGCTCTCTCCATATGTATACAGATTCCTTACCCCTTCTCATATATGTCAAAGGGGATCCTGACCTCACCTATTCTTCCCTTACAGGGAGATGTTGGTGTTCCGGGGGAGCGTGGCGAGGCTGGTCACAGGGGCTCAGTGGTGAGTGGGAGGACACAGACCCTTGGGAAGCTTACAGGAACATAGCTCATGGGCAGGAAGGGGTAGTACTTTGGGTATATAAATGGGTCATTTCCCCAAAACCTGGGGCTGGTAGGAGATGGGTGAATCTGGCCTTCTTTATCCCTCACCCTCTGGAATAATGGTGTCATGTTAGGCTACCCTAGCCTCAGATTCTTTATGCTACAGTGCAGCTGAGACCCTGGCAAATATCGATAGAAATTCTCTTGTACTATAACCTGTGGGGTTAACCTTCTCTAAGGGCCTGTAGAAGGCACTGGGCACCTGACACTCAGCTAGCCAGACAATTTAGGTACAGCCTATGTAAGCCCTGAGATCCGTTCCCCACACTTAATTGTCCTGGAATATGTCTATGCTTGTGCCTCTAAACCTAGCAGCTTAGAGAGATGTCTCAAGACTTGTTCACTGTCCACTCAGCCTCACCTCCCATGGAGGCACAGATGGGCTTTCTGGGCCACAAAGACTTCTAGAACCTCCAGGAACTCACTGGATCTCACAATATCCACTCATATCTTGGTCTTTTAGGGGGCCCTTGGCCCACAAGGTCCTCCTGGGGCTCCTGGCATCCGTGGCTTCCAGGTGAGTAAAGTTGGAGTAAGGTTTGAGCCATTGAGCCCTGGTTGGCTGGGAAAAGGAGTAATCCTGGCTGGATTCTTCTGGGTGCTGACTAATTGGGATCTTATCCAATTCACAGGGCCAAAAAGGCAACATAGGAGACCCTGGCCTTCCAGGCCCCCAAGGCCTACGGGGAGATGTGGGTGACCGGGTAAGGGTCCTTCTCTTGTACCTCCCTGCTCCAACCAGTTTACATAGACCCAAGCCAGCAGCAGCCCACTCCTTCCCATGTGGGTGGCAGGGATGGTAGTACCGACTCGTTCTCTTGGTGTTCTCAGGCAAGAAGGGATCTAGGATCCTCACGGCTCTATTACAAGCCCTGCATGCAGGCCTAGAACAAGTAACTGGGGCGAGGGGAGAAATGGAAACCTGAGGCTCTAGGTCCTGGGCTGCAGTTGAGTATGAGCTCGGACCTGAATGACCCCAGGGTTTCAAACATAACTTTCTGAGACTCTTGGCTGATGGTCCTACAGCAGCCAGTGACGTTGGCATTCTGCAGCAACAGGGTCCAGGGGAGTTATGTCTTACTCAGGTCCCCACTGGTTAGCAGATAAGGCCTGGGGTCACCTGGAGTCTGGGGATCTGGTCTCAGACCTAGCCATACATCAGATCTTTAGAGGCTTTGTGATTGCTTTCTTGATCCCCACTTGGCAAGGACAAAGCACTCTTCAAACGTGTGCCTGCAACCATTGGAGGCTCTAGAGTACCTCTACAGACACAGGGAGCCACAGAAACCAGCACCACACAGCAGGGACAGTGGGTGCTTTATTAGCCTCTAGTCAGGAAATTCCAAAGGTTAGAGAATTTGCCAGTAGCTCTGAGGGCTCTAAGCTAAGTAGGGGGGAAAGCTTGGTAGTAGCAGTGATGATGTCTGTCTGCTCCAGTCCCAGCAGGGAGGAGACACTTTACTGGCTTTCTCTTCTTTGGATAGCTCTTGCCTTTGCATTCACATTTAATTCTCTTTTTTTAAAAAAAGATTTACTTATTTTAATCTTATGTGGATGATGCTTACCCACATGGATGTATGTGTACCATATGTATACAAGAGCCCAAGGATGTCAGAGGGCATGTGAGTCCCTGGAGTTAGAGTTACACATGAATATGAGCCGCCTGATGCAATGCTGGGAACCAGCCTCAGGTGCTCTAGAGAGTAGTGCTCTCTTTGTCTCTGTCTCGGATGAGTGTGTGTGTGTGTGTGTGTGTGTGTGTGTGTGAGAGAGAGAGAGAGAGAGAGAGAGAGAGAGAGAGAGAGAGAGAGAAATCGCAGACAACAGTAGCTGATTTAAAGAACTCACTGTCCACTGAATGATAAGGAGCTACTGTCCAGGGAGAACTGACCCTTGAAGTCATGGATGTATACTGCTGTTATCTATGGACTTGGGCTTGGCAATTGGGGCTGGGGTGCTGTTTCTAAGACCCCCTGCCACAGGAGGAATTTCTATACCTACTGTAGGTGGGATTCCTGCCTCCAATATGCAGGGCCGTAATGCCACCATGGGGTTCCCAGGGTTCCTCTAATCCAGAACCTTCTCTCTGCCTAGGGTCCAGGAGGTGCCACAGGCCCTAAGGGAGACCAGGTGAGACTCCAGTGCATGGTCAGGTCAGCTCTAGGCCAGCTGGCTGTGGGTTTACTTTCAAAACTCCTGAGAGGCTCCTTCATCCCTTACTTCTGTTTTCTCCTGTCCCTCCACCTCTGTTTAGTTCAGCCCTGGTGTCAGCAGGGACACAGTCAACTGCTTTCCTGGGTACATGTTGTAAAAAAAATTCAATCTGTTTTTCCTTTCCAGCCACTTAGATCCCAACAATAACGACTCTGAGACAAATTATTTGTTATTAAATGCGTTTGCCACACACTTCGGCTCATTCCCTGTCTAGCTCGTAACTTATTTAACCCAAACTATACTATGTCTACCACTTGGTTAGTTACCTCTCTCGGCCTGCTTCTTTCTTTTGAGTTTCCTGAGAATTTCCCTTGAATCTCTTTATTCTATCTTGAGTTCAACTACCTGCTGGTTTACACACACCACACCTCCATCTCCTCAATCTTCCCTTATTTCCCAGAATCCTCTCTCTCCCTGGAGGTGTCCCACCTCCTATTTTCTTCCCCAGCTCATTGGCCATTAGCATTTTTATTGACAGGTGATGCTTATAAGAGATTCTCTCTACCACAAGTAGCTGTCCAGATGATCGCTATGGGTGAAAAAAGCTACTGCTGATTAGGGAAGCTGGCTTTGTAAAAGGGGTGAAGTTTGGGCTCTAAGACTTACGTTGTAAAAGCAGGTTAGAGCTGTGTGGCTTCTCTCTGAGGCCCTTTCCTTCCTGAAGCAGCTCACTGGGTGGACTGTGGCTGCTGCCATCCATCCTCACAGGGACTGCTTCCTCCTCTCTGAGTGATCCGGGGCTTCTCCATCTAAAACCATCAAGGCGCTACTAGCAGGAGAGCCTCGCTGTGCAAATAAGTGACTTCAGTTTTGTAGTTCTCATAGATGGTGGTTCTGGGGTTCTCGTGCTTCTTTGGGAGCTCCATCTAGTACAGGATCCTGGCCTGGACTCTGTCCTCAGTCTTAGGATCAGTAATAAATAGACAAGTGACTTCAGGTGGGGAGGAGCCATTGGTGACATTAGTGTGTCATTCCCAGGGCATTGCAGGTTCTGATGGTCTTCCAGGGGACAAAGGAGAGCTGGTGAGTATGTCTGAGCCCCTTACTGTGAACTGAGAGCCACCTGGTCGGTTTGGGTGGTAGCTGTCCCATTGATGAGGTATCTGAGGATGACTGGTAAGGTATGAATAACACCTACCATGTGCCCAGGCCTTACCATCCCATTCTGTGGTAGGGGAGAGTGGGGTCCAGGAGACACAGGCAGGGTGGTTCCCTGCTGAGGTGTAGGACTCTCTGGGAACTTTGTCACATTCTGCCTAGGAAGGTCACCTTGCTTGGATCAGCCACTGCAGAGGTCTAAGCAGAGAAAACTCCACTTTTACAGAGCTGGAGCTTGGGCCTGTTATAAAACAGAACACTGAGTGAGTCCCACTCACAACTCTCCTGAAGGCAACCTTGGGTCTCAGATGGGAAGCCCTTTCGGGCTTCAAGGTGGTTCTAATGATGTGTTTCCTTTTTGTCCAAGTGACACTGAGCCTAACTCCAGGGATCTTGCTTTTAGGTAGCAACCAGTGGCCACAGTGAACCTTTTATGCGTTTAACACAAATAATCCCAGTTGATTGTTCTTTATCTTGGCAAATTCTTGACAGAGCCTTAAAATCAGCCCCACCTGATCACCCTTAAACTGATGGAATGGTTGGCAGGGGCTGTGAGGGACAGAGCCCCTGCTAGAGAAAAACATCTGTGTGGTGCCGGTTATCATAATGGTGAGCCAGTGGGGACTTCACCATCTACCCTTTCCTGCCTCAGCTGCGGATAGCTCACAGAATTGAGCAGGGCCAATAGCTGGGCCCAATCAATCCACTTACACACTTGGGGCTGGTCGAAAGGATGAGACTCCTGCTAGGGAAAGGCCCAGAGTCACAGGGCAGAGGTGTTCGACTCAGCATTTATGACACCTCAGTAAAGAGACTGGAAGTGAGACATTCAGGTGTAAGAGCAAGTTCCATGCAGCCACTGAAGTCAAACTTCAGGGGAAAGAGGTATAAAAACTGTGTTAGTAGGCGAGAGAAAAGAACAGCCTTGGCAGTGTGTTTGTGTGTGAGGCACTTGAGTGCTGACTCCCACTGAGCATGTACTAGGTCAGCTTTTAGCGCTACTTCCGCACACCCCATAGTTGATGCGTACACCTCCTCTTCACAGGGTCCGAATGGCCCCGTTGGACAAAAAGGAGAGGTGAGTACATCCCAGGTACTTTGACAACATATCCAAGGAGCCCATAGGCTCCCACCCACCTCTGGGTGGGTAGGTGCCTTGTAAGGTACTGCCTAGATCTGAGATGTGATGGCCAATCATTCCTGAGATCCAGACCTTTCCAAGGTCGGCTTACTCTGACCCCCTTCCTCTTGTTTTTCTGCAGTCCGGCAGCCGAGGGGAACTGGGCCCCAAAGGCATCCAGGGCCCCAATGGCACCAGTGGAGTCCAGGGTGTACCTGGTCCTCCAGGTCCACTGGGCCTCCAAGGCGTGCAGGGTGTCCCAGGTATCACAGGGAAGCCTGGAGTTCCGGTACGTAGATTTTTCTTTCTTTTGTGTTGTGGGTTTTGGGCTTGTGCCGGGCTTAGATCATGGCTGTTTTTTTGTTTTTGTTTTGTTTGTGAACTATCAGTTGTTTGGGGAGTGAGGTGCTGGGTAGGTCAGGGCTACTGGTGCACTGCCCCACCTGCTGATGAACCTGGGTGACTTTCAGGGCAAGGAAGCCAGTGAACAGCGCATCAGGGAGCTATGTGGGGGTATGATCAGTGGTGAGTCTCCTGTGCATACCCTGGCCCTTACACTGTTCTCTCTACCTTACCTATCCTCTGACCTCAAGAAGGGCTACCCTGTTCTCAGCACTTGACACAATGCAGGGTACTCAGAGAAGCCCCAACTAACTACTTAGGGTAACAGTAACAAGGAAGAACCTGGGTGGTGGTGGCAAATGAGTAAGAGAAACAGAGGCAGGCAGATCCCTGAGTTGGAAGCCAGCCTGGTCTGCAGAGTTCTAGGATAGCCAGGGCTGCACAGAGAAACCCTATCTCAAAACAACAACAACAATAACAACAACAAAACCCAAATTACAAGGAAGAAACCACTGTGTCCTTTGTCTGGGAGGGACACTTCCCTGAGTGGCTTTGAACTTCTCATTCCAACATGTGAGGTGGTCCAAGAGAAGGGGCTCTCCTGTCTCCCCTGGCATACTCTAGAGCAGATAAAATAATCATTTTTGGTCAGTAAGTAAAAATCCCCTTCTGACAGAGAGCTGGCTATATTATACTTTGCATGAAGATGTTTTGGTAATCCTCTCTGACGTACGTGCTTGGCACTCTGTTTTCCAAAAGAACAAATTGCACAGTTGGCTGCACACCTGAGGAAGCCCTTAGCACCAGGCTCCATTGGCAGGCCTGGTCCAGCTGGCCCCCCAGGACCTCCAGGCCCTCCAGGCTCAATTGGCCACCCTGGTGCTCGGGGTCCTCCTGGATACCGTGGTCCCACCGGGGAACTAGGAGATCCTGGACCAAGAGGTAAGTAGCTGACTCGAACAAGACCTAGTTGATGCTGTCTCAGGCACATGAGTAAACCCTAGTTTTCTGCAGCACTGAACAGCACAGCCCTGCCCTTTCGTACTGAGATAATATCCTCCTGAGGTCCAGGGAAGAGAGGACTCAAGAGTAGTCAGGTTCAGTGTCGAGAGATTGCCATTTCTGCTCTTGATTCACCTCATGGTCATGAGACCTGAGAGCAACACCCCTGTCTACATGGCTCACCTAGAAATGCTATAGAGATGCAGTCAACAATCTGGTTATACCACATATACACTAGGACTCATTCAGGGAGAGGCCTGGGCCTTTGTGCTTTTGGGGTCAGCACAGGTAATTTCTTACCATTCTGTGGGAAGCACAGAACCTTTAACGTGATATATTTTTCAAATACCACCAGAACCAAATTTGTTTGGGTTGTGAGCAATAAATAACAGGAACTCACTTCCACTCTGGAGCCCAGACTTTAATGAAGATTGGTGGTATGTGACTGTGTCAGGTACAAACAGTTAAAACAGCTAATTCAACTGTATTTAAGATGATGTGAATCAGGTCAGACCTTATTTCTTGTCTGCTGATGTCATAGCTAGTGGCACAAGCTATGGACATTTGGCTGGAAGACAGCTGGAACATCAGACACATACTGGGGGTTTGTGATGCCCTACTGTGTGAACTGATGGGCACCAGCCTTTTCCAAAGCCCATTGTAATTCATGTATTTTAAAATGCAGACTTCTCAAGCCTCAGGTTGCCTTGGTGACAAGTTTGAAGCCCCTGATTTCACCTAATTGGCTAGTAGCTTCCTGCTTCCCAAAAGTAGCTTTAAGAAAAGAATCTGAGCCGGGCGGTGGTGGCGCACGCCTTTAATCCCAGCACTTGGGAGGCAGAGGCAGGCGGATTTCTGAGTTCGAGGCCAGCCTGGTCTACAGAGTGAGTTCCAAGACAGCCAGGACAACACAGAGAAACCCTGTCTCGAAAAAACCAAAAAAAAAAAAAAAAAAAAGGAATCTGTATGGGGAGCGATTGCAGGAAATGATTCTCTGAGGGTTAAATTTAAAAACTTTGGTATGTAAATAGACTTGGTATAATTTGCACATCATTTTCACCTGTTTTTAAAATCCTTGATTTTAAATTGAGATTCAGATTGAGGAATTTCAACACTAGAGAGCAAACATGAAGAATTCATCTTGTCTTAGTGCAAATCAACTTTCCAATGACTCTTTTCTCTGCCACTCCTCCAGAGTGTGGCCTTTGTAGGCAGCCTGTGCCATCTGGTGTCATGTGAGTGACTGCCATTTTAAAAAATGTATAGGATTTACAAATTCAGGGCATCTGAATTCCTTCTAGGCTGAAAATAAAACTTAAAGCATTATGTGCCTGTATAGATCCTCTGAGGTAACCAGTTTGACACTAAAGGCCATGACAAGAATATAGAGGTTCTAGGAAACCTGCTGGAATGGCCATGCAAACCTGTTTTCCATTTGAAGTGGGCATGCCACATTGTCCATTCTGTGTGAGGTACTGGGAATCTGTTTTTGAGTGTGCATCAGGATGTCATGAGCCTACTGTGGAGAATATACATGTATGATTAGACCTTCTCAAACACCAAGCACAAGCCATGGTCATTGCTGTACTGAGACCTCCTTGGAAACACAGTGTTGAATTGAGAACCAACACACGGAAGCAGTGAGCTGTCAAAGGCATTTAAGCTCACACACTGGGGCAGCCTCTCCAGGCCACTGGCAACTGCAGTCAGCACCCCTCCTAACAGCAGCAGAGCATAATAGTTCAACAAGTAGCAATGGCCTTAGACTTGAACCACAATCACACCTGCATGTGTCATTGTCCTAGAACTCAGAGACGCAAGAAAACCATTCCAGCTGTACCTGTGTCATTGGAGGTTGTTTGCTTTTGACTTTTACTGTTCTTGAAGTGCTGGGAATTTAAGGTCAGGCCTCATGCATACGAGGCAAGTGATCTGTCATGGAGCAGTACCCCAGCCCTGTGTAACCATAACTAGACCAAAACAGAGGTGAAGGAATTGAAGAACACTTACAGGATATTTAAAAACACTGTAGTGCCGGATATGATCCCAGCACTTGAAAGACTGAGGCAGGAGGATTACTTTGAGTTGGAAGTCAACATGGGCTGCATAGTGAGCTATAGGCCTGGATCACAGACTGAGACTTTGTCTCAATAAAAATAAGCCATGGGTCAAAAGACATATTGAAAACATTAACACCAAATAACACGATTGCTTCAGAGGCATAAATATTTTCACCAAAGTGATTTTGGAGGTAAGTGTGATATCAGCTGACGTGTTAGGGATGCAGATGTGCTAGCTCTGGTCACACTTCCACTAAGCTGCACTTTGGTGAACAGCCTCACTTCAGGAAATGCTTTAAAAAAGCAGTAAGCTCTGTAGAAACAAGATGGGAAATGCCATCACTGTGGGTGGGCATTTGCTCTTACTCGACTGTTCATTTCCTCATTGCAGGGGGCCAGGGTGACAGAGGAGACAAGGGAGCAACAGGTGCAGGGCTGGACGGGCCTGCTGGGGACCAGGGCTACCAAGGTAGGCACTGTCATCACACAGTTCTGGGGAAGGGCTGGAAATGTTTTTCATTTGACAAAGCATTAAGGACCTAGTTAGGAACTGCTTCTATAATCTCTTTAGTATCTGAAAAATAATAATTTTTCTGTATCTAACTTCAGCTAAGTAGGTTTGGTTAAGTTGTATCTTACTAAACATACCGTCTGTTTCAGAAAATTATCTTTCACTTAATTTAACACATATACATTGAATGATTTTTTATTTTTATTTTGTGTATGTGTGAGCCTATCTGTGCACCTATGCACACACACGTATCACATGCACACGTACCACAGCACACACCAAGAGATTAGAGGAAAACTGTGGAGTCAGTTCTCTTTTACTTTTACATGAGCTCTGGACATTAAATTCGAGTTACCAGACTTGAGTGAATACTTCTACCTGCTGAGTCATCTTGATGGCCATGTTTCAGTGTCTTGATGTAAAACCTGAATGCTCTGGGCCAGGTGTGGTGGTACATACCTGTAATTTCAGCACTGAGGAGGCTGAGGTAGGATGATGAATTTATGTCACCTGCAGGACCACTGAGGAATTTCATCTGCACCTGTGTATCTCAGAGAACGCTGCTCTCTGGGTTCCTCTAGCCAGACACAGGGGCAGATGGAAAGCACAGCCCCTCTCTTTTGTAAAGTGCCCCTACTTCATAAGGCTCACAAGGTGCACCCTTCCTCCTCTGTGAGGTACAGTACCCTTCCTTCATGAGGTACACAGTCTCTCTCCCAGAGGCACACCTTCTCTTCAAGCCACCCCTGCTCCTCTGTTTATTTGCTTTCCTGACTGTCCTGCTGGCAATCCCAGGCTTTATGTCTACCTGTGTGGCCTAAAGTATTACCTCTAAGCTGACATTCCCAGATGTTTGGGGCATCTCATGTTGAATGGCTATGGCCTACCCCTACATAAAACTCTGTAACTTCTTCCCAGGCTGCCTGCCAACAACAAATATGCTCTTTAAAAAAAGAAAAGAAAAGAAAGAGAGAGAGAGAGAGAGAGAGAGAGAGAGAAAGAGAGAGAGAGAGAGAGAGAGGTGCTTATATATTTTATGAACGTGTTTTTGTCTGCATGTATATCCTTCCATCAGAAAAGGCCATCAGATTTCGTAAGAGTTACATGAGACCACAGTTACCACGTGGGTGTCAGGAATTGAACTCAGGACCTCAGGAAGAGCAGCAGTGCTTATAACTGCCAAACCATCTCTCCAGTCCCTCCTAACACGCTCTTGACATGCACCTCACAAGTCCTTCTGAGACCAGAGTGCACTGTGTCTTCAGGACACACACTCTTTGTGACAGCCTGGCCTCAGCTGTACCTGCCCACCTCCTACCCAGCCACCTGTCTTTCCCTTCTCTTTTGGGCTCTGTGCCTGAGCTCTTCATCTCTGACTTACTGCACTGTTCAGAAGCAAGCCACTAGAGAGAATCTTCCAAATAGACTGTGAATGGCTGCTATTGTGGGGTTCTTGTGGCCTCTAACTAACTGGCACTCTCCTGGTTTCTAGGGCCTCAAGGTGTGCCTGGCATCAGTAAAGATGGTCGAGATGGTGCTCATGGTGAGCCTGGCCTTCCTGGTGATCCTGGCCTTCCTGGAGCTGCTGGTGCTCAGGGAACCCCAGGGATTTGTGACACCTCAGCCTGCCAAGGAGCTGTGTTAGGGGGTGGTGGGGAGAAGTCGGGTCCTCGGAGCTCATAAACAAGGACTTCAGTAGGAAATGACTGACAGAGCACTCCAGCAGGCAGCAGGGGTGAGCGCTGTGGCCATGGACAGGAACGGACAGTGGCTGGCTGCAGTTGGCTAGTCCTTCCTGGCCTGCTGCCTGGCCCCAAGAGCATCCACTGGCGCCACTGTCACTGTCCCATCTTCAGGATTTATGGCAGCCATTCATCTGTGACAGCATACCTCAGACATAGGCCTTAGGGATGGAGACTTTAAACCCAGCATCTGGGAGGGATGGCGTTATCTAAGAGGTTTTTTTTTTGTACAATTCCATAAGATAAAAACACTCAAAGAGACTTGTTTACATAACATTTATATAAAGCCTATGATAGACTACCAATAAAGCGATCTTCTAACCCTTCAGATTAGTACTGACTACAGTGTGATGAAGGCAAGGAGCTTAATGTTGGCTTCACCTGCTTTCTATTGCAAACTGAGTCTCTGACACCCAGTATTTATTCAAGAAGCTACACGTCACCATCTGTCACAATAAATAAAGCTACTCGCTGGAAACCTTTGTTCCAAACATACAGTTTATTACACATAAAGCAATGCCTCACAATATGGAAATGTGGGCATTAAAGCAATGTACTGCGAAAATGTTTATGGGCAAAAGGAGCTTTAAAAGAAGTCTCTGGAAAATTCTTAGCAAAGTTTTAAAATGGCACTGCATTTTCCAATAGAGTACCATGAGACTGGAAATAGGGGGGACAGAACAAATGAAATAAAGTTTCCAAACCTCTTCTAGTTAAGAACAATTTACCTTCTTCCAATTGCTAAAGGGGCACATTTAAAATGTAAACAAATAAGTAAACGGCAATGTCTTCTTTAGTCTCGAGACTCAAGAAATTACCAAGGATGTTAATTTTTTTATCATGTTAAGAACACATGATGGTGTCGGACAGGTAATTGAAAAATTACTAATTATCAAGATGTCTTCATCCTCAAATGGTCATCCGGACATTAGTGGGTAAGTATTTTGTTTAGATAAATACTTTCACAAAATGTGCTCTCAAAGTCCTTACTGGAGTCCCACCAACTGGAGCCACATCCCTCTCGAGGACTCAGAGCTGAACTCCGGGATGGCAGGCATGTGCATGATGCCGCAGGGCAGGAACAGCGTTCTCTCCCAGGTCCTGGGTCAGTCCAGTCACTTGATCTCCATGGCAGGGCTGCTCTGCAGACTGCCCTGTGCAGGGCAGGTCACCAGGGATTCGGGTCTGGTCAGCTTTAGCCTTCTGCCAGTTTTACCGCAAAACACACTCTCAAATTCCTAAAGTCAAGAAGTGATTGTTAATGCACTGAGTTCAAAGATATGAATACTGCTAGTTTTAAAAGTACAAGAGACTGAAATTAGGAGTCATGTAAACTACTCAAAGTACAGTCATCTAAGGTATCACAAACATGTGCACACCTTGTGAGGAGTATGAGAAAACAGAGGATCTCTAATCCCCCAGGTATCAGTTATGCTCTATGTGTGACTTTTTAGATTTTCCAATAAATTCTCAGTGACTGAGCACATTGCCAAAATGGCCTTTTTTGTTGTTGTGGTGGTGGTGGCTAGAAAAAATAAAATATACCATTGTCATCATTTGTTAAATGTCCAGGTTGGTGGCTATCTCTTCACATACACTGGAGGATCCCTGGTCAGCCAAGGACTAGGTGCACTCCCTGAGGTTGCTCTGCACAGACCAAAAGCAGCTCCCTGCCAGCTGCTAGTCTCTGCTCTGCTCACCCAACTCTCCCTGCCTTTTAAAAGGCCTTAGGTCTAAAGGCTAGGCAAGGCCAGCCCCCTAAAAACAGGGCTGGTCCCAAACCAGTGTCACCACATAGCTACCAAATCTGATGACCCAAGCATGAGGGAGACACCTCAGAAAGGCTAATCTAGAAGACACAGGAAAAAGTACTTAACCATTTCCATAACTTTGTGAATTGCAGAATGTGGGAACTCCTACAAGGTAACTGCCCTAGAGAGGAAAGGGACCAATATTTGCATCTCAATTCAAACACACAATAGATACCTGTGAGTGCAGAGGCATGGGGGGATGGCCATCTACAAATGAGAGAAAATGGCAGGAAGTGTTCTAACTCCCCAAAGTGAGAAGACAGTGAACTAACCCTGTCTAAGGTTGGGCTCAAGGATATGGGCCTTCAGTGTTCTATTCCCCATTTTTATACATTTAGAAATTAATAAACCTAGGATTTGCATGTTTTTCTTTGGTAAATATCTGTATTTACCAAATAAATATATAGTGGTTTCATCACTTGCAAGTTAAAAATTCCAAGACATAAAGTACATTCACTGAACCAGAAGCTTCTTCCAAAATGTCTCTTATCATTCCAAACAGCAAGCCTGTCCTCATTAACCATGGCATCCCACTGCCTGCCCTGATACACACCAGTTTCCATCTCTGAGTCTGACCTCTCCGGGCACCTCACACTGGTGACTGGCTTATCTCATTCAGCATGTCAAAGGGTGTCCATAGAGCAGGTGCCAGAACGTCAATCCTTCTCATGGTGGAACACTGCCGTGGGTGTCCATAAAAGATTCTGCTTGTTCACTCTTGTTGAGCACTGCTGCTGTGAATGCTCAGAGCCAAATGTCAGTTTGAGTCTTTTCAATATCCTGGATTTATACTGTGTGGGAATTGCTGGGTCATGTGGTAATTCTGTTCTGAGAATTGTCATTATTGTTCTCAACGGTAACTACACCACATCTTACCAACAGGGCACACACAAGTGTTAGAATCCCTCCAGACCTTTTCCTAACACTGGTTATTTTCTTTCCTAATAATTTGATTGACAGTGGTAACTCAGTGTTTAGTTTTGTTTCCCAGCACTGGGGATTAAGCCCAGGGCTTTGCAAGTACTCCAATACTAAGTTATATCATTGGCCCCCAGGAGGGAGATGTTCTAGAAGCCAATGCAGGAAGCCAAGGGATGTCTTGAGGACCCACCTGGGCCCATCTCTGGCTTAACAACACTAGGGGAGCAGCAACTAAAGGCTTCTGGGAATAGACCTGAGACCTGAGAGGAAGGTGGAGTTGAGAGGGTGCTCACGTCCTGCGTTTAATCCCAGCATAAACTGGGTGTGGTGACATATGATTATAATTCTGGCACTTGAGAACTAGAGGCAGGAAGACCAGAAGTTCAAAGTCAACCTCAGCCACACAGAGTCTGAGGCCAGCCTGAGCTACATGTGCTATGAGGTCTTGCCTCCTAACTCTAATAAAAAGAAAAGAAGAGAGAAAAGAAATGTTTACTTTAAATGTACCCATTAGGAATAGACTAGGGGACATAAATTTTAATTCAGGAAGGACAGTAGAAGAATGGGTAATGCAGACTACAATTAAAAAGACAAAACAAAACTAATGCATACAGAATAAACCAAGGAAGCCGTAGCATGACCCTTAGCAAGGAGCTGCTCAGAACAGTAAACAGGCAATGCAAGCACAGACCAGGACAAAGAGTACAGGGATATTTTGTGTAAGATACTTTATTTTTAGAACAAATCACCATAGTTTTGGCCACTCAAGAGACACACAAGCCACAGGTGGCTGGCAGATACTTCTGGTGGCATGTTCTAAAGGGGGAAATCCTCTACAATGAACAGCAGTTTCCCTGGGAGTGTTTGAAAGGCATGACTATCTCTTGCTTTCCTGCTGATGCATCTGTGCCAACCATGCTCCCACAAGGACCTTTGGAAACTTGTAATCATTAAGCTGCATGTCCCAACCCCAGGGCCCCTGAATACAGGCTGTGCTGTAGCAAATAGCCCTAGACCAGCCTCAGCAAAAGCTCTAACTGCTAGTTCTTTATCCACACTACAGAGCCCATCCAATGCTGGTGGCAGTCTTTCCTCTTCTTAGGAAAGCTGTGTTTATTATCTGCTGTATCAACTCCACATTGGACCCCCTCCCCAACATCTGGTGAAGTCGGTGGTAGAGAGGGTTCAGCTCCCCAGAGCACCCAGGCAGGGCAATCCCACAGGCTGCATGAATGACACTTACCTGGTGTGAGTTTGTTTTGCAGCAGGGGCTGTACTTGGATGAAATCATAAAGGATGCAGTTAAAAGAACATTCTCCAACATATACATAATACGGCTTCTGGTTTATGCAAGCCAGAGCATGGGGCACAGCATTACTGGTAGGCAAACAGGCCAAGAGCTGCCAGTTGCCAATGGTAGACAAGACCCTAAGGAGTCTTGCCATGAGAGACTCAGAACCTCTGCAAGAAAGATGGTACTCAAAAGGACTGGGTGCAGTCTTTGCAAGGTGTGTCTTCCCTACCCTGGGAGCAAAAGGCTGAATCTAGACTGGAAAGGATGATGCAGAAATTTTAGACTCAGGAAGGTACACCACTGTCTACCCAAACAGGGGGCACTGCACACAAAGGGCACACTGTCCACCTGCCTAGGCTGCTCAGGTCCAGGATCCCAGATTGAGCCAGGGGCACCCCATAATTAAGTTAAGGAGAACAGACCTAGAGGACCCCCAGAAGGGTGATATCCTAAAAGCCAGTGCAGAAAGCCAAGAGATGTCTCCAGGACCTGCCTGGGCCCCTGTCTGGCTGAACACTGGGAGGAGCAATGAAAGGCTTCTGAAAGGAGACCTGAGACCTGAGAGGAAGGTTAAGTGGAGAGTGTGAGTAGGGTGTTTGAAGCTAGCAGCAAGCAGAGCAAAGACCAGGGCAGTGCCAATAGGGGACATCAGACTCAGAGTTCCCCAGAACACTAGGAGAAATACAGCAGTTTTTATTCTGTTAGGAGAGAAGGCGTGGGATCAAGCCCTATGTGGCAGGATAGGGTCTGGGAGTAACCAGGTGATGGTGTGACTTCAAAGCAAAGAGGCCTCCCTTGGTGACAAGAGGAAGGGAAAACAGATGAGCCATGGGATAGCAGTGGGTGTTGTGATGGAATGAGGAAGAAGGAGATGGAGGGGCTCAGCAGCTTTGAACATTTTGCTGAAGTTGACAGCCACAAATCCGTAACAGCCTTTCACATTACAATGAAATGTTAACAGTGACCAGGGAAATAGCTATGGAGATGGGTATTACGGGACAAGAAGCAAAATATAAACGTTAACAATGCTAGGTTACAGTGCTCACTAGTGCTCTGCTCATGTAAGGCAGTGAGCAGAAGGCAAACACTGCAGAACTGAGTGTGAGGCTGGTAAATTCAAGTCACGAAGGTCGGACGTGAAAGCTTCAACAGTGACAAGGTGACGCACGGTGGCAAAGGGATGGAAAGACTTCCCACTTCTTCCCCTCACTGTACTACTGTATATCAAGACTTCAAAGGGTCAAATTTTAACACTAATCAATGGAGTTCTGATCAACTATTGATTCTAGCTCTCGTATAGTACTACTATTACCATAGTCACAAGCTCAAGTCTCTACATTTCCTTTGGCTGTCGTTTAAGTATAGACTTAAAAGGGACTTCTCATTGTGCTAAATTTATATGCATCTAGTCTTCTAGATAGAGAGAAAAAGCCACTTTTTCAGTTTGTAGTCATACTAAAAATCAAGATCAAGCAAGCTTTTGCCCCTTCTCTTCCACAGAAGATTTGTCTTCCCTGAGCTCACCTTAAAAATGTTCATGCGGGGCTGAAGAGATGGCTCAAGGGTTAAAAGCACTGGCTACAATTCCAGAGGACCCAGGTTCAATTCCCAGTAACCACATGGCAGCTCACAAGTGTGTGTAACTCCTGTTCGAGAGATCCGACATCCTCATACAGACATATATGCAGTCAAAACACCAATGTACATAAAATAAAAATAAACAAATTATATAAAAAAAAGAATGCTCATGCTTTTTTAACCCAAAATCTTTTCCCAAGCCTTATGACACAAAGGTATGAGTCTACTGCCTTCTCTACTATGTGGATTTCAGTACAGATTACAGTGATAATAATACTAACATGTCTATAACTCATCTTTTAGATAAGATTCTCATAAGCTTCAACAGCCCTGCAAAACTACAGAGCCCCTGACGTCCTCATAGCTGGTAAGGGTGGCACCTGCGTGTTCCTGGGAGAGAGGAACGAACACCAGTCTGACATGGTGGAAACCCATATTGAGTCACTCCACAAACTGTCTGAAGAACTCTGCCAGGACAACCCAGGCACATCTCCATTCCACTCTTTCTGGCAGTCTTCATTCTTCACATGGCTAGCTCCAGTCAGAGGCAACGGTACTAATCTGTCTTTTCTTCTAGCTCCTTGCCTTCTCTTCTTCCTCCAACAATGGATTTTCCAAGTCTCCAGGTTGGCAGTTATCTAACTGCTCTTCTACCCATAACTAGCCCACAGACTCTTGACTCCCCACTCCCACCCACCTCCATTGTCCCTTGCCAGCAGGAAGTAGCCAGATCTAAACCAGTACCTATACTTAAAAAGGTTGGGATGTTTAGGCTGGAACAAGCTGGGAAACCCTGTCTGCCCTCTTTGCCCCAACCCCACCTGTATTGAAAATCTCAATCAAAGAAATGGCTCCAAGAACCAAGTTCCACATTCTTGGCAGCTGTCGCAACCTCCTCCCCTGATGCTGTCAGCCACCCAAATCCTCACTTAAGTGCTCCTCAGCTCTTGACTATATGTGGGCACAAACCCAGCTTATGGCTGATACGTCAGAAGTCTATAAAACTTCCCCATCCTAGCCCGGGTGCACAACTTCCTCAGTCCTGATCTTTGGGAGCAGCACCCAATAAACCTGCCTTTATCTATTTTCAATCTGGTCTAATCTGGTCTCACTGAGGGAGAGAAAAAGCCCATCACTTAGGTATAAGATGGCATCTGAAATTCACTACAAAAATCATTCAGACACATAAGCAACCTGGGAAGCTGAGCAGTCCTGGATAGGTTCTTGTAATATCTATGTCTGATATTTAAAAATTACTATTAATTAAAAGTAATTACTATGTCTGAAATTAAAAAAATCACCACCAGTGACCTAACTACAGACCACTGGCCAGATCTCTTCCAACCTTAATGCCACCATAAACAGGGGTGGTGGGATTGTGGTTGCTTAGACTGAGGGGTAGAATCAAGCATAGTACACAAGCCATGGCTGGACAGTGAGGTGAGAGGAAGAAACTGGATGAACAAAACAAAAACTCTGACAGGTCATTTTAAGAATCCTTACAGAAGTCGGGAAGTGGTGGCGCACGCCTTTAATCCCAGCATTTGGGAGGCAGAGGCAGGCAGATTTCTGAGTTTGAGGCCAGCCTGGTCTACAGAGTGAGTTCCAAGACAGCCAGGGCTATACAGAGAAACCTTGTCTCAAAAAACCAAAAAAAAAAAAAAAGAAGAATCCTTATAGAAGCATCAGTAAGACTGGGTGTTAAACTCTGTCACCCTCTGCGCAGATGATATGACAAGATCTGTCTTTTGGAGGCCTGTGCAGAAAAAGTTCTGGATGAAGATAGAAGCCTGTAATTATGTTCAAAAGGGGTGAGGGTGGGGGGTGGGGGTGGGAGGGAGGTTCAGTTATTAAGAGCACTGGCTGCTCTTCCAGAGGACCCAGGTTCAATTCCCAGCACCAACATAGCTGTTCCCAACCATCTTAAATCCAGTTCCAGGAGATCAAAAGCCCTCTTCTAGCCTCCATGGGAACAATAGCCACAGACAGTTCACAGACACACATGCATGCAGAATATTCATACACATAAAATTTAAAAAATGTTTAGTTAAATGTGTGCATGGATGAAGTAACAGCACATCAGCTGAGGGTTAGGTATGGCACACAGTACAGGTATTCTTGGCCCTACACATGCTTGTGAACTCAGCTATGCAGTGGTCATCTACCTACGTCATATCCCATCTGCCAGTAACTCTGCATCTCCATTAGGGGCTGGCCAGACATAAAAACTCAACATGCCCAGCCTAAGAAGGGCTGCAAGCCATCCCTAAACCTTTCCACTGTGTCCCACACTCAGCAGCCCCAGCACTGCTGAGGACTGCTGGCTATTCCTTCCCCTGCCCTCTGGACAAATCTGTCTCCACAGCTACAGCTGCAGCCTCCTACCAGAACCCAGTAGCAAGTAATGGATATGAAATGTGGTCTGACCATGTATCTTCCAGATCAAAAATCCTTCCTGGGGTTCTGGTTCTCAGGAAGACCCTAGAACCACTGCACTCTGGGCTGCCAATCCTATGTTCCCTCCAAGCCTAGAAAAGCGGCTGCAGACACTGCTCTCTCCTCAGCCATGACATGTGTCAATCCCACTTGAAAGCCTGGGGAACTGCAGCTCCACACCCCGTGCATCCTGATTAAAATCCAAAGGTCCTCTGCAGTCCTACTGACCCACCAGAGCTTCCACCTCATGGCAGAGTCTGACTGGCACTCACTGCCTACTGTCTGCTGTTTCCCTCTGAACCAGCAGAAGCCCTCATCTTCACCAGGTCCCTAGAAGCTGGAGTAGGTGCCTATTACATTACATCTGCGGAGTGAACTCTACTCTATTACTGAATCCTAAAGAACAAGAATATACATGCAAATAAGAGGCAGAAAGTTCTATGGAAATAATCAAACCTGAGTACACTCAGGCCAATGATGGCCCAATAATCTGATCCAGAAACCATCTACAAATTCAGTGAGACAAAGCATCAGAAACAGCCTAGAAATGTTACGGTCTTTCCCCACGGAAAAAAACATGAATTGGTTTTCCAATACCAAATGTTCAGTCCTGAAAACATACATACAAATAATATTATACAGATTGAGTTATACTTAGGAATTTATATATTTTACACACACACACATTCACATGCATACATATATACATATGCATGTAAAAATTAGTAAAAAAAAAAAGAGGTCATGAATTTGAGAGAGAACAAGGAGTGATATATAGGAGGGTTTAGAAGGAAAGGTAAAGGGAAAATAATATAATTATGTTATAGTCTCAAAAAGAAAAAAATCCTTAGTTTTAAAAGCCTCATCATTAAGATTTTATTTCAAAAATTATAAACACTTTTTTTGGACTGGATTATATCGACAATTTACCACAAATAGGTACACAAGGCCAAACACTAAGTCTTTTTAACAAACAGTAAAGCTTTATTGTAAGACAGACCAGCAGACTATGCTAGCAATAATAATGTTATAAATAACCATAAGGATGCAATTCGAGTAGCACCGCTCTACCTGCACTCCGGGTGCACTTAAACGCTCAGCAACAACACATTGTACAGATGTAATGGCACTCAGACTCAAGTGACAGAAAGGACCACGACAAGAATGGTCAGGTGCAGTTCAGTGTGGCTGGATCCTGGAGGCCTCTTAGGTGCCCTTGCCGAGGCTCCATCTCTGCTGTGTCACCTGAGCCTAGTTCTAACACACTCCTGCTGGGCTCCACACAACATGGCACAAATCAGTACTCAGGTGTGATGTCTATTCTTGGTTGTCAACTTGACTACATCTAGAATTAAGTGAACCCAAGCATCTGGGCACATCTGTGAGGGATTTTTTTCCTTAACTAAATCATTTGAGGTAGGAAGATCCACCCTTAATCTGGGCCACACCTTCTGCTTGCTGCCTATATAAAGGACTGGGAAGAAGGAAGTACTCACTCTGGCTTCCAAGTCTATGTCTTCACTGGCATTACAGCCTATTTCTTCAGAATTCCAGTGTGTAATGAAGACAAGCTTGAAACCTCACCAGCTGAGAAACTACTGGAATGTTGGACCTTCTGTTGGTAGGTAGCCAGTGTAGGACTAGTTGGACCACAGCCTGTAAGCCATTCTAGTAAATCCCCTTTATATATGTCTATATAAGATTATACGTAGATCCATTCTGTAAGTTTGTCCCTCTAGAAAACCCTGAGTAATACAGACTTTCGTACCAGAAGTGGTTCTGGAGCAACAGAAGTCTAAGGAGGATTTTTAAAGTATCTGGAATAGGCTTCTCAATTAGCCAACACCTAAAGTTACTGAAGCCATGGGGTCACCAGCATATTTGAAGATCTTTATTGTTCCCCTTTTCCTTGTGCCAAACCTTTAGTGTTGAAGACGTTGCTGCTCAGTTGGATAAATTACTGAAGTCTCTCCTGGAAGCGCGGAGAGCACTGAAAACCCACGGTGTGAACTTAAGGAGGCAAAGGCATTGGATTATCCTGATTCACCAATTGTAAGAGGAAAGAGATTTAATGATTCTGTATATAAAGACATCCGCTGGGCAGTGGTGGCACATGACTTTAATCCCAGCACTTGGGAAGCAGAGGCAGGTAGATTTCTGAGTTCGAGGCCAGCCTGGTCTACAGTGTGAGTTCCAAGACAGTCAGGACTACACAGAGAAACCCTGTCTTGAAAAACAAACAAACAAACAAAAGACCAAAAAAACAAAACAAACAAACAAACAAACAAACAAACAAAAACCCCTTTCAACAATTTGTGGAAAAATAAGGGAAATGAAGATGCTGGTTGCTTGTTCCTAGCATCTCTGGATAAACTGACAAAGGAAAAGAATGAGCTCTGTGAGAAATTAACCAACTTCTAACCTCTCAGAATACAGCGGAGGAGAACAATGAACTCAGTGATAAACTGACTGGCTTCATGGGCACATAAACAATCTAAAGGCTTCTATGTGTGCCCTGGAAGAGAATCTTCTCTCCAGCAGCCACAGAGCTCAAGTCACAGAAATCAAATCGAAGTCCTCGTTATAAGGTTGGCTGAATCATGGCAAAAAATCAAGTCCCAGCCTCAGAGGGTGTCACCGATTAAAGTAAGGGCATTAATTGGAAAAGAATGGGATCCTATAATCTGGGAGAGGGATGTGTGGGAAGAACCTACTGAAACTGAGAATTTTGAACCCTCAGACTCTCAAGGGTTTAGCTCACCTGAAGAAGTAGTCTCTACTACCCTCCAAAGATGATGAACTCACACCTCCACTCCTAGAAAGATCACCTTTTCCATGTTTGACTGAGAAAATGAATCGTTCATTGTATGCTAAACCAGCAGTGACTTTGTCTAAAGGAAATGCCAGGCAAGACAATACTGATGTCCCTCAGGGCCACCAACTGCTGCCTCTAGATCTATAACCAGACTTAAGACTAAGCAGGCTCTTAGAGGAGAGAGGAAGAGTGAAGTCCACAGGGAAATGGGCTACAATACTGGAGAGTATAATCAATTTGCTAGTTCATTCCAGCAGATGTCTGGGGACTATATGTGAGACTGGATTTTAAGAATGCAGGATAACAGTGGATAGTTTATTGGATAAGGTTAAGTTTATTGATATGGGCCCTCTGAGTGAAAATTCTGGGTTTAACGTAGCAGGACTTGGAGATGCTTGATATCCCTTGGTTTAGTGCTGATGAAAGAATTTCAAGGGTCAGGAAAATTGCAATTTTAGAGTGCGTATGCTGTGTAAAACCTAATTCTCTACAATGGAAGGCCCAGAAGGCATGCCCTTCACTGATGGACAGTGGTGAGGGCAGCAGCAGGCTGAAGAGCTCTTTTCCTCGCACCAGACCTTAGTGTTGATGCTGCTGCTCGGCTGGTGCATCAAGTGCAATGGGTTTGAGGAACACAAGTAACAGCAGCCAGGTGGCAGCACTGAATCGCCAAAGGCAGTGTAACCACAATTACCAAAACGGACAAAACAATGTCCATAATGGCCTGACTTGTAATGGTCAACACAGGCCTTTGGTACTGGCTAATCAATCATAGTGTTCCTAGGCATGAAATAGGCAAGAAACATACTACATTTTTGTTTGATCTACCTAAGTGGAAAAATTCTCAAATGAAAGGCTATATTAGATTGTGGTAAAATGGACTCTTGGCCCATGAACCAATTTCCAAACATGAGCCACATTGCAGACCCAGAACCCCTTGAATGAAGGATGACCAGGTTCCCTTGATGAAGGCCCTTGATAAAATAGGTACCTGAGTTTTACTGTTAGCCTTTTTTCAGTCCTTCCCCGGACCGACTTATAGCCTTTTACAAGGGTACAGTGGAGGAAATACAGAATAGGCAGTAGAGGAAGCTGGTTATAAATGCTAGCCAAGGCCATGTGACCAGCTGCAGAAATGAGGATTATAACTGACATGAGTTTTTTGTCATATTTTGTTTAAAATGTTTGTAGAAATATTTGTGCTTTCTTTTCTTGATTTCTTTATCATATAATGTAAAATCAATTATAAGAATATCAGTGGTTATCATATTTAAGTTTGAAATACTAAAAGGATGTCTTTCAAGGGACATTATCACCAATTCTAAATTTATAATGTGTTTGTGGTTGTATTAGGAACTTATATCATGGTAGGTGTATTATGACATGGTTAAATATGTAATGCTTTTGCAATTGTAGTTGTATCATGTTAGGAGTAATTATGACCTGGTTACTGTTTCATCTGGAAATTAAGCATAACATAAGGAGATATGATTGTATGGTGAGTTGACAAGAGGTGGACTTGTGATGCTGTTCTTGGTTGTCAACTTGACTACGTCTGGAATTAACTAAAACCCAAGCAGCTGGGTACATCCGTAAGGGCTTTGTTTCGTTTTGTTTTGTTTTGTTTTTTGTTTTTTGTTTTTTGTTTCTCTTAGGTAAATCATTTCAAGTGGGAAGACCCATTTTTAATCCGAATCTTTTGAAGTGAGAAGATCCACCTTTAATATGGGCTAGCCTTCTGCTGGCAGCCTACATGAAGTACATGGAAGGCAGGAGACTTGCTCTTTGCCTGCTTGCTTTGGCTGGCAATTCCATTTCTTCACTGGCATCAGAGCCTACTTCTCTTGGATTCTAGTGTGTGCTGAAGATTCTTGGGCCTTCCACTGGTAAACGCCAGGGTCTCCTGATCACAGCACAGAACCAACCCATAATTGCTCTCTTTCTTCCACTGCATCCCAGGGCTAAGCCAACTCCCAAACCAAGCTGTCCTGGCAAAACCAGGAGGGCTGGCCAGCTATTACAGCCCACATGTGAAAAGAAAGGAACAGAGTGTCAGCACTTCCAAGGAACCAAAAGTGTGTGGGCACTGAAGACTTAGTCTGGTCTAGTTAAACACACAACAAAAATCTAACAATTTTCCTTCTGAACCAGAAACCCATACTCCTGATTTGGCATTTATCTGCATCCCCCACACCGATGTCTTTTTTGCTATTCTTGCTTCCATTTCTTTCACAGCTTTCTTTCTTTCTTTTTCTTTCCTTCCCTGGGGCTTCACAAACACTAGGAAAGTACTCCACCACTAAACTGCATCTGCTTCCTTACCGAGTTCTGAGAGGAAAGCATCATGTCCTGAAGGCTGTTCAGACCCAACATAATAGACAGTGCACAACAGGTACAATTTGTTATTTGACAATTGACACCTGACAGTCACATATTTCATAAACAATCTGGGTTGTGACTATGACTTCAGTAAGTGACATCAACAGGGAGAACTCCCTTCATATTGACTTCACATCTGACCTCAGAGCCCAGGAAACCCAGTGCAGTCTAGGAAGAGGAGTCAGAGGTGACACTGACAACTAAAACAGAAATTCTCAAGTTCTGCCCACCTGCTCAGCCACCACATCAAGAGAATCCCCATCTTCACTGAGCAAACTCAGAAATACCGAAGTCCATTTCATGAATACTCACCTTTTTAAGAGAATCCCCATGTCTTTCCTGAATGTACTTCAGGAATGCTGTAGTCCACTGAAGGGTTGTTGCTTTATCTGTCTCCGCATTGCAGAATGGAACTAAAAGATTCAGCTCATCACAGCAAATGCGGATTCTGCGCCTGCAGTCAAAATCCACAGTAATCATACAGGGCTGCTGGTCAAGTGCAGGGGCAACAGAGTTCATCGTTCACTCAAAGAAAGCAGAAAGCACAAGAGCTGCCCTCTGAGGGCCAGGAGACGGGCCCCACCTGGAAGCCTCGGGTGAGCCACTGAGCACTGAGGCTACTGCTGCCCATGGTCCCCAGAGCACCTGCAATGCTGATGACCTCCGGGTCCCTATACTTTCTCTGTTTACTTCTCATGGCCCAGCTCTCTGTATCTGGGATGACTGCAAATATCTGAACTCAGAATCAAAATTCTATATGCACTTTTTTTGGGGTAAATATTTTTTCATTGTTTTCTTTCAGTGCTGGGCACTGAACTCAGAGCCACATTGTTATTCAGGAATCATGACTTGTTTACCATGTATAGATACATGTACTCAGGTACATGCATAGCTTTCAAAATGAGTGGGACATGATGATACACGCCTCTAATACAGCACCTCAAAGTGAGGCAGAAGAAATCATAAATTCAAGGCCAACCTGGGCTATGTAATAAGACTCTGTCTCATAAAAACAAACTTGTCCCCCCCCCCTTTTTTTTTTTTGGTTTTTTTGAGACAGGGTTTCTCTGTATAGCCCTGGCTGTCCTGGAACTCACTCTGTAGACCAGGCTGGCCTTGAACTCAGAAATCCGCCTGCCTCTGCCTCTCAAGTGCTGGGATTAAAGACATACGCCACCACTGCCCGGCCTCCTCCCCCTTTTTTTAAAAGAAAATTTAGCGCTTGGGCTGGGGATGAAACTCAGTGGTAGGATGCTTGCCTACTATATATACCTGGGGTCCTGGCTTCCATCACCATCACTGAAAAAAAACTTCTTGAGAGAATTGTCACACCCTGTTTTAAGCTTTACATATCACATCCAGTAATTACACCCTCATTGTGCTGACACTAACAGTTAAACAGTACAGTTCACTCTAGACATCCTCACCCTCACAAAGCTAGAGTCAAATGGTAACTGGCACTCACTGGGTGCGCTCTGGCTTCTGGTCAAGAGCCCAAACTCCTTTCCTATGAGCCCAGGTCGTTCTGACCTCAAGACTGTGATGGGCATCAACCTTATCTACAGACGAGAAACCTCAAGAGACACTGAACTCATTAGAAGCCATTAAACAGGGAGCTGTTGAGAACTCAACAGAGCAGCTATCCCACTCGTAGTCATTCATCACACATCAGGGTGATTTACAATTCACAGTAGGCTAAGGGAAGTCCCTCAGGTAGAACATGACCTGTGACAGATATAACAAGAAAAATGCCTGGGCTGCAGAAGGAAACCCTGCCTCAAAGATAACAATGGGGCTGGAGAGACACTCAGCAGTTAAGAGCATGTTTTGTAGAAGACTCAGATTTGATCACCACACCCACGCAGTGGTTCCCAACTATTTGTAATCGCAGTCCAGGATCTTCACAGCAGCACCAGGTACATACATGATGCATATACATACATGTAGGCAAAACATTCATACACATTAAAAAGTATATAAATAGATCTTAAATTTAAAGAGAGAGAGAACACATATAGAGAGAAGGCCCAGGGCTAGCTGCTCTTCCAGAGGACCCAGGTTCAATTCCTAGCACCCACATCCATAATTCTAGACTCAGTTAGAATCCAGTGCCCTCTTCTGGCCTTCACAGGCATACAAGTAGTATACAGACATACACGCAGGCAAAACACCATATCAAAAAAAAAAAAATTCATAAAAATAAAGAAGAAAGGATCTACCCAGTTTTAATACATCTCTCTAAAAAGCAATAAATCACCTTGGCTCAACATTTAATACTCTATAGTATCTCATTATATACTATTATTCAGGGCTGGAGACATGGCTCAGCAGGTAAGAGCATTGGCTGTTCTTCCAGAGGTCCTGGGTTCAATTCCCAGCACCCACATAACAGCTCACAACTGTCTGTAACTCTTGTTCCAGGTAATCTGACACCCTCATTCAGTCATACATGCAAGCAAAACACCAATGTACATAAAATAAAAATAAATAAATTAAACACTATTACTACTGAGTTTAAAATAGACATGAAATAATCATAAGTAACCAAATTGATTATTATTATTGAACATCATAATAAAAACCCAACTTCAATCAGGGCAGTGGTGGCGCACACCTCCTGCCCTCAGGAGGAAAAAGCAGGTCCATTTCTGTGGGTTGGAGGCCAGCCTAGTCTACAGAGCTGGTTCCACAACAGCCAGGGCTACACATCTCAATCAAAACAACTCCAACTTCAACAGAGAAAAATTTACAGCCTTTATACTACCCGAGGAGCACAAATAAAACTCAAGCAAACTCATTTCTGTAACAGTTTTAACCTCCTCTTTCCCAACATTCTTTTTTTCTTTTCTTTCTTTTTTCCTTTTTTGGACGCAGTGTCTTGTTACTTAAGACTGGCTTAGATACATCCCAGACTGTCCTCAAACTTGAGGCTGTCCAACTTCATCAGGGCAGTGGTGCCTCCTGAGTACTACAATTACAAATGTATGCCACCACACCTGACGTGACCAAACAAACCAAAGCTAAGGTATCTACTGCGCAACTAACCTGAAGGCCCAATACTCTCCTTAAGGGCCTGATGACAAGGCTGGCCTTTCACTAGTGTCTGGGAACTTGGGCTTGGGGAGATTAGTGAGGAGCAGCCCACAGGACCTCACTTGTGCAAGGAACATGGCTCACACTGACAGCCTGGTATTGAGAGTGTGATAGACTATCACGTAATGGGCAGCAGTACAGTCTCCAGTGAGCCCTCCTGTCTGACAGCCTGGCCTCATCGGTGGCTTGGGAGCATGCCCTCAGAGTAATCAATTAGGAGGCCCTATGCCACTGTAGTAAGTCAGAACATGAGCCCACCAGAGACCACAGACTCTAGGAGCTCCAAAGCCTCCCTCCAAACAGAGGGTGACTACCACAAAAGTTAGCAACTCTCGAGCAACTGTATGCGTGGAGCTGACAGCCCATCACTGCATTACCTTCTGTCTCGTTCCATTCGGTTATGCCTCTCCCGACGCTGAGACCTTCCTCCCTGGGGTCCACTCTGCGTCTGCTCCCCCAGGTTTGACTGTGAGGACTCTGAAGACTGCCAGGTGCCCTGTGAAGCTGAAGAGCCTTCGCCCACATTCTGAATCTCTCCCAGGGCTCGTCGCTCCGCGCTGGGGTCCAGCTGGCGAACTCTACTCCGGTTCCTCTTATTGATCGCCTGCTTACATAGCGCTTCTTCTTTGCAGAACAAGGAAAAAGTGGTCATTTAGTTTTTTATTCATAACTTATTGCCATTAATGTTGAGTATCTTTGGCATCTTGTTGGGTTTGTTTTTCTGACCAAGAGTCTCATGAAGCCCAGTTTGCCTTAACTCACAATGTAACTGAGGATATCTGTAAATTCCTGATCCTTCCTTCTAAGCACTGGAACTACAGGTGTGCACCATTCCGTTTTGGGTTGTTTTTTTTTCCCATGAGTCTGTGATTCCCCATGCATATCCATGCTTTGCACTTCAATCCAATATTCTAACACTATCAAGTAGGAATTAAAGAAATGAGAAGCTGTGATGTCAGAGACTCTGAGCAGTGAGCTCCCATCCTACAGCACACTGCACACTTTGACTGAAATGCCCTCTGAGTGCCGTGCACCAACACAACTAGGCCGTAAGTCCTCTACCAGTGAACTAAAACCCCCATTACTCCATTTTTGTTAACAGTTGTTATTATCCATGAACATACAAAGACATTATTTTCTTCTTCTAGAACTCAGGCTGCAAAAGATTGTATTATATAATTTTACCAAAAAATATTTTCTTCATATCTAATTATTCTATTATGAAAATTGATACTTTACCTCACACGAGAACAAAATTTAAGTGGTTCATAGTTAAATATGCTCTCAGGCTAAAGTGACTCCATAAAAAAAGAAGAAAAAAAATCACAGCTTTTTACTTTATTGTGCACGTAGAACAGAAATAAGTCAAATCAAATCAAACAAAATAAAGGGGCAGGTGACAGCCTCTCCCGCAAGTTACAGAAAACCAAGGGTCCTCAACACCAATTCTGGATAACATCTCAAGAGAGACAGAAAAGAATTCACCAGCTCTGGTGCTTTCTCCCTTGGCCTCCATAGCAGGCACAAGGCCCATCTTAATGTCCATTTATCTATATGCTGCTTTCTAAGAGACCTTCTGCTAAGCCCTGCCACTCCCATGACACAGTGCTTTTCTTTCTTTTGAGCTCTCAGCTGATTTCAGACCCCATCATCACCCACAAAGTATGAAATAAAATAAGCTACAGATGGGCAGTGGTGGCATGCATGTTTAATCCCATGGGCACTGGTGGTGCACATCTTTAATCCCAGAACTCCGGGGGCAAAGGCAGGTGGATCTCAGAGTTCTAGGCCAGCCTGTTCTGTGTCGTTAGGGCTATACAGAGAAACCCTGTTCCAAAAAGTGAAGCAGAACAAACAAAAGCCATATTATATCAGTGCCTCCAGTGCCTAAGACACTGAAAGCTGTCTGTCTTCACTCTACTATTAAGAAAAAGCTCCCAAATTCAAAATGTCCAAATTTGGGTCAACACTGATGTTCAAACCTCAGAAGTCTTCAAAGAGATTACTGAGAATAAGGAGTTCAGGGTGAACCACTAAGATTTCTTACCTCTCCTGGCTCCACCCACCAAAGCCCCTACAGCTACAGTTTACCCGGAATACACTTACCTCCCACTTTAATCCAAACCTGCTCCGGCAAGGCTTTGTTTCTACTACCTCCTGTCTGTTTGGTGGACTCAATTTCTTGCTGGTAACAGAAAGAAAATGCTCTAGGCAGTCCAATATCCTGGTGCTTGGCAGCTTCCAGTATAGAGCATGAGTTACTAGAACTCTGGAAAAAATTAATATGAATTTTATCAATATCAGCTCTTTACAGAACAAGTAAAATGCACTCAACAGAACTATGCTCAAGCCTACTGAAAAACTTTCACCTTTAAAAAAAATATTTTAACTGTGTATCTGTGTGAATTTGTGCACATGTCTGTAGGTATTTCCCCTAAAGCGGAAGTTAACAGGCAGCTGTGAGATGGGAACTGACCTAGGATCTTATACTAGGACACATTCTTAACAACAGAGCCATCTTTCCAGCCCTTTTACTAGGTTTCTTAATACCTCCTAACAATATGAATATTTCAACCTAAAAAGGTCACCAAGAGGTACTTAAAAACAGAAACACTGGGACCAGACCACACTAACTCACTCTAACTCATGAGGTCTACATTTAACACAATGAGGCAGCTCTACCTGCGTCTGTGCAAGGCTGGCATTCCCACCAGTGGAGCAGGCACTTGTAAACAGTGGGTAGGTGAACTGCAAAGCAGTCGTGGCAGCAGCAGTTTTATTTTTCACTAAGGTCGTACATTTGTTTTGTTGCTGGTGAAGAGGAACATTCATTAATTCAGATGGATGTCGAATAAGAGTTACCAAACTGCCAAGACAAAAGAAAACCCAGAAACCTGAGGAATAAGTGGCAGAGAGGCTCCCAAAACATTGCCATCACCCATTCCACCACTAATAGGTCATGTTAGACTCTGCCCTGTTTCTCAAATGGCCCTGGACATGGCCGAACAGTCTACAGGCCAGGGGTGCTGGTGAAGTCCATTGCCTCCTCCCTGCCTGCAGCACTCCCTGATTTCAATCTATCATCCTTAAAATCTGGCAAGGATGGGCAAGACCAGGGTAGCCAGAGTGGAAAACTGCAGAGTCAGTGTCTTCAACAGCTACCTGAGAGGACACTTAAGTGGGCCAGGAGCTGCTCACATTTCAGCTTAATCTTAAAACTCTGTCCTTTCCCCACCACAAGTCCACATCTGTAAGCCTCTATCCCAAATCTGCATGGTAGGCTGGAGCAGCTTCCCATGTCACTCAGGAGAGAGACAGGAGCAAAGGGAACAGTTCCCAGGATGCGTCCTCTCCTTTCTGGGGTGCAGAGACAGACCAGAGGTTCACAACCTCCAAGGTACTCCTTAGAATTGACACTCAGCACTTGTATAGAGTGCACCTTCAAGATCAGCTTCAGGTGAGTCAGAACAGACCAGCCTGAGCCCTATATCTAGTACCCAGACTGCCTACCCCTTTACACTGACCTCGCAAATATAAGGCCTGCTCTGGCCCTTCTGGCCACAGAGACACCGCAAATAGCCCTGCTGACTCCGTCCAGGTATCCTCCCGGACCCAACAGGTGGCCCTGCTGGAGCCCTTCGGGTATCGACCCAGACCCGGCAGGTGCCACCAGCCCACACCAGCTCTGCGATCAAACCCCTCCTGCCCCGACGGCCCCGCGCCTGCGCCCCGCACGCACTTGTTGAGCGCCACACCGGACTCGGCGGGCTCGGCACCGCGCGGCGCAGGCGGCTCGGCCGGCATACTGTTGAAGCGGTCCTCCAGACGGACGCGTACGGTCGGCTTGGCCCGGGCCTCGGGTGCGCCGTCGGGCCCCGCGCCGCCTGCGCCTTCCTTGGCCGCGCCGTCCGCCCGCGTCCGCGTCCCGTCCGCACCGCCAGGCGTCTTCTCCGCCGCGCCCGCCTCGCCCAGCAGCATCATACGCAGCTCCTGGAAGTCGACGTGGCCCAGGCACGGCGCGTCGGCCGCCAGCGGCGGGCACAGCACTGGGTACACGGGCGGCGCCGGCGCCAGCGAGCCCGCAGCGCCCGAGCCCGCGCCCGGGCCGGCCAGCAGCGCGGAGCCCAGGCGCGCCTCGAGCTCGCCGTCCGCCGCCTCCATGTGCGAATAGAGGATGTGCTGCAGCTGCGTGTACTCCACTTCCGTCATCTCCACCAGGCTCAGGTCGGTGGTCGTGAAGCTCAGCCCCGGCTCTCCCAGCGCCGCGTCCCCGCCGCCCGCGCCCTCGGGGCCCGCCTCGCCGCCCGTCGCGCCCGCCTCAGGCGGCGGCTCCCGCGGCCCGGGGCCCGACATGCCGGCGCGGCGCGGCCCAACGGCGGGGCGCGGGCGCGGGGACGGCGACGCAGACGCGGGCGGGCGGCGAGGCGGGGTCGCGGCCTCCGCAGACGACGCGCCGGCCACCGCGGGCGCGCCGTTGGGGGAGGGAAACCGCTGAGCACCGCAGGAGCAGTGCGCCTGCGCAATCCCGCCCACAACGGTAACCCCACCCCTTTTGGGCCACGCCCCCCCCTTACCCCCCCCCCCCCCGCCCACTGCCCCCCCCCCTGCCCCCCCCCCCCGCCCCCCCCCCCCCCCCCCCCCCC
>JANHMN010000002.1:238039485-238058721 GCA_030674055.1 Rhabdomys pumilio
CCCCCCCCCCCCCCCAGTGGTCGGGTGTTCTGCACCCTTGAGTTCAAACCCTGGACAGGTCACTCCCACGTAGCCACGCCCAGTTTTAATCGCACCCTCATAAAGACACGCCCACTGACCCAAGTTGGCCTTAGGCTGGTCCCCTCCCTGGTCAGCTGCTCCTTGCCCACTTGCCAGGAACTTGCTACTTGATGTTCCCCATTCCCCACTCTGCCCAGTCTTGCCCCTTCCAAGCCATGCCTCTGCAGGCTACCAAGCTGTTTACTAGCTGTCCTCAGCCTGGCCCTCATTCACCCACTTTGGGTGCTTTATGTGGAGAACCGTGCAGCATGCACTCCAGGTTTTCATTCTATTTCAGTCAAGCTGAGGATTAGACCTAGGGGCTCCCATATGCTGAGGTAGCTATCTTTCTACCAGCAGAGAGAGCAGCAACTCTTTTATACCCAGCAAAGATAGCACCACCATATAATTTTATACCCAGTGTCTGAGAGTTTCTTTTGCTATGGTAAAACATGACCAAAATCAGTTTAGGGAGGAAAGGGTTTTCTCTGACACTTCCAGAAGCAATCCATCACTGAAGGAACTCAAGGCAATAACGTAAGTGAGGTGGGTACTGTTGGAGAGGCCATGGAGGAGTGTTGCTTACTGTTTTTGTTCCTCATGGCTTGCTCAGCCCCACAGTGAGTTGGGCCCACCCACAGCAATTGTCAATCAAGTAGATGCACCACAGGCTTGCCTGAAAAAATAGTGTCATAATTGTATACCCAAAGTGATAGCATCACCTCATAATTCTATGCCTAGCAAAACTATTTTTAAAACAAGACTGACACTGTGGCCAGACTGCCCTCAAACTTGGGGTGATCCTCTTGCCTCAGCCTCTGGATACTGAGATTGGAGGTATATGCTACCACACTTGACACAATAATGATTTTTTTTTTGCTAATATACAAAATGTAAATAGGTCTGGGATAGAGTTCAGAGATAGATGTGTGAGGTTCCAGGTTTGATCTCCAGCACTGGAAGAAAAGTCAGATGGCCATCTATTACTAGTAGACCTGCACTAAAGGAGATCATACACTAGGACGGTATAAATTTGGATCTGTACAGCCCAAGGAAGACCTGAATAAACTGAAAATATTCACCAAAAGCCTTAGAGCTACCACTGACAAGAAAATGAAGAAGACAACATGGGATCGCAGTGTTAAAGGAGGCAAAGGAGGCAAACCGGAAATAAACAGATGAAAGGTTCAAGTCCAACAAGATCACATAATATGGAAATGATTTAAATATGGGAAAGTAAACTAGAGAAATGTCTCAGCAGTTAAGAGAGCACTTGCTGCTCTTGCAGAGACCTGGGTTTGGTTGCCAGCACCGATGTGATGGTTTACATAGGTGAACAGCAGTTTCAGGGTAACTTCAATGTTCTCTTTAGATCTCCACAGGTTCCAGGCATACACACAGTGCATGTACTCATGCGCAGTCAACACATATATGAATTTAAATAATAACATTAAATATGTATGAAAAAGCAATGGCTAGCAAGATGGACACAAAGCCAGCCCTGCAGTGCCTATCTTACACTTTTCTAGGCTATGTGTGATTGCACGTGCCTTCAGTCCAGCCTAAGAAAATTGGTGAACTGGGAGACCTGGCTCTATGGCTTAGTGGTTAAGACACATACTGTTTTTCCAGAGGACCTGAGTTTGAATCCCAGTGTCTATGGCAGGTGGCTTCCAACCACCTGTGACTCCAGCTTTGGGAGATGCGGTGTCCTCTGGCCTCTACAGGCAGGTACCACGATGTCTGGCTTTTTGCTAAAATGAGATCCACGGGAAACAGCTTTATTCTCATTGTCAGATGACTCTGAGCAGGGCACACAGGACAGGACAGGGACATCTTCTGGTGTGAGAAGGAAATGGAGCTCCTCCCTCAGGAGTCAAGCCTCTCACTGCTGGGCATCTTGCCACATTTCTTCAGTCCAAGCACTTGGGAGGCAAGTGAATCTCTTGAGTTTGAAGCTAGCCTGGTACTACCTAGGGTCTTCCAGGGCAGACAGAGTCACATAGTGAAACCCTATCTAAAAAAACAAAACAACAAAACTCTGATGTTTGAGTTCCAAGATTTCAGCAGAATGAGTCCCATCTGCCCTGAAAGCAGCCAGCTTTCTCCTTTCAGATGAGGATTGTATGTGAAAGGAGCAGTAGCTGAGACTTGAGGCAGCTCCTCATTCGTTTTCAGACAATATCAAAAAAAAGTACTTTGTCTCCTGCAAAGACATTCCCCTACACTCCTGCATCCCTGTGGGGTAGACATTTACCATATCAAATGTAATCCTGTCAGATATTCTTAAAATCCACTCAATGATCTCACTTAGATTTCCTAGCAACCCTTAAAAATAGTAACTGCAGATCTAGCCAAAATCATATAAATGACTATGAAAAAACCCTGCAACTCTTCTTTTGATGTAGCCACACATACTTTTCTGTGTGTCTTTCTTCTGAGCCTCTCCTTTTCTCCTAACCACTTGCTGAAGCCTGTATTAAAACACCTTGTTTTTCTTCAACTTTTTATTTCCAATATATCCCAGCTTCAGTGTCCCCTCCCTTCGCTCTTCCCAGTCTCTACCCCACCTTCCCTCTCACCCAGATTGACTCCTCTGTTTCCCTTGTAGGCCTCACAGGGATATCTACTGAACAAGATACAATAAAAGTAGGCACTGACCCTCACATCAAGGCTGACCAAGGCCATCCAGTAGGAGGAAAAGAGTCCCAAGAGCAAACAAAAGGGTCAGAGACTTCCCCACTCCACTATTAGGAACCCCACAAAAATTCCAGGCTAACAACCTTTTTGTTTGTTTGTTTGTTTGTTTGAGACAAGGTTTCTCTGTGTACCCCTGGCTGTCCTGGAACTCACTCTGTAGACCAGGCTGGCCTCGAACTCAGAAATCCACCTGCCTCTGCCTCCCAAGTGCTGGGATTAAAGGCGTGTGCCACCACTGCCCCACCCAAGCTAATAATCTTATACAGAGGACCTAGTGCAGACCCATGCAAGCTTCATGAGTGCCACTTCAGGCCTGTGAACCCCTATGAGCCCTGTTTAGTTGATTCTGTGGGCCATGTTTGCCCCAGCCCCAAGGAAAGGGACCAAATTTGGGCTTTATATTCGATATTTGGCTTTGGGTCTCTGCATCTGCTCCCATCAGTTGCTGGCAGAAGCCTCTGTGACGGCTATTGGGCTAGGCACTGATCTTATGAGAATATCATTAGAAATCATTTTATTAGTTTTTTTTTTTGTCATAGGTCTCTGGCCTATTCAGCCTGTGGTTCCTGGCCATACAGGCAGTGTTGGGCATGGGCTCTTTCTTGTGGTATGGGCCTCAAGTTAGGACCAATCGTTAGTTGGCTACTCCCACACGTTCTGTGCCTCCATTTTCCCAACACAACACCTTGCAAGCGGAATAGATTGTAGGTCTAATAACTTTGAAAGCATTGGCATGGGAGACAACTTCCTCAAGAGAACTCTGATAGCACAGGACTAATACAACTAATTTAAGCTTATCCCTGACTAACCTATAAATAAATGAGACTCAGGCTATGGTTGTTTAATTTGGCTTTGATAATTGCTGGGGGTTGGGGTAACCCTAATCTACTCTTTCGACTGCTGGCCTGGCTACCTCCCCAGTGGTGTACCCCAGATATTTGCTGGTTTTCCTGGCCATGTGCTCACAGTTCATCTCCCCTCATGATAGTTTTCTCTTTTTGCCTCTCCTTCTTCCTCCTTTTCCTCCTCCTCTTCCTCCCCCCTCTCTCTTCCTCTCTCATTTCCCCCAAACCAGGTCACTCCAAACACTCCAAATCCCTCTAGTAATTGGCTGAAGCCAATTTTATTGAACAAATAGTTTTAAATCAAGGAACAAGGTTTTCATAACAAAAGCTTATCAACATGAGAATTCATTCATAGACCTAGAGTGGGCCTAGACCTTCCCTTCAGATACAGAATTTAGCATTACAATACATAGCAGCAGACCAAACCTCAACAATTCCCCCTTTTGTCTAAATAAAATGTTCTTTCTCTTATAATAATAAACAATATTCTCTAGGAACAATTCTGAAATTATTACAAAAGTTATTAGGTCCAGTTCATTTATATTTGGCAACTCAGGAGAAAGTATTCTATCATCTATCCTATCCTGGTGAGCTTAGAGTTCTGTATCTAAATCAGTTTCTATCCTAACTTGTATTACAATCCTAAAATTACTTTTGTAGTCCTAGAGCATCCTTTTAAATTCTAAGCAATTTAAGTTTCTAGCAAGAATGTAGCTATTTATTTAGTCTTCAGCCCCATCAGAGGCCTGAGAAGGAATATATATTACCTGAGTGTGCAGGAAGCACAGGGATACAGCTCCCAGAACTACAGAAATGGCATAGACAGCTGACCACCTGGACAGTCTCCAATATTCTCTATAATGTTGGAGCATCTGTCTTCATCCTTCTGACCCAGAGTATCTGACAGACCGTTTGTGAAGCAGAGATTATGAAGGACTTTCTTACCCTGTCTTAGCAGTCAACTATCCTGTGTCTATTTGTCCTTTTTGGAAAATATTGTGTCTGCAGATAAAGTTAGGGTGGTTTTTGCTGTTGCTGTTTGTTTGTTTGTTTGTTTGTTTGTTTTTGCTGGTGGCTAGCTTTCCACAGTGGAAGCAACTTCATATGGAGTGTTGGTGCTCACCATCTTCCAAGTTGAATGGTGCTGCTAGGAGCTGACATGCCTCAATGTCAAAAAGCCTTAAATTAATAGAAAACATCTTTAAATGCCATATCCTGTGAGTTTTTGAAGACTGTCTATTCATAGCATATGTGAGCAAGCAAATGTTGCCTGACTCCAGCTACCTATTATCTGTACAACACAGGATGTATGTTTCTGTGATAACACAGTCTAGTATCTGATAAGACCATGAATTTGATTAAATGAATGTTAATCTGCATTACTAATTATCCTAAACAGTTTGTAACAGTAGCAATCGAAAGGACTAGGATAAGGGCTGGAGAGATGGTTTAGTGGTTAAGAGCACTGACTGCTTTTTCAGAGGTCCTGAGTTCAATTCCCAGCAACCACATATTGACTCGCAACCATCTGTAATGGGATCTGATGCCTTCTTTGGGTGTGTGAAGATAGCAACAGTGTACTCATATAAACAAAATTTTTTTAAAGGGCTAGGATTAAACCTTGTACTTTTAAATGTGTTTTATAGGCACAATGTCTACCCAAGAGTAGCAAAATTAATATTAAATTTTGCCTCAATATACAAAGATTTATATCAATGAAAACCTTAAACCTTTATCGATATGTAAAATTCTGTACCAATGTAACAAAATATAACCTTATTTTTGTATCAGTATACAAAATTTTGTGTCATTGTAAGACTATGGCTATAAAATGCTTTTGTTTTAATAGATTCAATAATCTATCTTTGTCTAGTTTTTATATATTTCTGTATCTCCCCTTTTTCTTTTCAACCCCTTTTCCCTTACCTAGGGAAGAGAGAAAGATAGAAATCCCTGAGTCTAAGCTCCCTATTTTGTTTCCTCCCTATCCAAAACTATAATTATTTGTAATCATCCCTAAAATGACAACCTATCTATAATTCATAAAATGACCAAAACTAACCACCCCAACTTAAGGGACTAGGACAACAGTCTTCTTATAATTGCTTCCTGTTGATTTGGGGCAAAAAAATTTACTTTTTGGGGAGGGCGTGTCCAAGAAAATAGAAAACTGGTTAGTCTTAAGAAAGTTAGGTGTAGCACTTGTTGTCCAGTTCTGTATATAGAGAAAGTTTAGGTTTAAATGAAGTTCCGACTGGGCCAGTCTAAAAGGTTGGATCAAGTGAGCTAGCTGTTTTGAAAATGTTTTGGAAGTAAGTCTTTAAAGGAAGCAACTTCAGTGCAGTTGAGGCAGGATCAAGCAGGAACAGCCAAGTCTCAGCCTCTCAGCATCCCCGAGGGTGAACCCTGTCAGGGCTGCCCTTTTGGTCTTTCATTCTGCAACATACAAACTTTACATGTAATACCTAGTTCTATAAAGACGTGTATGGAATGTGCAGCATGCACGGATCAGTTAAGCATGTTTTCCTGCTCTCTGTTTGAGCAGGTGAAAGACAACTGTCTTTCTGTAAAAGTTAGATTGGATTCTACCAGATTGTAATATCATTTTTATCTACATGTAAAAGAATGGTTTGAAAAGTCCTGGAGACTTTGTAGTCAACAAGATCTGTTGGCTATGCAAAGACTTTTGTTTTATGTCTTAGCAAATCTCAGAGCTGTTCTCAAGAAGCAGGACCACTGCACAACATCCCTGTCTTGTTGAACTTGCCAATCTCCCCTTTTGTTTGTAGCCAAGATCTTCAGGGGAGTCCTCCCTGGTCAAATCTTATTTTCAATAATTTGGATGGAAGATATAGCTTTTCCTTTCTTGTCAGAACAAACGTAGAATCTCCTCCCCAACATAATATATATTCTTTCTTCCATTTTGGAATTAGGACTTCTATAAACTGATCTAATTCAGCAATCCTTTCTGAAATCCAGTGTACCTTAGCAGTTGTGCTATTTGCCTCATTGACTTTTAAAAAAAATTTAAAGTCAACAAAGTACATTTTAAATCATCCTTGGGAGCTATCATATCTCCCTTCTGTTCTATGAGCCTTTCCTTCAAGGTCCTGCTAGGTCTTTCTATAATGGCTTGACCTATAGGACTATGTGTTGTCTCCACTATAGGCTTCATGCCATGATGTCCATAAAACTGTTGTATTTTAATGGACATATATGTCTGAGCATCATCAGTTTTAATCTGTAAAGGCATCTCCAAGATAACCATCATCTCTAATAAATGTGCAATCGCAGAATCGTCCCCCTGAGAAGTCAAGGCAGAAGCCCATTAGAACTGAACATGTTTCAGTTGTTTGATGCATCTACACGTGTACATATCTCAATACTCCAACCTCTATAAAATGAAACACACAATCCATTGTGTGGTATTGCATTAAGCTAGCCTCAGTAAAAGGAATCCGGATTCTTAACTGAATACAGTGCATCTCTATGGGCTGCCGCTGTAATTTCTCAAACTCCTGTGGAACCTTCCTGTCTGGAGCTAGGTTTTCTGATGTTATTGGAAGTTCCAGATTGGCTTCCTTTGAGGGTTTTCTATTTGGATTCGAAGATTCTTTTAACTCTTGTTTTATGGTCTCTGTAATCTAGTATCTAATTTCTCAGTCTCTTCTTTCTCCAAGTCTGTCTTATTCTGATTTCTATCAGAGATGACATACAAAACTGTAATCATTGAAAAAACAGACATTGTATGCTGATAAGCAAAGCAAGATCATATCAAACCCAGACTCAGTGTGTCACTGTGCCTACCCACATCCCAAATATAAAAAACATTTTCTTTTTAATTTTGAAATTTCTCCCTAAGGACTATGTTTTCTATATTTAAATTAAATATTTCTATTATTTTTAATATCTACCCTCCCTTCTTTAAATTCAATACCTTATCAGTTTAGACTCTTGGGCCCTTTCAGTTTGTACCTTGTGCTGTGTTAGCCCTGCCCCAGCTGTTCAGCTAGCTGAGGGCTCCTTGCTAGGCCCTTTGCCAGTCCTGGTCAGCCCTCTCGAACTCTCTCTGCTTCTGCTTGGCTTTAGGCCTTCATCCATCTGCCAGTAGTCTCTGGCCCATGTGCCCTGCCTTGCTTGGCTGTACTGGCACCTCTCACCAGACAGTGAACTGGGGACTCAGTGGACCCAGACTAGGCTGAGAGGCCTCAGCACAAGTTATGCTTCTGCCAAGGGAAGAGTTTCCAGAGCAGCGTGAAGCTCTTGGGACAACTGCAGCTTCTGTCTCTTTCTGTCAGCAGCCCAGGAAATGCAGAGCCTTCCCAAGTGCTGTCGTTCAGCTGGTCCCAAGCAGCAGTAACTGGAAAGCCGTGACTTTGGAGAGGGCCGTGCCTCTTTACCCCATAACTTGTCTCAGATAGTTTGGTTTTATGCCCTACTCTGGGAAACAAAATGTAGTACAACCAATTTTTGCTTATCCCTGACTAGCTTACAAATAAATAAAACTCAAACTATGGTTATTTTATTTGGCTTTGACAATTACTGGGGGGTAACCCCTCATCTACTCTAATAATTGATGGTCTGGCCTGGCTACCTACCCAGCAGTATACCCCAGATACTTGCTGTTTCTCCTGGCCATGTGCTCATGGTCCATCTTCACTTCCTCCCCCTCTTCTCCTTCCTCCTCCTTCTCCTCTCTTCTCTCTCCCCAAACAAATCACTCCAAACCCACCTACCTCCAATCCTTCCAATAAGTGACTATAGCCAATTTTATTTAACCAATAGTTTTAAATAAAAAAAAAAAAAACAAGGTTTATATAATCAAAGCTTATAAACATAAAAATGTACTCATAGGCCCAGAGTAGGCCTAAACCTTCCCTTGGGTTACAAAATTTAACATTTTAATACATAACAAACCAAACCTCAACACACAGGCATCAAAATCAACAATTAATAAATGAGACCTCACAAAACCGAAAAGCTGCTTTTTGTAAGGCAAAGGACACCATCAATAAGACAAAATAACAGCCTACAGAATAGGAAAGAAGGCTGGGTGTGGTGGCACACACCTTTAATCCCAGCATTTGTGAGACAGAGGCAGGTGGGTCTCTCTGTGAGTTTGAGGCCAGTCTGGTCTAACAGAGCAAGTTCCAGGACATCCAGGGCTGTTACACAGAGAAACCTTGTGGGAGGGGGGGAAGGGGGAACAGAACGGTAAAAGATTTTTCACCAACTCCACATCTAATAGAGGGCTAATATCTAGAACATATAAAGAACTCAAGAAACTAGATATTAAGCAAGAAAACAAACAATCCAGTTTTAAATATGGTGTACAGAGAAACAGAAAGTTCCCAATAGAGGACACTCATATGGCTGAGAGACACTTGAAGTGTTCAGCATCCTTACCCATCTATTGAAGCCACTTTAAAACACTCAAGGGGACAGCATGATAGCTCATCAGGTCCCAAACACAACAACCCACACAATGGGGAAGAGAACCAGTTCTCTCAGGTTGGCCTCTGGCCCTTCATAGACATACTGTGGCACATACACAGCTGCAACACAGATGTTCAGCAGTGTGTGAGTGAGTAGATAAATAAGTACAATAAGACATTTAAAAGGAACATACAGCCAGTCCTGAAATCCTTCTTAGCCTTGAAGCCATCGTAGGGTCCCTGAAATCCTGGAACTCCTTCCATTGCTATGAAGAGCAGTGGAGAGACATGCTTCCTGACAGGACAGTCAGGCTTCTCCTCGCGCTGGAGAATGGGCTGTACTTGTAGGGCACCCATGTTGCATTACCCCTAATTCTGTTGTTCCTGCGGAGGTTTGACTGTACTTTCCCTGGACTCGCTTAGCTTCTCTGCTTGTGTGTCTGTGCCTATGTGCGGATGTGTGTACACGTGCTTTCACATACATGTGTACAGGAGTTAGAACTCCATTCTGTTGTTTCCGTCCACTACGAGATGGGCCCCCTTTTAAGTCTGGGTTCCTGAGGAGTAAGTCATGTGATAGCATTGCCATCAAGATCCAGAGCAGACCCAGTTCCCCAGGTTATCCCTCGTGCTGCCTCTCACCAGTGTCCCAGCCTGGCTACCTTGATCTTCCTTCTGTTCTCAAAGTATTGCCTTTATGCAGTCACTCCATAATAGACTAGGAGGGCCCTGGCTTACAAACACGGGCCATGCCCCCCAGCCCCGCCCTCCAGCCTGCTTTACTGCTTTCTCCAGTCCTCTAGCTTTTACAGCACTGAGAAACTGCCTGTCTAGTGCTGGTCTAAGTAGGACCACAAACCTCTTTAATAGCTCAGTCCCAGCTTCTCAGAGTCCATTTTCTTTCCTGGGTGTGATTATATCCCCTCAAACAAAGCTGGTTCTGACTGTTGCTGGGTGGGTGGTGACTCTAAGTCATTTGAGAAGTGCTATATTTACGAAGGGAATGGTGTTCTGCTTGCCACCTGTTATGTCTTCCTGGCCCAGTTGCACAAGTTGCTGACAACACTGGTGTGCACCATAGAATGGCACACTACTCAGTTTCCCGTCTTCATAGACTCTGATTTGTTCAGAGACAAAAGAACCCAGGCATCCCTGCTTAACCTTGCACCCAGGTCGTCAGGTTTCACAGAGCTAAAAGATGGCCACAAGTCTCCTGAGGGGCAGAGGGGCAGCAAGCATGCCTGTGAGGCCTCATACTTTATACAACAATGGCACTGGGCCTGTAGGGCAGTCTTCGCAGCTGAAGGACAAAGGGCACAGCAGTAGGAAGCCCAGGCAGTAAGTCATGAAGTACATCAACAGGGCCAGGCCCTCCGCTGCACCCGGCTTATATGGAGCCACACAGTGGCCTTTGCTTAAGTCTTTGTTCCCCAGAGCTTCATTTTTGGTATGTAATTGTGTCCCTGAAACCAGTAAGTAGCATGTCAAGGCAAAAAGGAGCAGGCAGACCATTACAGCGGCTGACCAGGACGTTACTGCAGCCCTGGGCCTTCTCACACACACTTCCTGTACTTCCCATTGGTTTTCTACACCAGCACCTGGGACTTTACAAACCCATAAGTCCTGAACTGTCTTTCTACCTCAGGCTCACAAGTGCTAGGGTTGTAGATGTACCACACCACGCCTGGTGAGCTTTTACCGTGTTAACTCTTCCTGGGAAGATGTGAACATGTCTGTTCGCCTCAGATAAGGCTCTGGTGACAGAAAAAAGAAACAATTCTACTAAAGTCAAGCCTTCTTATAGAGCACAGATGACTCCAAAATAAGCTAAATTAAAAAAAAAATTTTTTTTAAAGCTAGATATAAACCTTGCAAATAGTGCTGGTTTTGAGATCTGCCTGCCTACAAAGCATGTGCCACCAAGCCCTGCTGTAAACATGTTATGCTTTGAGGAATTGCCCAATTTATTGATGAGCCAAAAATAAACCAATAAACCTACAATACTATGCAATCTCAGTTTTATTAATAAAAAAAAGATTAAAGTGTTATGATTGGGTCTGAAATGTCCCCCACAGGCTCAAAATTTTGAATATACAAGGCTCTGCTCTGGGAGTTAATAAAATCTATAATACAAGAGACCTAGCTGGTTGACATAGGCCACCAAGTTAAGGAAGGGTGGCTTTGAGGGGTTCAGCCCAACTGTGCTCCAGGTCCTGAGCAATGTTTTTTTTTTTTTTCCTAAAGATTCATTTTATATATTTGAGTGCTCTACTATTATGTACACTAGAAGAGGGCATCAGATCTATTTATAGATGGTTGTGAGCCACCATGTGATTGCTGGGAATTGAACTCGGGACCTCTGGAAGAGCAGCCAGTGTTCCTAACTGCTGAGCCATCTCTCCAGCCTCAGGAATGCTTCAATTCACTAAGATGTGAAAAGGACATGTCACAAACTCCCACTGCCAATGACTGCTGTTCCAGTCTCCACGATGCACTGAATGCCCCTGTAACTACTAATCAGAATAAGTCCTTCCTTTCTTCCTTGTTTCTGTCAGATACCCTGTCACACCAGTGAGGAAGGCAAATGTGTAAACATTACTGACAGTCTGCTGGGTATAAAATTGGCTGGACACTCCCTCCACACTCACACTTGTGTGCTAATGTGGGAAGCAGGTTTGAGATCCAGTACCTGCTAGCTACCTTCCCCCTGGTTGTTGCCCTTGGTATGACTGCAGACATACCCAGTCACCTTCACAGGGATACAGACACCATTGCTTGCTTGTTATTGGACTTGGTAATGTACGTCCCAGCTGGTGTTGCCAGGGATCTAGTAGGAGATGGAGGGCACTACCATACCATGGGGGCCTCATAGGTCTTTTCATTTCCCTCTACTCTGCCTTCTCAGGTGTGCCAGAGCTGGGAGCTTTGTCTACAAAACCCTGCAATAGGTTTCACAGAGCTTGTGAATAAACACAAGAGATTTAATCCAGCCAAGGCAAGATGGGAGACAGAGGTAATTAATGGTGCCAGTCTATGATCCCAGAACTCAGGAGGCTGAAGCAGGATTGCTGCGAATTTGAAGCTATATAGTAAGACTGTCTTAAAACAAAGGGGATATGGCTGTCAGGGGCTTCTTTGGTGAGTGATTGCCTTGAGCCTCGATGCCCCAGCAAGCACTTACTTCAGCTGGGTGCTGGTCATGATCATCCTGCCAAGTTCTTGCTGCTCTGGGTACCTATGTGGGGATATAACAGCTGGATTTAGGTCCAAGTCTTACCAGTAGGTGGCAGTCAAGGGCAGGACCACATGCACATGAGCTGGACCAACTCCACTAGAATGGGTTGGCTCTACAGCTCAGCTCCTTTTAAAAAGCCAGCAGTGAAAGGCTGGATTCTTGTGCATTTCTGACACACTACCTTCTGCTCTGACGCTGACACCACACAGCAGGCAGCATCCAACACAGAAGTAGGGCTGCTAGTTGGGTGTGGGATGCCCCCCCCCCTCCGCCTGTACCTATGCTAACTAGGGGTCAAGGCTGAGTGAAGAGCCAGACAAGAACTCTGTAGATATTTATTCTACTTCAAGTAACAAAATCTATGAAGTCCTGTGTTTCAATGGACAGTGATATAACACTCTGCAATACAAAATGCAATGTACAGAAATTTCTACAAAGTAAACCTAAAGAAACACACTTGATTTTTATGCTTGTGCATTTAAGTTAGAAAATTTTTACTTTACATGTTTTTTTTTAAAAAAAAAAAACAAAAAACAAAAAAACAAAAAACAAACCCTTCACACATTAGATGTTGAAACTGACACTTTCATGTATTTAACCTACTATTTGGTTTACAATAGTAAATATCCCAAATTGTTTTCCCATGTCTTTTCAACTTTAAACATCTGTGCTATAAAGTGAAAAAATCTGTAGTGATGTACAGTGAAATAAGACTCCGAAGAACAAACGAAGCTAATTCTCTATCTGAAAAAGTAAGTTTATGAAAATATAAAAGGAACTATCAAACATATTTGCACAGTCAGATAAGTTAGCCGGCCTTCTCACAGCATCTTCAGAGGCATCTGGGGCTACACAGCACATATCCTTTCATGCAGCAGGCTGCTTCACCACCGTCCTCGTTTCCAGATTTGGTACAAACATTGCCCCATCCCACTGAGAAGCTACCAACCCCATCACCTGTCTGAAGTCTGAATCTGCAGAGAGCCACTCAGAGGGCAGCAATGGGCAATGCTTGACACCTGTCTCTTCCCTCTTAAACTGCTCTGAACTGCTTTGCTTCTTTCTTTAGGCTTGTAAATTTGAACATTTAAAAATAGTTATTTAAAATGTAACAATTTCCACTAGAACAGATTATTTCTAATTATGTTCTGAAAAAACTTCTAAGGTGATGCATTGCTGGGAGCCGGGCCTCAGATGGCGGGCGGTTTTCCCACAGCTGCAATTGCGCACAGCCCCCAGCTCACACCTGCAGCAGTGCTTTCTGACCAGGACAGCACTGAGTGCCCCTGGATATACGGAAGCAGAGATGGCTACACAGGGAAAGCTAGCTCTAAGGTCCACTGAAATCCCCTTAAAACTTACACCAGTCAAGTTATTGGAAAAAACTTTATAATCTGAAAAAAAGCAATATGCTTTTGTAGACATTTTCCCATTTCTCTAATTTTAAATGGAAATATTTTAAAAAATCAGAATTGTAAAGTTGGGAAATTTTGTAACAAACCATTATACACAAAATTACAGTAATTCCTGAAGTCCAGAATATTATATCCTGCATATAAGTTCATAGCTATTTCAAAAACTCTTTGCTCAACACATTTTATGCACTTGGCTTTTAAAGGGGTCTTTGCCAGGCTAAGCCTATATATACACAATAGCTGACACAGGTCTTTGTCCACACCAGCGGGTCGCGTCACCAGCCCTGAGTGCAATGGCCTCTAGGCCTGGGCTGCAGCAGGGCCCCCCTCAGAGGTCCTGGCTTCAGGCTTCAGGTCCCGAGGGCTCTCTCTGCTCTTGCTGCGGTCCTTCCGGTCCCGGCCTCGGTCCCGGTCCCTGTCTCGGGCTCTCTCACGGTCCCTGTCTCGGTCTCTGCTCCGGGACCTGTCTCGGTCTCGCCGCCTTTCACGGTCCCGGTCGCGATTCCGGCTTCTCTCGCGGCTCCGATCCCACTCTTTAGCCCTGTCGGTGTCTCGCTCCCTGTCCCTGTTGGAGCTCCTATCCCTGCCTTTGTCCCACTCCCGATGCCGGTCCCAGTCCCGGCTCCTCTCCCAGTCTCTTTCTCGACTCCAGTTTCTGCCTCTCTCGCGCTCTCGCCTCCTATCCTCAAATGCCCGGCCCTGCCGGCTTTCCAACCCTTGGGCTTCAGGCTCGTCCAGAGGCTTTTCTTTAGGTCCTGCTTCAAATCGCTCCCTCTGTCTCCCTTCAAAAGCTGGGCTCCTATACTCATGGGCTTTGCCTTCTCGGAACTCTGATGTGGCCCACTGCCCGTCGGCCTCATGGCCCTGGCCAGGCCCAGCACTGGAAGGCAGAGCAGTGGCTGGGCCTGCCTCATCCCATCGGTCCTTCCTATGCTGAGGAGGATGGCTTGGTAGCTCCAACAGGGGCCGAGGGGGAGGCTTCACGGGTTGTGAAGCTGGGCCTTGAAAGTGGAATCGAGAAGGCGGCTGCTCATTTTTTTCAGGAAAGGGTGCGGGGCCCCTTGGTCCTCCATATGGTAGGGGTGCCGATGCCCTCTGGCCCGAAAACCTTGGTGGTGAGTTCACTCTCTGCTCTTCGAACTGCTGGGGCTGAACTCCTCGGGGGCCTGGCATGAAACCTGGTGCTTGGCCCCTGGCCCCTTCAAACTGGCCAGGGTGAGGGCCCCGGGAAGCTTCAAACTGACTAGGATGAGGCCCACGCGGGCCCACAAAATGACCAGGTGGTGGCCCCCTTTGGCCTCCAAACTGAGAGGGTGGAGGTCCTCCACGGGGCCCTTTCATCTGAGTTAGCAGTGGCCGTCTTTGGCCTCCAAACTGAAAGGGTGCCCTGTTCCCCATGAACTGGGCCTGATCTGGCCCTTCACACTGAGCAGGGGCACCTGTCATCTCGTTGTACGGAGTGTCCTGGAATTCCCTTTTCTCCCCATGAGGATCTTTGCGATCTTCAAATTGGGCTGGTGCTCCTCCTCTGGGTCCACCAAGATAAGAAGGTGAGAGTCCCCTGTTGTCCCCATAGGGAGGTGGCCCATGTTGCCCAGAGAATAAGGAAGGGATTGGTGGCTTCTGAGCCCCAAATCTGGCAGGTGGAGGGCCTCTTGATCCATCACTGTTAGGAACAATGTTCTCTTCTGGAAAAGGAGGGGCTGGCCCCCTAGGTCCTGGGAAACTGGGGCCATGATGACCTGACATCCCAAAAGTGCGTGGTGCATGTTCACGCTGGCCAGGAAACTGAGGCTGAGGGCCCCCTCCCCTCTGCCCAGGTGGGGGGAATGACGCAGTGCCCTCACCAGGCCTGGGCTGAGGCTCTCTACTGTCCTCCATATCAGCTACTGGGCTGTCACTCCTCCCAGCAGACTGAGCACCCCTGGGGTCCTCATATTGAGATGAGCCAAGGGATGGTTCCTGAGAAATAAATGTGGGCCCTGAGAAATGCTCCCTGCCTCCAGAACTAAAATTCTGGGCCTCAGGTTGCAAAGGGAAGCTGGGTGGAAAGGTGGTGCTCGGGGGTGTGGGCAGCAGCACTCTGCGGGGTGGTGCTGGCCTGGCTGTGCCATCCCCAGCTGCAGGAAGGTGGCTGGCTTCCAGGGGTAATGAGACAGGGTTACCAGGGTGCTCACATTTCTGGATGTCATGTTCAGGTCTCAACACAGCGTTTTCACCTGGAGCCCAGGGAACAGCCACTGACTCCTTGGCTTCTGCAGCCAGCCCAGGCCCCTGGACTACTGCAGTCCCAGCAGGAGTCTCCCTGGCAGGTAGGGTGCCTTGTGGGCCAGGTGTGCTTCCTGTGGGGGCCCTAGGAAGGGATTCATTTTCGGTGTTTTCTGCAGCAAGCCGCCTGGCCTGCCTTGGGTCCCTACTTTGTCTTGAGTCCAAGTTGTGGTTGGTGCTCAGGGCTCCCTGACTTGGGTCCGGGGCTTGCTGTTCTTGAGAGAACAGCTCTGTCTTGCCCAAGGAAGACTTGGGAGGTGGTGACATCAATGCATCTGACACAGAGAAGTGTGCCATGGACACACCCACGGCAGCCCTCTGCTGTCGCAGGGCCTCTTCCTGCTCCTCCAGCTGCCTCTTCTGCTCCTCAATCTGTTTATTTAGTTCTTCCAACATTTTCTGCTGCTCCACCAGAGAGGCACTGGAGGCGTCGGGGGCGAAGTCGGCAGGCCTCTCTGTGGAGCTGACTTTCACACACATGCGATTGGGCAAGTCATCAATGGTCACTTTGGCTTCTTCTAAGATGGTCTCATCTTCTGGGTCATAGGCCACCTCTTCCCTCTCAGCTGTCTCAGGAACACTTTGCACATCATGAGGCCTCCCTGGCTCAGCAAGCAGGGTATGAAAGGCTCGCTCAGGGTTGTACTCTTCTTCAGGGTCGTAGGGCCTGTCATCTTCCTCCTCCTCCTCTAGAGCCTTGTCTTTTGAGAACTGACCAAACTGTTGAACAATTGGATCCAACAAAGGAGCTGCTGACATGGCGTCCTCCCCTTTGGCCTTGGAATCCTGATGTGGAGAGAGAGTAGACCCAACAGATTCTTTACTAGATGTCTCAAATGATTTCTTTTTCCCAAAGAGAGTCTGCAGAATGTGTTCCAGAGGCGAGGCTGTTTTTGAAGTGGCAGTAGTAAGAGGGGACGCTGTGGTAGTGATGGCTGCTGATGCGCTGGGTGCTGTGGCAGAGCTGGTGGACCCAGGCTTGAGGGATGACAGTATTTTTAATACTGGGGGTTCAGGAAGAGGAGGAGGGGGTGGAGGCGAGCCGGGGGGTGTGGTGCTGCTGGCAGCTGTGTCTGAAGCGAGCAGGTTGTATTTGGGAGGCTTCTTCTCGGATGGCAAAGCTGCAGTTACTTTGGGATAGACTGAAGTTTCTATTTCCTCCTGCTGGAGTCGAGTCCGCTTCTCATCTGTCTTGTCTAACTCAACAGCACTTGAAGGACGTTTCACTTTCTGACATATTACTAACCCAAGAATTATATTTGGACGTGGTGATTCAAGGCCTGGAAAACAAAACATTTATACAAATTTTAGAATCTGAGTCTAGCTCACACCCTTTCCATGGCTTTTTGTGGGGGAACTTCAATAGACAGCAAGAAAGATTCTGTGGTAAAATAAAATGGTGAGTTTGAGAAGCTGTTTGCAGTAGAAGGCCAAGAGACTCTAGTCCCTGAATGTACCAACATACACACCCAGTCCCACCTCTAGTAGTCTGAAAGGAGCCTGTGAGAGATCAATGCCTGATCAGAAACCACAAAACAAGAACTCCAGTGGTCCCATCCCACATCAGAATTTATACTATGTCTTTCCAGTTACTGAAAAGAGAAAGCTACAGAAAAGGTGAGAGAGACAAGCAGCAGCCACTGGTTATTGGAACATTTGACTGGCAGGGCTGATAATGTTTTGAAAGTCTCAGCCCTACTCTCTCATTTGCCCCTTCTGCATGCCAGAGGAGAGCAACCCCCTTTTAGCTTTAACATATTAAGCTAAATTTAACATACATTAAGTTAAATATACTGAGTTAGCAAATATTTAGTTAGGGACCAATTAAACTGAAGCTATAACGACACACAAGCAGTACAGGGAATTTGGTGTCTCGTGTCAAAATTGTAATGAGAAAACAAAGCTCAGTTTAAAACAAAATTTATTGGGCATTCATGGATCAAGTAGTTGCTACTGAGCTGTGAATGGTGGGCACAACTGCTGTCCCAGCAATAGCAGCTGCTGAGCTCAGGGTATAGCAGAATTAGAAAGCAACCACCAACCACCTACTGCTTAAGTCTTTGTAAACATTGAGTCCTGGGCTTGAATGAAGAAAGAGCATTTGCAAATGGTGGTAATGGCCACACTCCAGGGAAGTACTAGGGAGATTCCGGGCACACTGCTTTTAAAGGCAAGGACTACTCTAAGACAGTGTGGTGAGCCAACTCAGGAATGCAAGCTTCCCCAGAACAAAGCAAGGAAAAGTCCAGGTTACACAGTTGTGACTTGTAGGGGAAATGACCTAGTGTCAGGGGTACAGATGTAAAGTGAAACAAGCTATCAATCTGTTCACACTACTCAACACACTTCTATAAAAATACTCATCTTTAAGCACTTAAAATCACCAAAGATTTTGTGTTCAAGTTACTGTAAACAATTGCTTTTAGACATATTATGTAGTTAGTTCTAAGAGTGCTACAATCCCTAAACTGCAGTAAAACTTAGCACACAATGGGGAAGAGACCCCATACAAAGCCCTCCTCCCTCTTTCCAAGAATCTCAGTGCTAGCCTTTCACTTCCTAGAGGGACATTCAAAAACTGATAGAGCTGTAATTATCTGGTGTGTATCAGAGAAAGACCTGGAAGGCAGAAAAAACCCTGGAGAACAGGCCGATCTCATGGAAGGAACATCGTATCTAAATTTCTCCACTCAGAATGTGTGGATATGTGTCAAGTTTTCTAAGGAGAAATTATGGGGATTTTAAACTTAAAAACAGCAGCTGCTATCTGCTTCCTAGGTACTATAAGGCTTGTTAAGATCTATAGTCTAGGGTAACTGCTAACCCATATTTATAGTCTTTCTGGGCAAGTCTGTAGAAAATGGCCAGAGGTTGCAAGTTTGACTTATGAAAATTTGTTTGAACATTTGGGCCTCAGATGTTTTACTGGATGGCTTTGTAAGCCAGGCTCTTTCTAGAATCTGACACTAGGAGGTTGGCTGGGCACGTGGGAACGGTGGGCTATGAGAGAGGACACAGTGCTAAGGGATGGGGGAGGTCTTAGTGCTGACTGGTAGTCCTCCACAAGAGGGACCCCACAAGAGAAACCATGTTACCTCACTGCAGAAAGGGCTTTCAGACCACCTAAGTATAGGTGATAAGGCCTCCACTGTATCAGATTCCTGTTCTAGTCTAGTCTTCTACTGCAGTCAAAATGGGATCTAGGGTACTCATTGTTAAAGAAAGAAAGAAAGAAAGAAAGAAAGAAAGAAAGAAAGAAAGAAAGAAAGAAAGAAAGA
>JANHMN010000002.1:238058731-238132225 GCA_030674055.1 Rhabdomys pumilio
AGAAAGAAAGAAAGAAAGAAAGAAAGAAAGAAAGAAAGAAAGAAAGAGAGAAATAATGCCTGTGTCCCAGCACAGCAGGATGCTCCAACTGGTAGCTGTTTACTTTATGCTGGTTTTGAGCCATGGCAGGCTGTCAGCTCACCAGCAGATGTTTCTACATCAATTCGCCATCATGTGCATACTGCAGGTCTCCACAGGCTGGTCTATGTTCTTAAAATTTCTGGCTAACTTCCCCAGAATGTACAGTCCTATTCTGAAACAATATTCACGGGGAATGGTGGCTCATATGCATTATCCACTCAGGAGTGTGAGGGCAGGAGGATCTTCATGAGTTCAAGGCCAACTATATGTTGAGTCTAGTCACCATAGACTGGTGACTTCCAGGACAGCTCGGACCAAAACTAAAAAAAACAAATCCAACTGTAAGCTAGCATCCTGGGAACGGGATAATCTTGTCAAAAATCAAATTTAATTATTCATCTTGGGCCTTGGAAGTATCTTCGCTGAGGAGGGCATGTCCCAGAGTTAATGACTCTGCTCCATTGTATAAGCAAGGTGTGACACATGGGAAACTCAAATAAAGGTCAAGGGGTCCAACTCCCCATCTCTACCCCACATGTGGAAGAGGGGCAATGGAGGTCCAGGTTTCTTGGGGTCCACTTTCCAGGTTTGCTGAACTTTGTCAACCATCAGGTTAACAGTTCAGCTTCCTGGAGTGTAGGGTGTATGGCCTGAGAACCAATGGACTCTCTGGCTGCAGTACTGATGTGAAGTTCACAAGAGCCGGCCACTACACAGGGTGGCAGCTACTTGCTCACCACCCTCCTTGGAGTTCTTATGAGGCTGTCAATTCACACAATGAGGCAAAACAAGCATCAGGAGATAAGACATACCAGATGCAGGTATACAGGATACAAGGTTTAGTGCTGTTTCCTGTGTCTGAGAGCAGATGTCTGGCCTTTGGATTCAGGGATCAGACAAGAAAGAGGAACCAGACAAGGGTGCAACTGAAAAGCTGTGCCAGCTAATCTCTCAGGACCTGGATCCAGTCACATTAGGGACAGTCTGCATCTACAGTGGGAGGTGGCACTGTGACTCGTGTGCATGCTAGCATTCCTGTTTGTTAACAATCATCTCAAAGCTGATTCCCGCTGACCTCATACCTGTCAAATTGAGAATCATTTTATGGTCTGAGTCTGTCAAAAGGAAATGTTCACACTGCTGCATCAGAAACTGGAGTTTTCAGTTAGTTACGACTTGGACACACTTGGCAAATGAGGGAACTGTATACTTCCCAACCCACTTAGCACACACACACTCATGCACATGTCCTTCCTGCACTCTGATGCTCTAAGACCAGGGTGAAGCCACTGCACCCAGTGTACACTTGGGGTAACAAGGGCGCTCGCTGTCCATCTTCTTCCAGGTGCCCAAGAACAAAGGACACCATGGAGCAAGCCAGCCTGCATGCCCTCTGGGTATAGCACCTGGCAGGACACTGGGAGGCACTGTACTACCAGAAGAGAGTTATGCTGGCTTACAAGGAGCAGAGGCAGACCTAGGGCAAGTGGCCCTAGCTACCACATGGTTCTAAGTCAAACAAACAATGACCAGTTTCCATGACATATTTTTATTGATTTAGATTGTCAAAGTAGTACATTCCATTCAACACCATATTTAACTTTGGTTACAGTTTCTGTGCAAAGCTTTGATACATACACAAGAAAACTGGAGTGCTTACCTGCTAATATTTCAAAGCATAGAACTTTCCAGCTAATAGAATTGTTTAAAGTAAACACAAAGACACTGGAGTTGACACTCCCCAAAGAATGCTTTCTATGGATAGAGGCATGCCTGTTCCCTCATAGCACCAGAGGGTGGTTTGGGGAGGAGACTGGCTACATTGAGTGGGCTGAGGGGTGCAACAGGCACCAACATCAGAACCAAGTGCCTTGGCTTTTCTCCAATCAGGTAGTGTGCCCCAATGAATATCAAGTGGGTGCATGGATTTTGGAGTCAGTGCTATCAGGGCTGGGTAGAAGAGGAAGTACTTCCTGTACCTAGTCTTGTTCCCTTGACTAAGGCCACAAGTTGCCTGAGTTGTTGGTGGCTTTAAGACAGCATCTAAACTAATGTGGAGAGGATGAACAGTGGGGGTCAGAGACCTGAGTTTCCTAGCTGTCCTCTCAAGTATCCATACTAGACAATAAACACCAGTGTCCGTCCAACCGAGTAAGAACAGGCAGCATTTTTGTGGGAAATGATGATAAAACCACAAGGACACCAGTGTCATTAAAAAACCCAGCAGCTCAGGATGTATTGGCTGGGTCTGTGAACCACAAACCCAAGAGCAAAAACCAACTGCTAGCAGGAGGTGTCCCCAGGTGTGACCAGAGTCCTTCTGAGGTCTCATCTTCCTTCAAATAAGAAAACAGAGCTCAAGAGGCCAACGTCAGGAACTACTTGGCTCAGAGTTCAGATGGAAGACCGTCTATGGCCTCATGGGCAGAAACTGAGGCCCATCAATCAGTGGGTCCCTTTCCTGCAAGGCCCTCTCTGTCCCATCATGGTCTAAGGCACATACACTGCATGGGACTCTGCCTGGTCACACCAGGATATCCTAGCACCTGCTCCTTGCTACAGCAGCTTAAGGCTAGAACGTCACCACTCACAACCTAAAGGCAGAGCCTTTACAATGAGAGAAGGGCTTTAAGCATGCAGACCCAAGCCCCAGGAACTTCCTAGGTATGTGCACTGAGCACTGATCCCCAGTTCTTTGGGTAGCTGGTACTTGTGTGGGGACACGGGTCGGCTGAGGGGACAGAGCTACCATCTGTAGATGGCCAAAGGTGTCCAGGGCTTCTGTTAAGATTAGAAGCTATGAGGACAGGTAAAACCAAGCCAGGAAAAAGGCTCCAGCCCATCCTTGTACACATACAGTTCACACAAGCATAATATCTCTCTCCCTCCCTCTCTTTTTGTCTCCCTCCTTCTCTCTCTCTCTCTCTCTCTCTCTCTCTCACACACACACACACACACACACACACACACACACCCCTACACCTAGAAAATGCCAAGTCAAGTCATCAGTACATAAGGCAGGTCCAGCTACAAGCCTGGCCTAGGCCAAGGCTGTTTGTACTGACAGTGTGCAAATACCACACACATTTAACAGGCAACAGTGTCATTAAAAACTGTCTGTCAGTCCTATAGTCTTAATTATGAAATATTTCATTACTTTTCTAGAGCCCTACCTTTTAAGTGCATGCTTTAGTGTCATGGCCTCAGCAAGTGTGACCTCTATTTGGCCAGCCATTGAACATAAGTCTTGGTGGTCAGTGCCCATCACTTAGTGGAATATAGTATGCCAAGCCCCAATTCCTGTCACTTGGAAGCACAGTATGACCTTGCCCTGTCTCAGCTGTGCAGCGACATGGCTATGCCATTCCTCTGGTAATCTTCTTCCTGGCCCTGGCCACTGGGAACCTCCTCCACGTCCTATCTGGTTAAGGGGCCCATGCCCAATGCCCATGTACTCTGCAGGCTCAGCGCTCCAAACAGTCTGTCCTTGTTTGGCAATGCTGAGATGAAGATGAGGCAGGGAGAGTATGAAGGAGGAAGTGCTGCTTTTGTTTTTAAGCAAACAGGAGGCAGGGGACCTAACTCACATGCTGAGATAAGGTGTGGTTTTTCCACCAGAGAGGAAGGTGCCCAGGGGCAACACCTGTCCTCACTATAGGCACCAACCACATGTGGGCATAAACTCCTACCCGCCAGCTGAGACACATCTAAGTAACTGGCTGCTCTTCACACAGGTGCCAAGGGTCAGCTTCTGGATCTTCACTTCCAGGAGAACTGGATACCTCTTTGCCCATGGTCATGAATATGCTGGCCAGAGCTCTTCACGTGGCTGTCATCAAGCACTTCCAGGGCACCTTCTGCCACCCAGATGGTGGCTTTTTGTTTTTTTTTTTTTTTAAAAAATCCCCAATATGGCTTCACAGAATGCACTAATACAGTTTACTTTTGAAATGTGCCAGGCACTAAAAATCATCTAGTGCATCAAACTTAACCCTGATTATGACACAAACCAACACCTTATGTGCAGAGACTTTGTAACTGCAGGCACAGGTAAACCTATGACATGAACTAGGAGCAGTCTGTAGTGGGTAGAGGGCTGTGACTCAGGCTTGGGCCGTCAGCATCCTAGCCAGTTTAGATGTAGAGCAAGTGGTGTGGGGGTGCAGGCCTCGGGGCATTCAGGAGCTACGTCTATGACAGCACACTCAAGAGTATTTATTTAGCACATGTCAAGTCCACTGGCTAATAAGAGTAATCCTCGGGGACATGACAGAAATGACCATTTTAGGCACCTAGTGTCAATAATGCTCTAATTGAGGCCATGAGAACCCCTTGATGGTGCTCAGCAGAACCACACATCACTAGACCAGGCCCCTCCATGTCATCTGAACCCCACCTTGTTTTCTTTGTATGTAATATGTTAAACAATACTCGGAAAGAAAGAGCAAATCTAAGTAGTTTGCAAAAGATGAAAGAACTTACAATATAATATGTGCAGTGACTGAAAAGTAGTCATTTTAGGATGCTTTTCTATGGCACGGTTACTGGCTCCCTTAGAAATGAAGTCCTGTGGAGAGAAGTCCCTTGGAATGGAAGAGGCCAGCTCGCTCACTTTGAGTAGAGCGGCAACAGTAACAGCAACCTTCTTTTAGAGCTATGTGCCTACATTTCAGAGAACAGACTTTCCTGCCATGCATGGGTCCACTGATCATCCTAATCTAGTTCCTGGGAATTTGGGCCAGAAGGCCAATGTCCCTGTGACAACCTAGAAGGACTATGTCAGTGAAGAGGACTGTGTGGGGACTAGCTGGACCTAATCACCTCCCAGAAACTGGGTGCTTACCTGGGCCCTCAAAGGGCAAGAGTTTGGATGGCACAGGGTCCTTAGCACTCAGTGGAATCAGGTACAGGTCCTTGACATGCCTGTTGTTATTAGCTACAACCCCAAAGCGGCCTCGGCTGCTAAAATAGGAGTAGAGAGAGATGTAGGCAACCTCCTCCTCCTCAGTGGCAGGGTGGAAGCGAATGAGACAGAGCTCCTGTAAGGGAAACAGAGCACAAGGAAGCATGCTCAATCCTCCTTCAGATGCGGACCCTAAGGAATACTGTCTAGTAATTCTGCCCTGACTGTCATAGTCCTACTGCTTACTCTTTAACACACATCAAGGGTAAAGAACATAGGTTTCAGTCAGACTGCTGGGCCGAAACCACCACCACCCCCAGGACTTCCATTGAGTAATTATGTACAGTTGTCAGTTTAGGCGTGTCTGACACCCAGCAAGCTGTCAACAATCCTGTATGACGAGACAACTGCAGACAGGACATACCATCAGCAAGTGCGAACTGGGTATCTTCACATAGAAAGTTATTATATATGGCTTACTGCTCCTCAGTCTGGTACAAATTAGACCACTTCCAAAAGAATCCTCACATACCTGTAGTTGATCTAAGGGATTTTTAGAAACCTAAAGCCCATGTGTGAGCGAAGGCTTTGTGCCTGAGCTGAAATGCCTCCAAGTTGCTTTCTTTTCCCTTAGTCATGATTGAGGAAACATAAAACCTGTGTATTTATTAAAATCTGAATGCATTCATACCATTATGATAAAATATACACTATACTCAAGTACTTATAAATTATAAAAGTGTAAGCAAACACAGTCTCCCACTGATGCAGCGAGCACACTGTGCGCAGGTACCTTGGACACCGATGACTTGAGTTTGCCAACATAATCCCACACAGTCTTTGGAGCAATCCTTCCACCGATGTGGATGGTGTCTGGCAAATCCTACACAAGAGGAATATGCAGTGAACACCTGAGCTGCAGCCTTCAGAAACTGACACAATAATTCTACACCACCAGACAGCGATGAAATTTTGTTTACAATTTTAAAGAAAGTGTCACCTAACGCCAGTGTGGGGAGGCTAACCACATGCCTTCCAAGACTATTGTGTTCAGAAGACAAGGCAAGCAGGAAACTGGGATGCCCGACTTCTGATTCACATTTCTGTCTCTGGTCATACTGCATAACCTGCTGCCACAGGGCAGCATGAAACACACACACACACACACACACACACACACACACACACACACACACACGAGGGGTGGGGGAAGGAAAAGGAGGAAGAAAGGGGAAAAGAGAGTTCTTGGCTCTAACCTCACTGAGATAATCCAAACACCCAGAGACAGGATATGCCTTAGTGACAAATTTTGCTACACTCTGCATATTAATAAATCCTTTCCAAATCGTGTTGAGTCGAGACAAAAAGAGAGTTGTGTCTCCTTCAGGTGGGGATCGTGATTCTGAAAGGCTGTAAAAACCAAACAATAAAAAACACATTAATTTCTTCTTGTATGATAGATATTTCAAAGTATGGTGACTTTACACTTGGGAGCAAAAGAGAATCCTAAGACTGGTGGCTTCCACTTACCAAGCAACTATCTAAGTCAGAATGACTTAGACATTAGTCAAGAAAATAAGTTGAATAAGAAACAAATTGGAGGGCCGGGCAGTGGTGGCACATGCTTTTAATCCCAGCACTTGGGAGGCAGAGGCAGGTGGATTTCGGAGTTCGAGGCCAGCCTGGTCTACAGAGTGAGTTCCAGGACAGCCAGGACTACACAGAGAAACCCTGTCTCGAAAAACCAAAAAAGAAAAGAAACAAATTGACAAATTGGAATAGCCATTAAGTTAAAAATTCTGTATCCAAGACCTGAATGACACCTAAGTATTAACTAGGCATCCAAGAAAGGGACAATTTTTAGGACAGTAAAGATTTATCAGGTTTCTGATGAGTTTAATCACCAGCTTCCCTGGTTAGTCTAAAGGAAGGATTTGAGGTTTGCTCAGACCCCGTCCTAAAAACATACCTTGTATTTGGTGATGGTGGTACTGACAGGTATCTTGGGTCAGGAGAGGAAGATGGCTTAGCCAGTATGGACTTGGGCACTACTGCAGAAGTCAGTGTAGGCCTTAGCACGTCCAGTTTGGTTTCTGATGTCTGGGAGTTGTCCAGATGAGCTGCCATGGGGGCTGTGACTGTGCATGACCCACTCAGGGCGGTTCTGGGGTCTCGACCAGACACTGTGACTGTGGTGACCACCCCACTCCCGCCAGAGGCAGAGGAGGGAGAAAGACCATCCAGAGAAGAGGGCTCAGGATGGCTGTCACCTGGAGCCTCGGGGAAACACTTTCTCTCCTGGTTCAGACTAGATACACTCTCCAGGTCTGGCTCAGAGGCGTTTTCAGGCAGCATCTCTGCAGTCCCTCCATCGGCAGTGTTAGGAACTGCATCAGGTGGAGAGCTGTCATGCTTGGGCTTTAAGTCTTCTTTTTTAGAAGAAGCTGAAAGCTTTTGCTTCTTAGGGGCTGGTTCATCCTCCGATGATGGAACCTGACCTAAAGAACATGAAGGGAGGAAAACACGTCAAGAGTTCAGCTCAGTCGTGGTGAAGGGAATGTCAGTTGAAAGCACCACAACCGAGGCAAGGTCACACAAGTATGGAAACCACTGTCTGAACTTGGCTGGAATATAGCTAGTTAGAAGAACAATTTTAAACAAAACCAAGTTTTGTCTTACTTCCATACTTCCAGCCCCTAAATCATGCTCACCTGTACAGATTTTGCAGTTTAAATCAAACAGATGGGCCCGGTGCTGACTTGTTGTATCCTTCAGCATGCTGCTGACGACGTCCAGGAGAGGTGCTGCGCTCTTCTCAGGGGCGGCTCGTACTGATTCTTGTTGTTCCTACAAACGAAATGCAAATAGGTCTTGCCTTTGTTGTTTTCTTGAGACTGTCCCACAATGTAGCAGAGGATGACCTCAAACTCCTGGTCCTCCTTCTATCTAGAGCAGTGGTTCTCAACTTTCCTAATGCTGAGATCCTTTAATATAGTTCCCCATGTTGTGGAGACCCCCAACCATAAAATTATTTTGGTTGCTATTTTATAACTGTAATTTTGAAACTTATGATTTGTAATGTAAGTATCAGATATGCTGCTAGATAATCTGATACCAGACTCCTGTGAAAAGGTTGTTTGACACCCCCCCCCAAGGGGGAGGAGTCTCAATCCGCAGGTTGAAAAGCACTGATCTAGAAAGTGCCAACATGCTTGGTTCAAGTGGATCATTTCTTTTCCAAATTCAATTCATGTCCAAATTAATACCACAATGAAGAACCAATGGAGAGGAAGGCATGGTGGGGGCACAGGCCTTTAGTTCCAGCATTCCAGAGGTGAAGAAAGGCAGATAGATCTGAGTTAAAGACCACCCAGGTCTACAAAACAAGTTCCAAGATAGTCAAGGCTACCCAGAAAAACCCTGTCTTGAAAAAAAAAAAAAAAGAATAAATGGAGAAAATTCCCACTAAGGCAGGTATGTGCAGTAGTCTCTACCCCTAAAATCCGAGTGCAATGAAAACGTTGTACTTAGGGACAGACTAAGCTGCAAAGAGAGACTGTCTTAAATCCCAGAATGCAACATTTTAGGCCAGACTAAGCTACAAAGAGAGACTGTCTTAAATCCCAAAGGAACCCATACCATCCTAACGAATACAGGCACTTGGAAAGCATTGCCACCATGCATACATATGGACGGTGTAAACGTCAGTGACTTTCTCAGTGATTTAATGCCTTTAAAGTAGGTAAGAGATGTTGGTTTCAGTGCAAACAACAGACACCCCAAATGCTCACTTCTGAATCTGATACTGGAGGAGAATCTTCCATGTCAGGAATGGTTTCTGGTTTAGTAGTGTTCTTCTTGCTTTCATTAAGCAGCTTAGTCCGGGACTCTATCACCTGAAAGAAGGACAAAAATGCAGGCTTCAGCCGAGGGTTCTAGGTAGAAGGAATATTCATCCATTGGACAATTAGCTCACTGACTTCTAGAAAATGGAAACCTGTAGGGCCTCAGGTAGCTATCCTCCTCAGCACTTACAGATTTTGTGGGCTTCTCTGTCCACATAGAAAGCTCTTTAGATACAAGTTCTTCAGGCTTCATTCTGACAAGTTTTGCCAAGGAGATTTCTTCTCGAAGAACACGATGGAAGAGCCCCTATTTTAAGAAAAGAAAGAAAAAGCACTTTTCATTTCCTCATTCATAAACTTTTAGTGACATATTTTACTCTGGGTCAATATGAAGAACAAAGCAGCACAATGGAAGTCAGATGGGCCCTGAATACTCCAGGCACTGACCCACACACAGTGCAGGAGTGTGCCCTCAACCCACTGTGAGCAGGCTCTCTCAAGTAGGCAGCAAAAATGCAGCTGAGAGTCAACCTCAAGGACATCTGCCAATCCTCTGCTTTGTCAGGATCATAAATCATGTATACAACTTGGAATGTAGGTTAAAAAGTTAGAAGCCAGTGGAAGTGGCACACATAATTATAGTACCTGGGAAACAGAAGTATAAGATTCTGCCTCAAAAAAAAAAAAAAAAAAGTAGTTAAAAGGACAGACTGTACAGGTCTTCCATCCTAACACTGGAGTCTGAGTTTGACTCTAAATAGAACTACACAGTGAGACCCTGTCTCCACCCTTCCACCCTCCTCCCAAAAAAAGTTAGAAATAAAGGCAGGAATACATCACTTCTAGGCGATACAGTCAAGGCATTTGATTCTGGTTCTAAAACATGGAGGTTAGGGTGTGTGTATGTGTGTGTCAGAGTCAAGAGAACACTATGAACAAGCCCCATCAGCAGAAAGCAGAAGAGGCACCAGGCTGGCACAGTCAAGAACTACAAGGTTTGGCCCACGTCAAGTGGCTGAGGAAGAAAGGTTAAGAGAGAAAGTTAATTGAACTTGTAATTCCACAACTTGTGAGGCAGAAACAAATGGATCTCCTAAGAATTTGAGGCCAGCATGATCCCTGGCCAGCCATGGTTATAGTAAGACCTTGTCTCAAAAAATAAAAAATTAAGATAAAATAAAAATGCTACACCACACATCAGATATCCCTGATGACATCTGGGGTGAAAAATCCCAAGCTTAGGTCAGCAGGCATGTGATTTCTGCAGGGAAGTTTAAGCTAATCTAATAAAATGGGAGGAGAGGGCTATAAAATCTCTGAACTCCAGTTCTGGCAGCAAAGATGACGACCCACAATTGTAATTAGAACGATGCATACATCTCCAAGTGCTGTCTGGCACCACTGTGAAGGTAGCAGGAATGAAGGCGAGGGTCTATTCTGGGTCAAGAATTCCCAACATCTAGTCGGGGCACACAGACCTGATTCTTAGGATCCTTAAGGTTGAACATGATGCTGCGATATTTGCTCTTATAGCGATTATCAGTAACCTGGAACAAGTTAAACATCTCCTTCTCAATGTGGAGGGCAATTTTTCCTACTTCATTTTCTGTCATTATTAAGTCATCGCTGTCATTGACTCTGAATAGAATGAAAAGAGGGATTACATAAACCAGGGGACATTTGCCTAGTGGGGAAATCCAGAATATGATCATCAATGCTACATCTGGGAGATATGACATATACAATGGCCCACCTTTTCCACAAAATCTCTTTCAAGGAGCGCCTTATATTTTGCCGAATTTGTGAATTGGGCTGTGATGGAGCTGGGCTCACAGGCCCCAGGCGTCCTGGGGCTGGAGAGGCTGCAGGAACGTTGGCAGACATTGGCTTTCTGGTAACTCCCACCACAGCAGCAGAACCAGGCAACTTTTTGGAAGCAGCTGTCACAGGTGTTGGTCCTGCCTGCCTGGCAGAAGTGCCTGACAGGGTAGCTGAGGGCCATGGCCTCTTGGGGATGGTACCCTTGAAGCCCGAAGGCAGCTTCTTAATGGTTGGTTTGGATCCTGCCATATTAGGGTAAGGAGGAAGCTTCTTTGGAACAAGATTTCTAGGTGAAGTCTGTCTGCCCATCAAGGAGCCTGGAGGAACCGTTTTCTTTGGGGCTGTAACTGCTGCCATTGTTCTGTCCTCCACTCTCCTGTCATCCTTCATGGCTGGAAAGCAGAACACACACACACACTGAGATATGAGCGACACATACAAAACAGCACGCTGACATTACACTATGTCCACCCTGGAAATAGCCAGTACAACCAAGGAATTAGATACATTTGCAGGTTTTTAAAATCTCGAAACTTAGAGAGGTAGTTCCACAGTATTTTATGGTGGTAATTAATCCTTATCTTAAAAAGAAAAACTTTTTATGTATCATTACATTAAACCTTTTACTTCAGACAAGCCAATTATCAAAAGTTCCAATTAATCACTCGCTAAATTGTAAAAATAAAAGGACAAACCTGCCATCAAAATAGGGCAGATTTACAGGATCATTTTAATTAACTAGACAAGATGTTTTTGTGTTAACTTTTAAAAATCTTTTTTAAAAAGGGGAAATCACACAATCTTTCCTACATGAACAGCCAATCCCCAGTGTCCTAGACACCTGTCATCAAAGGGTACACATTACTTCATCACACACACACACACACACACACACTCCAGCAGCAGCTCACTGTAGACACAGTTGACAGGTTTGCTATAGGGAAGATCAGCCAACCTATTTTCACATAAAAAGTCAGATGCCAGATTGGAAGACTTCAGCCTGCTGAGTTTATGCAAAAGGACACCAGACACCTTTTCTTGATGTAAGGCAAGGGAACAATGAACACCAGATACTAAATGATTGATGCTCATTTTATACACCCCCCCCCCATTCTCTCAGCAGGGTAAAATGACAACTTGGTGTTTAAAATGCTTGTCAAAGCAGGTCAGTGATGGTGATACCTATAATCCCAGCATTTGGGAGGCAGAGGCAGGTAGATCTCAGAGTTTGAGATCAGCCTGTTCTACAGAGTGAGTTCCATGACAGCCAGAGCTTCAAAGAAACCCTGTCTCAAAAACCCAAAAGATTGTCTAACACAAATGTTAAGTCAAAAGGGTTGTTTGGCTTGCACCAAAACTTCTACATGCCAGTGGGCAATCAGTTCAAAATCCTGCACCAAAGTTCACAAAATTTCTCAAAAAAAAAAAAAAAGATACCTGCTGACAAGCCCAAGTTTAGGTTGCAGGATCCACGTAGATCAAGGAGGGAATAGACATCCATCCCATCTGCTGCCAACATAACACACCCTCTCCTCCTCCCTCTCCCCAAGTCCTGTGTCCGATCAGTGGAGATCAGTAGTACAGCTTAGGTCATAGAACTGAATGTTTCTCTAACATGTTGACCAGCAGCACAAGTGGTTAGAGGAGAGAAGGAAATGTCTGGTAACATGTGGCTAAGGACTGCTGTCCTACTAAAAAAGAAACAAACACCTATGAAATGGTTCATCTAGATAAGCAATCCTTAAACCCTATATGCTGCCAAAACCCCAACTCTACAGTTGTATATGGCTGAAGCATGACTTTAAGACCATAGTACTTGCTGGGCAGTGGTGGCACACGCCTTTAATCCCAGCACTTGGGAGGCAGAGGCAGGTGGACTTCTGAGTTTTAGGCCAGCCTGGTCTACAGAGTGAGTTCCAGGACAGCCAGGGCTACACAGAGAAACCCTGTCTCAAAAAACCAAGAGAGAGAGAGAGAGAGAGAGAGAGAGAGAGAGAGAGAGAGAGAGAGAACGAGCACATAGTACTTCCCACCTTCTGTTCTCAGCAACCATTTCCAATATGTCAGGAAGGTCAGAGAGCTCAGGGAAGAGCAGAGATCCCATACACAAGGAAAGTCCACTTCAACAAGCTACTCTATGTGCTTAGGGACACCATCAGATCCTGCCATACCTGAGTACCAACCTGTCTGAAAGGGTAGCCTGTACTATTGCCATATGGCTGATTACAAAGTGGTAATAAAAAAAACTAGATGTAAGATGCATCTCATCTGAAGCCCTTCAAGTCCACCCCCAAAAGACTTTGGCTACAACAGGTGGACTGTGTGCCTACTCAGAAGCATGTCAAACTTCAGCTTCAAAGCACTTTAGGGGATTTGCAGAGTGACAGTCACATCTACCTAAAACTGTTTTTCTAGATGACAGGAAATAAGAGGCCGATTTGTACAAAATAGAAATTAGGAGTACACTCTGAACAGTGGAATACTGTTTTTACTGCCAAGAACCTATTTTTACAATATAGCGTGCATGACAAATAAATGGAGAGAACACATCCTGCGCCAAGGAGCATAGCCACGGTTCCGATAGATCAAGGGCAATGTCCAAGGTCTCTGCAGTGGAAGTCCACTACTCTTGGCTCCAGGTGTATTCAGCAATTTACCTGCATGTGCATGTCTGGCTGCTGGGTTGTGTTGGGGTAAAAATCAGTACAGACTCCTTTGAGGCAGGTACAGAGAAGGAATTAACACTCAGATAATGGTATGGCCCAAGTGCTATGTGAGACAGTGACATTGAACAGGGATTTAACAAATGTGTAATAGATTGCCAGCTGACTTCTACTCTACAAAACTATCAAGGCATTACCAAAACCTCAACAAAGCCCCTCCAGATAGCAGTATGGCCTGAAACATCTGAGTGATGGTTTTTTCTTGTTTCTGGTCACAAACAGGCACTTCAAAACCACAGGTTCCACCACAGATGCAATCTCTCTTGGCCTGACTGCATTTTGGCTATTCCTGACACTCCAAGTACACATATGATGGTTTGAGAGCAGACATACTTGAATGCCATTTATTAATATAACTCCCTAACCATCATTTTGTGGCGTTACGACTCTGGTGACTTCTTTCCACTTAAGGCCAATGTTAGGATACTTTAGGCACACTAAACAGTGCATAAAAGGCATGTTATATAACTATAAACTGGTATGTCCCATAAACGATGGCTTTCCATAACTATTTACCTACTAGCATCTTGAAACACAAAGCTCTTTTCTATTTTGGAGGGTGTCAAACAGAGCAACAGTTATGCACTGCAACTGTTCAAAGGACTGGCATCTTTCTCCAGTCCCTACAGGTAGGAATAACAGTGGTGCTGACTTAGGGCAGGAATGGCAGCAACAGAGGTTCACTTTATGTTTGAATAGAACAATGAATGAATTTGTAAATCCTTATCCCATTCTCTACATTACTGGGCTCTCAAAAGCCTGTGCCCAACAACAGAATTCACTTTTTGCTTTTAACTGTAGCTGTAACTAATGAGACCTCCCTTTTACAAACAGCACTTTTCACTGTGTGCTGCTTTCTCTGCTACTTCCTCTGCCCTCTTGTGGGGGTAAGAAGGTATTGACTAACACTAAGTAGGAGGAAGAACGTTATCTCCAGTCCTGTAGACCACTAGTGGAAGCAAAGGTTGCCATGACCAGTTCTTCGTAAGGCAAACTAAGCTGCTCCAAGTTTGATGGAGTAGGAGAGTGCTCTGCATGGAAACACTGTTCTCACTTCACGGGTTCATTAGTAAGGATGCTATAACGCTGCTGGTCACCAGGTGGCAGTAACAAGCCACAAAGGCAGGCAAGAGAAAGGCACTGGGGGACAAAAAACCCTGCTCATGCGCCCCAAGGCAGAACCCTACAACTCCATGAAGTTGAAACCTAGTGGGGGACAGGATCGAGGCGTAAAGTAGGGGTTCAAATCTATAGCCCCACCCGTCCCAGTCATGCTGCCTGATGGCTGCTCTTACAGAGAGCAGGCTGCACCCAACCCACGCAGGTCAGTTATTTCACCTCCAGAAGTCTAAGAGTAACTGCTTTTTTTGAAGAAAGTGCCCAAGCAGCACCTTGAAACAACGCCAGGTGTTGAATTCTGTTCCTCAGCTCTGGGCCACAGAACTTCGATTTCCCATTACTTCACCATACCTCTTTCCAGAGAGGTGGCAGTGTGTTTTTTGCTGTTGCTTCCTAGAGATCCTTAAGTATCTTAAAATAAATACTATCCTTTTATCCACACCTGACGCACAGGAGGCTGAGGCAGGACTACAAAGGAAGGTGGCCAGGGCTAGGATATTGAAACCATCAAAAGTTATCACTAAGAGAGCAGTTACCAGTTTAGTTTTATATATAAGAAAATGAGACCTGGACAAAAGCAGCAGGCTACATCAAAGATGTTCCTCAAATGCCCACTGTGACTATGGTAAATCTGTAGAGGTCCACACCCAACTGCTATGCTCTGGAGATGAAAATCATTTTTTTTCCTTACTCATTTCCAGTATTTGACTTCCATCTTAATGCAGAGACCAACTCTTAAGAATCTTGCAAGTTATCTTAACCAATCAATCACATAGTATCTTGAAATCTTTAACTTAAATCATGTTGGATTGGTGATTTCTTACATTGTTAGTCACTGGAATGCAGTGTGGTGAGGGCCATGTACGTGTGTTCAATCTGCCCAGCTATGTGGAAGCTGAGCTGCTGTTTCTCAGATTTCCCCAAACATACCAGGTACAGATGACTTCAGTGAAGTTCATTTTAACCATTATTTCTTTGTACTAAATCATTTACTGAAACTAACATGACAGGAGCATATTATTAACAATTCATGTGTCTTCCTAGACCCTTTAGACCTAATGGGGCCAAAACTGGAGGTGCAGTGGATAACCAGATGAAGAGAGTGCAACCAGTTACCTTAGGTTCTTGCCGAGCTCGTCCAGGTTTGTGGCAAATGAATGTTGCCCAAACCTCCTTTAAAGCAACTAAGAATTTGGTCTTCTATGTTTACCCCCTAACTTTTGGATACTAAGCATGTTAACTATGTGCATGTGGTGTGTATCAAAAGCATTTTACCACTTTATACTAATGACTGGAGGAGGCATCTTCAGGAGACCTTTTGCACTCTTGAGATCAGCAATGCCATCAAAAGGATTTTCTTGGAGTGTTAACCCTTTGATCCACAGTTCCTTAAGTTTACAGGAAGGTCATTCATAGAGGTGAAGGACACAAGGACAGCTATAGGACAGACTGGAGTATTCTTAGAGGTTCACTTCGAAGGTTCAAGTTAAAGCTATGATCCAATTTTTTCAAAGGTGGGCTTTTCAAAGATTTATAAAAAGCAAAATGATACCAAAAGAATGTTACCAACAACCTAGTCTTAGCTCTATGTATATTATTCAACAGCTGCTAAGTTTAACCTCCTCAGTACTAAGCTTGCGCCCCCCCAAATTGGAAGTGGCTTGGTTTAGATGTGCAAAGTCGTTCCCCTAGCCCCACTTTATTGCCACTAACTATGAAGACAAATAAACGGCTCATGCAGCTGATAAAACACAGGCCCACCCTTGCTTTAGGTTTCTAGTACTCTCCACAGGGCTCCTTCATGATCCCATGGAATGTACTTCTGAAGTCCACACCTCAAGATATCCTAGAAAACCCTGTGTTCTCCCTGCTCTACCACCCCACCTGGTCACCTGTGCAGGATGCAGTCACTTCCCCAGGTTTGGGTTTGTGGGTAGTTGGGGTTTTGCATTAAATCCCTACAGCCAGATGAAATGTCATGTCAAGATCCACTCAAACACCAGTGTTTTAAGTCACTTGATGAGCCATTTAGTGAGTCCAAAATACTAATTATTGTGATATAAGTATAAATAATAAATTTTGTTTCAAAACTCTAATAATCCAAGAATATTTTAGGCAAGTGTTCAGCTTACTTCCCTCCCCTGGCAATGAGAGGTGTCAGTGGAAATAAAACACAGAAGGATACAAAAACTGTTAACAGCAATATCAGAATCTTTGAAAATTTTAAAAATGACAATTGTTTCTATAAATTAAGGAAACTGTACAGATATTCTAGAAAGAAAAAAAATAATCAGAGGAACAACTGTTCGTGAAATTGAATCACCTGCATGTGGAGGAGTGGCTTCCTGTGCAGGGCAGCATGCTGCCTGCCTGTATCCACTCAGAAGGCAGCAGCTCGGCTCAGCTCTGCCATGCAGTCTTCTCAGTGTACATGGTGAGCATCCATGCAGGAGACTGTAGAAGTGTTCCCAACACTGGCTTCACTTTGAGCCTCCCTCCCCCCCTCCCCCATGTGTGTTCTGCACACAGACAGTGGGGAGACAGGAGGACCAAAGTCCTTGGGACACAGTTGCAGGGGCTGTGTGGTGCCCTCCCACTGTGCAGAGGAAGGGGGATGAAAGGGGACCAGCCCCATCTGGACAGCAAGAGGCAGAAGGAAATAACTGTTCCTCACTGATGATGGCACTCTCAATGTTAGGATAATATCATTCATGGGATAAGGGGGGTGGGGGAGAATCAGAAGAAATTGGTTTAGAAACATGTCCCTGATGTATTTTGAGATGCTGGTCTGCTGGGAAGATTGATCAGTTGTTAACTTGTCCTGCTCTCCCGCCCTGGAACCATCAGCTCCACTAAGGATCAAGTCAATTGTGAAGGACAAGGTGGGAGACAGAGTTCAAAGAACCCCTGATCATAGAAACTGGCCCACCTTGTTGACCCCTGGGAACCTCCCCCATTCTCCCCCCAAACCCTCCCCTTCCCCAGCACTTCGTGGAAGGGAGACAGAAGACAGTACTCAGATTTTAGGCCCACTATGTTCCATCCTCTAGCACACAGGACCTTCTATGATGCCCCATAGGGAATATACTTACCAGGGTCTGAAACTGAAACTAGAGATTTAACTGCTTCTAATGTGAGACCCTGAGTCAGAACTCCAAGAGCTGGTTCTCCATTCTGGGCACACAGATAAAGATGGACTGAGTTGTAATCAATCTTCAGCTCCCAGGACTAGGACTACACTCCCAGGTTTTGATCATTTATTGTGAGGTCTACAGACACTTGAACGCTATACTTGGCAAGGTTTTCCCCATTCTGAGAGGTGGGTACTTGGCTCTAAGTCTACCCCACAACATACATCAGGTGTGTGCCTGTAAATTCCAGTACTTTTTACAGGTGGAGGAAGGAGGATCCCCAACTTCACAGTAAATTTAAGGCCAGCCTGGGCTATAAAAGCCCTCTTATCTGGGGCTGAGATGGAACAAAACACTATCAAGAGAACACAACTAATAATTCACTTGAAACCACCATACAAAAAGTAAGAAAGGTGTATCTTGTACAGCAGTGAAACAAGAATGGCTTCAAACTCAGTGATCTAATCTCAGGTTTGAAAAGTTTACTCAAGCTATGACATTAATTTGAAATCTGGGGCCTCTATGAATCTGGAAGCTACCACCTGCAATTTTCCCTTTGATGAGGATATTGCTATAGCTGTAAGGCTGGCGTGATTATTCACCATGGGGTCTGAGCAGCAACCAGTGACCTTCAAAATTCAAACATGTTTATGTAGGTGTGTAGTATATGAAATAGACACAAACTGTCTACCTGTCCTTTCGAAAATGTCCTAACTTACGAAAAATCACTTTTGCTATAGAAGAGCAGCGGTGACTTTATGTGAGGAAAATAATGTAGAAAAACTCATGGTTTATGATGGGCTGTCCTGCGAGGAATTCATGTCTGTCCTGAGCCTGGAGTCTGAACAGTGCACTGATGTAGTCCCATCTTGTTGAGAGCAATTTAAATACTTACCAAGGCCTAAAACTGAAATAAAGAAACTGCCTCCAACATGAGGCCTACACAGCTCTTTAGGAAACACCCAGAGATGCTCCATAGGCTACGCAGGAACACCTGGGGTCCAGAGGCATCTTGGCATCTGTTTCTGGCTGGCAGTGAGCTGCTGGTTACCATCAGCCCCAGAGCACCCAGGACTCTGGTCCTAGACAGCCCCAGGCAGCCACCCAGATGATGGGAGGAGCCTGGGAAGCCAGCCTTCGGGTGATACGTACATTTACTCAATAGGGTGGGTGAGAGTGCAGTGGGCTTCTCTGGCTTCTCTGGCTTCACAGCGTTGTAGTTGTGGTCACTTGCCCAGGACGGTGTGCTGCTCTCACAAGTTGCCTCCTTCCCGGAAGTCTCACTCCTGGAAGCCAGCGCCACTTTCTTCACTGGGTTTTCCCTTTTCTCTGATGCTAGTCTCTTGTGCACAGAAGAGATTTTAATCCCTGCCTGGATAATCAGTGAAATCCCAATTATTAAGGTTTGAAGTGACACCTTTGCTTCAACAATCAAAGACATAATAAACACCTTTTATTTTAGAACCTAAAGACCCTTCAAGCCAAACTAAGCAGAATCCTGTGATTTTTTTTTTTTTTTTTATGGCTACAGCCACACATCAAATAACCCTTAGCATTCCTTTGTAACTAACATCTGGGTAATGTGAAGGTTCCTGGCCCAGATCTGTCTGTCTATAACGCAGCTGAATCATGAACCAGCCAAGATAAAAGCAAGAGCGCTTTTGGCAAGGCGGGAAACAAGCTGAAAACAAAGGGGCTGCGAGTGGGTGCAAGGGCCTGTAGTATGTAACATACGGTCTGCATTCCCAGTGGGAAACTGCAGACAGATCACAGTGCTCCACACAGCATCTCACACAGCACAGAGCAACCATGTATGGGAGTCTGAAGATCCAAAACGAGTCTTGAAAAATAAAAACTATGTCACTTAGGCTTGGTGGCACAGGACTGTAATCCCAGCTGAGCGGGAGACTAAGGGAATAAAATTCAAAGTTCAAGAACTGCCTGTACTACAAAATTGGCTTTAAAACAAAAGAAACACTCCCCCCAAGGGATATGTAGAAATCCTAGACTGTTTGCACGCTATGCACTCTACCACTGAGTTATCAAGGCACAGAGCCTGGTCCAGAACCTAGGTCTGTAAATGCCAAGTGAACTTTGGACACAGCTGTGTGGTATACATCCTAAAGTGTTACTTTTTGAAAAAACCCACATGCTTGCTTGCTTGTAGTATATTCATGTTAACTAACACCTCAGTGAATGGGGGCGGAGATAGGAGGAAAATATAATCTATATTTTCCTGACAACTGCTATTCCCTGCGTTGCTTAAGCAAACAGAAACCAGTCTATAAGAAGTCCTCTCAAACATTTCCTGTTTCAAGTAAGTACCCTGACTGTTGTCAGCTTACCTGAACACTGCATTTGGGAAGACTGAACTTTTCTGGCTTCGTCTTGACCTTTTCCTTGGGTTTTGTTTTTTGTTCTTTACCTGAACTTAGAAATCTCATGGTAGCTGCAGCGTGTTTAAGAATGCAATCATTACTGCAGTACACCGAGTCAGGCTGCGCTACACTGCAACACCCAGGGCCAATGCACTTAGCAGCACCAGGAGCCTCTGCGACCTGCAGAACGAGCGAGACAGGCAACTTCAGACATCACGTGTGCAGACACTAGTGGTCAGTGCTCACCAACAGCACTATTGGTGGTCACTGTTAGTAAGGCACCAGCAGTAATTTTTGTTTGGAAGGTTTTTGAGACCAGGTCTCATTATGTAACTCTGGTTGGCCAGAAACTTGTTATGCAGACCAGGCTGGCCTTGAACTCAAGAGATTTACCTACTTCTGCTTCCTCAGTGCTGGGACTAAAGGTGTAAGGTGTACATCACTATGGCTGGCTCTAATGATAGTTTTATATGTACAAAAATGTATTTTTGTTAGCTGTGCATGATGGCATACTCTCTAATACAATTCTAGTACACGGAAAGAGAAAGCAGAAGGTTCCCAAGATTCAGGCCACCCCAGGCTACACAGTAAGAGCTGTCTTTGTGAACTATACAAACCTACTTTCCTTTTGACTGCCCTGGCACACCAAACTCTGCACACTGGAGCTTCAGATCTGTGTGCCCTTTAAAACATGTGCAGGTCCCAACTGAGATAAGAGGGGGTGGAAACATGGCACAGAGGATGCTTTTACAGAAGACCAGTTTTGGTTGTTAGAACTCATGTCAGATAGCCCTCCACCATCTGTAACTTCAGACTTCTGTTCTCTTAGGGTACCTACACTGTTGTACATTACTCCCCTAGGCACACATATGCTAAAAATAAACCACTAAGGGAAAAAAAAAGGGCAAAATATAGATTTAGTGAGTTACAAATTTTCATTAAGATTTTGGTTACATATTGTGTGTGTGTATGCACACACAGGCTTGCACAAGTACAGCTGGTACAGCTGGAGTCAGAACAATGTTCAGGAGTCAATTCTCTCCTTTTACCATGAGGGATCTGAAGATTAAACTCAGGTAATCAGATTTGCTGGCACATACCATTACTCAATGAACCATCTTGGAAGTCCAGGTGAAAATTCCTTTTTCTAACTCTTAAGGAATTGAAATTCCTTTATATGTATGTCTGTTTTGCCCTTATGTCTGCCTGTTCATGCACAGAGGATATCAGACTGCTGCCTGACACTTGAGCTACAAATGGTGGTGAGAACCATGTGGGTGCTATGAATTGAACCTAGTTCCTTTTTTTTTTTCTTTGGTTTTTCGAGACAGGGTTTCTCTGTGTAGCTCTGGCTGTCCTGGAACTCACTCTGTAGACCAGGCTGGCCTCCTAACACAGTTCCTCTTGATTAACATCTAGCACTCTTCATCTCTAAACCCCTCTCCAGTCCCCCAGGGGGAAATCTATACATATTGAACTCATAATGCCTTTAGAGTGTGGAACTTCTTAAAAGAGAAAATGTGCCATTCCGTAAGAGAGAAGAGATCCACTGTTGGTTTTGAAGAAAGTCAGCCTGGGTTTTTTTTTTTTTTTGAGTGGTTTGAAGGGAGATTGCCAAAAGACACAGGATGCACACATTTCAGATAACTAGTGACCATTTAGTTTTAAGTATATCAGAAAGACTGAACAGAACATCTATCTGACAGTTTGAGAGCTCCCAGAGAGGGTCATCTCTAGCTACCTTCTAATGAGACCACAGTCCTAGCCAGGCTGACATCTTAAAGATCCTGTGCGTGGCACTAGGAGGTCCAGGTTCTACACTAGGCTCTGACTCATGGAGACTGGAGTGGGAATTCTAAGCTAAATCCGTAACACAGTAGCAGAAACAAGATAGTGGCAGTAGTACATATGGAGTTTCTGCTTACAACTTCTAATATGATGTTGATAGAAAAGATAAGTACATATTAACATGTCCCTTACACTGACTCAAGAAAAATGTCAATTTTCAGGATAAATATTTAGATAGTTGCTTTTCTTCTACCAAATCTAAGTTTACACAGAATAAAATTCAGGCTATGTCTAACATACTGGCAATAATAAAAGCACCAAACTGAAAACTTCTTCCAGTAAACAGTGCCAGTGCCCACTGTGTAATGTCATTATCACTTTTCACCTTGCAGCACAGCAAGAACTAAAGCAGTGACAGTCTAGACAGTAGTTTCCGCAGACTCTCACCAGCTGGAGGACACACTATGGAGGTTAGGGGTCTAGGTGAAGATGCACTTGGTAGTACCCTCCTGAGAAATGGAACACACCTGCTGACAACAGGAGAAAGCTCTCCTGAGCAGTAAAGACTGCTAGTCTTAGCTCATGGGAAATGTGACAGTTATGGCCCCATGAGATAACGTAACTCAAGTAGGAACAATGAAGAAAACATGAGTATCAGGCATGTAACAACTCAGGTCAAAGCAAAACACAGTGCACCTTTCTCTCGATAACTCTGCCAGCACCCAAAACATGTAACATCAAGAACATGTAAAAAGGTAAATTTTTTTCTTCAAACTCAGTCAACAGCACTGTGGAGAAATGGATTTCCCCTCAAGGGACCATTAGAACACAGTGTTGCTGGCACTAAGGAGGCTATGTCAGAGCAGTCAAAACTGACACCAACCAGAGTGACATAGACATCTGTGCAAACTGGCATTAAGCTGATACATGCGAGATGTAACCTAACAGCAGGACATCCTCTTGCAGGGCTCAGGCCTGTACAGCTATAGTAACTGCCCACAAAAGCCCAACTGCTTTAAAGAGAAGGCACCTTCCTAGTCTTGCTGTCTTTAGCAGCAGTTACCCTGACATGTGTACTTGCCATGGCAGACAGATACTCACAGGCTGGAATATCTTGAGTTTTTTCTTGCCGCTGGGGTTTGCCGCCTTCTCAATCCTACCCTTTATGCCCTGGTCTTCTCCGGACTTCTGCTCTACTGTCCCTATGCTTGTGCAGTCTGTGCCGTCAGCACTCACAGGTCTGCACCCAGTGTCCTGCTCGTCAGCGGCGCTGCCGCTCGTCTCATCCTGCACTTGCAAAATGGTGCAATTTGGGCAGATGTAGTCTTCCCCATTCCTTTCCAAGAGCCGCCCTCGGGCTTCAGAAATACCCACACAGTCACCATGGAACCACTCCTCACACCGATCACAGCAGATCATAAACCTACAATGGGAAGATTATGTGGTCACTGTCCAACAAATCACCAAGTCACACTTGAAACAATGTACTGTGAACAGCATACAGACAAAGTGAAGAGAGACGGGAACTAAAAACCCCAAGTTCCCTTTGTTAGCAGCACTCCAAATCTGCTCCATCTTTTTTCTTTTTCACAAGGATTTATTTATTTATTTATTTATTTATTTATTTATTTATTTATTTACTTATGAGTGCACTGTAGCTGTCTTCAGACACACCAGAAGAGGGCATGGGATCCCATTACTAATGGTTTTGAGCCACCGTGTGGTTTCTGGGAGCTGAACTCGGAATCTCTGGAAGAACAGTCCGTGCTCTTAACCGCTGAGCCATCTCTCCTGCCCCTCATCTTTTTTTCTATTTACTTACTTTTAGAGACAGGGTTTCTCATATATCTTAAACTCTCTACGTAGCCCGAGATGATCTTAAATTTCTGACTTTCCTGCCTCTACTGAATGAAAGCTGAGATTACAGACATATACCACCTCACCATTTTATGAGGTACTGGGGATCACACCCAGGGATTCATGCTAAGCAAGCATTTTACCCACTGAGCCACATCCTCAGCCCCTCATCTTTTGGCCAGAACACTTTAGGAGTGAACTAGAGGCTTCAAGTATCTCCACACAGCAACAGCAGCAGCAACTTCATCTCCTAAGAACTCCATAGAGATGGCCCATCACCACCTGGCAGCCCACTTAAAAGGACCACACTGGGTGTAGTCATGTCCTCTAACACTCCCATAGGATCTGTGGGACGACAGATGGTTCTAGCCTATCTACAGTGTCCACCTGGCACATGGCCTCAGAGGCTGAAGCAGTGAGCTTTTCATGCCCTTCTGGACACACTAAGTGTATGTATGGAACCGACCACACGTGGCTGCCATGGTAGAGGGCAGCTCTAGCCAGTCCACATGCACACACTCCTTTTATTTCTCTTTTCAGACTCATTCATCTTTTCTTAACAAGCCAACTGCTTGTTTGGCATCAAAGCAAATGGCAGTCCTCTTGCTGTCTCCATCCCTTGGTTCTCTACCAGCTCCCTCCATTCACCTACCTGTTGTTGTGAGGCTGGCGGCAGATGCAGTACAGGGCATTGGGGTCGTAAACCTCACACTCAGGCTTTGGTTTGCCCACATCCCTGGGGCTTTCCTCTTTACTTCCCTGAGTCGCTTTTCCTTCCGACTGATTTTCTCTGTCATCTTTCTCTGACTGGGACACTGGTCCCTGACTAGCCTCAGGCTCCTGCTTACAGAGTGGTATGTCTTCCTCAGCACTGCCTATTTGGACACTCCCACTTTCGGCAGGATCTTCCTCTCGGCGCTTCTTTCGTAGGCGATTCTGAATGCCTCTCAGGGACCTCTCCACGGGCTCTTGTTCTCGCTTTCTTCTAAGGCGGTTCTGAAGTTCCTTCAACGTAAGGCCATCACTGTCACTGTCAGAGGTGTCTTCTTCCTCCTCACCTCCTTTTGCCTTTTCCGAAGAGGCAGGATGTTCTTTCCCTAAGGAGCCAGGTGCAGAGCCACTTCTGATCTCAGAACTGCTTTCAACGCTCCCCTCGGAAGCTGTCTCCACATCAGTGACAGTGGAGGATGTGGGCTCACTGGAATCCTCCAGGGACACAGGGACATTCTTTCTCCCTCGGCGCCGAACCGTGGTAAGAAACTCTTCTACCCTCTCAGTGCGTTTTGGCTGCCGTCCACTGCGGCGCAGGGAGAGGTTATGTTGTTGTGGTTGCTGCTCACTGGGGTCCACCTCAGTGTCTCCTGCACCCTCACGTTTGGCAATTGTGGTTCTTCGAAAGCCCCAGGTTTTCCTGAATTCTTTACTGGTGGGTTTGATAACCTTGGGTGCTTCCTCATTGCTCAGGTGCCCTTTATCATCCATACCTAATGACAGAAGGCAATCACAGTATGACTAACAACCTACCACACCACTATACCATGTAGTCTTGGAATGCACACCAGGGGCACCGAATGAGTGCCCTTACCAAAGGTGGAAAGATGGGGTTTCTGACAGGAGCAGAGCTGCACATGAACTAGATGCTTCTGATCACTGCATTCTATGTTGTATCTGTGAGATGAGTGAGTTAACTATGAAGAGACTCTAAGTTACCCAGTGAATGTTCTGCAGAAAATCATTCAGCTGAGAATAAATTTATGCAAAATGGGTAGGAAACTGACATAAGGGCAGACCAGCAGCATAAAAACACATTCAGACAGTGTGGCCAACAGACACTCAAGTGGTGCTAGGCCACACCATTCTTCTTTTTTTTTTTTTTTTGTTTTTGTTTTGTTTTTCGAGACAGGGTTTATCTGTGTAGTCCTGGCTGTCCTGGAACTCACTCTGTAGACCAGGCTGGCCTCGAACTCAGAAATCTGCCTGCCTCTGCCTCCCAAGTGCTGGGATTAAAGGCGTGCGCCACCACCGCCCAGCCAGGCCACACTATTCTTAAGGCTTTGTGTAGAGTCCAGCTGTCCATGGCCACCAGGAAGCAAGGGCACATGATGTGTGCCACCTCTTGGCCTACAACAAAGGAAGTCTGGCTAAGTATGTTGGGACTCTGGTGCTGCCATTTTTTATTCGCATCCAAATCCTGGACTAGGAGAGACTGTCTTGAACACTGGTGCCAACTGAGCATGAAGTTCTATTGTGGACACCACACCAAGTAAAAAGAACAACCGCCAGACTCCTGAAAACAGCTGACTTCACTGTATTGATCTAAACAACAGCTTCAAGGCATGTCACTATCCAACTGTGCCCATGTCTCTATCTCCCTAGGGTCTTGCTATTACTATGTGGGTCAAAGGTCAGCTTTAGAACTGTAGTGATCCTCATGTCTTAGCATCCCAAACACTAAGATTTACAACCACACACGCAGGTCTTTCACTTTCTTTTAAAAGATCTTTTTAAAAGATGAAATCTTCATTCTTGTTCAAAATGATAAAATTGGAAAGAAGTATACCTTGAGAATTCTTTTCCTAGCTGTCCAGGCTTTAATTGCATTTAAATGCTAGTGATGGATGACTTTACTGCATGTTCCATCTTATGGGAAGGACTGGCATAAAACAAAAACCTTAAAAACACAAAACACAGAAAATTTAAAATTCTCAGTACCCAATACTGTTTTCCTTCCTGACACTTCAGTGAATAACTGTCACTCAGCTACAAAGCCTGCCTAGAATTTGTCTCTACCTATCACCCGGTAATCTCCGTCTTCATGTCATCTGAAGCTGCTGAGTCAACAATCACTTCTTTGGTCACCTCCTCTAAAATGGTAAAAGTCAGAATCCAGCCAAGTCAGGTACCAAGAGTGGTTCTTGAGTCACAATGCAACCAACTCCTCAGACTGCCTGGACAGACTGACCAAGGACAGGCACAATGGCATACAGCTGGCTTTATGAGGCTGAGGTGTGCTTCAGTTTCTTTGTTTTAGAGACAGGGTCCCACCATGAAATGGACTGGCCTAGAACTTGCTACGTAGACCAGGCTGGCCTGAACTCAGATCTGCCTGCTTCTGCCTCCACTGCTAGGATTAAAGATGTCATCAGCATTCCCACCTGGTGTGTTCCTTTTAACACACAGAGCTGGGACTGGAAAGATGTTCATCAATTAAAAGCACTGACTGCTCTCTAGTTGCCGGGCTTGTTTAGCTCCCAGAAGCTACAAGAGAGCCGCCAATAGCTATCACTCCTGACTTAGTCTCCCTGTGTCCTGTGGGCATCGCATACACATGGTGCAGTCATGCACTGGAGGTAAAATGTCCACACACATAAGTTAAAAAAATTTTTTTTTAAAAAAATTAAATACAAGCAGCTGAGGAAATAAACTACTACAACAGCTTCTTCATTTTAGTTAGAAAATTTGCTGTTTAAGCAAAACAAGTTTTGCACCACAACAATGTTTTTAAATTAAGCTCCCATTTTACCACTGAGCCACACTCCAGACACAGGCTGCAGCAAGACAGCTGCAGCCTAATTTCAGGCAACACTGCATCTCTACTGAGAGTGCAGTCTGGGGTCCACCCTGTCCAGCCTCCCTAGCAAGTATTCCACACCCAGCACCCGAGAAGCAACACCATGTTTCTTCTACAAAATTGTTTTTCGTTAGACAGAAACTACTACACACTTCAAGGTTCATACACTGACAAAATAGCCAAAGTAAAAAAGAAAAACAATGAGTTAAAATTTTAACAATGGCCATTCATTAAAAAAAGCTTATTGTCTTGCTTGCTCCTCGACTATTTGCATCTATTGTATTGCCAGATCCTCAACCTAGAACTGACCTTAATACTTACATTAAAATGGTGTAAAAGCAAAAAGGAGGAGGGGGGATGGGATGGGGGCTCTAGGGAGGGGAAATGGGAAAAGGAGATGACATCTGAAATGTAAATAAATAAAATATCCAATTAAGAAAAGAGAAAAAAGAAAAAGAAATAAAAAAAGCTATGCTAAAGTTCTGATACTTTAGATTATTAAAAATAAATGTCATATTATACTCACTTCTTTATACAAATGCCACTTACCTGTCCCAAAACTGAAAGCTTGGAAACCTTTGGCTGAAAATCCTACATAAAATAATAAACCTGGGGCCAGGTCCAGCAGATGGCCAAGCCTCACCACACTGTTGTCAGTCACAGTTCATCAATGAGAAGATTCTGGAGCTTTGAACAACCAAAGGGACAGTGGAGACTGCCTCCTGACCAAGCTCCTACAGGAAAGGAAAAACATATTACAGATCTTAAGAAACTGTGACTAAACCAGACACCAACAAGAAAAAGCAAATTCTACTCAGTCTACTCTCAGGGTGACCTAGAAAGATGTCTGGGAGTAGAGTGGCAGTGCACACTCTGAAGAAGGAGCCAGGCAAAAGGCAAAAGTGAGGGAGAGGAGAGGCCTCCTCAGTTGCTTCTGTAGTCAATGAGACCCTATCATGAAGCAGACCAAGCACAAAGAAATTCAACAATGAACGGAGAAACACAAAAGTGTAAAGGTTGAATAACAAAATTATGTAAGTAATTTAAAGAAGATCTTAGTAGTATAGAAGTATCATAAGTTAAACTAAATTTACATTCACTGAACATCAATATGATGTGGTTATTTATGTATATTTGAGAGCCAGGTAGGGTAGCACATTATTTGTAATCCCAGTGCTCAGAGGCTGAAGCAAACAAAAGCTGAGTATGAGGCCAGTCTGGGCTACACAAGGAGACTCTGTCTCAATCTAATATATATAAATTTCACCCAATCTTCCTGGAAAGATCCTAACTAATGATAATGACACTGTTCTCAGGCTCTACTTCAAAAAAGCAAACATATTCTGTGCCCCCACAAGAAACAAAAAAACACACAAATACAACAAGCCTCTCCTTTCCTCTTTAGAATAATCACAATCTAATACTCTCTCCAGATGTCTTTGTCTCTACCCAGGGCTTTTAAACCACAAGAGCCAGAGCCAGCAATTCTGAGCAGAACCCACCTCTTACTTCCTCTCTCTGCCTGGCTTCAACTGCCTTCCAGCTAACTGTGGTCTCCCTAGTAACCCAAGACAAAGGGTGAACATTCCATGTATCCTTAAAGTGACAAAGACCTTTTTAGGCCTTATGTCTACTCCTTATGTCACCTTCATAAGGAGGTCATTCTAGTTTCTATCACATGGAAAGCTAGCCACCAAAAGCCAACTTCAAGAGTTCAGAAACTATTGGCTGGGCCAGGCCACAGGAACTGGATTGAATCTATATAAGCACTTAGAAACTAAATAGACAACAAACCAGTAAGTCAGAAACTACTTGTAAAAGTAAACAGGACACAAACATCTACCAATTAAAACAAAACACAATGACCTCAGGATGAAAATCACTTAAAAAGATTCACCTTATAGGGACTAGAGGGATGGCTCAGCAATTAAGAGCACATGTTGCTCTTGCAGAGGACCTGGTTTTGGTCCCCAGCACCCATATGCCATCCATAATTCCAGTTCCAGGATATCCCCAGAAAATACAATACCCTCATCTGACCTCTGAGGGCAACAGGCACATATGTAGTACAGCAACATACTTGCAGGCAAAACACTCATATACATAAAATAACCTAGAAAAAAAAACCCTTTTTTTAAACGATTCAATTTATAGATGGGAATGTAGCTCCCTGGTAGTGTCTATCTAGCATGGATTAAATCCCCAACATTAAAGTGAAAATACATGTTAACCTGAAAAATAAACATGTTTCTAAGGATTTACACTAATCTTGAATTTTATTAAGAATATTATTAAAATGCAAGTTATTTCTTCTAAGTAGAATGAGACAGAAAACATCTGTAACAGATTTTCTGTATATGCAAAAATTTTCATAACTCTGCAAATGCAAAAACTAATTAAGAATTCAATGTCTACCAAGACAAAAGTACAAACAAGGTTAAATATATTCATAAGGTCTAAGTAAAATATACTGTCTGGGGCCTGGTACCATGGCAATAGGCATGGGAATCTCAGTACTAGGGGAGGATAGGAGAAGAAAGACCAGTTCAAGGCCATCGTGGGTTATACATGGAGACCATTTTAAATAAGGACTAGGCTGCAGCACAGTAGCATGCACTAGGTCCTGGGTACCAAATCCAGCACCATTAAAAAATAAGTTAAAAAGAAATTATGGTACATTTCTAATGCAAATTAGTATGTCATTATACAGCACAGCTCATACAAAATGTGGTCATGAAATTATAATCATGTCATATTAAGTAACAGTTTCTCCCCAAGGGAAAAAAAAGTGGCCATTTCAGAGTATACTGAGGTTACAATTAACTTTCTGCATTTCTAAGTGTATCTTTTTTTTGCATGATCTCTGTCAGTCTCTGGACAGGGTCTGATTTTGGTCCAAGCTCCCCCAAGCTTGTGGCAATCTCACTGCCTTTAGCTCCTCCTGAATGTTAGAATTAAAGGTGTGAGTCACTGCACTAGGCAGTATAAAAGGTAGTTTTCCCCTTTTCTCAATTAAAATCCATTAATTCCTATTAACCAGAAGTCCAGATTATACAATGAAATCTCAGCATTATATAAGGTCTTGAAGGATGGCTCAATGGGTAGGAGGAGCACTTGCTTTGTAAGCATGAAGAACCAAGTTCAAATCCCTAGCACCCCCATATAAAGCTTGGCTGCATGTACTACACTGGTAATCTCAACATTGAAAAGTGCTCAGAAAGGCAAGCCCTGGGCAATGGATGGCCATATACAGTTTTCCTACAATGCCAAGCTTTCAGTTCAGAGATCCTGTCTCAAGGAAGTAATGTAGAAAGCAATAAAAGAGGAAGACACAGAATGTCAAGCACATGGGCATGCACATTCACATGCACACACCATACACATACACACAGCTTAAAGCCAAGTGTGATAGATACTTATTATCTAAACACTCAAGAAGCAGAAACAGGTGTATAGCAAATCTAATCAAGGCTATCCTAGGCTATACTAGTTGAGGTTCTTGTCTCCAAAAATAAGTACTATTTTTCAAAGACAATGCCAACAACTGCTTAAGAGTGACATCAGAAACGGGGTATATGGCTAACCAGCATTCATTCTTAGGCAGCAGCTTTCAAAGCTTTTTGGTCCAGGCAAAATACACTATGAAGACTGCTATTTCTGAAGTCATTTTCTAAAAGTTCACTACATTTAACATTACTTTTTGTCATTTCAAAAACCACAAGTATTAAAGATGGTAATATTTTTTAATTTTTGCAGATCTCTGGCTTAACAGAAGATAGCAGGATTTCCAAACATGCTTCTGCCTTGTATGGTTTTTAGTGACCTGTATGAAGAAAGTCTTACAGAGGCATGCCATTCTTTTTACATAACTGTGGCTGCTGTTTGAAACCACATCAAATCAACAGCAGCCTTCTAAGCCCAACTGAGCTCTCACTTCCCTGCACTAACCCACTGGCTAGTCTGACACTATGTCAATCTTTTACCCATTTGCATTTTCTGATCACATGCACATGAGTCGCTTAGAAAGAAAGCACCAAGCTCACAGAACTTCAGGCAGAGCTAGACAAAAAGGCATCTGTAACAGCTTGGATTCGTTTGATTACTGGAAAGCTATGAAGCTCACAATGATAGATACAAGTTTCCAAAGTTCTAATTTTCTACTGAAAGTGAAAATTTTATGTTATTTATGTTCCTCACATCATTTATACTGGAGAGTGTGTATGCCCCATACACTGAGCCTGACAGTCAAGAGCCTGCTCATTCAAGGAGCCACTCACTCCACAAGATGTACAAGTGCCAACTCATAGGAAAATGACGCTGGCGTGCATGAGGGCTACGCCTAATAGAAGTGGCATGTATATCTTGTTCAAGGATATTACATTTCTTTAAACTACACTTACTTTTTCTGTGTGTGCACCCATGTCTCTGCTATGGGTAGGTGTGTAGGTCAGAGAACAATGGGCAGTCGTTGTTCAACTGCTTTCACAACATAGGTTTGAGGTATCAAACTTAGCAAACATCCCTACACACAACACTCAGAGCCATCTTCCCTGGTTCTAAGACATTCTAAAGGGAAATGTGTATTTTACAAACCCAGACCACAGTGGGAGCGCAGGGTCCCTTATATATGGGTGCAAAAATCAGTTGCCAGGAAAACCTGTCACACTTGTCTATTATTTCAGAGAATCTTGGTCTCTCAGCTCCAAGGTGGGTGGGTTTCCAGACATCCCAACATAAGCCCATAAGTGTACTTGAACTTTGCCCCTAGCGTTTCTACCTAGGATAGCACTGGGTGGCGCAGGACAGTCAGTGGCAGTATCTATGATGCCATCTTTCATCCCAGGTGCTCTAGAACAACCTCCAAATTCCTTCCCATTTCCTGACTCAGCTAAAGGCATTATTACCAATGCAGAGGAGAAACTAGGCAAAACCTACTTTTCCCAAATGTTAAAAAACACTACTCTTAAAAAATAGCAGTAGTAGCCAGGCAGTGGTGGCGCACGCCTTTAATCCCAGCACTTGGGAGGCAGAGGCAGGAGGATTTCTGAGTTCGAGGCCAGCCTGGTCTACAGAGTGAGTTCCAGGACAGCCAGGGCTACACAGAGAAACCCTGTCTCGAAAAACCAAAAAAAAAAAAAAAAAGAAAAAAAGAAAAAATAAAAATAGCGGTGGTACAAGACCTACCTTTTAACCTTAGTCTACTCTGAACTCAACTATCACCATTAGAACTGCTATCTAACTAAAGATGGCTGCAGCAACAGCTACAAAACTAACTTCTTAGTTAGTTCTTAGTGTGAGCTACTCTGAACTGTGACAGATGGCCACAGTGAAGCTCCTACACACATATCATAGCAACTCCAGAAAACCAGTCATGACTCTTAATACCCAAGTACTCTCGTACATTTTGCCCTATTCGCAAAACATGCTTTTTAAACTTTAGTTTCCCCTGAAATGTATTTAAAATGATTTTACTTTAGACAGGTTCTCATGTAAGAATGACCTTGACTTCAAATGTCACCTGAGTGCTGGGATGCTAGGGTGACAGGCATACATTACCTGACATAAGCAATGTCTGGGGGATAAGCCTAGGACCTGAGAATACTACTGAATGGAACAATCCTCCTGTGCCCCCAAATTTAATTTTGAAGCAATTCTAACTTGTTAGAAATTAGGCCGGGCGGTGGTGGCGCATGCCTTTAATCCCAGCACTTGGGGGGCAGAGGCAGGTGGATTTCTGAATTTGAGGCCAGCCTGGTCTACAGAGTGAGTTCCAGGACAGCCAGGACTACACAGAGAAACCCTGTCTCGAAAAACCAAAAAAAGAAAAAAGAAAAAAAAAAAAAGAAATTAAATCCAGTGCTATAATCAAGGTTGTCTGACCCTAACTCAGAACTTGTTACTTCTGACAGGTTAGGTCAGTTTATCGTTACTTATACTTTCTATTAAACATCTCCTGTTAAGTAAAAAGGACTGATAAGATATTTATAAAAAATGAAAAATTATCAAGAAAAGGCTCTTTTATAACTCAGTTTTAATTCCTATGCAGTAAATGAATAGTCTATATAAAATTCAGCTTGTTCAGAAATGAAAAACTTCCTCTCTTGCCCTCAGTGGGAGCACCTTGCCGTCTATATGATCCTTACCCAGCAGGCTGTAATGCCTGGCTCTTGTCATTGAGCCCTAAGGTCTGCAACAGCAAAACTTGTCTATCACACATGCTGATGCTCAGCCCATGAAGGAAATTAAGAAACCCAGTTTCATTTCTCTCAATGTCTACTACTCAGCAAAACAAATGCTATTTACCAAATAACAATGTTATTATTCTGGCCAGGTCAAAGAAAATTAAGGAAAAGAAACATTATGAAGAAATCATAAAAAAGAATCAAAATCTTGTTGGTTCAACCACACATGAGAAGAAAAAGCAGCACTGTCAAGAGAAAAACCACTGTCAGGACTGATGTTCCACCCAGGCCTCCAAGTCTCTCTATAACCAAAATTCCTTCCTTCCAGTTTCTAGTTTGAAAGGTATAGGCTTTTAAGTTTGGTAGCAATCAGGGAGGAAATTTCAAGTCTACTGGTGGCCAGGAACTAGAAACCCTGTGAGACTAGCCTTGTTTGGGGTAGAACATCAAGTCTCTTAAAGCAGCTACCTAGGATGGGTTCCCCTCCCATCCCTTTCACATTCCCAGAGATGGTGGGCTTTGTATGGGTAGCTGCTGCTCTTAAGGTCAGCACCAGATCATCACATTATATACTTATCAGGAAACAGGGTATCTTCATTGTGTGCCTAGGCTGACTAACCAACCATATGTGTAAATGACATGGCTTGGAGGGTCTTTTTTTAGTGTTTCCAGGACAATCCTGCAAGCAAAGGATATGGAATTCCTGGGATATGGAGCTCATATTTATTTCCATATATTTATGCTCCAGATTAGAGTCGGCATTGCTATCTTAAGTTCTACTGTGTACAATGAAAGCATATTACATCCTATAACTGGTCAAGCCAATAAAATTAGTTAAAAGATACCATCTCATAGTATAAAGGTGATCTGTTTTTCTAGGTGTTCAGAGTCAAGCATTCTTTCAACTCATCTCAACAATAAGAATATTCCCTTTTTAGGGGGTGGAATATGTCAAGATAGAGTTTCTCTGTGTAGAATCTAGATAGACCCACCTACCTCTACCTCCTGAGTGCTGGGACTAAAAGCATGTGCCACTATGCCCATCAATAAGAACACTCAAGGTCAGGCCTGGTGGTGCTTGTTATTAATCCCAGCACTCAGGAGGCAAAGGGAGGCTAGCCTGGTCAACACAGTAACTAATAGGACAGCCAGAGACATGGTAAGACCCTGGTGAAAAAAAACACAATCATAATGAGCACTTTTAATTGTTATGGACAGTAAATGGTAAAAATGGATAGGTGGACAGACAGAGCTATCTGCACAGCACTAATGAAGGTATCAGATGCCCCTTTACTGTCACTAAAAAGTCACACTTTTTTTTTGTTTTTGTTTTTTTTTTCGAGACAGGGTTTCTCTGTGTAGTCCTGGCTGTCCTGGCACTCACTCTGTAGACCAGGCTGGCCTCAAACTCAGAAATCCACCTGCCTCTGCCCCCCAACTGCTGGGATTAAAGGCGTGTGCCACCACCACCCGGCTAAAGTCATACTTTTTTAGAGGCTAACCAACAGTGCCTTGGAAGCAGAAACAGATGGAATAAAATAGTCATTGTGAAATAAGCAGATTTACAAAAGCATTATAAATGCTACTTTTTTCACTAAGTTGTCTTAGACTTTGAAAATTTTTGTGTTACTATAAGGGCAGATGAGTTTAAAAGTATTTATAATGAATAAAAGGTTTAAATGTCTCAGCTGTAAAATCAAATAATCAGTACTAATAAAGGCTCTTTAGTGTCACCAGGAACTTTTAGTATAAAGACCCTGGAGTTTGGTTTGAGAACAGCTGGGTGTGGGGGCTGAGCACAGAGTTCCCACAATTGCTGTCTGTCTGTATAAAGCACCCTTTCTATCCAGCTAAGATTCATAAGGGTCATAAGTAGAAACAATCTGGTCCCACTCCCTTTCCTCCTCATTCAGGTTAAGCTATTACTCTGAGGAGGCTGTAAAGCTTGCTACCTACAGCCCAAAAAACCCAAAGCCCAAGAGGCTTTCAAAACTCAAGTAAGGAGCTGTATTTCAACTGGAACCCTCCTTTCCTTCTCTAAGATCAATAGGAGACAATACAAGGGTTTTCTCCTTTGGTGGGTGGGGGAGAGTAGGATAATGAAGACCAATACTGGATTTTAGCAGAGCTTCCTGTGTTATCTATTGCAGCTCAGCTAAACTCCATTCTCAAGCCAGTTAGAGCAGCAACACTCAGTACTTCCTCAATATTAACACAAATATAAACAGGCAACAAAGGCTACTTCAGACACAAACACATACTTTTAAGTTACAATCTAACAAATCCTGACAGTTCCTTATCAGGCTTCTCAGGGGAAGGCTCTCTGGATACAGGCTCCCAATTCCTGCTCCTGTCCCAATAAGCATCACTTTCTATCCCCAAACAGTCAGGTAACACATAAGGATAAACTGTAGACACAAGGATAGAATTACTCATTTTTAAATGTGTCTGCCATGAGTGTGCAGGTGCCCACAGATACCAGAAGAAGGCATAGGCTGTCCTGGAGCTGGAGTCAGACGTGGCTGTGAGCCCTCCAGGCGACATAGACGCTTAGGAACCAAGCTCTGGTTCTGTAGAAAAGAACAAAAACTCCTAACAGCCACCTCTCCAACCTCCAGAATTATTCTTTAAAAGTATGTCAACTGCGTACTCACGTTTCTTTATGAACTTCTCAAAATGACTGTTCAGAAAAATAAACTAAAGCCTTGTCAACATGGTCTGTCTCACAGGCGGCCCCGCACACTCAGAACAAATGAGCAAACTCAGACTTTGGGCTTTGACCTCCTCTTTCCTAAGAGCACACTACCATTGGCTGCCAATCATACAACCTTTGTAACCGAATCAACACACAACTTCAGAGACAACTGGGTTTCTATAAAGGATCCAGTCATCTAAGACTTAAAGGAGACTCCACTTAGGGACAATTTCTTAGTTGGGATTTGAGCATAAGAAACAAACCCTGTAACATGGATCACTGTGTGGGGATCTAAGAGCAACATGAACAGTTGAATCTTTGCTCTTCTGGGGCCAAACAGAAGTCACCTAGTATCGTTGGACAGATATGTAACATGGTGAAACACGACGCGCTGACAGAAGTTTTAAGGCCTGGCACAGTACTCATGCTGAAGAGAAATCATTATTTGAGGTGTTCAGCACTGACTGAATTAAGACTCTTTTGCCTCTTAAGGCAATACCTACCAGAGGTCCAGAGAGTTTTCCTGACAATAGAAAACTTCAAAAGACAGAAGACAGGAAGACATCCCACCTCGCCTTCAAGATCCACCTGATCTCTTCTCAAGTCCCCTTAGCACATGTTCTCAGCAAGCTATTGTGATGCTACACATGCACTGAGTGCCAGGAGTAAAGTGCTGGTCATGAGTGCTGGCAGAGGGTCATCAATTACACAATCTTTTTTGTGTGCTGTTTCTCATCTGTACACAACTGACTTTGCCTGACAGAATCTCCACTTACTCAAGTGTAACAAGGAGCATCTTTTTGTGGAAAATCAAATATACACAACATTCCAAATCAAACCCAGGGCCTCTAACTCAAGAGTCGATGTTGATTTCAATCTATATTAACACACACTTGGCCACCTACATTGGCAAGAGGCAATAAGAGTCCAGGCAACGCCAGGGCCCTACACAGGGTTGAGGCTGTATCTTCCCCGAAGACCCCAATAAGATGTCTGCTCATACACCCGCAAATTGACGCCCAGGCCCAGTCATGTCCTACCACGAGTGTTCTACCACAAGTGTTAAGGACCCGCGGCCGCGGGAGGCTGGGTCCCTGACTCACACTCAAGGGCTCCACAGCCTCCCAAACCCAGACCAGCCTGGACTACACAAGCCAACCAGTGATTCGGCAGAAATCAGACGCAGACCGCCCGCCCGCCCTCGCGCGCTCCTCTGCGATCCCTCGGCCCGGTGCCGGAAAGGGCCCCACGGGCCGCGACGCCATTTTCTCAGCGCCATTGCGCCGCTCGCAGGAATTATGCTGAGGGCCTGGCGCCGCTCCGCCTTGTCTGGATTCCAAGTGCCGTTCGGGCCCACACAGCTCCCGCCCTCCTTCACTGCACAGAGCCACTTACCCCGTCGGCCGGGATCCCGCAGCCATTTCCAGAGCTGCCACGGATCTAGACCAAAGACCAGCGAGACTATCGTCCTAGAGTGGTGGGCCGCGAGGCAAGCGGAAGAAATCGACCGGCCACCGAGATGCGGTGAGGCTAGAGCGGCTGTGCCGCCCTTATTACACGCATGCGCCACTCGGGTTCCCCGGAGCGCCAGCCTTGTCAGCTGGGCACGCTTGACAGATTCCCGCGTCCCGAACCAAGGGGCTAAGCTGCGAGCCAATGCCACCAAGAGATTCCTCGACCTCTCCTGGAACAGCACTCGGCCCAGCATTCTAAAAGCTTTAGAAACCCTCTGCGCCTGCGGGGACTAGTGCTTCGAGGTAACCAGCACCTGATTCCGGTGGGAAGGAGCCAGGAAAACCCCAAAGCCCTTCTGTAGGCCGTAGGCCTATGGCAGGGTGTGTGCGGAGCCGGGAGGGGTGTCCGCCCAATAGGGACTCCCTGAGACTTAACTATGTTTACTCCGTGCTAAAAACACTCTTCCCCCGTCCATTTCTTCCTAAATACCGACCAGGAGTCAGGAGCCAATGCCTGGGCATACGTGCCTACGAGGGCCGGACCCCCAGTTCCCTCACGAAGGCATTTAAGAATTTCCCCCCCTAGCGCTAACTACAGTGACATTCCTTCACTGTCCCCCAAATTACTTAAGGAAAGCAGAGAGGTCGCTACTCCCTTACTGCACCTTGAACACTAGCCACTTGGCCCTGAGAGCAGTTAATACCAGGGTAGACGCTCAGATTTGCCCCATACAACCAGCTGATTTATGTACGCACACAGACACATCGCTTGGAAGCCAGTCTTCTGGCCTCTAACTAAACATGTACTCCTGTATAGTAAGGCCCCTCTCACAATGTAGAGGTCTCTAAGGCTCCATTCAGAAGCCCAGGTCTTGAGAAGTTTTCTAACACTTCCCAAGGTTACATGCCAGCTCACGGGGCTTCCAGTACAATAGGAGGCTGATTCTGTTTCCCTTGTTGAGATCAGATCCTTCAATACCATCATTCTGATTCTTGTCAAGGAGCCTACCCTGATTCCTCAACTCTGCCCTTGAGTTAAGTTCCCAGCATCCACAAGGAGATAAACAATTCCAGTTCAGGAGATCCAGTGCCCTCTTCTGGCCTCCTCAGGCACCAGGCACCTGGCATCCACTGCATGTACACATACATAGAAGCAGAACACTCATATACATTAAATAAAAAACTTTAAATTTAAAAAACTAAAACCCAACATTTAACTTATAGTTCATTTTATTATGTACAGTGCTGGAGATTGAACCCGGAGCCACCCTAGGGACATGCTAGGCATGGAGTAATTTTTAACAGCTAAGTTTAGATAAAATGCATTTACTTGCACAGCACTGAAGAATCCTATAACAAGTCACCAGCTGCTCTGCACAAAGCGGAATAGAGTAAAGCACCAGTCTTTGATTTCACTTTAAAAACAGCAGGTTCTAATTTGCGTAGTTATTTATCTGGCAGTGCTACATCCATACGCAGCTGAGAACCAACACCACCACAGTACAGAGAGCACAGGTACTGGCCGCACAGCAAAGAGTCAACAAAACAAGACTTTTTTTTGTAGACTTTGTAACCAGGTGTCGTGACATCTGTTTACAAGCACTGAGGCAAGAAGATAGTTCCAGGACAGCTTTGGCTACAGAGTTAAACACTTGTCTTAAAACAAAACACAGCGGGGCAGTGGTGGCGCAAGCCTTTAATTCCAGCACTTGGGAGGCAGAGGCAGGTGGATTTCTGAGTTCGAGGCCAGCCTGGTCTACAGAGTGAGTTCCAGGACAGCCAGGGCTACGCAGAAAAACCCTGTCTCGAAAAACCAAAAAAAAAAACAAAACAAAAAAAACCAAAAAAAAACAAAAAACAAAAACAAACCCACAAAATACAAAAACCAATTAAGTCAGTCAGGGAAACACCATGAGACCCCCCACTCAAAGAAAAAGAAAGGAAAAAAAAAAAGAGTAACAACAAAGAGGTGTATGTGTCACAAACTGATGTGACCACAGAAGAAGAGAATCTGCAAACCTGCCTATACAAAGTCAGGACTGGAGAGATGGCTCAGCAGTTAAGAGGCCTGGCTGCTCTTGCAGAAGTTCTGAGTTCAATTCCCAGCAACCACATGGTGGCTCACAACCATCTGTAATGGGATCCAATGACCTCCTCTCACCAGAAGAGAATGACAGTGTACTAACATACATAAAATAAACATTTAAAAATAAATTTTAAAAAAATTAATGATTTTCCCCTGGTTTATTTCCTAACTGTTCTGTCTGCATGTATAAATGTCCACCATGTGTTATGCCTATGGCCCCACATAAGTCAGAAATCCCCTGGAATTGGAGTATTGGGTGATTGTGAGCTACTGTGGGAGCTGGTAATTGAACTTGGGTCCTCTGCAACAAGGGCTCTTAAGCAGTGTAACACCCCTACAACCAAGATGTCAGCATTTGTAGGGAAAGGGGGAAGTGATACAAAAAAAATCACCTCCTCCCAACAGAAAACAAATCTTTGCATAAATAAATAGCTGGTTTGCAGCTCTCTTCAACAGAAGCCAAGGACTCAAGAATACAGGGCTTTACATTTTCTTGTTTTGAGAGTAAAAGAAAGCATCCATAGAAACAACATAGTTCTGGCCAAGCCTTTAATTCCAGAACTGGGAAAGCAGCAAGCTGGTCTCTGAGGTTCAAGGACAGCTTGGTCTACCAGCTGAATGAGACCCAGTCTCAAGGGGGTAAAAGTTATTCTGTAAAACACAGCCGGCATCCTGGTACCTCATTATTTACCTAATGGAAGCATTTTGTATCTTATCCTCAGAATGCTTCTCCCTTTTATAAAACTGTGGTATTTGATTATTTATTTATTCAATGCTGAGGACTGAATCCATTATGGATGAGTCTGTGTTAGGTAAGTGCTCTACCATTTAACTACCACTTCAGCTCCTTGATAATGTTCTCTCAATTTTTATTACCAAGGAAGGTGTAGTAGTCTTTTCTGCCCTTCTAACTTTGCATGGCTTCCTAAGATCTAGTATACAGGTCATGGGGCCATTGTGCAGCAAGCGCAAATACCCATTGAGCTATCTCACCCACCAGTTCTTTCGCCCATATACTTTTAGTTCTTCTCTGAGAACTGCTATCCACAACACACCACACCACCCCCAATTAAAAAACAACCAGGGTTTCTCTGTGTAGCCCTGGCTGTCCTGGAACTTGCTCTGTAGACCAGGCTGACCTCAAACTCAGAGATCTGCCTGCCTTTGTGTCCCAAGTGCTGGGATTGAAGGCGTGCGCCACCACAGCCAGGCTTGAGAACTGCTATTCTTTCATAATGAAACAACTTCAAATTCCTGCTCTGGCTTGCTGAACAGTGGTACCTTTGACCATACAGTAGCCTCTCCTACCTCTGCCAAACTTTTATGACTTTTCTCTCCCAGGTCCACCTGTTGCACTCAGGAAGCTTAGCTAGTTAATGAATCTACCAGGCTGACATTTCTGTCAACTTGGCAACTGTCCCAGGTTATAGCCAGTGTGACTGTCCCAGGACATGCCCACCTATTTTCTACTTTGACATCCTTGATGCCATTATATATAGGTTCTGCCCCACACATAACATAAAAACCCACCTCTATTCAATCTGGATCTACCCTTTCACCTGGTCCCTGGAACCTTTCCATGTGTACCACAAACTCAAATGCATCTTAAAGCCTAACACAAAAATTGGCTCATGGGAATGGGATGGCTCAGTGGGTAAGAGCATTTGACACTCAAGCAGAGGCAAGCACAAGCACATGCCTGTAACCTCAGTGCTGTTTGGGTGGTGGTGACAGGCAGACAGGATTGCTGGAGCTTGCTGGCTACTGGCTTAGTTTGCAGTCTAGTAAGACCTTGTCCTGAAGAAATAAGGCAGAGTGAGAGAACACAGGCCATCTCCTCTGGCCTTTATGCGCTCCTGGGTGCGTACTCACCCACACACAAAGAAAAACCACAAATGAGTTGACTTCCCCCTTTGCTAGTATTCACACTGGGGATTCATTCATTCATTCATTCATTCCCTAGTCAACAGAGTCATGTAAAGTACCTAAAATGTACTGGACACTTTTATTAACTGAGATGCCCAGTACATAAGAAGGTTACTATTCTTTGTGTGTATTCATTCATTCATGTGTGTATTTGAAGTTGCACATGTGTACTCCAGGTAGAGGCTGGAGGTCAATGCTGGACAAATGTCCTCCTCAATCTCATATTTTTAAGAATGACCCCTCATTGAATCTGGAGCTCACCAGTTCAGACATGGGCTTGTCAGAAGTCCCAGGGGTCCTGGTGTCTGCCTGCCAGCACTGGGATGACAGTCTTTAGTACAAAGGGATCAATCTCAGGTCCCTTTGCTTGAGCATTTTATTGACTGAGCCATCTCCACAGCAAAGTAAACCTTGTTTTTAGGGGATTCATGATATAAGGCACTGGCAATATGGGGTACAATGCTGAAAGCCAAGGAAAATAGTTTAGGACTCCTTTTTTTCTTTGAAACATCAAGACACCTTGTTATGTCTCTCTACATAACCCTGGCTGTTCTGAAACTCACTGTGTAGATCAGGCTGACCCCATCTCCTCTACTCCAAGTGCTGCGATTAAAGACATGCATTACCATGCTTATGTATTTGGATGTTTTGCCTGTATCTGTATGTATGTGTACCATATGTACAGGGAAGGTGCTCATGGAGGCCAGAAAAGGGAGCCCAATCCCCAAAACTGGAACTGCAGGCAATAAGTCCTAAGCCTGAGTCCTCTGTAAGAGCAGGAATGCCCTTAACTACTGAGCTACTTCTCCAGTTCCAGAACTATTTCTCAAACTGTGAGCTGCAATCCTATATGGGGGTCTATAGCTGAAATGCGGGGAAGGTCACACCTATAGATTCTAAGCACGTAACAAATCAAAATTAAACACATAATGAATCTAAGGTGTTTCTAGCAGGGTTCACCCATGGTGTACTGATCAACTGCTGTCTTGGTTCTTTTAAGTGTTTTTTATTATTTTTAAGTTATGTGTATGTGTGTCTGTGCACATGTGTACAGATGTCTGTAGAGTTCAGAAGAGGGCATCAGATCCCTTGAAGCTGGAGCTACAAGTGGTTATGAGCCACCATGTGTTGGGGCTGGAAATCAAACTCCTTATCAGGAGCAGCAAGCGCTGAGCAATGTCTCTAGGCCCTGCAGTCTTGGTTTTAAAAATAAAACATGCTCATTTTACATAACAGGAAATACCAACAAAAGCACCTTAATTACATTTAAGACTACAGTATGTTATGAACTGCAATATTTTTACTGTACAAAATTTATGCACTTAAATATGATAGAAGCCAGGTGCAGTGGTGTGCACCTTTAATTCCAGCACTTGGGAGGCAGAGAGGCAGGCAGATTTCTGAGTTTGAAGCTAGCCTGGTCTAAACAAGTGAGACTGAAAGAAAGAAAACATAATTGTTTAATTTTAAAAACTTCCCTACAGCATGAGAGTGTCAAATTAGTAATCTTTGGATGGTGTTAGAACATTAATTTCACAAATTGCTGTTGGAATTACTGACTTGAGCTGTGCCAATAAATAAAAAGACCAAGATCAGGACTGGGATATAGTTAGCTATCTGGTAGGTTCTTGCTTAGTATGCACACACTCTGAGTTCAATCCCCACCATCATTGGCATTCATTGTGTGAAAGCCTGCGATCACACCATAAATTAGAACAGGAGACCCTAAAATCACTGTCACTCTTGCCTACATATAAAGGTACAGCCAGCATACACAAAGGAGACCTTGTCTTTCAAAAAATAAAACTTCATGCTGGACTGGCTCATACCATTTACTGTTCTTTCAGAAATGGAGTTTGGTTCTTAGCATTCATACAGGAGTCAGAGGGCAATCACTTACAAACTCTGTTCCACGCCGGGCGGTGGTGGCACACGCCTTTAATCCCAGCACTTGGGAGGCAGAGGCAGGAGGATTTCTGAGTTCGAGGCCAGCCTGGTCTACCAAGTGAGTTCCAGGACAGCCAGAGCTACACAGAGAAACCCTGTCTCGAAAAACCAAAAAAAAAAAAAAACTCTGTTCCAGGGGTTCTGACACCCTCTTCTGGCCTCCAGACAGACATTTGAATACACAAAAATTAGTCTTAGAAAATAATTCATTCAGATTGACCTGAAACTATATAGATCAGCTTATCCTTGAACTCAAATACTCAGACTAATAAAGGTTTGTGCCACCCCATTCAGCCCCCGCAAAAAAAATGTTTTTAAAGATTTGTCAGGCACGGTGGCACACATCTTTAATCCAGCACTTAAGAGGCAGAGCCAGGAGGACCTCTGTGACTTAAAGGCTAGCCTGGTCTACATAGTGAGATCCAGGACAGCCAGAGCTACATAGTGAGATCCTGTCTCAAAACAAAATAAAACAACAACAAAAACCCCAAAGATTTATTTTTATTTATGTGCACACAAGTGCCCAGAGACCAGAGATATCAGATCTCCAGAAACTGGAGTTACAGGTAGCTGTGAGCTGCCTGACTCAGGTACAGGAAACTCAAACTCAGTCCTCTGAGCCATCACTTCTCCGGGCCCAGGGCTAACACTTAATGTAAAAATAAACAAGCATATGCATCTCATTAGAATGAAAATTTGCTTTTGTCCTTAATGGTAAAATTGTATCTATAGAAGACCGTTATAAAATTAAGTTATCAGTTAATACTTGATTTGTACAATTATTTTATATATATAGATAGATAGATAGATATAGATACACACACACACACACAGACACCTGGAGTAGCAAAAAAAAAAAAAAAATCCTTATAAAGTGGTTGTAGGTGGAAACTCTGAGAATCCCTAGTTTACAAGATCACCTGAGCTGGGCATGGTGGAACACACATTTAAAAAACAGGGTCTCTCTCTACATAGCCTTGGTTGACCTGGAACGCACAGAGATCCACTTGCCTCTAGGTGTGCCACCAAGTGCTGCCTGTGGGGCATACTATTAACATCTGTGCTACAAAGAGAAATGTTATCTGGAAAATTCAAAAAATTATCATCTGAGCAAAAGGAAAAGACAAAACTTGCTGGTATTGTGAAACTTCCCAGGGAAGCCCAAGCAGCTGAGAGTAGCATTTCACATAGTACAGCCCAAAGAGAACAGGAGTCGGGGTGACTGAAGCAGGAAGGTCAATTAACTGACAAACGAATATCTTATACGAAGGTTAGGGTGCAGGAGAAAAAGTACTTTAAGAGGACACACGTGACAATGTTAGGAAAAGACTCCGTTGTAAAGGACACTTCCTGCACGCAGCAAAGATGATGAGCTCAGAATTAAGCGGCTCAGGAGTCCTAAACAAGAGCTAGTTTGTAGAAAAGACGACAGCACTAGCAGGGCTGCTAATCCATCAATCCACAGAGGCACTGAAATTCTGAGTTAACTCCTCTCTCCTTAAGATACTGGCCTCTTCCCTTGCACACTTTCGAGTTGATATCCAACTTTACCCAGGGTTAAAGTAAGAGCTACAAAGTTCGTCAATACCAACCTAAACAGCTTTGGTTAGAGCTATGGACTTGCAGATTTAGCGCGTGTACCCACTGTGGCCATTGTGTCCGACAGATCTGCTAAACTGGCCTTATTTTCAGTGACTCAAAGAGAAATTGCTTTCCCTAGACTCAGTTAATTTATAAGCAAACACACTCAACTATCTCAGCGCAGACTGCCCAACAAACCTTCCAGAAGCATTCCAGAATTTCTTTACATTACAATGACTGAATTTGCATTCTCCTCCGGTAGACAATAAACACATAAATATGCAAATGCCCATTTAACGATAACAGCCAGGCAGTTTTAGAGGGCCCCCAACGACCCCACTCCCATCCCTTACCGAAATCTCTGAACTATCTCATGGCAATGGGTAAACAGGATTTGGGGATAGAGGGTCCCTTCTCCCACGGCAGGAATCCCCTCCTCCGGAGTTCAGGATGGGTCCTCACCGTAAGCCGCTAAGAATAAAGACACTCTCTGTAATCGCCCAGAAGTAGGGAGTACCCTCGGCGGCCTGGAGGAGTCCTCAGTGTGAACGTTTCTGAAGATGAATCCGCCCTGCTTCCATGATTGCCTTAGAAGCAGGGATTAACTTCCATCCATGCTCCATTGCCTGAGAACCCCAGCACTAGGGAGTCACCTTCTTGAGTGCCCAGAAACGAAGGAACGAGACTCTGCAGTCCGCTCTCGAGCGTGGCCACAAGATCGCTATAGGTAGGGCTGTTCTGACGCTGATCTGGCCTCGATTACAACGTCCCAGAATAAATCCTAGGAGCTCGCTCACGTCCGGAGGCCTTGTCTTTGGGACTAGAGCCTGGCGGACTACAGGCCAGGGAATGCCCTTCTTATCTCGCGCACTCCGGTGTTCGCACACACCTATTCCTCGCCCCCAATTCACACACGCTTACATACACACAAAAAAAAAGAAAAAAAGAAAAGAGCTGGGACCTTCATTTCGAACTCAGTCTACACGTCTCCATCCCCGCGCTAGCACTCAGTACGCGAATGCCCCCGCAGCAGCCATCTTGCGCAGAAGCGATAGTAGCCTTTTGACTCTCGCGCCAACCCGTAGAGCTAGGGCACCGCCGAAAAGTTATGCGCAAGAACGGAAGTTGAGACCCTAGTTTCCGGTGACCGCCCACCCAGCAGATTCGCGAGAGGATTCCATTGGTTGCCAGTTCGCATCTCGAGATCTTACGATCTCGCGAGAGGTGTCTGAGTGGGCAGACGCCGGTGTGTCTACCTCTGCTTCGCGCCCCGCCCCCGCCTCCGCCGCTGCCTCCGCCTCCTCCTCTATCTCCCGCCGTCTCTGCACCCCTCCCCGGCCCCGGGAGCGGCCGCGGAGCCGCCACCCAGACCCTGTCGTACGGGAGGCGGGATCCGCACGGTAAGATGGCCGCAGCGGCCACTGACGGCCGTGCCGAGCTTCTCCGCGGGGCTCCGGGGTGGGCCGCGGCGCGGAGGTCAGAGGTCGGGGGGACCTGTGCCCGCCAGGTTGCCCTGCCCAGGCTATCCGAAGCCCGAGACGAGAGCGGGGATCAGGGCAGTCAGTCCTGCCCTCCACGGCCGGGCCGGGGAGCGGGAGGTTTGGAGGCCGCGCTGTTAGTCGGGGTGCTGCCGGGACAGGAATAGTTACTGCAAATGTTCGCAGGTCTCTGCGATTAAAGGCGCAGTGAAGGGGACAGCGAAAGGTGAAGACACAGCTATTGCGTTAAAAGTCATCCTCCGGGCGTAGGATGCATCCCCGTCCACTGTGTAACCGCTGAATTTTGGGACCACTGATTCCTACAGAACCACTACTAGCCCCTGTCTCTGTCCTCAGCCTTGCTTGGTAACCTTTCCCGGCGCCGAGTGAAAATCGAGAGGCAAGGACCTTCTTGGCATACATTTTTCTAGACTGATGTTTAGCTTACTTATGAATAAAAGTTGAATCGGTGAATTCTGCTGTTATCCTGTAGCATGGAGAGGCATCAGCCCCGTTTAGTTTCACTTCCCGCCTCCCCACTACTACTACTACTACCTTTTAGGCTGTTGGGATCTTCAAGTCTGCCAGAGCTAGAAGTCCTGGCATGTCCCAAATTTGAAGTCCCTCTAGCATTCACTGTGCAAATTCTTCTCCGAAAGTGGGCTTTGGAATCTTACTATCTTAGATCTTTAAAGAAAAAAAAAAAACACTCTTGCTTAAATAGCTTCCCCCCAGTATGTGTATGTACGTGTATGCGTGTATTTCCAAAATTACTGTTTCTAGCGTGGGTCCCAGGACCAGTAATCCGGAGGCCTACCACACCTCTCTCTCTACCTGCCAGAGTCCTCTGCACCAAACTTGCCCTGCTCCTCCAACCTGTTTTACTTGCATCTCTCCCACGTTGTCGTGCTCTCATTTCTAAGGCCTGACACTTGAAACCACCAGTCTGGTTGTCCATGTTTATTTTTTTTCTCTTGTCCCTTCATATTCAGTCCAGCAACAGCTTCCATTGATTTGGAGGCCAAAGCTTGATCATGTCTAATGCTGTCCACTATACCAGCGCTAGGATATCTCTTTGTTGGACTGCTTAGCTCTTTCCATCCAATAGAAACCAGAGCCATCTTTCAATTTTATGACATATTAAAACAAATTAGCTTGTCCTTTGCTGCTCACAAAGTAATGTCTGTGAAGTATATATGTTATTGACCAAGTGAAAATGATCCAGTTTGTGTTCCTGGAGTTACCCTAACTGCCTCTCCCCCACCCCCGCCGTGGTTCTACCATCCTGCCTTACTCCCCCACGAAACAATCCCTGTGTGATTCCATGTCTTTGCTTAAGATCACACAATATTTTGTGCTAAAGACATTCCATGTAGTTTATTTCATATCTGATTTTGCAAAACTCAAGTCACACTTGGGTTTCTATTTTAATTTGTTCTATTTTTCCCATTCAATGTTGTTTTATTAAAGTGATGTACAACCATATTCCCTTCTAAAGTCTAAATACTTTAAATGTAAAAAGTTCTTTGTTTTTATTTAATTTTGAGGCAGAGTTTTACCATGCAACTCTGGCTGGCCCAGAACTCGGATCTCTAGATCCATTTGACTCTGCCTCACAAGTGCTGGGATTAAAATTGTGGCCAACACACCCAGCCAGAACAGTTTTTTTTTTAACCTATTTGTTGACTTGATAGCATGTTTTAGCTTTCTTTACGCTGAGTGTGAATATGCATGTTTGAGTGAGTGATGCATGCTTGTGCCATACGATCTGTGTGAAAAGCTGCAGCCTTATCTTCAGAGCACACATTCCCAAGCGTTTGGGTGTGGCATTTGTATATCAAAGCTCCTTTACTCAGGCTCCTGTTGAGCTTTGGGGAGTGGAGTCCACATTTTGCCATCTTAAGCGCACCAGTAAACCGCATGCTCTTAGGTGCCTGCTGGAACCGGGTCTAGGATGTAGGAGTGCAATTGTTGAACTGAAGGCGACGTGTGCCACCTTATCCGTTTTCCCACAAAGGAGTTGAAGGAAACTCCACCCTTCACTAACACGTGTCTTCATTTTGATTGCTGATTGATTGCTGCGTCCTTTTTACACCATGACATAAAATTATTAGTATATAACTGTAGTGATTCCCCTTTATACTTTTAGCTTCAAACCTAACCCCTCCTCCATAGTGTGATGTCTTGGTCTCTACATTCTAAGACTTCTGACTGTTTGACTAACCGTATTAGACATGTCATCTTCTCAGGCCTTTTCTGCTTGTCAGTGTCCGGACTGAAAGCGTTCTGCTCTCACACGTACTACATTGCTGTTTGTTTTTTGGAATGATTACACTGGACATAGAATTCTTCCCCAACTGTTGTATCTTTTTCCTGTAGAAATAAATCATAATGAGTTATGCAGAAAAGCCTGATGAGATAACCAAAGATGAATGGATGGAAAAACTCAATAACTTACATGTTCAGCGAGCAGACATGAACCGACTCATCATGAACTACCTAGTCACAGGTAAAGGCCGGCCGTGCGGCCAGCAACTGACCATCGCTCTTCCTTTTTAATCAAGTAGCCCTTTGCCTCTGAAGTGTCATGATAAAGTTAGAGAAATACTGAGAAATCATAAAAACACTATGTTAACTTTGATATTTGTAAATCAAACTGACCTGTTAAAGATGGCCTTTTGTAGCCCAAAGTGATGTAAGTCACACCCATAATCCCAGCACTTGGGAACATGAGGCAGGATTATGATTCAAGGCCAGTAATGGGAGACTTTTTCTCACCTTCCCTAACCCCTAAAAAATACTATTTTTCTTATCAATAAATTAATTGTTCCAGCTCTTTGAGACCTAAAGCACCACCCTTTTTTGGCTTTTGACAGTTTCACAGTTAAGCCTTCATGATCATTAAGAGTGTTCTGACTCAGAAGGCAGAGGCAAGAGGCTTATGAATTCTAGGCTGGCCTGTCTGTCTCTAGACTTTAAAAAAATTTTTTTTGGAGTATATTTAAAGTCCAAATAAATGATATCTTCTGGCCAGTTTGGAAAAATATTGTGGCCTGTTTCTAGGTGTACGCAACTCAAAACATGGAAGGGAAGGAAAATGGCTGGGAATATGCAGAAGACAACAGCACTTGATGTTCCTGCTGGGGAAGGAAGGTCACTACTAACCGGGGCGAAGGAGTCAGTCTCCCTGCCCAGTTCTTGTAAGGCGTGCAGTGAGAAGTCTCCCTGCCCTGTTCTTGTAAGGCGTGCAATGAGAAGTCTCTGCTAAACTTCTTAGAAAGTGGACAGGAATCTTGGCCTGTGGTTTTACCAGGCTCCTGTCGGTAAAGTGGCTCCAGAGTACAGCAGCCCTGTGAAGATGCATCACGGGGCCTGCCTCACCTGCAGTTGTCTCTGTTGCTCTGCCTTGATGATGTCACAGCACACAATGGGCTAGCAGTATGTGACCTTCAGGTTGGTAGGCTAGGCCTTTTGGGTAGCAGCAAAGGAATGACAGCCTTGACTATTAATCACAAAAATATTAAACAAGTCCCTAAGAAAGTGGAATTTCCATGTAGGATCATTTAATGGTGGTTGGGCTCTTTAGGAGTACAGAGCCTTAATTCCTGGTTACCTTTCCTAGCAGTGAAATGGTTTTCTTTTCAGAGGGCTTTAAGGAAGCAGCAGAGAAATTTCGGATGGAGTCTGGGATCGAACCAAGTGTGGACCTAGAAACACTTGATGAGCGAATCAAGATTCGGGAGATGATTCTGAAGGGTCAGATCCAGGAGGCCATCGCCTTGATAAACAGCCTCCACCCAGAGCTCCTAGACACAAACCGGTATCTTTACTTCCACCTTCAGGTGAGTTTAAGCAGTCTGATGTGGGTGCTTGTCAAATTAGGCTTGATTGCAGTGGCTCAGATAGAAATCGGCCATTGTGTATTAATTGAATGCTGCTTAGTGTTGGGGAGGAGACAGGCTTTGAGCTAGCTGCTGCTTTATGACTATAGCAACTAGTTGCTTTTAAAAGGTCTATGTGCCTCGGGGTCGGGGAGGAGAGAGAATGAGAATGAATAGTGTGCATTTGGAAGTAAGAGGCAGTCCTTGGGAGTTCATTCTTTCTACCCTTACATGGGGGGCCTCTAGGCATACTTGTACAACAAACACTTTGACTGTGGCAGTCTCACCAATCTCTCCTTTTGCTTTTAAAATGAAAACACACCAACTTGGAGATGATAAAAAAAAATCTTTTGTGATGCCTTTCTTACTGCCCTTTGCAGTGGTGGGGTGGAACCAGGGCTTTACCTAGATGCTGAACAGGCACTGTGAGTTACATAGTCAACCCATGAGATATACTTTTGATTGGAGCCAAGTGTTCATTATTATTCATCTAGGTGTGTGTCAGCCAAACTTGGTTGTCTTTGCTGTTGACCATACTGGATGTCACCTGCCTGGGTGTACACAGGCTGGCTAAATGTGTCTGTCTTTGTTATTGACCAGCAACAACACTTGATTGAGCTTATCCGTCAGCGTGAGACAGAAGCTGCATTGGAGTTTGCCCAGACGCAACTGGCCGAGCAGGGTGAGGAAAGCAGAGAATGTCTCACAGAAATGGAGCGTACATTGGCCTTGCTGGCCTTCGATAGCCCTGAGGAGTCGCCTTTCGGAGACCTCCTCCACATGATGCAGAGGCAAAAGGTAAAGGGCCAGTAAGGGAAGAGCCGAGTTCTTGGACACTCAGAGGACTTGTGGAAAGAGAGTACATGTGCTGCTCTTGTGTTGGGGAAGCACATGGCCCTGGGCTAGGTTACTCCAGTAGGACACTGGCAGCTCCTCTGATCTGTCCTCTTTGATCTTGTGAAAGTAAGAGCAGCCGCATTGTGACTGTTAGTGTCCAAAACCCTTTACCACTTTTTCTTCTCTTAATCTTTCTCCTGTCAATTTAGAAACAGGTATCTGAAGTGTTTTCAACTTAAAATCAGGAAAGTCTTCTGAAATGTTTTCTTGTTCCTTCCACATGCTACAAGCATGATAGTTTATTGCTTCCTAAGACCCGTGTCTCCCTTTCCCCATGTGTTGGAGCCGCCCTTGAAAATCTTGTTGAGGTGTCTCTTTAAGGCTTGCCTGCAGGGGCTCATATAAACATTGTGCTGTTCCTCTATGTCAAAGTCCTCACAAAACTGTTTAAAAAGAGTCAGGGTGCTTAACAACCAAAGTGTAAGCTCCTACAGGTGACAATCATTTAGTGCCCTTGGATTGGCTTATAGTTACATGTTTGATTTGTTTTTAAGTGAGTAACCAGCTTCCTGGGTGAGAGTGGGGTCCAGATGGGCTGGACTCTAGCTTATTGTTAGAGTGCTTCCCTGAGGTGCTGGAGGACCTAGGATCTCACGGTAGCACTAGAAAAAAGACATCTTAGGCATATTGTCAGGCTTGCTTGTAGTGCATGTGTGTAACCATCTCTATTGGATATGTTTCTTTTCTAGGTGTGGAGTGAAGTTAACCAGGCTGTTCTGGATTATGAGAATCGAGAGTCCACACCCAAGCTGGCAAAATTACTGAAACTGCTACTTTGGGCTCAGAATGAGCTAGACCAGAAGAAAGTAAAATATCCCAAAATGACAGACCTCAGCAAAGGTGTGATTGAGGAGCCCAAGTAGAGGCTGTGCATGGACCCAGCACTGTCAGCAGGCACAGGACTCTCTCTCCTCGGCTGTGACTGGCAGGTTGTCACCGCAGTAGAGAACCTTTACCCCTGTACTTTTCTTTGGCCCCCATTGTTTAAAAGGGGAAAATGGCCTTTTTAAACACTGGCAAGCCCTTGATGGAAGACTCCACCTCTGCCATGCCCTGTGTCTGAGGGATGCACACACTGCAGTTGACTATCCCTGTGCTTCCGGATGGCTGCTTCCAGAAGATGTGGTTTGCCACTGTGTTCTGCACTGCTAGGGAGTGTCATCTCAGCTGAAGGCCTCACGGGACAGCACATGAGCAGCACTGATGGGTTTTGCTACCTGCTACGTGCAGGCAGGCAGGATTTTACCTTCCTAGGTCTCACCAGACCTTCATGGTTTTCCTTACCCATTCTTTTCTTTTTCTTTCTCCTTTTGTTCCTTCATAGGAAAGAATATATAAATTTGTAAATCTTAATTCAAAGATAACTTTTGTGTGGGTATTGAGTTTGGTTTGATTCTTTGCCTTTTGGTCTGGGCTGTGTAGCTTTTGGGAGGGGATGTGTGTGTGAGGGGTGAGGCTGTGGGGTTTTTTTTTTTTTAATTTTTTAAAATATATTTTTGGTGCTGTATGTGATGAGAGACTCATTCATAGTGGATCAGTGAATAATCTCTTGTAGGTAACTTTATTTGAAAATAAAGATTTCTTTTTACTTCCAGAATAACCACCAGAATAACCACAATGGCTTCTAAAAAGTTCTCATCTCACACAGCCCTTGTTTTGGGCGTCCTTTCCCTGGCACAGGGGCTGCACCTTAACCCATAGCTGAAAGACTTAATTCCCATGTGCCTAGGGAATGCCCTGTGTAATAAATAGCACAGGAGCCTGGTGTTGATGAGATGACTGGGTGGTCTCAAGCATCACAGGGCTGGATGTTTGACCTAGCCAGATTGAACTTGAGCTTGGCAAAGGCTTCTTATCTCTTGTTTCAGTGTCAGCAGTGCTGTGTGTCCTGCTTCTCATCAGCTATTTGTTACCTGCTCAGTAGAAGGCAGGAAAGACGTTATCTGTAGGGTAGGGTATGGTATGCATATGTAGGCCAGTGTTCTGAGTGAGGAGTGCATACATGTGTCGTGCCCGGCACGGGTATATTTGGTTGATTCTTGGCAGTGGTCCAGGCCTGATGGGTTCATTCAGTGCTAAAGGCTGGGGTGGGGTGCACAGACCTGCAGAGCCCTCACAGTTATCCATGGGTATGGATGATGGAAATGACTTGGGTACCGTCCTTTGGTGAAAGTTCCTGCCTGTCTGACACTAATAAACAGTGTCCTTAGTAACCATTGAATTGGGATTGTTTCCCTTGTTCTTGAGCAATACCGTACATACTGACTGGCTAGATCGGACTGGGTTTGTTCGGCTTGCTGGCACCTGAGCTGCTCAGGTAACACAGTTAACCAGCTGTCTCCATCTTGTTCCCTACTTCAGTACTGTTGATCAACATCTTATCTGTGTTTTACCCACAGGATTCTGTTCTTGTTGGGATGGAATGAAGTGTCTTCCAGCTCTCTGCTCCTACTGCAGAGGGCAGGTGCTTTGGCAGTGTTCGCCTTAGGATCACATTAGTGACAGACTCAAGGATGAAGTTGTTGCTGTCATTATGACCCTCCACTGCTCTTCTGGTCTGTGAGTAAGGAGTGAGCAGACCTCTCCTTACTTCCTGGACAGGTTGCTTTCAACATCATCGTGAGATGTAGCCTTCCATCTGGTTTAGGATTAGAATAAGGTAGAGGAGTTTCTGGAGAGATGGGTCTCTGGTTAAGAAGACATGAATAATCATGAAGACCAGAGTCCAGCACCCACATAAGTCAGGCATCCCCCAAATTCCTGTAACTTCAGTTCCCAAGGAATCTGATGTCTTCTTTGGCCTCTACATACACAGAGGCAGGCAATGGTACACACACACACACACACACACACACAATGATTTTTTTTTTAAGGCAGAGGGAAAGGAAGTTTTAATTTTCAGATAGCTAATAGATTAAATGAAGCAGAAGTTGGGGAGGGGTATCAATAAAGTTACAGTGTTTGTTTTAAATCACCATATAAAGCCAGGTTTGGTGTCTCCTGCCTGTCATTACAGCATTCATGAGGCTGAGAAAAGGTTTTTCCAGTCCAGCCTAGGCTATATATATTATAAGATCTTTTCTTAAACAAAAAAAAGCACCAAATAGCCAGCATATTTGTATCTTTTGTTAATATATACGTGTGTGTGTGTGTGTGTGTGCGCGTGCGTGCGCGTGCGTGCGTGCGCGTGTGTGTGATCACTTGTATAGCTTATCAGTTTGACAAGTTCTTAAAATTAGAGGGCATGAGATGTATAGTAAAGGGAGGTCCTCTCTGTAGGGACTATCTACAAATACACAGGAGGCTTGTTGCATGTGGGAGGTCCTCTCTGTAGGGACTATCCACAAATACACAGGAGGCTTGTTGCATGCATTAAAATGTTCAGTGACTGTAAGACAAGCAGTTGACAACTTACTAACACTTCAGTCAGTAGCTTAGTCAGCCAGTGCTACAGATGACAGTGACTCTGGAGAGTCACTGCTTGCTTATCCAAGATCTGTTAGTGCCTAGAAATCCCCTTCCAGGGATTTCCATGTAAGACTTTTCCTGTTGCAGCAAAGTAGCTTTATTTCCTTTTGCACCTTTTGGTGGAAAGTGCCTTGAAATAAAATGAGAGAAGAATATTCTGGTACTCCGTTCCAACATTATAGAGCTGTGCAAGGAGTAACCCAGTTTGAAATTGTCTAAAGCATGGCAATTACTGCATACTAAAGATGAGAATTTGTTTTGTCACTTGAATTATGGTTTGGGTTTGGCATTTGAGATCCCCCCCCCCACCCCCCAATAGTGTATGTAGTTGAAGACTTTGTATAGTGACTTTGAGGTGGGGCCTGTGGGCCTGAGGTGGGCAGTATGTTATCTTTATTTTCTTTTGTACTCTTAGTTTTGGACAGGAGAAACCAAGAGAGTCCTTCCAGAAGGATTCTTACATGTTCCATGATAAAGGCCCTGATGTGATCAAGAGAATGAAGTGGAATTCCCTTCCAGGTTGTTGCTCTCCAATCTCAGAACAAACAAAAGACCAAATTCCAAATGTCAGGTTAACAGAACAGTGTCTATACCCTTGCATTTCAACATGCTGAATTGTGTACAGAGGACACCATGCAGTGGTACAGCCTGCTCACCAGCCTTGGCTCACTGCTGGTCTGTTGACATGTCTTGTTCTGACACCATGCATATTTTTTTGTTTCACAAGCATTGCTTTTTTTCAGATGCTTATTAAGCTGCATTGCCAGCAGGACATGCAGAGTCTGTGTGAATCCTTAGTTCGCTGGAGTACTCATGTACATATGTAATTGTGACTCTTCATTCGGGGGCATTTATGCCCCTGCCACATACATCTGAGAAGTACAGGTTGGGTAGCTTCTGGTGCCTGCTGTGAATTTGTTAGTAAAACTTTTCATGTTTTTCTCAGAATGGTTGTCTGAAGCTCTTTTCCTGCTCCTTCCCTAAAGAGGTACCACACACAAGAGAAGAGAATCTCCAACCACGCTTGTCAGGGTGTTAGAGCTAGAAGCGTGGGGACGTGTAGCTGCATGCTGACTGTGCTCTGTTCCTGCTCCACAGTGCTATAGCATAGAGCCAGTCCACCCAGCTGAGGGCTGCAGCCTTCCTGGGGCCCAGGATGTGATGACTGGGGGAGCCCTGTGCAATGTGCAGTGACTCCCACGCTGGACATCTCCATTGCCGTTTTCTCAGGAAGGTCTGAGGGAAATGCAGTGAGACGAGCCTCCAAGCATCACACTACAGAGGTGTGCGTCCTGTACTGTGTGTTGGGTTGTGACTGCACACAGGAAGGGCCTTGTCACCCTTGAGCTTTGTGGCAGTGCCGTGGCATGGCACTGTTACCATTGCTCACTCTTCCTCACACTCCCAGAGCACAATGCTAAACGTTCCAATGGTAGAGACCTCTGCTGTGCTTGAATGTCAGCTCTTGTAAAGTTTGAGAGGCTTGAGGTACCATCTTCCTATCTTGAGGCTTTATATTTACATGAAAGAAAGAATTTCAATGGCCCCAGATGTTGCAGACTCTGACACACTTCTATGCTCTGGGTAATATGCCCTGAGATAGCCTGTTCTGAAAGCCAAGAATGTCTATAGTGGTATTAAAGCCTGGACAGTAAACCTATTGGTGGGGTTACACATGAGTCTGGTGAACTGGTGGGGCAGGAATGTGTGGTTGTCGTGGCAGGTACGGCTGGTATTCTGTGCCTGCAGCTCATCCACGCCCCCTAGATCCTTGCCAGGTTAAGGTCCAGTATGATACTAATACAGAAGAAAACTGCAGAACTGCTTGTGCCCCATGTAACCAAGAGGTGTGACTACTGGTTGATTCCTGCCTGTGACTTTTTTTTTTAAACATTTAAAAAAAAAAAATTGTGTGTATGAGTGTTCTGCCTGGTTGTATATCCATGTACCTTGATTGTGCCTAGTGCCCACAGAGGTCTAAAGAGGACATCAGGTCCTTGGAACTCGAATTATGAAGAAACCAGACTCCTCTGTAAGAACAAGGGCTCTTCATCAGCTCCTTGCATGTGACTTTTCAAGGGAGTACCTTCTTAGATACAGGTCCTGATGGAAGTTCTCTTGCCTGGCCTTTCTGAAACTTTGGCGGAGACTCGGGTTTGGGGGCTTTTGGAAGGTGACTACCACAGTGTAGTTGCTTATCCTTTATGTGACAGTGCCATGCATGCACTGTCTACCAGTCTCCTGCAGCAGGATCTGCAGTGCCTAGAAGTCAGTCTCTTAAACAGCTCTGACTTCCCCCTTCCTGTAGACACATCTCACCCAGTGTGTGTTCACACAGAGGAATTATCTGTTCTGTAGGTCAGATGTCTGACAACCCCTCCCAAGTGATTCTCAAGAGTAAAACAGGCCATCTTGTCACCTAGATCTCTGATGTAGAAAGTGAGGATAGTGTTGAGGGTGGTAGGGTTCTTAGCATTTAGGGTGTTTATAAGGTTCAGCTGATGTCACCACACCCCAAAAAAGAATGAACTGTTCCAGAGCTCCAGGGATTGCTTGTGAGCAGAACTAGCCATGCACAAGCATCTTTGGTGATCATGAAGTCCACTGTCTGGCTTCCCGTGGGCTCAGACCTGGCTGCTTGGACTGCTCTCCACAATGTACATTTGGCTTAGAAGGTGGATGCAAATTATAATTAGTACCAAAATCTTTTTTTCTCCTTTCCAGGCAGGGTTTTACTTTGTAGCCCAGTCTGGCCATAACTGCTGCAGACATCCAACACTACATCTGGCTCCTGAAGTCTTATTTCTTACAGTTGCTTGTCAGTAACAGTAGAGTAAAATCTAATTATTCAGTTTGATTTATTTGGACATTTCCGCTTTAGAGCTGTTGGACTACAGAGGAGGTGGAAGTTAAGTGGAGTCTTGAAGGAGACTCAGGCCTAGGGTACGTTCTAGGGGTTGCTTTTATTTGTGATCCCAGTCATTTGGACCCACGCTGCCTCACTTCTCATTAGAGTAACCCAAGGATCTAAGAAAATCAGGATGACAGTATAAGCAAGTGAGTCAATCAGCGCAAGAAAGTGTGGCCCCTCTGCCAGACATTGCCATTCCAGTGTTTCCACATCCTCAACTACAAAGATGGTTTTGTCAATTGGGTGTGCAGCAGCTCACAAGTATCAGCTAGAAGCCTAGAAAATGTCCATCCCAGCTACTGCCAGCAGCTGGTGGTGACCACCTCCCAGCCATCTGTGATCCTCTTTCAGGTTACTCTGGCTGTGCCCATACCTTCTGCTTTAGTGACTGGGAGCCTGGGGAGGAGTGCCCCCAATCCCTGACCACAGCCTTCTCAACTCTGCTGCAAGGCTCTGAGATGTATACCCAATACCTGGTGTGGTATGCTCCTGCTGACCTCATGTGTCTTGGGGTTCCTCCTCTACCCAACCCACTTAAGGTAACATCCCTTCTCTACTTTTATCCACCAACTCCCAGAACAGTGACCACTCAAGAAGAAACGCTAAAGGTTTCATGCAGTGTGATTCTGGATCTTAAATAGGCAGTTTCTGAAGAGAGCTTCATGTTATAGTGATTATTAGTACCATATACTTACAGGTAGTCCCTGGGTCACTAGGGAAGCCTTTCTCTGCCATCATGTTTGTGTCCTCTAGGATACATCTGATGTGGATGGAAGACTGACTTGACTTTTAAGTACAGATTATTTTTTTCAGAACTGGGGATTGAGTCCAGGGTGTCACACACCCTGCGCACATGCTTAGTAACTGAGCTATACCCTAGCTTTGGGTCCTAATATTCTTTTAGTACAAATGTGTATGACCATGAAGACCTATTGCCTGCTGGGCTGTGGAAGGTGCTCTGCAGAGTGTGGAGACTGAGGAAGTTATAAATCCAGTGGGAAGCCTTTAGTGGGTGTGTCCCAGTTGGCCTGCAGCTGTATGGGGGAGGCATTTGTTTAGAACTGGGAATAGAGGAGGGATGTGGCAGTAGGAAGAAGGAGCCTCAAAAGCCTTCCTGCAGTGTGGCTGAGACCTATCCTAGAGCCTAGTCTATGGCCAGTGCTCAGAACACCTTTGTCCAGGATTTTGAGGTCAATAGCCACCTTCACTGCCCTTTTGTGCCTGTGTTACAGTTTTCTCACCAACCCAGTTCTGAGCCAAGAGATCCATTTTTAAAATTGACTGCCTTAAAGTTTTACTATCTTTGCATTTCATTACCGATCGATCCCTAATCTTTACTAGACTAGAACACAACCCTGTGAGCACTTCTATCACGCCTCTGCCCTCCTACTATACAGAGAGACAGAGAGAGAGAGAGAGAGAGAGAGAGAGAGAGAGAGAGAGAGAGAGAGAGAGCGCGCGCCAGAGAGTGAGCACGCACCACAGAGACCCTTATACTTACACTGCTCAATTTACTGCCGAGAAAGTTATTTCTGGCAGGACTGGGGCCACAATCCCCCAGGGATTTCTCTTCCCCAGTAGGAAGTCCCAGTGGTAAGCCTCTGAGCCTCTGACTGCTGGAAGGTCCCTGGCTCTGCCTCCGGGGACATCAGTGGGGCGGGGACTCAATTCCGGGGGCAACACGTCCTGGGAGAGCTAGACGGAAGCACTGGGACTGACACGTGGACTTGGGCGGTACTGCCCTGTGGGTTGTCTTAGGTCTGAGGTGGGAGGGCACGGTACACAACGGTGCCCATGCCATCCCAGCACTCTCGCCTGATGCAGTCAATCCCAGAGGAGACCCGCAAGACCCCTTCTGCGGCAGCAGAGGATACACGGTGGTCCAGGTGAATTGGGGTGTGGGTGACGCTGGGGTAAGGAGGACTTTCACATTTAGAAAGGGAGCTGATGTGCTATTTCATAGGACCTGAGTTCAGGGAACACCAGACTCTAGCGGCTGCCTCCCAGCCTTTATGCAGCCTGCCACCTTCACTCTTCCTGGGACTTCCATGCCCCTCCCTGGGCAGCCCTAGCCCCCAAGTAGAGGGAAGACACAGATGCTCGACCCAGAAAAGGGATCCCTCCTCCCGTTTCCAATCGAATGCCCAAATCTGGCAAATGGCTTCTTTGCCTTTTTCCCTGCCAATGATTCTGAGGTCTAGCGTCTGTGAGGTTTGGTGGGAGCCCTGAGCCCCCAGCATAGGGAGCACAGATACAGCATAGGGATCTATGCAGCCACTCTAAGTCACAGAGGCAGAGCCTGAGTTTATAAGTCTTCTAAAGTAGGGAGAAAAACAGCCATCACCCATCCTCAGTCATATTCCGTTTCCACCTGTCTCCAGGCAAGCAGCCCCCCAGAAACCAGGAGCAAAGGTGGCTTCTGGCTATGGTTCCACAGTGAGAGGGTTCAAATGGGAGCCTAAAAGAACTCACAACCTGCTCTGGTTCCTGTGGTCTTCAGGTGGAAGTGCTAGACCCAGGGCCCAGAATCAAGCCTTGGTACCTCTCTGTCACCCAGGGCAAGAGCCCTGGATCTTACTGGCAGGAAGTGTTAAGAGGACCTTAAGATAGTACCACCACTGAACCTAGACCAGATGAAGGCACAGCAGGTCACGGGGAGGCACAGAACCAAATCATAGCCCTGCCAGTGACAATTACAGTAGGGTCAGACTCTGCCAGAGGAGGAGCACTGTGTGCCTGCCCTCACTAGCTCTCTTTCCCTCTCTGGCTTACCACCTCCCTCCATACCCCATGTTTATCCCAAGGCCTGTGCTTCACCTGGCCCCTGGAGGCACTACCCAGGGCTTTCTTAGAGCTATGAACTGTTCTGCCAATTTTGCTGTAGGTTACAATTTAATGGCTCTGCCTGGCACTTGTCTTTATTGTTTCTCCTGTGTAGTGTCTCCAGTCACCCTTGGCAAAGTGTTGGCTGAGAATTCTGGGGAATTTTGCAGGGTCAAGGCCATTATCGACTCATGTGGGGGTGATAGTAACAGCAATAAGTGCTGTGATTAGGAGCAGGGCACCAGAGTTTGGGGAACACCAGACTCTAGGGGTCTACCACCCACCACCACCTCATGTTTGGGAGACAGTATTCTCCACAACAAATCTAGAGTGTAAGGTGATTGGTAGAGGCTGAGTTAGATACAGTATCAGAATATACTCTGGACCCCTGGTCATGGTTGCCAGCACATTTCCCCTCTGAACCAAGGGTCACGTGATCACCTCAGCCCCGGATACTCTGCACAAGCCATCTAACAGGAAGCCAAAACTGCACAATTCTGTGAGGAAGTATGCTTGCTGAGACATCCAGCCTGAGCTCTGGCTCCGCGTGGGCAGGTGGAGCTTTTCAGGCAGTCCTGACTCAAGCTCTTAATCTTAAAGACTTTTCATCAAGGTGGGGGCTCTTGGACCTGGGGTTCTGACTAGTCAGGCAAGCAGGTCCACAGGGTCCCTCCAGGAGGAGGGCCATGATCTGTGCCACCAGCAAGTACTGAGGATGTGTATTCATTAGTCTGGCTGGTACCACCCACGCAGCTGAAGGGCAAAGCCCATTTCTTGCCTCCAGGGTGCTAGGATGAAGCAGAAGGCTACTGAGGTGCCTATTAGCATATCAAAGGGGACATTGGCCACCACACAGTGTCAGAGCACCTGTAACTTCTGGAGTCCTGTCTCTTTATACCCCCTCCCTACTCCAAGCCTCTCCAGCCCCTGAGCTTTGCTCCTCCTCCCTCACCCAGCTTCTCTTTCATTTAAAACATCACGTCTTCTGCCATGTGTTCTCTTGGTTCTTCTCCCTCTCCTGGTCTCCTCTCTTGTCCCCTCTCTCTCTCTTCTTATCTTGCAGTCCCCTTCTCTCTCTCTCCTCTCATGGCCCATTCTATTCTGCTGGCCATGTTCAGTCTGGACTGTTCCAGATGCCTCTAGGTGTACTCTCATATAACTACAATAAAACCCATTTCCTCATCTATACCTACGAGCTGTCATGGCTTCATTTTCACTCAGATAGCACCTGGCCCAGCCCTCTCCCATTCCTTCAGTCAGGGCATTGGTTGCCTAGTTTTTCCTTCACTTACCATGACTACCAGGAAGCTAAAGACAATTCTCATCTGGAGGGTGTGGGTCTAGCCTGCTTACTGTTCCTAACTGATCTTCTCCTGAAAGTTAACAGGGTCGAGCAATCATAGGTGCACCTAGGGAAGAGTGGCATGCTGGGTGGGTCCCTCTTAGACACCGTGGCTCTCTGTTGCTTTAGTCACATAAAGGAATAAAAGCTCCTTATTACAGATACCTTTGGATTGTGTGGCTGTTAGTGGGTGAGTTAATGCTGCTCCTGTGTGCCTGCTGTGATCCTTGTGCCTCCCAGTCAGGGCAGTCGGGGTACCCTTGAGGATGTCATCCTATGTTCCCAGTAACCCAATGGCAGTGTTGGCTCAGGACAATACCCTGACAAGAAATATAAGTAGAATGGGGGAGGAGAGGGGTTCCCTGTGGGCTGGGCTTTTGCGGGGAAGAGTTCTGTCAAACCAAGGAGGAGAAAACTCCAGCTAAAGGGGAGAAAACCCCATTTGAACCAACTGCTGGCACTTCCTCTGACTAATAAACTTCCATGTGAAGTCTTGCCAGATACAATCCTTTCCTACCTGCTAGCCTACCCATAACTGTCGTCTCTGACTAGTATCTGGGGATCCCAGCCTAAAAGCAGCTTGAGCTCTGAGTCTTCCCCTCTACCAGCAGGGAACTGGGTGAGCTCTCAACTTGCTGCCCTCCCTAGTGCCTAGGGTCCCCAGATAAGTGTCAGCGGGCTTGGCCCTTCTTGGACCCACTCAGGAGATTCCCCCCTGACTCTGGGGTTCAGAGGCTCCTTGCCACACAGTGGAACCAGGTTGACCATTACCAGAGCAGACCTCAGAGCTTTTCCACCTCCCTGACCTGACTGAAAAGTGGTTGGCACCATAGTCTGGGGACTGCTGCTGCTGGCCCTCAAGACCCCACACATTTTTTGGGGGAGGGGAGGGTAATGCCTCCCTCCCCCCCCCAAACCCAACTCACCTGGCTCACTGTTACCCTCCTGTTCTGACCAATGCCTTTCGAGGCTCATGCCACTTTATTCCCCTGCTAGACACAGGTATCCCGACTACCCTGAAGTGCCACCCCACCTGCAGAGCCTACCCCTAGGTGAGGACAGTACAGCTACCTTGTTTCACCTGACTGGGAGGCACAAGGATCATAGCAGGCACACAGGAGCAGCACTATCCAAAGGTATCTGTAATAAGGAGCTTTTATTCTTTTATGTGACTAAAGCAGCAGAGAGCCACAGTGTCTAAGAGGGACCCACCCAGCATGCCACTCTTCCCTAGGTGCACCTATGATTGCTCGACCCTCTTAGCTGTCTGGAGAAGACCAGTTAGAACAGGAAGACAATTTGAGCTCCTGGCTTGTGGCTCAAGTCTCTGTGCCATTTTGTTTGGACTTAGCTGCTCTTTCTGCCTCCTGGCCCTCACCTTTGACTCTGCTCCTGTTTGCCTGTGACTCTGTCTAGCACTGTGAGGTTCTGGACCCAGCCCAGATGCAGTCCCCCAAGACTTATACCCTAGCTGGCTATTTGCTAGTTTGCCTCTTCCCTACTTAGTCTGTGCCTATGTAGAGGGGAAGCCAGTATCACCTGCCCACTTCCAAAGGATTTCTATCTAGTCATACTACCCTTCTGCTTGCCCCCTCCCGGAGACTACATCCTCCCTCAAACCTTCCCTCCTCCTCCTGGCTCAGACCTGTATTGAATATCCACCTCTCTAGAAGCCCCCGCTGTATGACTGTGCTCAAACCCATTTTATATTAAAAATCTGAACCATAAGTTTCTTGTAGAATCATCATGAGGATAGTTACACAGAATCCTCAGGCACACCCACCCGTACTCTCCATTACTGCCCTAAGTGGATGGTCTGCTCACCACCATCCGTGAGTCAGCGTGGACATTCTGGTGGCTGATGACTGGACAGTGCTGTGTGTAATATCCATGTTGCTATTTGTTGTACCGGTGTCTACGAGAAGGGTCTCATGAGCCAAGAGCCATTCTCCACAGTCCTACTGTGGCAAAACAGGCCGGGTTTGCCTACCACATGCTACATTAGGCACTCAAACAATGAACTTTTTTTTTTTTTTTTTTTTTTTTGGTTTTTCGAGACAAGGTTTCTCTGTGTAGTCCTGGCTGTCCTGGAACTCACCCTGTAGACCAGGCTGGCCTTGAACTCAGAAATCCGCCTGCCTCTGCCTCCCAAGTGCTGGGATTAAAGGCGTGTGCCACCACCGCCCAACCGTTTTACCAAAGAGAGTCTGCTTGCCACGTGGCCATACACAGAGACAAGAGAACAAGTCTCAAATCTACCTCCCACTAGAAACAAGGCTCAATGACTGACTTAGTCTTGCCTAGCAAGAGTGAGATCTCAGGTTTGATTCCCAGCACTGGAAAGAAAAATAAAAAAGAAACATCTCTCTCTCTAGTAGAGGGCTAGGATCTTTACAGGCTCAGGGAAAGGAAGTAATGTGGACCTTAGGTCTAAGTATATGTGTGATCAAACTCACTAATAGTGTCCAGCCAGACCTTTTTGTTCGTCATCACCGGTTTTCCTAAAATTGTTGATTCCCAAGTTCATTGAAAAGGAAGAGCCAGAGCAGAGGAGGCTGGTCCGTCTGGAGGACATACCAGATTTCCTGTTTCACTGTCCGATCCTGCTGTCAGCAGAACTCTGTAGGTGAATGTTAATCCAAAACTTGAATGCTTAAGAAGCTTGCAGCATATGCCTTTAATCCCAGCACTCAGGAGGTAGAGGCAGAGGGATTTCTGTGAGTTTGAGGCCAAGCTGGTCTACACAGTGAACTCCAGGACAACTAGGACAAAATAGAGAGACCTTATCTCAAACAACAAGAAGAGGAGGAGGAGAAAAGAAGGAGGAGGAGGAGGAAGAAAAAGAGGAGAAAGAAGAAGAGGAGGAGGAAGAAGAAGAGGAAGAAGAAGAGGAGGAGGAAGAAGAGGAAGAAGAGGAGAAGGAAGAGGAAGAAGAGGAGGAGGAGGAGAAGGAAGAGGAAGAAGAGGAGGAGGAAGAGGGAGAGGCTAGAGTACCTCACATCTGTAATCCTAGCACTCAGAAGGCGTAGGCAAGGGGTTGCTTTGAGTCTGAGGTCACCCTAGGCTCCATTATTCTAGTCTAGTCTGCACAGTAAGACAGGGAGTGAGTGGTGACCAAGGACCAAGAGAGAGAGAGCACGCATTGCTTGCTACCCTCCCATCCGTCTAAGCCCACCCACCAGGCTACCTTGTAACCTTGAATATACCGGGAAGTTATTATCTTCAAAGCTCTTCTCAGGAAGCATGAACATGGCCCCGGGCCACAAACCTCACTCTTCCTTTCTTAGTTGGAAGCTTTGCCAGGGTCTGCTCCTTCCCCTCTGAGGCTCTTTGCCTCTCCGCTGTCAGCTGCTGCACACACACACACACACACACACACACACACACACACACACACACACGAAAGCTTAAGAGCTTTCCTGAGGACCTTTGAGTAATCATTGTGCTTGCTTGGGAGCCTTCTGCTCCCCTGAGTTGGGTTCCCCTACTTTTGCACATTGCCCTGCCTGCATCCCTTTCTGTATCTCCATGGTCTACGAAAAACTTGAGAATATGTGCAATGCTTGTATTTGGGATCCTGGTATAATCCTGGCAGCCAGAGGCATGGGCCGGGGCTCTGAGCCCTGTGAATGAGCTACCATGTATTTAACCTGCCTTGTGTCCTGAGGACTCTTGTGCCATTCTCAGCCCCTGTGTTTAGTACTGGCCTATGTTCTAGAAGTCATCAAATTCAGTGCTTTCAAAGGTTATTAACCTGCTGAAATCCCCGCCGAAGACATTATCTTAACTCCCTTACTGTAGTCATGGCGAAGTTCTCCTGCCCTTGGGAAGGTATCTGACTGATTAAGGCTGTCTGTGGGCCTCCCCAGGTCCTGACCCTCTCTCTGTGTCTCACAGGCCTGAATGCCAGGCATGGACAGGGATGCTGCTCCTGGGCACCTGCCTGCTGTACTGCACCCGTGTCACCATGCCAGTCTGTACTGTTGCCATGAGCCAGGACTTTGGCTGGAACAAGAAGGAGGCCGGTATCGTGCTCAGCAGCTTCTTCTGGGGCTACTGCCTGACACAGGTGGTGGGCGGCCACCTTGGGGATCGGTAACCAACCCCCTCCTCCATTGCTCAGGCTTGAGGGGGAACAAAGCCATCACCTGATACAGTGTGGTCAGACCCAGTCCCACCCTTGCACACAGGACAGGAAGGGCAGATAGGGAGGAGTTCAACCAATATTTGGGGAGAGGCTTAGCCTTCGGGGAGAGGTCGGGTGTGGTAGCTCTGTGGTGATACATATAAAAAACATGAAGCAGACAGGCCAGACTCAGTCCTGTATACCACACTAAGCTCTGGGCCCTTCTATAGGGCAGGTCACTTCAGTGTCTACCACAGCTGTCTGCAGTGGTTCATGATGATGCTTCTCAGACCCTCTCAAACAGCCACCCCATCCTGTCCCTCCCTGTGTCTCCTCCAGCATCGGAGGTGAGAAGGTCATCTTGCTGTCAGCCTCCGCCTGGGGCTTCATTACTGTTACCACACCACTGCTTGCCCACCTCGGCAGCGGCCACCTGGCCTTCATGACATTCTCCCGAATCCTCACAGGTTTGCTCCAAGGTAAGAACCAACTTCATCTTTCTCCCTCTGGTGTTGCCCTTTGAACTTGCCACCAGGAAGGGTGGACCGAGCAACATGCACACCTGCATGCCTACGTGCTACCCTTTGCTCAAAAATCTGTTCTATATATCTGAGATATTTATTTGAATGACAACTCACTCAGGGCAGGGATTTCGGGGGAGAGGTACCTTGCCATATCTGTGTTATTTGTGGGCAAAGAGTAAATGATGAAGTCCCCCAAACCTATGGCTCTCCTTCAAAGGGTGGTGGGTCTTTGGCCTCTGGAGAAGCCCCAGGTCCCATGCTCTCAAGGAGCAAGAACTGCCTTCTGAAGAGCCCCATTCATTGACATGGTGATGCAAAGTTCCACAGGGGAGTGGGATGATGATTCCTGCCTCCCCACAGAGAGTGGTAACAACAAGTAGGCTATAGGTTCTTACTGTCACACTCTGAAGGGACCTCTCAAGAGTCTCTTCAAAGTGAGGTTTAGAACCCTCACTTGGGAGGCAGAGGCAGGCGAATTTCTAAGTTCGAGGACAGCCTGGAGTGAGTTCCAGGACAGCCAGGGCTACACAGAGAAACCCTGTCTCGAAAAAACCAAAAAAAAAAAAAAAAAAAAATAGAACCCTCTAGAATGGAAAGGATACTCAAGCCTGTTTGTTTGTTTGAGACAGATTCTCACTATGTGTAGCCCTGGCTGGCCTGGAACTCACTATGTAGACCAAGCTGGCTTCAAACACAGAAATCTGCCTGCCTTTGCCTCCCAAGTGCTAGGATTAAAGGTGTGTGCCCATATGTTTCTAAGCTTTCAAGCTGCCTGGAAACCAAAGGAACTTCTAGGAGGAAAGTGTGTCTAAAAAGAATAGGTATAGGAACTTTCCTAGAAGAGTACGCACATTTCATGTATGTACATGGCAAACAAATAGAAGTGTGTGGTTCACATATGAGTGTCTCAAGGTGCCAGAGCACACCTGAAAAGCTACAGTGTAGTCTGTGTGTGTACACATAAATGTGCTAGTAAGAGGGTTGTCAAGTGCCTTCAGGGAGCTGATGTAGGGCATATGTGTTTATGTGTGCACGGATAACATCTAGATGCAGGGTACTATGTCTCGGGGGAGACCACTTTGAAGCAGAGTGGTCTCCGGGGGATGTTTTACATTGCTCCATATAACTCTCATCCTAAATTAGTTTGGTTCCTTACCCAAATATTGCCAAAAGCCCAGCCCTGCTGATCCTTTAAATCCCAGTGAAGTAACAGAAAGGAGACATGGATGTCCTCTGGATTTACAGCCCAAACCCAAATCTTAGCCCTCACTGACTGTCACGGGGTACTCTGTGACAGCAATCTCTGCTTGTTGTAGGTGTCTACTTTCCAGCCCTGACCAGTTTGCTGTCCCAGAGAGTGCAGGAGAGCGAGAGAGCCTTTACTTACAGCACTGTGGGTGCTGGCTCCCAGGTCGGGTAAGGCTCCACCTCCTTGTCATTCAGGAAGCTCTTACCTGAGCTCTCAAGGACCATCCTTTAGGTCCATCAGTGATGATCCTAGTGCTAGGCTCCGAAGGCTGGTCTCTGCTCCTCAAGTCTGCTGTGTTTGTGAAAGTGTTTTATCTACTGTTGTTACTGTGACAAAACAATGACAAGAAACTTATAATTCACGATGGGCCAACAGGTCTTGGCAGGCTAGCCGGCCTGTTCTCATCTTGTGGAGACTGACTCAGAGCTCCAAAATCTCTCCACCCAGCTTGCTAAATTCCCACTGGCCCCATATCCAAATAAATTCCCACATCCAGCCCCATATTTCAAAATTCCCATGGCCTTTTGGGGTCCACTTCTGGCAAACCCACACTTTGCCACCTTTCTCTCTGGAACCCAGTCAAGCCATCACCTGAAGGAAAACACCACACAGACTTAGTTCAGAGAATCCTAATCTTGTAAGCCATAATAAATCTAAATCCTTTGGTGTCATCTAAATTGGGGGTCACTAGTAACTACATCTTGTCCTCCCGCTGTCCCTGTCCAAAACCCTGTATCTCTCTTCTTCCTCTCTCACCTATTTGCTGCCCAGTGATTGGTTTCTTTATTCTTTAGAAGGGTCATGTGAAGTCCTGAGTACATGATTCACTACTCATCCCTGGCAGCTCCTCTGGGGGAGCTGAATTAACTTCAAAATACAAACAGCACCAGAGCTATCCACAACAAGAAACAGATTAAGAAGAAAGGATTTGCCAAGGGATGATGGTGCACCTTTGTAATCCCAGCACTCAGGAAGCAGAGGCAGGGAGATTTTTGTTAGTTCAAGGCCATTCTGGTTCCAGGTGAGTGAGTTCCAGGATAGCCAGGGCTACACAGAAAAATCCTGTCTCAGAAGAGGAAGAGGAGAAAGAGGAGGAGGAGGGAGAGGAGGAGGAATTCACAGAGACCACTGCCTCTTTCTGCTGAGAGCTGAGATTAAAGGTGTGTGCACCATGTCAGCTCACTTTCTCCTTTTTATTCGGTCCAGGACCCCAATCCATGGTTTGGTGCTGCTAACACTCAGAATAGTTCTTTCTCTTTCTCCTCAGTTTAACCTTTCTGGAAAAATCTTTATAAACACTCCCAGAGGTATGTTTCTATGGTGATTCTAAATCTTCTCATGCTGTCAGTAAAGGCTAACAATCAGTGTGTTTTTGTCTTTCTGAGTGCTGTAAGAGGGTTCTGGCATGTGGACTGGGTGGGTAAGCACCTGCTTTATCTTTTCCCTTCCATCTGTCCTAGGGGAGCCAGAGTCTGCCCCACCCTCTGTGAAACATCCCTATGCATGGAGGAAGTCCACTCACTGGTGGGCTTCTGGAAGGTTAAATGGACTTTCTGATGCATTCAGTCAGGTCTACTGTTGCTGAGTTCAGACTGAGGAGGGGAAGAGCGAGGGAGCTGCAGAGAGCGCCCACAGAAGGGGCTAACTCTTCTGGTTAGGGTGGCCTGGTCTAACACTGAAAACACGTTTGCACTGTGAAGTGTGGATGTCAAAGTGACAGTAGGGTTCAGATTCTACAGAAGGGTTCAGTCTTCAATCCCACTTCTGGTGTCCTGCACAGCAGAAGGTTCTACACATGGCCAGGAAGAGTGGGAAAGAACGTACCCCAGCCAAGGGTAGGTCCAGCCCTGGGTGCCATGCCTGGGGTACAGATGAATGCACAGGAAGAGAGAAGGCAGCTCAGTTTCACACCAGAGCCCAGATTTTTCTCTTTCTTGCTTGGATGAGTGGTGGGTGGGAGGTTGAAGGGTGAGGCAGAGGTGTTTTGCATTGTATCTGGGACCACAGTACCCTGGAGTTGCCTAATGGTTGTGGGGCCTGGTGTTGACAACTATGCATCTGCACACCAGAAGCTTTGCTAGAATACTATTCTCTATATTATATGGAGGGGGAAAATGAAAGAAGGAATATTTTTGTTTGTTTGTTTGGTTGGTTGGTTTGGTTTTTAGAGACAGGGTTTCTCTGTGTAGTCCTGGAACTCACTCTGTAGACCAGTTTGGCCTCGAGCTCAGAAATCTGCCTGCCTCTGCCTCCCAAGTGCTGGGATTAAAGGCATGCGCCACCACTGCCCAGCTAAGAAGGAATATTTTTATTTCAGTGTTTCCTAAGCTACCTTTTTATTATTTCCTTCCCATCTCCTCCCCTCCCCCAACACACACACATTACCACACAAACATCCACATGACAAATTGCAGGCCAGTTTAAAGTTTTAGAAGAAAGAAATGAGAAACTCAGCAGCAATTTCCTTGCTGAGTCTCCTCAGCTGCTTCCAGGTTCCCCTATCCCCAACTGTCCCCCCACCCCAGTCTCCCTGAAGAGCAAAATCCTCCAGCCTCTGAGCTGCTTCTCTCCATGGGAGCTGGACTCATTTTAGCATAGCAACCAAAGTCACTACAGTACTTCTCTGTGTCTCCCAGGACCCTGGTGACTGGGGGCGTAGGTTCGGTGCTCCTGGACCAGTGTGGCTGGCAGAGTGTCTTCTACTTCTCAGGCGGCCTCACCTTGCTCTGGGCGTACTATGTGTACAGGTACCTGCTGAATGAGAAAGGTAACTGCAGCCACATGGCCAGTCCCTCTGCCTCCTCCTCTTTGCAGCTGTGGGGCAAACATCGGTTGCATAAACTTTTCCTGGGGACAGCGAATGAACATCCATTTACCCCAGACAGGGTGCCAATAGCAGATCAAAGAAACAATTCCACTCAAGTATAGCTTATTCTCAACACCACAGGGATGGTGATGACTTCCCTACAGCTAACTTCCCAAGCCACGTGTAACTGGGGCCATATTACATATAGCACAGGCGAGATAGACTCCATATTAAAGGCATTTTTCTGAGTAGTCGTCGCTGCCTGGTGAAGATAGTTATAACCAGTTCTAAGAACCCAAGAGCTGAAACCTCCTGCCTGCTCCAGCTCTGCATTCTGTTCTGTTGAGGCTGAAGTTGACACAGGGAGTCTAGCTGGTGAAAGCAGGTGGGCAAGGCTGAGTCTTTAGGTAGCCAGAAGAGGCCTCTAAGGGTCTCCAGGCACAGGCATGGGTTAGACATAGAACTTGACTCTTATGGGAATTGGCCACCTTGGATAAGCACTCCAAGGGATTAGTGAGATGCCCCCTGATTCCTCTGCCCTAGCACCTCCTAAATGTCTGCTGTGTTAGGGACAACTTGGCATACCTGGTTCTGAAGCTTTCACTTTGAAATTGTTTGTTCCCCTAGATCTTGTCCTGGCCCTGGGTGTCCTAGCACAAGGCCTACCTGTGACCAGGCCCTCCAAAGTGCCCTGGAGACAACTCTTCCGGAAGGCCTCTGTCTGGTAAGCTAGATTTGGCATGGCCTGGCAGAGTGTGGATGAGGACAGGGCTTGGGGCATGGTAGCCAATGTTGCATGGAGCTGGCTATGCTTGGCAGGACCCAGTCCTGACACTCCAGCAAATGTCCCAGGTTTTAGAGCATAGGGCCTTGGTGTCCTGGGGCGGAAGGAGTGGGTCCCATATGGAATCAGTGTCAGAGATACTAGCCACTGTTAGATTCCTGATCCTGGTGTCCCACACAGGGCGGCAATCTGCTCTCAGTTGTCCTCAGCTTGCTCGTTTTTCATCCTACTTTCCTGGCTACCCACTTTCTTCAAGGAGACCTTCCCCAACTCCAAGGTAGGTGTCATGCTACCTGGGCCCTTACAGGGTGAAGGGGCTATGCTTGGGCTGTAAAGGCCCCCCGTGTGGGTGGTTGTATCCTTGGCTTGGCAACTTTATCACCCTATGGACTTCAGGCCTGGAGAGGACAGTCCATTTGGGAGCAGATATCAGTTCAAGGCTGTATATGATGAGAGCTGTAGCTACCTTAGCCCAAGACTTGGACCTGCTGCCTGAAAGAACCCCCTCTCTTAGGGCTGGCTAGCTGATCTGCTGATGCCACATCCAAGGGAGACCTGTGATGTGAACACTGGAGTCCTTGTGCATTCTCAGGCAGACTGCCTTGGCTCTAACCCTGTCACAATAAGGGAAGCATGTGGAGAATGTAGCCTCAGGAGTTAGCCATTACTGGGCTCAGTTCTTGCAGGGTGGGGGGTTGGGGGTGGGAGGGATGATAATGGGTTGGTTAGGGCCTGTTCTTCGAGGACCCTCTGCTCTTAGGCCCAGCCAGTGGGTGGACAGAGCTCAGCTGACACGGTGATGATCCTGGAGTGGTCCTCCTGCCTGGGTGTCATCTAGAGGCTAGTTGCCACCCTGGCCACCTTTGAGGCTGCACCTCTTCCTGCAGGGCTGGGTCTTCAATGTAGTCCCCTGGCTGCTGGCAATCCCTGCCAGTCTATTCAGCGGATTCATTTCTGACCGCCTCATCAGTCAGGGTGAGTGTTGGGGTAAATTGTCCTGGCTGAACCACAGTCTCAAGAATCTCACTCCCCTCTGGCAGTACAGTTATGTCACTGGGGAAAGACCACCATCCTCTGACAAACAGACCATCCTTTAGAGTCAACCCAAGGATCCCAGCATGTCTTCCTTGTTCTCCCCTTTAGCGGGTAGACTTGGGGAAAGCAAGAAGATTCGAGTGAACATAATCCCGGACCCCTATGGGGAAGGAGAGTGGTTGCTGGTGTCACATGTCACAAGTACCCAGATTTGCTCTGAGTCTTCCAGAACTCCAGGGGCCATACTGTTGCCCCATGAAGCAATGTCCTTACAGACTCAGGTATAGAAGACAAGACACATGTGTGCCCATTCTCAGGATACAGGTTTTCCTCAACAGAAAGTAGCACACATTCATTGTGCAAGATCAGAAAACTTGATGTAACTGAAAGAATCAGGACTAAGCTTACCCAAAAGCTGGAACTTTGGAAATGGCCCATGGGGCTACCCTTCCATATTTCTACCCAGACAGCACCACAGGAAATCCTCCAACACATATATTGTACATAAGAGGGTGCAATTTATAATAGGGAATCTCCCATCTTGAGCCCTGCAGCGCTGCCCTGGGTACCCCATTTACTCCTCTTTGACTGTGGGCGGGACCCTATTGAAGACCTGAGTGAGCTGAGGGAAACTCATCCTGGGTCTATCTCCCTGCTCAGGTTACAGAGTCATCACGGTGCGTAAGCTCATGCAGGTAGGAAAATCATTTGATTCCCTGTCTCGCTTTGCTTTTCTATCGCTGTGATAAGGTATTGTGAGAAAATCGACTTATAGAAGGGAGAGCTTGTTTAGAGCTTCCAGTTCTAGAGGGTTGGAGTCCAAGACCATCACAATGGGGAACATGGCAGCAGGCAGCAGGCAGGGAAGCCTACAGGAATGACCCTGAAGTAGTAGCTGAGACCTTACATCTTGAGACACACAACCACAAACCAGAGAAAGAAACAATGGGAATGGTGTGGTCTTTTGAAACCTCAAAGCAGCTGGGCGGTGGTGGTGGCACACACCTTTAATCCCAGCACTTGGGAGGCAGAGGCAGGCGGATTTCTGAGTTCGAGGCCAGCCTGGTCTACAGAGTGAGTTC
>JANHMN010000002.1:238132325-238143902 GCA_030674055.1 Rhabdomys pumilio
AAACCTCAAAGCCCACTCCTAGTGATACACCTCCTCCAGCAAGGCCACACCTCCTAATCCTTCCCAAGCAGCCTCACCAACTAGAGACCAAATATTCAAATATATGAATCTATGAGGATCATTCTTATTCAAACTACCACATCCCTCTATGGACAACCCTACTTTGTTCTGGCCTCCTGGGACCTGAGGGTTGTGTACTCTAATCCCCTCATTTCTAGAGCCAAGCTAATATTAAAGATATAGGCCAGGAAAGCTGCAGCCAGGTCTCATAGTCCCAGAACCAGTACCTGCTCCTAGGTGTTGGCAGAGTCAGCTCAGATCAGAGGTCAATTCATAGCAATAGAACCCAGAAAGGGGCTACTGTAGGTGACTGCTGGAAGATGCTCAGACCTGAGAACTTTCTCAGAGTTCTGAAGATGTTCTCTCCTCTTCTCTATGCCAGGGCAGGTAGAGTAGGGAAGCCCCAGGCTGGGAAGGGTTTTTAGATAGAACCGCTCTGATCTTGTTCAGAACACTAGGGGTTCTTTATATAGGTCCAAGCCTGGATGAGGCATATGGGCCAGCATGGCTCCATGGACCCTCACCAGCCCTGTCTTGCAGGTGATGGGCCTTGGTCTGTCGAGCATATTTGCCCTGTGTCTGGGTCATACCACAAGCTTCCTTAAGGCTATCATCTTTGCATCAGCTTCCATTGGCTTCCAGACCTTCAACCACAGGTAAGAAAGGGCCCACCAGTTTTTAGTATATTCTGGTTCAGGGGTCTATGAAGGTGGGGTTAAGGAAAGCTCCCCATAATCTGTCAGAGTGAGCATCTGGGTACCAAGCAGGGGTCATTCAGGAAACAAGGAGACTCTCCCCACCCCCAATACTGGGAGGAGGGCCAGGAGGAAGAATGAACACCAGGCTTAATGCCCCTCCTCCTATACCTTTTCTCCCATAGCAATGTCAAGTAAGCATTTGGGGGTGGGGGTGGGGTGCATTAGGAATCCACCTCAAAGCTGTTCCAAATTAACAGACGGCAAGCTGCTCACTTTTGAATCCTACTGCATGCTTTTCTGGCTTTGTGTCCATTCTCAAGAGCAGCTTCTAGTGTTGTATCAGCAAGAAGGTGAGCACCTGGCAGGTAGGGGTGTGGGGGCTGGCCTGAGTGTCTTTTGGTGACTCATAACCATCTATTATGCTCCAGTAACAACTTCAGACCAAGTAGAGGTAGCCAGGCCTGTGGCCACTCACCTGCCTTCCTTCCCGTTTCTCACAGTGGTATTTCAGTCAACATTCAGGACCTGGCCCCATCCTGTGCTGGCTTCCTGTTTGGTGAGCCACTGGCTTATCCCAGCTTTATCCCAAGCCTTTGACTGAGGGTTATCCTCAGGGGGTGGGGTGGGGCACTGTAGGAGCAACAATGGGTTTCCTCATGATATCTCTTCCTGGCTGTTCACAGGTGTGGCCAACACTGCAGGGGCCTTAGCAGGTAAGGGCTGGCTTAGAGGTGGTCTTGTCCTTTGTTTTGGGTCAACTAGTAAATGAGTTTAGGGTGCCCCTGAGATGGGAGTCATTCCAACTGACTCATCCCATGCTGCTGAATGGGGTCTCAAAGTCAAAGTAGGGCACAATGCCCAAGATGGCCCAGGGTGATCTCAAATATTCCTGCCGAGGTACCACTTGACTTGCTTGGTGGTGGAGGACTCACAAGCCTGACTGACCCCATGTGACAGTCAGTCCTGTAGTTTAGGGTACCACTGAGTACCTGGACTGACAGAGGCTCTCACTCTTTCTTTGTTTTCCTTGGGTGGGACACAGAATGGGGACACCATCAATATGTGATTTGAAGTGGCTCAGGAGGACCCTGTCTTCTGAGATTCCCCCTGAGCCTGAGTCTCCTGTGGCGCATAGCTCAGAGTTCAAATTTTATCCCCCCGGGTCTTCAAGGCATCGGTATTCTGCCCTGCTCTGTCCCTGAGTTCACTGATGTGTGGCGACTAGCTTCCCGGGACTATCAGTCAGTCTCTGCCTCTCTTGGCCAGGTGTGGTAGGCGTGTGTCTGGGTGGCTACCTGATTGAGACTACTGGCTCCTGGACCTGTGTCTTCCACATGGTGGCCATCATCAGCAACCTTGGACTGGGCACCTTTCTGGTGTTCGGGAAGGCACAGAGGGTGGACGTGGTCCCCACTCATGAGGACCTCTAACTCCCTGATGATCCAGTCCCACCCAGGACCTGATGTAGCAGTCTGAGGGTAACAACTCTGTCAGTGAAACGATGTGAATCTCCACCTTAGACGTATGAACAGACAACAAGACCTCAGTCTCCTGGGGAATTCAAATGGGCTGGAGAGATAGGTAGGCCTGAATACACACAGGCCTGTATCAAGAGGAGGGTCATGGCTCGGCTTGCTAGTCCTGACCTTTCAGGTTCATTAGGACTGCTGCGTTTATGGAAGCTGCATTGCTGATGGGAGGTCTCCCAAGCCCCAGTCAATGAGGATTTTTTCACTGACAAGATTTCTCTGTGTTAAGGATCTGTTGTGTGCTGGTAGATGTTCAGGAGTGGCTCTGACCCCCCACCTACTCCCGGCATCTTCCTACCTCCATCTCTCCAGTAATGATGACTTAAATGTCTGTAGACATTAGACCATGTCTCCATAAGACAGGCCCACTAGAACCACCGTTCAAAACCATAGGGAAGCCATGGTTTCTGCTCCACTCCAGTTGGGCCAGCGTGCAGTAGGCTAGAGGTCCTTGGCTACCTTTGCAGACCCCGGTTTGTGTCCTGTGGATCTCTCGGCACTACTGATGTGTCCTGGGTTGGCAGGTGCCTGGCAGTCCTCAGGCTTTGCCTGGACACTCCAGACATCATAGACCCCAGAACAAGGTGGATCCCCCTCTCACTTATGGCCTTGTTTTTCTACCTCCCCATTATTCCTTGTAGAGCTTGTGGTTTCATGAGCTGATAATGAATTCTCCAAGATGCTTATAAGATTGTCTTTATAGATAGGGTGGGTCTCACTAGAGTCTTATTTAAGTGAAAACTATTAAACTATTTAAGATTGTTGTTTTATTCAGTATCTTTTGTTATGTGAACTTTTCCTGGGGAGGCAAACAAAATTCTACTCACCCCTACTTAGATCATCAATAATGCACCAGAAAGTGGTTTCACATAGCCAGGCACATTGGCACACACCATTAATCCTAGCACTTGGGAGGCAAAGGCAGGCAAATCTCTCTGAGTGTGAGGCGGGCCTGGTTTACATAGTTTCAAGACAGCCAGGGTTATGTAGAGAGACTCCATCTCAAACCAGCCAACCAGCCAGACACACAAGCAAAGAAATGCTGGGAGCCAAACCCAGGAAATGACCTGCTGTTCTAAGAGAACCTCAGGAAGTTACCTGCTGTTCTGGAAAGCCTAGTCAGTACAAGGTTAAGAAAGGGCATTCACAGGTCTCAGGTCCCAGGAACTTAAAGAACGCCTGGCATTTCCTGGGAGCCGGATAGGACAGTGGGATGGTCTTAGACAATGATGATTCAATGGTGGGATAGCCTTAAGCAATGTTCCTTTCCTAAACTTCCCATGTTGCTGTGTCTTTATAACCTGCACCCGAAATTAAAGTTTCACAGCTTGATCAGAACCTCAGACTTGCCCTGCATCTTTCTGTCTCTTGTCCCTTTATTCTTTTGCCCCCCTTCCCTAGGGCCTCATCAGATCCCCATGGGCTGGGGCAAAGAAACCAAAATGGTTCCACCCGAGTTCAACTTGATGAACTGATGAGTTTGGTTTTGGTTTTTTGAGACAGGACCTCACTGTATAGCTCTCACTGTACTGGAAACTCATTATGTAGACCAAGGTGGCCTTGAACTCATGGAGATCCTCCTGCCTCTGCCTCTCACCTGCTGTGGGTTAAAGGCATGAGCCACCACTGCTCAGTTTACCAATAGTTTAATTGGAGTTATTTACAGAAACATGGGTAACTTACAGGTGGCTATACTGTAGAGGAAAAGTCTTCCTCATCCAGCAGTCATTAGGGGAGGGGCCTTGCATGGCTAAACTGCCTCATGTCTTCTCTGTGAAGGAGTGCTAGTACTCTGTCTTGTGAGGGGCTCATGCCAGACACGAGCTCCTCTCATTTCAGAATGGCCATGTCATGCCCAGAGGAGAGCTTTCCCTTGAATCATCCCCTGAGGCAGGGCAGAAGGCTCAGTGAGTGAAATGCTTGTTGGACAGCATGAGGGCCTGAGTTTGGGTTCCCAGAACCCACATACCAAAGCCAGGCACAGTGATGTGCACTGTAACCCCAACAAATCTTGGGGCACACTCACCATCCAGTCTAGAGAAAATGGTGAACTTCAGGTGTAGTGAGAGACCTTGACTCAAAGAAATAGAGTTACTGTAGAAGAAAACATCTGTGTTCACCTCCAGCCTCTTTATGTACTAGCATGGGCTAGCCCATGCTCATGCACCAGTGTAGGCTAGCCCATGTCCACACACACAGTTACCTTTTTAAAAAGAATGAGCATGCGTTGAGAATGTGCTACAATCCACTCAGGAGGAAAGCAGTGGGTGTCAGCCAGATCTGAGGAGAGCCTCATAGCACTGACATTGGTTAGACCCTCACTGTGTCCTGGTGCACCAGCAGTGTTTGTTTGCTCACCTGTCTACACAACTCCTGTCAAAACTGTGCACAAATCTCCAGAGCAAGATGCTCTGAACCAGATGTGCCATGAAGTGACATATGAGCACAAACTTTCCTCTGTGGTCTTTCAATTTGAATAAAAATACTCTTTTAAGACACGTGTGTGTGTGTGTGTGTGTGTGTGTGTGTGTGTGTGTGTGTGTGTGCCAGGCAGTAGTGGCGCATGCCTTTAATCCCAGCACTTGGGAGGCAGAGGCAGGTGGATTTCTGAGTTCGAGGCCAGCCTGGTCTACAGAGTGAGTTCCAGGACAGCCAAGGCTACACAGAGAAACCCTGTCTTGAAAAACAAAAAACAAAACAAAAAAAAGACGTGTGTGTGTGTGTGTGTGTGTGTGTGTGTGTGTGTGTGTGCCACATGTTGGGGTACCCAGGGAGGCCAGAAGAGGGCATTGGATCCCTTGGAGCTGGAGCTACAGGCAGCTGTAAGCTGCCTAGTGTGGGAGAACCAAACTTGGGTCTTCGGGAAGAGCAGGGAATGCTCTTAACCAATGATCTATCTCTCTAAGCAACCTTGTAGGATGGGGCCTGATTGTTCAACTGGAGGAGCATCCTAGGAACCTCAGGCTCTGCTTCCTTAACCATCCTTAGTTGAGTTTCTGAAGCTAGGGAGCCATATTCAAGAAGGCCACTGTGCTGACTAACGTTTTGTTATTTTAACATGTTAGAGTCATTTGGGAAGAGGGAACCTCAGTTGAGAAAATGCCTCCATCTGATTGCCTGTAGGCAAGCCTGTGGGGCCATTTTATTAGTGATTATTGTGAGAGGCCAGCCCATTGTGTGTGATGCCACCCCTGGGCAGGTGGTCCTGAGCTGTCATGAGAAGCAAGCTAGTATACTTTGCTTCAGTTCTTGCCTCCAGATTTCTACCTTGAATTCCTGCCCTAATTTTCCTCAGTAATGAGATGTGACCAGGAAACTGTAAGATGATATAACCCCTTTCCTCCTGAATTTGCTTTTGGTCATGATGTTTTATCACAGCACAATTAAAACAATAAAACAGGGGCTGGAGAGATGGCTCAAGATCATGGCTGATCTTCCAGAGGACCTACCTTTAATTAATTCTTAGTACCCACGTGTGTGTGTGTGTGTGTGGCAGCTCACATGCCTGTAACTCCAGTTCCAGGGGCTTCTGTTACCCTCACACAGACATACATGCAGTCAAAACAACAATGAACATAAATTTTATTACAAGAAAAGAAAAGAAAACACTAAGACAGCCCCATCCTCTAGGCTCTAGGGGTAGAACCTGTCTCGAGTTAGTCTCCTCCTCCTCTTCCTGTTTACAGGTAATGTAAAATTTGCATTTTTAAAAGTGCAGTAAGGGACATTAAGTACCATTGGAGTCAACTGGCTCATTTGTTTGCTGGTAAGTTCTTACCTTTGTGAGTTCATTCAGTAAAAGTCCATAACCTGCCCCACACAGTTCCAAGATCTGGAAACAGTCATTGGGATATGGTGGTAGTCTTTTGGTTGTCCCAAGGAGTTCTGGGTAGAAGGTCTTGGCCATGGTGGTCAGGAGGCCTTTTAGAGGAGTTTAGAAGGAGTAAGAGGGAGCCTTGCCTCGGAGGGTAGGTACAGGTATTAACCTGACAGTGATCACATAAGGCTGCATTTGGAGAGGGTCTTCACAGAAAGGTAATTAGGCGGCAGGAGCTCTGGGTGGACCCTAGAGACACCAGAGTAAGCAGTGAGAAGCTTGACTCCCTTCCTTCTCCCTGTCCCTTGTCCTATCCCCTTACCAGCTCAGGCTAGCCAGCTGGGTCCACCTACCCAACCCTGCACTTAAACACAGCTAATCTGGCCTTGTTTGTAGGCAGATCCAGTCATCGCGCTCTCAGACCCTCCTGCTTCAACTTTTAAAGCTTCTGGAGGCCAGGGCTTCCACTGGGGTCTGATGGGGCCTTTCTCCTGTAGGCCTGAAACCCGGAGGACATCTCTTTTTGCTTTAGCTTCCTAGAAATAGAGCCTGTATAAGTGCCTGTGGGTATGAATGTGTGTGGGTGGCCATGACTGTGTGAATTCTTCGTTGTGTTTTTGTCTGTTCAGCCCACAGCCTTGCATACAGCCATTGAATTCCACCTCTGGCCGACAGAGGGCACTGCCGGACAGGGCCGCGTTAACTTCAGGATTCTGTGGGAACTGGTGCCACCTAGCGTCCTTCTCAGGACACAATGGGGAGAAGGGGCCGGTCTTCTGCGGCATAGAAGAGAGAAGGGGCTGAGCAAGCACTGAAGTAACAGGGGAGAAGTCAAGTCCAGTTCATAGTGAAGCAGAGACAAACGTGATGCCAAGAGAAACATTCTCTAGGTCTTCAATTCTTCCCCAGGGCTGGGATGGGCATATTGGATGCTGGGTAGGAGTCTGATGTATGACAGGTGAGAACGTATTGACCAGTGTGCATCCTGCCCTTAGTCTGGAACATCCAGTGTGGGTACTCCTGCTACACAGAAGAGTTGGGCATGTGACTCCTGACTCCACTTTTGATGATCAGATGCAGAAGGCCTGAGCTGAGAGGTTGAAGGTCCAGGGCCTCCTGCGGACGTTGTAACGTGGTCCTCCAGCACCTGCCCTCTCGCATCTTTCTCTCCACATCCTAGGCTGCCCCTGGGAACCTGTTCTCACCTCCTCTCAGAGCAAGGAGTTACTGTGAGATGTTGAGCTCAGGGTTGGTGGTGAGAACTATCCTCCCGGGGTGCATGTGGGGCTTTAGTGGACTGTCCTGGAGACCTTCAACCGCCAACTCAGGGGACAATCCTTCATGGAAAAAAAAAAAAAAGAGGCTCTTTCTTCCACACTGGGACCCCCATTAAGGGATGAATCGCCTGGGAATCCAATTTAGAACAAGAGAGACAGTTGTTTGATTGTTCATAGAGGAGTTTGGAGGTGTGAACACATCTCCTGCAGCCTGATCATGCCTAGTGTCTCCCCGGATCAACTGGCTCGGCCCCTCCTACCTCTGCCTGAATGTCCCCCCAGCTGAGACTGTGCCTTCTTAAGTTGCTGGCCTGTTTACAGGCTCTAGAAGCCCTATGCAGACCTCCCTGGGGCCCCCCACCTCTAACTCCAGCTCAGGTACAGGGCTGCCCACCCCCTCCTAGTTACCTTAGGTGAGACTTCCCTGTCCTTTCTTTAAGTCAGGGTCTTTAATGGCTGCTTAATATTCATAATTAGTATGTTAATGTCCCCTCCACATCTCTAGGCTGTCTCCCTATTTCTGGGCTATTGTCCTTCAGCTGTAGGACAACAATGCCTTCCGGTGCCCACTTGTTCCCTTGGGAACCCCTGGACATCAGCTTTCTGGGTGAGGCTATCAGACCTGGGATGGTGCCCTGGGCTTTGGAGCCTCCTAAGCCCCCAGCGCACTCTGTTCACTTGTCTGCCAGCCCCTCCCCCACCCGCTGGCTCCTGCAAGGTAGTAAAAGAGATGGTTTGTGAGCTAGAAACACACTTTTGATAGGATTTACTTTATTGTGTTTAATTGAAAAGCGGTGAAGTTGAGTCATGAATATTCAGGTGGGAGTCTCTGGCAAGAAGCCAGTTTTTGAGGGTGATTCAGGGACTCACCTCAGCATGGGGCCTGTCCAAGGGGGAGTGGTGGCGGGGAAGCTATTAATTGAAATAGCTTCATTAATTAGTAATTAACAGCGGGGTAATGACTATGTCACACATCGTATTTCAGTGATGCCCTTCATGTGTTATGGGGTCTTTAATTAAAGGATGTGCATTTTAATTAAAGGCAAGCCTGGCCCTTTGGCCTTTGGAATACAAAAGATGCTCTTGATTCATTTGAAGCTGGGGGTTGGGAGCTGGAGGCCATGAGGGTCATAGGCCAGTTCAGGAGAGAACCTCGGTCCAAGGCTACAGAAGGGGTACTGAGAGTCCCCTGAATGCTGCACCACATGCCCACTGGTTCCCCAAGGGGCCCAAGTCCTAGAGGGGAGGCCTGGGGAAACACGCCTTTAGGGACATAAAGCCTCTGGTGCCAGCTTCATTTTCTCTTCATCCTGAGATGCCAGGGTCTGTCCTAGCAGTCAGGGCAGCCCACAGAGGAGATGAGGGGTCTTCAAGGGAGGACCAGTCCGGCACAGCGGTCAGGGAAATGGAAGCTCTCTAACTGACTACCAGTTAGACCAATCTGCAGCTCCCACTGACTAGCAACCAGGTGCTTCTTTATTTATACACATTTCACAGAACAAAGACAGGCTAATGTTTATCCAGGAAGTATGGATTATATGTCTGATTTTTTTTTATTACATGTCCAGGAGTATGAGTTCAGTCACAATTAGAAAGGATAGATAGAACAGATTTTATTTTTGTTTGTTTGTTGTTTTTGTTTGTTTTTATTTTTAAAGACAGGGTTTCTCTCTGTAGCCTTGGCTGTCCCGGAACTCACTCTGTAGACCAGGCTGGCCTCAAACTTTTAGAGATTCAACTGCTTTTGCTTCCAGATTTTATTATCAGCCTTGTAACTCCAATTTAAAGAATCTAAAGAATGTCTCCTCCTAAGCAAATACATTTATTATATGACAGCTTGCTTTTAGGCTGGTAGTGTTTAACAATTTGAAAGCACTCTAGACAAATAGAAAATATCTTAATCATTTTTTTTATGAGTAGCAAACATTAATATTTAACTCCTTATACTGTATCTATGTTATTACATAGGAAAAGTTTATTTTAGTCAGTCTATCTTATTTACTGAATTCTATTCCTCCAAGGGTATACCAAGAAGGACCCCCCTATTTTTAAACTACATTTTCAGAGAGCTCTAAGCATATTTTAAAAAGAGGCCTTTAATTTGTAATCTATTCTTCTGGCCAGTCAGAGTTTGCCAGGTGTCTCTGTTTACCTTGCACCTATTATACTGTTTGAGTATGCTTAGGGGTGGATACCCCAAGAAGATTCCTGGAGTAATGGCCTCATATGGCAATTCCAAGCTTAGACTGCTTATCTGTGTTTAAAAATTTCCAAAGCATAAGTAAGACTTCCAAATAGTGGCCAGGTAATTATGTTTAGGATTTTCTTAAAAAAGACTCACATAATTTTCTCGGGAAAAGATATAAAATGAATCACAATGCAGAAGGTCCCCCAGGAATGTAACACATAAAGTTCAAAACCTAAAAGTTAGAGACAGAAGGACAGTGATTGCAGCATTCGGCTCAGCTTTGCCAGACCTGTGCCAAACAGCTGTGCTGGGTTCATGACTCTAGACATTTCCAGTAGATATCACTGTGCTAGAAGGGTGTGGTCCCTCATCCAGCTTAGCAACAAGCAGAGGGGCTTCAGCTTCTAACACACAGAGAAAGATTATTTTTACCCAATAGTTCCAAAGGCTTTAAGGTGTAGCTGTAAAGTTCTGCAACCTTGCAGCAGAACCCCCACCCCTGGCATGGTGCTGGACTGCAGAAAGAAGCAGGAGCAGAGACAGAAATCCTGCTGTCCCCAGCGGACTTCTTTGATGAAGGAGACTGCCTATTGAGGTTATTGCTGTGTCTAGCTTACCTCTTCATTCTGGTTCATCTCTCTCAGCCCTGGAGCAGGTGACCAAGCTGCCTATTCCCTGGAGAAAATGACTGTACCCAGTAAAGAAGGACTTCCTGCTCAACCTTTGACACACAGCAGCAGAAAGCTCCTGCCTGCCCCAAGGCTGCCTGCACCATAAGGTCCTTTTACTACCTCAGCTCCTGCTGGACAAACACAGCGCAGAAAGCATCTGCTCCTCTTCAGTCCCACCCCCTCCTCACCATGCCCATCTTTCTGTTTCTGTCTCTGTCTCTCCACTACTGTTTCTGTCTTACACAAAACACATTCACACATTGCACATGCATCAATCAGTAGTCACTTAGATACATGTAATGTTGTATACTCATACTCCCATAAAGAGACACACATGTACATTCTCAGAATACATGGGCATATTCATGCACCACTACACATGCACATATCTTCATACACACACATGCAAGCTAACATAAATATATGTTTGTGTGTACACACATATGAGCTCAGGCTGTCCACAGGGCTCAGAGGCGAGGGTGAGTTCAGGTTTTGTAGCAGCTAAGCACACACATACTTTCCATCTTAAGACACCCTAAGAGGTTCGGGGCTGGGATTTCTGTTTCCTGGAGTTCATAGGCAGTGCTCCTGGTTATCTAGTTGCTTCAGTTGGTAGGGGTCATTGACTGAAGAACATTCAAGAGCCCCCTCACCTGGCCTGGTAAACATGAGCACTCTTCTTCTCCTCACTTGAGTGTCAGATGGATGCAGACAGCTGCAGGAGGTGCCTGGAGATCCCTGTCTCCTGTGAGAAGGCAGGAGTTCAGGTTTTGTTCCCCATCTGGCAAAAGTAATCAAAGGAGCACAGTGTGCATGGGAGAGTGTGCATGGGAGAGTGTGAGTAGGGGAGTGTACATAGGAGAGTGAGCATGGGAGAGTGTGCATGGGAGAGTGTTCATGGGAGAGTGTTCATGGGAGAGTGCATTGGGGAGTGTGCATGGGAGAGTGTGAGTAGGAGAGTGTACATAGGAGAGAGCATGGGAGAGTGTGCATGGGGGAGTGTGCTAGGAGAGTGTGAGTAGGAGAGTGAGCATGGGAGAGTGTGCATGGGAGAGTGTGCATGGGAGAGTGTGCATGGGAGAGTGTGCATGGGAGAGTGTGCATGGGAGAGTGCATGAAGGAGTGTGCATGGGGGAGTGTGCATGGGGGAGTGTGCATGGGGGAGTGTGCATGGGGGGGGGGATGGGGGGGGTGCATGGAGGAGTGTGCATGGGGGAGTGCATGGGGGAGTGTGCATGGGAGAGTACATGAAGGAGGTGCATGGAGGAGTGTGCATGGGGGAGTGTGCACAGGAGAGCATGTGTAGGGAGCTGAGGCTACTGAAATTATCACTCCAT
>JANHMN010000002.1:238160832-238183056 GCA_030674055.1 Rhabdomys pumilio
CTACAAAGTGAGTTCCAAGCCAGCCAATGTTATAAAGTAGGACTCAGTCTCAAACAGCAAGAACAAACAAAAATGGAAACCATATATGCTGCAAAAAACAAAAAACAAAAACAAAAAAACAAAAAAAAAAAACCCCAAAAAACTTCTGCTTATGTGTTCACTCAGGCCCTAGAAGTGTCGGCAGCAGATACAAGGTGGACGGCTGATATTAACAGCTTACTGCACAGTGTCCTCTTAGGGAGTGACCAAGTCATTTCTTGGTCACGGTTGACTGAATGGAACTTATTGGCATCGGGTCACCTATGCTGCTTGGGCCTCATGCTGGGATCTGACAGTGCTGAGGGCAGAGCTACCCATTGTCAGTCTGTGTTATCTCTCCACAACCAAGACCAGATGGGTTTCATCCCTCCGAGGAGAACAAGGGTAACAGCAGTAGACACACTTGCCACTGCTTCCCAAGTGGCATTAGTGTCCAGAGAACCACGTGCAAGGCATTTGTTTGTAAGTGTGTGCATGTATGAGCACACATGTGTAAATGTGTGGGTGAGCATGCATATGTTATGTGCAAGTGTAAGTATGGACCTTTCTAGACATGTGTGGACTGCATGTGTAAACATGTGCAGGTGTATGAACATTTGTGTATGCAGGTGTGTATACATGTGCAAATGTGTGTGGTGTGTGTGTGTGTGTGTGTATGGGCAAGTGCCACATATGGCTATGACTTTTGGGTCCTGGCCATTTGAGAAAAAGGAAGAAGATAGCAAGCTTGATGTAAGCCAGTTTGGGGTGCTAGGGGCTCCCCCAGGTATAGGTGGCTGTGTGACCTGAGCATTGTCCAGGGCCTGGTGGCTGTAAAGAGACCTAAGAGTAGTTCAAGGCTCTGCTGTCACCATCCTAAAATCCTTAATGGTTTTGGAATGAGAACCCTTCTTCATTCTGTGCTTTGACTGCAAACCCCCAGCCCCATTCCCAGCAGTGCAGGGAGCAGGGATACCTATCATCTTTCAGAGGAAGAGAGAGCAGAGTGTTTTCTCTGGGGGCCCTGCCATGTGAGTTCTCATTTAATATGAGTAATGTGCAGAGAAGCAGGTCAGCATTTCAGATCAGCGCCCAGCACGCGTAACGAGGGCAGCTGCTTCTGTCCATCTGGAGCCTGCCTGGCCCGGTATTCCCATCCCAGGCTCAGCCACAGGTCTTGCCCACCGACGTCTGCTGGTCTCTTCTTAATGAGCGGTTTTGGATTAAAGTGGGAGTCGGCAACAAGGGCACCAATCTATATTAATTCTCAGCAAAATGAAAATTGCAAAGATTTACTTAGGGTCGTTACAGGAGGAAATTTAATCACAGCTTCATCCCTAGCATCCATTGGCTGGATTCATAACTCTCACCACTGGGGGATTTTGAATCCATGTGTGTGCCTGCACTGGTGCAGGAAGTGGCCCTGGATAACTCTCCAGGGCGAGTGAGATATTCTGTCACCTGAATAGTGACTCAACCCTGATATCTCATTTTTCTTTATTAAAGACATCTTCAAATCAAAGAAGTACAAAATGGAAAAATGACATTTGAGGTGGAAACCTCCCTCCCTATTCCTGCCTCAGAAACAGCCAGCATTCAGTGTTATCTTTCTCCAGCACTCACCAGGGAGTGTTTCAATGTATCCAAGTGTTTCTTCCTTGCTATTCATAGAAACATTCCCTCATAAGATCAAGGTCCTTCACAGCTGGTTTATAGTCTGTGGTTTCATAGGCTCCTAGCCGTGAAGACTAAGCACGCAGCTGCAGTCTTCTGAGGTGATGAGCTCCTGGCCCACACATGGCCTCCCATTTCTGTGTAGTCAGCACTGACAGAAATATCCTCATTCAAATGCTTAGGTCGACCATGGCTCTCCTTCCTGTTTTACCTCCATCTGAAGAGCAAATCTGAAGACCTCGCTGTGCTTGAGCCTTACAAGCCTCTCTAGGAGTGTGGGAGGTAAGCTTATTCAGAAGAGGTGTTCAGCGTTGGGCCTTCACTGTGGGACTTCTCCATACATACTGTTTGGTGGCTAGGAGCTGTGGGAAGGAGCATCTTTAGGTGTCTTGGGATGGATTAGTGAGACTTTTTTTTTTTTTTTTTTTTTTAAATAAAGATTAAGGTCAGACTGGGATCTTCATCTCCTAAATATCTCTCATACCTCAGAGGCTCTTTCAAGGTCATACCTATAAAAGGCAGAGTGGGGACTCTCTAAGAGAGACAGCCAGGGTAGCTGCAGGCAGACAGTTCATGTCTGAGGGCAAGGCTAAGCACTCAATGCTGCCCTGTTTTCTCCAGGCTAGACATAGACCTGTTCTCACTATGTGGTGGCCTGAGGACTGATAAGAAACCTGGATTGGTCTGTGCTGAGCAAAGCCTCCCTTTCAGTTGCTACACTGAGGCAACATTCTGGAGCCATCATCTGACCTAGGAAAATCAGAGTCACAGGGTCAGGGTGCTGGAGGATTTTTAGAGCAGGCAATGGTAGTATTCTATGGCTTGTCACGGTAGTGGCCACATATATTGACTGTATATTATCAACATCCACAGAACTGAAAATCTTGGAAGGGGGCATTTTACTCTATAGGCGTAATGATACTTTAGTAACTGTGCTGGTTTGAAAAATTGGCCTCTGTCGGTCCATAGGGTGTGGTACTATTAGGAGGTGTGGCCTTGTTGGAGTAAATGTGTCACTGGGAGTAGGTTTTGAGATTTCATATGCTCAAGGCAGGCCCGGTGGCTCACTATCTCTTCCTGCTGCCTGTAGATCAAGATGTAGAGCTCTCAGCTACCTCTCCAACATCACATCTGCCTGCATACCACCATGCTTTCCACCATGATGACAATGGACTAAACCACTGAACTGTAAGCCTGCCCCAGTGAAATGTTTGCCTTTGTAAGAGTTGCTGTGGTCATGGTGTCTCTTCACAGCAGTAGAAACCTTAACTAAGACAATAACTGTGGCTTAAAAATAAAACTGTGAGCTGTGTAAATGTTTTGGAGATAGATGGGGGTTGGCTGATGATGTGAACATCTTTAATGTTGGATGAGACACCTAAAAGTGATTAAAATTGGGCTGGGGTGTAGCTCAGTGGCAGAATGCTTCTTTAGTATGCACAGGACCCAGGTTTATCCCTCGTACTGCACAAAAAAAGTTTAAGTGATATTTTTATGCATATTTTACCATGATAAAAGAAGGGGGGTGCTGGAGAGATGTTAGTGGTTAAGAGCACTGGCCACTCTTCCAGATGACCCGGATCTGCATCTGAGAATCCACAGGACAACACACAAGTCAAACTTGTGTTCATCCAGTTCCAGAGGATATGACACCCTCTTCCGATATCGCTGATCAAAACACCCATCGGCTAAAAATAAATCAATTTAGAGAAAGAAAAAGGAACGAGTCGTATCACAGAGACTGATCTACTCCTCAGAAGAGCAACCATGTCTTCTTCCATCTTCAGACCTTTCAGAACAATATCTTTATGTTCACTGGCACCAAGTGTTCTTTCAGTGGGAGCCCAGGTCCTGGTTATAGCTGAACCTTCCTGACCAGTCCTTTCCAAAGCCAGATCCATGAGCGCTTCACCTTGGGCAGTAAACAGGGTATGAAACCCCAAAATGCCTGTGGACTGTTTTATGGAATACTTCTTCCTTTATGGTTAGAGAAAAGGCTACCCACACAGAGGCGCGGGTGTTGGCAGGACCCATGTGGGTTTTTTTTTTAATCCCTCAAACTGGCTGCAGCTGGTGGTGGTGATTTTCAGAGAGGAAGTTTGTGCAGTGAGCCCTCACAGTTCCTGGGAGTGGACATAGACAGGACTCTGCTCTGCATACAAGTCCTCTAGGAGCAGATTTTGTCCATTCTGGGTGATGTTTTTCCTCCCTCTGGTCCCGAGTCACCAAGGTGGAAGAACAGACTGGAAATCTCTGAATTAACATTGTCTGATTTGGAAGTGCTGATGTTCTAGCATCCTCTGCGCAGTGTGTGAGGACACACAGGTGGGGAAACTGTCCAGAGGCCACCTGAGGCGTGTTCTCACTCCGACAATCCTGCTGCAGCAGCCTGCCACTGATGCTGTTCACACTTGGATACGTTAAACATTGAGTGTGCTTCTCGTGGACAGCGTCCCCTGTTCTACATGAAGAATAGCTACAAGGTCTGTGGACTTTGGAGTCCTGGTTCCCACCCACACATGCCAATCAGACAAGCAGGTCATGCAGTACTCCTCTGGAGCTGACTCTGACCCCATCAGACCATGGCACCACAGCGCTGGTCAAAGCAGACTGAGAACCACTTGCTGCCTCAGGGTCTGCTAGGGCTGTAGGCAATGGAATTTTTCCTGTGTGTAAAGCACAGGGACCCTTTGCTCCCAGAGGTTTTAGAACATCAGTCAGGAAACAGGAAGTGCTGACAGAGTCGGGCATGGCTGCGGATGACGCAAGCCTGCTCTGGCAGCAGATGACAACATCAACAATATATCCTGTCAGATGCCTTGTGGCTACCAAGAACACTGTACATCTCATGTGTGTCTTTAGGACAGTAAAAGTGTTTTTTTTTTTTTTTTTTTTTTTGTAGAAAGACTAGCCTCATGCCAGGCTAAATCAGAGGCCGTGGAGGGGGGTGGCAACTGTGGATCCATTGCTTTGGATAAAGTGGGGCTCAGAGGTAGAAACTGGCCAGAAAGATGCATGAGGTTGGTGCTCTCTGATGTGCTGGCTATTATTCTGAGCCCCTACATTAACAGCTGTGGTAGTTTGAATAGGAACAGCTCCCATAGACTCAAGTGTTTGTATGCTTGGCTTTATTAGAAATACTCTTAGGACGAGTGGGTCTGGCTTTGTTGGAGGTAGGTATGTCACTCGGGTGGGCTTTGAGGTCTCACATGCCTCTCAGGCCAGGCCCAGGGTGGCAATTTTCTTCCTACTGCCTGTGGATCCAGATGTAGAATTCTCAGCTCCTTCTCCAGCACCACATCTGCCTGCGTGCCCCTATGTATCCTACCATGAAGATAATGAACTAAACCTCTGAAACTGTAAGCCAGCCTCAATGAAATGTTTTCCTCTTGTAAGAATCGCTGTGGTCACAGTGTCTCTTCTCGGCAATAGAAACCCTAACTAAAGACAGTAGTAGTCCATGGTGGGGTGGGCATGACAGTGACCAGAGAGTCTTGGGATACAGAGGCCATGCACAGGGCCACATCCAGTTCAACAATGTGCTGTGATGACAGTGTGTCCCTAAAATGTAGACTCTGCCTGCTTGAGCCCCAGAGGTATACAAAGGTGTGATCTTAGAGAACAGAAAGAGTGACATGGGGCAATGCTGGCCTGCTCAGAGACCCCCTTCCACATATGTTTCCCACAACTATCACCTTTTTTTTTTCTAGTAGCCACTCAAAAACAGCTTTTTTACATGACATAAATATATACCCCTGAGGCACTCCAGGCTGGCAAAGAACCAACTTGAGTCACTTTTACTGTAGGGACAGTGATGACTTTGAGGGTCGAGTAGCTGATCCTTTGAACCTCTCTGTGCTCGTGGCAACATTTGTTCTCTGGGGGTGAGTTTACATTCATGTCATAACTTTCTAATTTCCCAGAACAGACTTTTTGTTGGGGTGTTGGAACACAGCGGCTGGTTACAAAGAGGCAATTGTTTGAGAAATGGTTTAATACACTGCAAATCCCTCTATCTCTATCCCTTTCAGAAGGGAATAAAGACTAAAAACAGATCACAAACAAATTTACATTATAAAATTGCTGTCATCATTCTCTGCCGGATTAACCCGGGGTTTAGGAGAGTCCCTCAGCAATTGCACTCCGGATTCTTTCCTTTGGCAGAACAGACGGTGGGGCCCAAGTGGCTTTGGGGCTGAGATGACAAGTTTTTTTATTATTATTATTATTATTATACCCTTTTAGAAAAATAGTGCTTGTCCTTTGTGAAGAAGTGCCTCTTGTGCTGGCATGATGGCTTAGCAGCAAAGGCACCTGCCACCAAGGTGGTAGCACTTGAGTTTGACCCTGGGTGTATATGGTAGACGGAAAGAACTGACTCATTGAAAGTCGTCCCATGACCCCCACGTGTGTGCTGTGCGTGCATGCTCACACACTCCCACACAAAATAAGGAAAACTAAAAACGTTTTCTAACAGTGTCTCTCGAGGCTGGAGAGATGGCTTAAAGATTAAGGACACTGGCTGCTCTTCCCGAGGACCTAAGTTCGGTTCCCAGAGCCCACAACAGGCAGCTTATAACTACCTGGAATTTTACCTCTCAGAGGATCCAATACCCATGGTCTCTGAGGGCATCTGCATTTGTGTGCACACACCCGCACACAGATGCACATAATTAAAGATAAATTAAGTATTTTTTTTTTAAAAAAGTCTCTCTCTTCTTGTGAAATTCCCAAATAATCAATAAAAATATATTTAAAAGTCTCTCCTGTTAATATTTTCATCTGGGCTGTTAGACACTTCTACTTGGTCCCCCACTGATTGGGTTAATCTGCATGAGCGATGGCATAAATTCAATTTTGAGACGAAATTACCAAAATGAAACATCTTGAGGCCAACCTGCGTGGAAGGAGAACATAGGAGAGCCAGGAGAGTTGTTGAGGAGTGGAAGGGCTAGAAGGGAACACCCTGGGCACCTCCACTTTCCTGGGGCTGATGTTGGGCTTTCAGTAGCATTTGGAGTTGTTGGATGCCCCTACAGCCTGGCTCTGTGCTGTGTGTGTGTGTGTGTGTGTGTGTGTGTTTCAAGCCAGTATATTTCTTAATTCGGGAAAAACAAATGCCTTTGGGTATGAAGAATCTTGGGTTTTGCAGGAATTGTCTGTCACAAGCCCAGGGTGTGGATGGGAGAACCCTCTGTAAATAGTTTGGCAATGTGTAGCTAGGTGCCTGCAGTGTTTCAGTTATAGAAACCACAAAGCATAGAAACTTAAGGAGAGATTAGTCTGTGTGTTTTTAAGAAGAAAGGAGGTAATATGAAGGTGAGTTTCCTGACCCATAAATCCGGTCACCTTAAGTTTCCTGTCCTGTGTAGCAAACTGGAACCCCGGGCAAGTAGTAGGCCAGCAGCAGGCATCCAGGAATGGACACGACGGTTAGTGAGTGGAGATGGGGTAGGACCTGGCTAGGCTCCTGCCAGTTAAGCTCCTGATGGTGGGTTTCCTTGGTTTGGGTGTGGTCAGTGAGTGTAAAGCAGGAGGACTTGGGGCCAGAGGCTCAGTGGACATTGTCTATTCCTTCTCTTGACAGACAGCTGACAAGGCTCTTCTCTTCACTGGCCCATCCCCCGAATCTTAGAGGGAGACAGGAATAGATAGATGATAGATAGATAGATAGATAGATAGATAGATAGATAGATAGATAGATAGACATCTTAGAGAGAAAAGGGATAAAGCATTGTCTACTTGCATGGCTCTAGAGTCTGCTCCCCAAATTGGTGGCATTTCCTGCTAGTTATTAGACAAAGAGAAGAGGGAAAGGCATCTCCACGCTCTACATGTTCACAGCGTGGAGTTGTGCCAAGGCCGCTGTGGGCATGAGCCCTGGAATTGCGGCAAGTCAGAACAGGAGTGGGCTCTGTGAGCAAGACTGGCACCTTGAAGGCTGTCATGATGGCATGTGGAGACATAAACTGCCAATAAAAATGATGTCACCATTTCTGTTCACTGTCTTTATGCAGCCCACTAGAAAAATGTAAGCGTCACACACCATCCATGTTCCCTGTGTGGAGCGTGCTTGAGGGAAGAGCACAGTCCTGGAGACGCTTTACAGCTCCACTCACTCTCCTAAAAAACAAAACAGAGCCAAAGCCAAATCCCCTCCCCACCCCCCACCCCCCCAAAAAAAACCCTAGGCAATGAACTCTGGACAGGGAGGAGGAGGAGGGAGAAGAGGAGGAGGAGGAGGACTTTCTCCAAAGACTCACAATGATTCTCACCCACAGGAGTTTAACCCTTTACTCCCAGGGGGAAAACCCGACTAAAGCTCCCATGAGCTTATTCAAAAGAGCCCCAGAGCCCCAGTTACAACAGGCACCCTTGCTGCCTGAGTTCTGCTGTCCAGCACAGAGGCTGTGGAGCATGGCCTCCAAATGGGAAGCTTGCTGTGCAAGCCCAGGATGCTTTATTAATGGGTATAATTGAGAAAGCTGTGGAATTTCGATTTGGAAAACCCCACCTTGCTCACTCATCCAAGTTAACGTTTTGCTGATGTTTTGGAGAATGGCCTGGCCTGAAGTTTCAAAATGTTCTGATTTAATTTGAATTTTAATTTAAGATTACTAATCAGAGACATTTTTATTTGTAAAATAGTAAAAAAGTTATTTTTTTGAGGGAGGAGTTGCTGTTATTGTTTTGTTTAGTTTTAATGTAGTTCAGGTTGACCTAGAATTTAAATCATTCTCCTATTTCCTCGTCCAGTATTGAAGCTGGGGCATGAACCACACCCAGCTCTTTTAAAACTGTGTCCATTCTAGTGAAAGGTTTTTTCTTTCCACATTCTATTTCAAAGTGAATCCTTTTATTTTCCTGAGAGAGTCTCAGTTTGCTGCTCAGGCCGGACCCAGAATTCCCATCCTCCTGTCTCCATCTCCTGCAGGTTGGGATCACTGATATGTCTCTACCCAACACTCCTAAACATTTTTCGTATGAACTCATGTATCTCTTAATGGTGTATGGATCCATTTTAAAATCTCAGACATTTCTTGGGGCTCTAGAAGAAGGATCCCAAGCCAGTATCACTTTCTGGAGATTGAAACTATAAATCAAGCCATAGGTGTACACTTAATTTGATATTAAAATTTAGTCATATTATGGGTTTTTTTTTTTTTTGAAAATAAGCTTTAAGTACTTTATTCTGCACACTATCCCTGGTCTAAATATAAATAAAGTGTTTTTAAAAATAAAGATGAGCAATGACCCCAGAGCTAACAACACTTGAGCTTCCAGTTTTCCCTGTTCATCTTAAGTGAACTTGAAAAACAGTCTGCTTTGAAATGTGAAAAGCAGATTAGTTTAGGGGAGGGGGAGAGACATTTAAGAAATGAAAAATAGAAATTAACAGAGACCAGTATTAAGCATACGTCTTTATGAATAAGGCTTAATCACACACGTCATTTTGCAAATACAAAAGGGGCTTTTCCAAAGCATTAATTAAAGTTAAGCGCTATAGACAGGCGCTTTGCTGAGCAGCGGACCTCTCCCGATTTGCTTTGCATCAATGAAAGCCAAGAAAATTGGGTAAATGGAGGCGAAGCTGTTGAGGGCCACAGAGCGAAAACCAGGCAACAGCTGGGACTCGCGGGCTAAGGCTCGGACTAGGTACAGTGGCAGGATTCTGGGCTGCGGTCTGATTTTGTGAGCAACCAGTTCCCGTTTGGTCCAGAGCCGGGTACTCACCGGTAGCCCGGCTTCCTCCAGAAGTTCCCGAACTGGCTCAGAGGGGCTTGGCTGGTCCTAGAGCTAGACTGGAGTCCTCGGCTGACCCTCCAGGGTCAAGTAGCCATGAGCAGGTTGTGAGGGCTCCACCAATCCCCTTGGGACAAACAGAACAAAGTGACGCCCAGCTCAGCTCCCAGGAGGCAGGCGCTGGCTGTCCAGGCTTATTTAGTGATGTTTCCACAGACTTTTTTGAGGCTGGCTTGGGTTTCCAAAGTTTCTGGGCAGGCAAGAATGTTAACAGAACAAGCTCAGACTTGGAAAACGTTGCAAACCTCACCTCCTGGGTTCTTTCTGCGTCTGCCTCCTTGTCCTCTCCAAAGGACTACGGCGGAATCTCGCTCATTGGTCAGGTCTGGAGTCTTGGAGTCGACAAAAGCCCGCGGTGGGGGAGCCACACCCGTCCTGCGGAGCACGTCTAGCTGGAGCAAGGCCCTGCAAGTTGGCTTAGAAGGGACTCGGGCAGAGGACGATCCCCCAATGCTAGGATGTGGTCAAGCGTGATGCTCTGTGCCTGCACTCCTGAGGCTTGGGCAGAGTCACCTGTCAGAAGTGGGACCAGCCACTATCTGTTTCCTCTTGTGGTCTTCTTTTAGCTCTGTGGATGTGTCGAGGCCTGGAGTCCAGCGCCAAGTCTCTGGCTCTGCCAGGACGGACTTCGTATTCTGCACCCAACAGTTCTGTAACCGGAGTACGGGTTTTTCTCCTCATAGGGTCCCGCCAACGAGGACAGGGGACAGTCTAAATAGAAAGGAGGCTGCAGACGGGCTCGGCACCGTCAGGGCTTCTCGCCACAGTGTTTGCAAAGCGCCGAGGGCGATCCAGAGAAGGTGGCACACTTGTCCGGGCAGGGCCCGAGCGCGGCGCCCGCTGAGAACGGGTAAACCGCTGCTTGGCCGAAGGGCGTCAGAGGCGCGGCGGCCACCGGCGCCGCGAGGCCCTGGCCTTGGTTGAGGTAGGCCACCAAGCGCCGCATCTCCTCTAGGGCCTGAGCCTGCATGAGGATGTAGTTCTTGGCCAGCAGAAGCGTGGCGATCTTGGAGAGCTTGCGCACCGACGGGCTGTGCGCGTAGGGAATGACTGCGCGCAGCCCGTCCAGCGCGTCGTTCAGGTCGTGCATGCGTCGCCGCTCGCGGGCGTTGATGCTGAGCCTCAGTGAGCGCTGCTCCCGGGGCCGCCGCCGTGCGTCCACCGCGACTCCGGGCCCTCGCCGCCGCCGCCGCCTTTCGAAGGCTTCGTCCTCGTCGCCGCTCTGCTCGCCGCTGCTCTCGACTGTCGTGGCGGGGACGCGGGAAGCGGGCGCCGCGGGGAGGTCGCCACTCGGATCCGATGCACCGAAGCCGCGAGTCGTCTCCGGTCCGCGCGCCGCAGCGTAGGCGTGGCCGGTCGCCGTGTAGCCATGGCTCAGCGCCAGGTACGAGTCCCCCGACAGCGACTTGAGCTCGGCCATGACCCCTGGAGCCTGCTACGGTAGTGCAGCTTCCTGCCCTGCGGGCGCGTCCACCTGTCCAGCTGTCTGTTAGTCCCCGGGCCTCCGCGTGGCCTCTCCGGCCGGCCACCCCTCCTGCGCCTCTTTACCAAGGTGCGTGGCCGGCCGGGGCCGCTCTACCTCCCACTGTATTGGCTTCGTTTTTAAGCTGCTGAGGCTCCCGCTGGGACTTCGCGCCGTCCAATCAGAAGGGACCTGCTGCCCATATCTTCTCAGTCCCGCTCCACCCTCTATGCGGACCCACAGGCCAGAAGATAGGAGCTGCGGGACCTGAGGGCGCTTTGCCTCCTTCTTGGCGCCTCAACTGCCATCTCTTGTTTCCTAGGGGGTCACCTTCCCAAGGCTCTGGTCCTGGGAAAGGACCAGACAAGGGTACTGGCTTCAGTCTTGCCTTGTTCTGGGTCCCTACTCTCAGGAACTGAGCGCTGAGCGGGAGCTCCCAGCCGGGTTCTCTTTCAGGTCTCCAGATCAGAGGCCCAGCATATATCATCTTCCTGTAGGCGGCAGGTCTTTAGTCCCTTCTGTCTGTTGCCTCAACAAGAAGTTCTCCTGGCAGGTATATCCCAGTGTGGCTCCCGCTTTTGGGATGAAACCGTTTGCTTAGGACAGACAGAAGTTTCCCTCTTCCCTGTCTTGTCCTGAGGGGGAAGAGGATAACGGATTTTCTCAGTTTTGGCTGGGAGTGAGGGCCGAGCAGAGGTCAGGTCGCTATAGGAGCGTCCAGGTTCCTTCTTGTAAGTGAGGAACTGGGGTTGACTTCACCTGCCTAGGCCTCAGTCCCAGCGCAGACCCCTCCCCACACAAGTAGCCCAGATCCTGGTGCTTCCTGTGCTCCAGCTGGTCCTGAGTTCTGATTCTGATGTTGTTACACACTCAGGAGCAGGCTAGGCACTGGCTCATCTTTCTTGGTGTGAGAACCACAGAGTCAAAGTCTCTGCCTTATTGGAGGCTCAAACTCTTGGAGGTTAGGAAAGACAAGAGCAGGTTGAGTTTCTGGTACCACCTAGTGCTGAAGGCTCCCGTTCTACTTAAAGAAGGAGGAGCTTCTGGCTACAGCCTGGCCCTTCATATTTGTCAACTAAAGCCTCAAATGTGAAGGCTGCTGAGGGGCTTAGTCCTTTTTGAGAAGCTCCCCAAGGTGTGAACTTGCTAGGGCTCTATGGTTTCAGCAAGAGGTGGATTCTCTTCAATATGGTAAGAGATGAGGTCACCCTGGCTTCCAGTACAAGGCAGAACCGTTCATGAGGCCATGCTGTATGACCTTGGAAGAGTTTGTTAGCCTCTCTGTTCTCTGACTTTCACCAGGGAAAGAAATTATTCAATTGCTGGGCACTCTTTGGGAGTCTATAGATGCCTAAGGCACATTTGTGAAATGAGTGGGTAAGAGCCATGTGTTTTCTGGAAGGTTTTGGGGGCTCTATGCCATTACCAGTAAACATGAACACAGATACAAACACATATGTGTTTAAGAAACATCAGTCTTTGCTGTGGGCCTGGAAAAGAAAGAAGCCAGACAACAGCTTCTTGACTGCCCAGAACTAGTTCACCATATGGCCAGCTATGTTGTGGAGACTAGAAGGGCATCCTGGCCCAAAGGATGAGGTGTTTCTGTGAGTCCGTTTCCAAGTACCTGTACCTGGGATGATGGCAGTATGAGTAGGAGTTGGTAGAGACCCCACTGCAATCCTGAGGCTATGGATCACTTCAGGCAACTAGAAGGGACAAGGCCTACAAGAGGACTAGTAGGGACCATTGGCATGCAGAGGCACACACCAGCAGCACAAGCCCCTGAAGCTGTTCAGGGGAGTCTGGCTTTTTGGATGACAGGGAGGTTGGCTTTCAGGGAGACATCTCGGGAGAGTATTTTTAAGACTGCCCTGTGACTGCAGCTGCAGAGGTGGGAAGGAAGAGGGACAACCTTGCCTGTGTCTGCTCCAGTCCAGTAGAGCTTCCAGGGCCTGACCAAAGCAGTGTGGAAATGTTATGAGTGAGGTATCAGCAGGGTTCACTAAACTCTAGGCCACAGTCATGGATGAGGTGGGTCTTCAAGCTTTGCTTTAACAATGACTGCCGGGCTGGAGAAATGGCCCAGTGCTTAAGAGCACTGACTGTTCTTCCAAAGGTCATGAGTTCAATTCCCAGCAACCACACAATAGCTCACAACCATCTGTAATGGAATCTGATGCCCTCTTCTGGTGAAGTGTATTCACATATATAAAATAAATAAATCTTTAAAACAACAATTGACTTGCATTAAAGCTGCGACCTGGATCTGTGATGAGATGGGCTTTGGGCTTTCTAAACTGCTTAGCTAGGAGAGCAGAGTCCTCCAATCAGATGATTAATGTTAATTACCTGCTTGACAGAGTCTATGATCGCCTGGGAGGTAGAACTTTGGGTATTTCTGTAGGGGACATCTTGATTGTGACAGCAGTGCTGAGAAGGCAGGTCCTCTGTGCCCTGGGGTGGGATGCTGGGCTGTGTGAAGTGAACAGTGATGTGGACGTCAGCTGCTCTCCTGTTCTGGCTGCAGATGGGCTGTGGGCATGCGCTTCAAGCTCCTGCCACCTCGATTTTCTCACAGGATGGACTGTACCTCGAACTATGAACTAAAACCCTTCCTTCCATAAGTTGCTTTTTGTCAGCGTGTTTATCACACCGATGAAAAAGAAATGGAGACGTCCAGTTAATCAAGCATACTCAGTTGTACCACACAGCTCTGAAGGGCTGGGTTGGGGAAACTTGGGGAACAGGTGTGGTAGCCATACCTTTGTAATAGGCAAGTTGGCTGGATGTGGTGCCTTTAAATCACCACACTTGGGAAACAGAGGCAAGCAGATCTCTAAGTTCAAGGGCAGCCTGGTCTCCATAGCGAGTTTTAGGACAGCTACATACATATGAGATCCTGTCAAAACCACAAACCAACTTGCAATAGGCGGTACAAGGAGAGGCGAGGTTTTGCAGTGCTACACTGCCACCTGCTGGATGGCAAGGAGATTGCACATGCAACTTCTCAGGCCCTTCCCAGACTGGCAGTTGGGTTGACATGGGAAGTGGAGAAAGCCCCAACCATCACCCCCATTCAACGTTGGCTGGAGCTGGGTGCTGTAGGCATCCCAGGGCTGAGTAGGACCACAGCAGAGGAGAAGGCATCGCTCTTGCCTCTTATCCATCAAGGCAAGGAGGTCATGGGGCTTCACACCAAGCATTTGTTTCTGTTCTGTTACAGATGTGGGTCCTCTCTGTAATACACATGGTCTCAGGATAGATAGCTCATGGAACTGGAATCAGGCTAGTCCCATCCTGACTCAGAGTGGGCATTGTCTAGATGTTCTTTGAGGCTAAGATGGACCTGAGATTTTGGATGAGACTCCACTGTTTGGCCTCCTCTGAGGTAATTCAGTCATCTCATATGAGGGAACCTTGTAACTCCAGTCTCAGCAGATTTCCCAAGTGCTTCTTGGTGAAGCACTAGTCCATGTCCTCAAATTCTTCCAGGGCATAGACTTTCCACTTCCCACGGGGGACTGTCTTAGTTGCCGTTCTATTGCTGTGAAGAGATGCCATGACCACAGCAACTCTTATAAAAGAAAGCATTTAATTGGAGTTTGCTTACAGTTTCAGTTTAGTTCATTATCATCATGGCAGGAAGCAGGGAGGCACGCAGGCAGATATGGTGCTGGAGAAGGAGCTGAGAGTTCTACATCTGGATCCACAGGCAGCAGGAAGAAAACACGGCCTGATTTGGGCATTTGAAGCCTCAAAGCCCATCCCCAGTACACATTTCCTCCAACAAGGCCACATCCACTCCAACAAAGCCACGCCTCCTATCTTTCTCAACTAGTGACACTACCAGATGACTAAACATTCAAATATATGAAACCATTCTTATTCAAACCACCACAGGGACCATAGAAAAAGTCTTGCCCTTATGCCCTGGCTTTTTGCCTAGAAGCTCCACAAAGGACACGCTCCCATCCGTGCACGCGCACCGTCTGCAGGCACATTGACAGGGCCTCATCTCTTTCCCTTCACTCTCCCTTCCCCCACAGGAGCAGCCTTTTCCAAGGTGACCAGGAAGTGTCCTGTGTATGTTTTATTTATGTTTTTAGGGTTAGCAAGATTGCTTCACAAAGCCTGATCTAGGGATATCAATACCTAGAACCCACGTGAGAAAGAGAGGACTGAGTCCTGAGAGTTGTCATCTGATCTCCATACAAGTGCTGTGACACACACACACTCACACACACACACATATGCTCTCACACACACACACACACGCTCTCACACACACATGCTCACATACACCCATGCTTATACACACACATGCTTACACACATACATGCTCACACACATACACTCATGCTCACACACATATGCTCTCACATACACATGCTCTCTCTCTCTCTCACACACACACACATGCTCTCTCTCACACACCCATGCTCTCTCACACACATGCTCACATATACACATGCTCATATACACCCATACTCACACATACACACACATGCTCACACATGCACACCCATGCTCATGCACACACACATGCTCACACACACATTCTCACACACATATGCTCTCTCTCACATTCACACCCATGCTCACAACACACTGCTTACATATACAGATGCTCATACACACATGTTCTCATACACATGCTCATACACACATGTTCTCACACACCCATGCTCACACACCTGCTCACACAATACACTCTCACACATATCACACGCACAAATGTAATACATAGCATTACAGCTGTGTTTTAAACACATTTATCAAGACATAATTTGAACAATCTGCAACTCATTCATTCAGAATATTCCATTCAAAGACATTCAGCAGCTGAATTCTGGGATACATAGCCATCACCTTAACTAACCTCAGGACAGCCTCTACCTCATCCTACTAGATTCTCCTGCTGGCATTCTCTCCCCTCCCAGCCCAGGCCTGCACTGCTGACTCAGTCTCTGTGCTGGGCTTGTGGAGTTCTGCTCTGCACTGTTAAACTGAGGGGTGTTCTTTAGAGTGATTCCCTAGGGTTGTGAAAGAGGAGGCACAGGGTTCGTCTTCAGTCTTGATGTAGTTACTTTGTAGCTGTCTCTACCTGTCCCCACCCCAACCTCCTCTTTCTCATAATATAGAGGTCTTACTTTCCTTGTCCCAAAGAACAAACTCCCCCAGACCCTCGCTTGCAGAGAACTGAGAACAATGATAGAATCAGACCTCTGATCTCACAGACACAACCCTTGCTTCTGTCTGAGCACATTGCTGCATCTAGGTTTGGCCACCAGTCTGCATCCCCCTGCACGATCTCAGCAGTTCTCACCATGGAAATCTTGGATAAACACATAGTGTATGTGTGGCTTCCTTTCTTACTTGTTTCTAATGTAATCACCCTGTGGTCAGTGAACATGGCTCTCAGAATGGTGTGGTTAATCTTGGAAAATATGCCTTGTGTTTAAACCACAAAGAGTGTGTGTATTTTGGAGAAGAGCCACTCACATCCAAGCAAGATATTCCATCCAATTCCTAAGTTCCTTTTTTGAGACAGGGTCCCACTGTTATCTAGCCTGACTGAGAACTACTAATATTCCAGCCTCAGCCTCCTGAGTGCTGAAATTATAGACGAGTGCTTCCATGCCCAACTTAGTTCATATTTCTTATGTGTTCATCCATTAGATTCTGAGAGAGTGATAATAAAACCTTATTATGTAATCAAAACAAAACACCTACAACACAATAGATAACAAGACAAAATAGAGCCAATCCCAAAACTATTCTGCTGTAGTCACGGAGGTTAGTCTGAGGATCTATTCTTTAAAGACATTAATAAGATTGCTTGACTTGTTTTTGTTGGGATGTGCTTTAGGCCTGGCATGTATACATTCAATAGAAAAATTTAATACATTGTATTCTTTTCAGGGAAGTTTCAGTGTGCAGAAAAACTGATGAGGAATTACTATGTTACTGATGTGCTGTCTCCACCCTACAGTTACCCGGTGGTCTGTATTAGTGGAAGACATTTGCTTTTATTGATGGGCCTATTTCACATGTTATGGATGGGACTATGGCTATGTGAGATTCAATCTTGGTATTGCCCATCTTCAGAAGGACACTATTACTCTACAACCCCCTGTGTTCTAGCAATGTGTTTCTGGCCTCTATCCCATGGGATCAGTTTCTGTTAAATGTTTTGTACATTTGTATCATTTCTTTATATGTTCATTATGGAATAGTATGAATATATATATATATATGTATATATATATATATATGTATATATATATATATATATATATATGTGTGTGTGTGTGTGTGTGTGTGTGTGTGTAGTATACTATACCTAGTACTGTGCAACAATAATCTTCCTATGTTCTGTCTCTAGTCAGTTACAGAATACATGTTTCTATATATCCTACTTATATTTTTATAGGATACTTTTTTTTTAGGATATTTTATAGGATGTATTTGTAGAGTGCAGGGTTCTTCTGCATGTTCATTGGCCAGATTTCCTGATCCCATTGCTCTTAGTGTTGTGTATGTTAATCCATCTTTGTTGATTTTTTTCTTCTCCTACTTGCTTTGGTGTGTGCCTAGAGCACAAGGAGACATTTCTCCTGTGTTTGTTGTGAAGATTTAAGTGGAACTAGAAAGGTCATACTTTGGAGAGCGTGGTCTATTTTAGCCTGCCCCCTGCAGACCCTGGAGCAGTTTGCCAGTTAAAAGCAGTTTCTCTTGCCCTGACCTTGGCTATCTTCCCTAGTAGGTTACATGGGTCCTGGGATTGGTCTGTCTCTCTAGTTTGCGGGGGAGCATGGTCATCAGACTGTGACTGTGACAGTCTGATGCATCTAGGAGAGTTGATTCTCAATTTGCCTGGCTTCCTTTGGGGCAGGTTATGAGTGCTGGTTTCTAGACCTTCATATGTGCATGTGGGACTGGAAAAACTTTCCCCGTCCTTCTCTCCTTCCTTCCCTTCTCCCTCCCTCCCTCTCTCCCTCCTTTTTTTTTCATCTTGTCCTTTTTAGGCTTGTAGGCTTCTTGAATTCACACCTTGTGAAGGCTTTTGACTTTAATTAGTTTTGGAAAATCTTGTTAATACTACTTATTTATTTATCTATCTGTTGTTGTTTGTTTTTTTTCGAGACAGGGTTTTTTTGCATAGCCTTGGCTGTCCTGGAACTCACTATGTTGACAAGGCCTTGAGCTCACAGAAATCTGCTTGCTTCTACCTCCCAAGTGCTGGGATTAAGGCATGCACCACCACTTCCCGGTTCTTAAGTGTTTCCTTAACCCCATGTTCTCTTGGTTTTTTTTCTGAGTTCCTTAGCTCCTATTGTTCTGCTTCTCTGCCTTGTCCTGTCCAGTGGCACCTTCCTGTTCATCCCTGTGCCTGAGTTGGCCTGTGACCACCTTGCCCCATACAGCAAACAGACCAGGGTCAGTTTTGGGTGAGGTGGGTTGGCCATTTAGTAGAATGTCCCACATAAGTCTAGGGCACTTGAATACTTGCTCTGCAGTTGGTTGCCCTGTTTGGAGAGGTGTAGGTGTGGCTTGTTGGAGGAAGTGTGTCACTAGAGTCAAACTTGGGCGTTTCAAAAGGCCTGCTTATTTTCAGTACAGCCTCTTTGCTTCCTGTTTGTGGTTTGATATATGAGCTCTCAGCTGCTTCTCCAGTCACATGACACCTCTATCCCACCACCATGTACTATTATTCCTTTAGAATCATAAGCCAAATAAGCTCTTTCTTCCAGAAGTTTCTCTGATTGTGGAGTTTTATCACAGTAATAGAAAGGTCTGCCTCTGCACTCCACCCCCTCGTGCCCCCAGTCTTCAGTAGAGGCTTGTCTGTTAGAGAGGCCATGGAGGGTGGGCCTAGCTCACAGTTCCTTCCTGGAGGGACGATCTCTATGGCCCTTCCTGGCCTTTGACCCAGCACAATGCTTATCTGGTTGTGGTGAGAAGTTGAGGCCAGCCTGGACTCTAAGGAGCAGTCAGATTGTCCCTTGTGCCTCCCTTTTGCTCCTGACTCCCAGAGCTGTGAGTGGTGACAACCCTAAGTCCAAGGCGAATTCTACTGGAGGAAGTCAGGACTCTCTCACCTGCTTACCCTATAACTTTCCTCATAAATGATGACATCATCCTGCTAAAGCAGACCAGCCCACATCCCACACAACCCGTCTCTGGTGTGCCTTTGAGAAAGGCCCTTACCACACCCCTCTTGTGAGCAGGACAGTAGTTCCTGTATGGTAGTCCCTTTCCCACCCCCGGCAGCCTAACAGGGCTCTGCTCCAAGCAGGCTTCCTTTTCTAAATGTTTCACCTCTCCATTCCAGGGTCCTAAGCAAGAATTGAGAGCACCCTCAGAAGGTCACCTAGGCCTTAGTTCCCTGTTGAGCATCCTAGAAAGTATGAGTAGTGGCTTTATCTGGAAGGGTTTGTAGGTCTCTGGGATCTCAGTGAGTCTCTCTCTGCTGTCTGAGGACAGTCTAATATCCAGGCAGAGGGACAGATTTTGATCCTTCTAGAAGCCAGTAGGGGAGGTTGAAGTTGCAGATTTGGGGAGTTCCTATTCTGGCCTGCAGGGGGCAGTATGCCCCTGATCTTGTGTTGCTCTGTAAAGTTACAGGTGAGGTTTTATTTTATTTTGTTGTTGTTTTTATTGTCGTTCTTTTTTTCTTTTTTCTTTTTTTGGTTTGTCTTTTGTTTTACTGAGACAGAGTTTCTCGGTGTAGCCCTGGCTGTCCTAGAACTCAGTCTGTAGACCAGGCTGGCCACAAACTCACTTGCTGGTTTACACAGCAAGTTCCAGGTTAGTCAGAGCTACACGGTTTGTCTCAAAAAACAAAACACATGGGCTGGAGAGATGGCTCAGCAGTTAAGAGCACTGACTGCTCTTCCAGAGGTTCTGAGTTCAATTCCCAGCAACCACATGGTGGCTCACAATCATCTGTAAGGGGATCTGATGCCATCTTCTGGTTTGCGTCAGCTACAGTATACTCATATACCTAAAATAAATAAATAATTCTTAAAAAAAGAAAAAGAAACCCGAAACAAACAAACTCACAAGGCAGCCTTTTACATTTCTTGATATTTTCTGAATATGGCTCTTTATTCTCTTGTGTAGACCATCTGACATCATTTCCCTCCCTCCTGAATGGTGTCAGTGCTTCCTCAGCAAGAGCTGATGGTGATAGTTCCTCTCAGCCTATAGCTGGTTACTTTGTCTAAAAATGTCTTTGTTTGTTGTGTCCGTGAGGATGTTTTCCTTGGATACAGAACTGCGTTAGTGTGTTAGGCTGGCAGGTTTGCTTTCTCTGTGTCTGTGTCTGTGTCTGTGTCTGTCTGTCTCTTTCTGTCTCTCTGTCTCTCTGTCTCTCTGTCTCTCTGTCTGTCTTTCTCTGTCTGTCTCTTTCTGTCTCTTTCTGTCTCTTTCTGTCTCTGTCTCTGTCTCTCTCTCTCTCTCTCTCTCTCTCTCTCTGTGTGTGTGTGTGTGTGTGTGTGTGTAGGCCAAAGGACAACCCTGAGTGACACTGAGACATATCTAGTTGGTCTGGAACTCACCAGTTTGGCAAGGCTGGCTAGCTAGCAAGTCCTGGGAGTCCCTCTGCAATACAGGGATTACAAATGTAACACCATGCCTACCTGTTTTTCCTATGGATCTGTAGATTGAACTCGGGTCCTTATGCTTGCACATTAAGTATGTTACTAAGCATCTTCCCAAGCCCGTTTTTTTCTGATTACTTTCCTTTGCACTCTGGCTGCTTTGGAATGTCTTTGATGTCAAGTTGCTGGAGGCAGATTTGTTGAGACCTTTTTGAAGTGCTGGACAAGTCTGCTCTTCACCCCTGCCAGGCCATCCAGAACATCACGATCCACCACCATTCACTCACCACCCTGCAGGGCACAGCCCTGTGAGGACTAAGCTGTTTTCTGGGCTCTGGCCTGTGATGAGGGTGGCTCTTGTCAAAACTCCTGGTCAACCTGCTTGGGCTTTGCTCTCTTCTCTCTCCACTGGTGTGGGACTTGGGAAAAGGGGCCCAAGAAAACCTATTTGGTATCTTCTCAACAGTGGCAGAGTGACCTCTGGAAAGACAGCTCCAAGCCAGGAACTCAGTGACCTAGTTTCCTGGTGTTTCCCAGTGGAGGAAGTCAGCCTGCAGTGAAGCAGCCATCCAGGTCCTCATTGGCAGAATCGGTTTGTCACTGTCTGGCTGCAGAGGAAGATCAGATGCCTATCCACTGGGAACGTGAAGTGTGGAGTGACGGGCATGGTGTTCTCTTATCTGTGTGAAAAAACTCTGGCAGCTGAGCTTGGTTGGGGATATCTGATGCCTGTCTGGATTCTCCCCATTCCCCAACTCCCACCCCCTGCCACCAATCTTCCTTTCTGCAACACCAGAGTCTGAGCAGGAGAGGCGCTGATGAGGAATGCAACGCATGAGGGAGCACATGGCAGGGACCATAAGTCTGACAGGGGGCAGAGAGCCAGATACCCTCAAGATCTGTGAAGGAGGCAAGCTGGGCTCATTACTCATTTCATTTTGCAGAAAGAGACTGGATAGGAGGCTGCCTGCATTGTCCTGCTCGTCAGTGCTACCGTGCTGATCCCTGGCAATTGTAGCCAGGCTGTAGCATCCAGGGCCTGAGCCCTGCAGCATCTGCAGAGATGTTCGTGCCTGGAGATGCACTGGGAGTGTTGGAAGTGTAAATGTGTCTGTTAATGACTCTCCCCTGTGGTTCCCACATTGCCCCACAAATGATTCTGCACTTGGCTGAGATGAAATGCAAACACCTAGGAAAATTAGAGAAAAGCCTGCTTACGCTGCAGTTTCAAAACAAACATTAATGGTATTGATCAGGTGCAAGTTTGCTGGACTGAGTTTGAGTTGTGAAGTCAGAGTGTCCTCAGGAAGGAGTTATCTCAAGGGAACCCAGCCCCTCCCTAACACAGGGCAAGGTGAGCAGCTGTTCTGGTGTTGGCTTCTCCAGATGCACAGATCAAAGGAAAGGTCTACACACGAACCCTTATCTCCAAGGAAGCAGAGTACAGCAGAGTGGATTATAGGATGGTTGTTAGCATTCCTTCTAGGCTCCGCCCCACAGTTACCTGGCAACAACCAGGTATGCCTGACTCACTATAAAAGGGGCTATTTGCCCCCTCCTCACTCTCTTACTCTCTTACACTCTCTGCCCCTTCTCTTCCCACTCCCCTCCCCTCCTCCCCCTGTTTCTGGTGGGTCTCTAACTCTCTCTCTCTCTCTC
>JANHMN010000002.1:238187843-238201720 GCA_030674055.1 Rhabdomys pumilio
CACATATGACCTCAGGAGGATGTTTGTATCCATCCTCTATTGCTTTTCCGCTGAACTGGAAGCCACTTCAGGTAGTCTTGCTCATGTAGACGTGCCCAGCTTTCTACGTGGTGCTGGGGATTCAAACTCAAGCCCTTATGTTTGCCCAGAAAGCATTTTTATCCACACAGCCATCTTCCCAGCACCCTGTCTTCCTCTCTTTGTCATCCAAACCCAGGTGGGTTGTTATGGAGAGTAAGAAGTGGTCTGGGGAGGCTGCAGCTTCTGTCTGTCCAATACTGTCTCCAGGATTGAAGTTTCTATGCCTTCCCTCCCCTTGTGATGAATAGGGCCCCGTCTGTGCTGACTTAATTGGGCACAGCTGAGTCCCAGTTCTCCGGGACCTTCGGGGGTAGTAAGACCCTGTGGAATTGTCCCATCTTTAGTGATGTTGGCTGACCAGAATCTTAGAATCATAGAACAGCCACTTAATCATATGCCAGATTGGAAAATGCCACATTATTATTTATGAGGAGCCTAATAATACGGTGCAGTCTTCACAGGCAGCAGGGTGGAAAGTTAGTTTTTAAATAGCATGTTTTAATTGGGCTACTGGTAGGAAAAGGGCAAAATAAATATCCCCCTCCACATTCTCTTTTGGTGGCAGGGAGCGTGGACAGGGTGGGGTGGATGGGAAGGGCTACCTCAGCGTTCCACAGTGGCGACACTCATGGTGGACCTGGCTTTTGCTCTGGGCAAGCTTATGCTCTGGAATTGGCTATTTGCATGTACCAGAGACAAGCAGAGAGACAGAGGTAAACCATAGAGTGCAAATCCCCAATCAAGGGCTGAGGCCATGGGCTGGGGGCCAGCAATTGTGTTAGGAACGACTTTAACACTGTCTGGTTTGAGAGTCAAACTTCATAGTTGGAAACGAAATGAGAACAAGGGAAGGAAGCAGGTTGAGGCTAGATGAGGCCTAAGTGTCGTCCCACCCACAAGACCAGATTCTGGTTGCAGAGCCTTGTCTGGGCAAACTGATGGTGGGGACACCGGACATGCATATCTTTATGTGTGTGACAGGACCTGCCTTCTGGCCTTGCTGTGCTTTCCCTGGGGGAGGGACTGTGTCTGGCTTCCTAGTGTGAGGAGTTACTTAGTTTTGTCTCTTTGTGTACTGATATGGACAAGCAGACCATCTGATTCTGATGGGAGTGTGAGCGTGTGTGTGTGTGTGTGTGTGTGTGTGTGTGTGTGTGTGTGCGCGTGCGCGCGCGCAGGGTTACAAAGCCTGGCCATGGGACACAGTTCCTGTCCTGTGATAAGATGGCTTCCGCCATCTCAGCCATGGGGCTCTCTGACTTCCCAGGGTGTCCCCCTAACAGAGAGAAGAAAAAGCCCAAGGACTCAGTGGACCCAAATGAGCTGACGGCTGGCTAGGCAAGGCAGCTGTTGAGATCCTGGGGCTTCATCTTTAGTCTGTTCTTTCTTTCCTCACAGCCCTGTAAGCCAGGGTCAGAGCAGTGGGTGCTCTGTGTGGGTTTTGTTGTTTTGTTTTTTCTTTTCTTTTCTTTTTTCCCCCTGTCTGTCCCTCTAGTGGCTGCATAGCGAAACTGGAATCTTTCAGCTTGATGACCAGAGACTCCTCCTAAACCCAGGTGTTTAGCATGTCTTGTAAAGATACAGCGTGGAGCCATGGAACTGTGGAGAGTACCAACCTCAGGTGTGATGTCCCAAGTGAGCAGACATACTCAGCATTGCCTGCTGGGATGCCTTGAGATGCCACAGGAGTGGGTACTGTAAGTGAAGCCCCACCTCAACACTCATATCTAAAACGAGGAGGAAACAGGAGTCAATTCAATTGCTGTTCTGTTTTTTGGTCAACTTTGAGAGAAATGAACTCCTAGGTGGTACAAATCCAGAGTTTATATCACTGCTGTCACCTCCCTGTCTGCGTCTTCTTCCTAAGACAGTCTCGTGTATCTCAGGCTGGCCTAGAATTTGGTATGTAGCTGTGAGTGAACATCTTATCTTTTCTTTATTTCCTAAGTGCTGGTGTTACAAGAGTGACCACCATGTCCAGTTTATGTGGGAACTGAACCCAGCATGCTGGGAGAACACTCCACCAACAGAACCACATCCTTAGGCCTGGTACTGTTTCTTGAACACTCATATCCTAGTGTGTCTTTCTGTGTAAGGGTGTGTGTGTGAGTGTGGGTGCTCAAAGAGGCTAGGAGAGGGCATCGGATCTCTCGGAGCTAGAGTTTCAGGTGGTTGTGAGCCTCCTGAAGTGGGTGCCTGAAACTGAACTAACTTGGGTTCTTTGCAAGAGCAGCAAGTGCTACATACTGCTAAGATGTCCTCTGAGAAGTTATTTCTCTAGTTCTTGTACTATTTCTTTGCCACATAAACCTAGGAACCAAATACCTAGGAACCCCAGCACCTGGGCTTTATGTACTTTGTAGTATGGTGTTTGAGGGTCTGGTGTCCCTTCTCCCTCCAGGAAGAAGGGATACAGGGGAGAGAGAGAGAGAGAGTAAAGAATGAGATCCAAGAGGAAGGGTAGCTGGGGCTGCCTTGGTCCTGAGCTGCAACTCAGTCTGTTATGACAATGGCTCCTACGTATGAGATGTGCTCTAGTCTGAACACCAACAGCGTAGCTGTTCTCTCTGCAGTGATGTTTTGGTGAAAGACAACGATGCCTTACAACATGGTCAACATCAGCCTCTGCCTTCTCTGGAGACAAAGGCATAGAATCTTCTGGGGCACTGATAGTAAGATAAGCAGACAGGTGCTCCAGGGGCAGACAGACAGGAAGCAGCAGCCAGTGCTGTCCCCTCCTGATGGCCAGACTGCTTGAGATGCAGACATATTCTCTCTGAGTCATTTTCCATGCAGGCGACACTAACTGGGAATGTCAGAGGGGAGGAAAGTTGTTTGTTAGCTTGTCATACCTTATGGCTAATTATTTAATTACTGTAATTTAAACTTTTACCCGATTTAGCATCAAAACATAAAAATCTTGTGATTGCAGAGTTGGAAGGTAATAATGTAATTAACTTGTTTAGGGTAACATATTAACTCAGTTGATTGCGTGGCATCTATCCCGTAGGAAAATCATCTGGAGGAGGTGTGGGGAGATGGTGGAAGAAACCCAGGGCACTAGAATGCAGAGCTCTAATGCCCTGTGCAGACACAGCCAGTGTTCCTGTCTTTTCCATGCTGTCTGCATACAACACGAGGCCCTACAACAAGTGTGGGACTCTCATCCCTACCCCAGGCCCTGTCTCCTTCATCTCTATGTTGTTCTTCAGGTCTTTGCCTTCCTAGTTTAGACTTGTTGCCCAACATATTCTGAAGCTCTAAGCCTTGGCTCTAGCTTGTGAGTAAAGCTTTGCGTACCCTGGATCCAGATGCCTCCTAGGAGCCTGGAGCTTGGGCTGCAGGCACGAACTTCCGTGCTGTTGTCTGGACATCTCCGAGGAGTTGGAGAACCAGAGAAAGACACCTGGGCCCCCTGTCTCTGAGCACAAGATGTGGAAGAGGGGAGGTCAAGAGGAGGAAGAGAACTGGGGAGATGTTGGGGGGGGGGCTTAAGGCGAGTCCAGGAGAACTTGGGTCTTATTATTCAGTGCTGAAAGGAAATGGAGGTTGAGGACTGCCTGCTAGGTCAGTTGTCTGTGATCACTGGGGCCTAGACCATAGTCAGCGTCACCTCCATCTGTTGCAGGCTTAGTTTATTGTTTGTATAATGTTAACCGAGTATAATAGCCCTGTCCATCCTGGAACTTGCCGGTCTCAAATTCACAGAGATCCACCGGCCTCTGTCTCTCAAGTGCTGCAATTAACGGTGTGAACCACCATGCCTGTCTGGAAAACAGCCTTTCTAATAACTTCAGGGGAGTAGAGTGTGGGGTCGGGGGAAGACAGTCATGCTACCACTGGTGCTAAAGGGTAGTATGGTCGGTCACAGGGAGAGTCAGCAAACATGACCCCTCCTCTAGTTGCTATGACTGACTAGCCTAACCAACTCAAAAACCCAAGGATGGAGTCTGAGATGCACAGCACAGGGGTGTCAGTGTTCTAGGCCCAGAGCACACAGCAGTGCAGGCATGAGACTGGGCACCCAGGAATTCAGCTCCTGCTTTGAAATCAGAGGCTCATCAAGACCAGACAATGAATCGGTCTGGACATGGGCTTGGTTCCCTGTCTTAATCTCTAAGAGACACTGGAACACAGAACTCCTTGGGCATGATCCCTAACAGGAGAGCAGTTGAGTCTTCATCTGGGGGTACCTGGATGCCATTTCTACTCCCGGGCCCTGCTCTGCCCCCATACACTGACTGACACAGCCCCACTTATTATGTAAGCCTGATAAGTCTGGATTTCTGGTAGGCTTCATCTTCCATGCAGTCACGAGCCAGCTTAGAAAATAAGAAGTGGGGGCTGGGGAGTGGTGGGAAGATGTCTCTGTGGTTAAGTGCACTGAATGCTCTTCCAGAGAACCAGGATTCAATTCTCAGCTCCCATTTGATGGCTCACAACCATTTGTATGTAAATCCAGTGGGTCCAGCCTCCACTTCTGGCCTCTGTAGGCTCAAGGCACATAAGCGGTGCACTGACATACACACAGACCAAAACAACAAACAAACCATACACATAAAATAATAATTAAAAATTTTTGAAAAGAAAGTAAGGACATAAAATAAAGTCTCCAGTGGAGACCAGGGACCCCAGCAGCAAAGAGACTTTGAATACTGGGGACGTTAGACGTTGAGGACTTGCCTGTTTGTCCCCTGCTTCCTACTCTGCCTGTGTACCCCTCCCCCAGACTTGCTGGAGAAGGAAGCAAGCTCCCCACAGAGACTTTGGTCTCTCTACTAACATCCCACTATGCCAGTGGGCGACTCAGCCTCGTAGACCTCAAGACAGTCAGAAACCTACTCAGCCAGAAGACTGGGTGACCATCCACAGGAAGGAAACCTGAGTTGCAGGAAGTTCAGAATCAGTCTTAATGAAAAGCAAGTCCTGTGTTTAGGAACACCAGACAGGAAGGGGCTGTGTCTCTCAGGTAACCGTGGAAGCAGAGGAAGCCATTTGATTGGCTGCAGCCTTTTTGACTCCCAGGTTGGACACGTGCCCTCTCCCATTGAATCATGGACTAGCAGAGGGGAGGTGAGTTTCTAAACCAAAACTGCTCAAGATATTTTGCCTTGTCGGCAAATCCAGCATGAGAGACCCCTCAGGAGCCGGTTTGGTCTCTTCTATATCCATTTACAGGAAAGTGAGAGAGTAAAGCCCTGGAAGGATGTGGAAAGGGGGACAGGACTTCTTGGGGCTCCTCCTTGAGGCAGATGTGGGCTACTGTAGTCCATCTCAAGTGTCCTGTGACCTCTGCTGTGTGAATGGAGGGGATGAGCCCAGGCTGGGTGTCCCTTTAAGCAGGTTGGGGCCTCTGGGCAGTTCCTATGGAATCCCCACCTAGGTGCTGTACTCTAGGACTGCCTTGTCTCCTCCCTGAAGGTGACACAGGGTTTCCTCAGGCAGAAAGTTGATGTGAGCTCCCAGGCATCCTCTGTACTGGGAGGAGATTCCCATTTTGTCTTCTGTACGTTCTTTGTACCATCTATCTCCTTGTCTCCTCGATGGATGCTCCACCAGGCCCTTTGGAGGTGTAGGTCTTCTGAGTCCTCTATCATGCTGTGTAGACAAGGACACCCATCTCTCTCTCTCTCTCTCTCTCTCTCTCTCTCTCTCTCTCTCTCTCTCCCTCTCTCTCAAAAAGATTTATTTGTTTATTTTATGCATATAAAGTACACCACCATTGCTCTCTTCAGACACACCAGAAGAGGGTGCCAGACCCCATTACAGATAATTGTGAGCCACCATGTGGTTGCTGGGAATTGAACTCAGGACCTCTGGAAAAGCTTTTGGTGCTCTTAACCCCTGAGCCATCTGTCCAGCCCCAAGGACACCCATCTCATGGCCTATTCCCTTCTGCCCTTTTCATCTCATGGTTGCTCAACCTTCCTTCTCTGTCTCTCTTCCTCCCTCTCTTCCCTTTTCTTTGTTTCTTTCTTTCTCTCTTTGTTTCTCTCTTTCTTTGTTTATTCTTTTGTTTCTTTTTTTTCTGTTTTTTTTTTGTTTTGTTTCTTTCTTTCATTCAAGAATGGGTCTTACTATGTAACCCTGGCTAAACTGAAACTCATTATATAGAACAGGCTTGCTTCAAACTCATAGAAATCTGCTTCCTGAGACCCCTGGGGTTAAAAGTGTGTGCCATCACTCCCAACTTCTATATCTTTTCTTGGCCTTGATCTTGTCTCCATCTTGGCCCAGTTGACTGTTCTATTACCTCAGAGTTCCACAAGCACTTGTCCCTTGAGTCTCCATGGCACTGATAGTCTGTGCTCCATGTAGAGCCTTGCCAAGTTATAGAAGTTAACTTCAGGAAGGGCAGAGAGGGCAGCTTCCTGAGAATTGTATGGCTGTCGCTGACAGCCCACGGGGGCTCTGAGCTTCCCAAGGCTCCAAGAGGCAATTTAATTATAAATGTTTCCCTAAATGTCATCTCTATCACAAGCTTGACAGACAGACACTTAGGCTTTTGATATCTCCTATTCAGCTGGTGCTGTGGGTAGATAGAATGATCCCAGAGGTACCTGAAGGGCCTGTATTTTGGATGAGATCATGATTGGGCTGCCCTTGGGACCCTGCTGGCACTCCAAGGTTTTTCCCCTTCCTGGCTTAGGGCATTTGACTCTTACACAAGAAGTGGTGCCACCAGGGGCTCAGGCTAAGTGGGCAGAGCTATGTCCTTCTGCCAATGGGTTTATTTCTTTGTCACAAACACTGACACACATTAGGAAAGGTCACCAAGTTCAGGAAAAGGCAGCAATGAGGGTCCGTGTTCTGGACAGGCCTTTGCAGAGTAAGGGACAAGAGATGAGAGACACAGAACCCAGAGCATGAGAGACCCAGAGAGAAGCAGGGGTGAGTGGAGCAGAGACCATAGTGGCCATGGCTGCACTTTCATCCTCCTTCACGGAGCTAGTGTCTATAGCCTCAAGGTACGAGATGTGTGTGTTCTGTTGGTCTCTCAAAAGGCACTGCCTTCTGATGTCTAGAAACATTTAAGGATTGGGCCAAGGTCCATAGCAGTACCTAGGACCAGAATCCAACGGTCAAAACTCTGGTGTGGAGTCCCCTGAGTGCTAGCTCTGTTCTGTCCTTTGTGTGGGAAAGGTGACGCTCATCTCATTGATTTTTCTTTGGTTCCTCAAACACTCAGATGGCTCCATCTCCTGCTGCTCTTTTAGGGCTGAATCTATGCATCTTGATTCCATTATTGCACCCTGCTGTGGCTAGAGTAGAGGGAAGAGATTGCATGAAGACAGCTATGCAGTCCTGCTGGGACATTCCTTCAGCTAGGATAAATGGCCTAGGGAGACCAGTCCAAGCATTATGGGCCACCTACAGCAACCACACCTCCTCTAAGCACTGCCTCCTCCCCAGCCTGGGTCCCATTAGGCAGGTCCTCCCTGGAGCATGCTTTGTCCAGCATCATTGAAAGGGTGATCTATTTTGTTTGTGAAAAGCTGATTATCATAGATAAATAAATCTAATTAGTCTCATTTGCTGACACACAAGCCTTTAATTGAAAGCTGGATAATTTGCATATGCAAATGAAACAGCCAGGCATCCCTTCCCCCCATGCCAGACTTAACCTGATTCCTCCAGAGACAAATAATTCTGTTTCAGGAGAGAATATGATGTATTAATTCATACACAAACAGCTTCATTTAGAATCAGTGGCTGTGTTTGTTTACATGAAGTGATGGCTGGTGGAGCCAGAGTAAACTTGTTGAAGAAACAAATGACTCTAAGGGAAATCTCTGTGAGCTTCCCGCTGTGAGGTGGTCCCTGAATTAGGGGCTTCTTCAGTCCTTAGGATGGCAGCTACCAGCACAGAGGCCATAGTTATGATCCCACTTTGCTGGAAGCTCTGGCCCCCTGATAGGCCGGGTGAGTACCAATAGGACTTGTCTCTCCCCTGTGTTGTTCCCTGCCCATTCCCTGCTGGTAACTGATGGGGCAGGTACAGCCACTGCCTGGCAAGTTGGTGGTCGTTGACGGCTTACAATGAGGCTCCACATGTGTGGGGTGTTTTCCCTAAGGTTGTGAGCAGCAGATTGTGGAGTTTGCCAACAGTGACTGCTCCTTAGAGGTTTAGTGCTTAGTGCCAGGGAAGGTTGAGCCACTGGTCCCCAACTACTGACTTCATACAGCTTGTGGCCAGGGACAGCTGCCTCCCTCTCTTTACAGGTCTCCTGCACCAGCAACTCAGGGCAAGCCTGAGGTGTTGGGCTCCATGGAGGAGCTCCCTACACCTGCTCTTGGCTAAACCCACAGATTCCAGAACACAAGTGACAAGGGTACCCTTTGTGTCTCGTTTATAGGGTTACAGCCTGCAAGAGTACTTTGGGGGCCTTGGCCAGTGATGTAAGAATAGAGATCTAGCAGCACCAAAGTCTAAGTGCTAGATGCCTATCCTCCCTGGGCAGTGGGTGGCATAGCCTTTTGTGTATGTTTTCTCCTTCCTTGGGCCTGAGGGGTGCGGTCACATGGGCTGCTCCGAGGAGGCCTAGTGTGAGGAATTTGGCTCCTGTGGAAGAAGGATGATGGCATTCCCTGCCTACTAGAGGGCCCTTCAGGCTGTCTGTCACCCTAGCAACTGGCTCATGAGCAAGGGATCTGATATTGCCCCAGATCGTCCCTGTGGTCCTTTCCCTTTCCTCTCTGGGCTAGGCTAGCCAGCAGAGGGCAGCAGTGGGCCAGCTACTGGCGTGGAGGAAGGGCTTGGTGAGCCTGGAGAGAAGTTATGCCCTAAATTTTGGGGTCTTTGTGTGTTCCCTGTAGGGGATGACTGCAAGTGGGTGATAACCATTAACTGTGTGTCCACATCGATGAGAGGTAGCATCACCATAACAGCAGTGGACCCCCGTACATGTAGTGTTCTGCCTTTGTCTGGTAGCTCATTACTAGCCCCAGTCTCTGAAGACAAGGTCTCTGTCCATTCTTCTCAGATCATGATAAGTCCAAAATGGACTCAGCTGTTAGGATTCCCAGTTCTAACTCTCTCCTTTATCTACAGGCTCAGTGATTCATTCATTCACTAATTTGTCTGCTTATTCACACACATTCATCCAGACAATCATTCATTCATTCAACATACACCAGCAGGGGGGTGTATCTTTTTGTTTGTTTGTTTGTTTGTTTGCTTGCTTGTTTTTTGAGACAGGGTTTCTCTGTGTAGCCCTGGCTGTCCTGGAACTCACTCTGTAGACCAGGCTAGCCTCTAACTCAGAAATCCGCCTGCCTCTGCCTCCCAAGTGCTAGGATTAAAGGCATGTGCCACCACTGTCTGGCAACATGTATCTTTTGATCCTGTGAAGGAAGTATCTGCAGTTTTAAAAACCAAGATTCCAGCTCTTCCCAGGCCCAAGCAGTCCTCCAAGGCTAGAGCTACAATGTTTCCTTTGGCTTCAGTCTCTGCCTCATTTACTCTTTGAAGTTTCTTTCTCTGCCTTGTGGTTGACCTCCATCATCATTACAGGAAGACAAAACATCCCCGTGGCTTTTGTTCAGCTCAAGGACTTCATCTGGTATCCAGGGAGAGACAAGGAGGTAGTACCTATGCTCATCCGTTACTCACACTGAGCAAGTTCTCGTGAGGACGTCCATGGCTCTAACATCCTATTTGTCCTTGTCATCATGGACTGGGACAGAGTTCTTGTACAGCTTATCAGGACCTGGAATTTAGGCTTTGGACCCAACCCTTTTCTGTGTCCCAGCCCTCATGGATCTTTGGGAATGAGGACTGAGAGCTATATGTATACATACGCATGTATGTCTGTGCGGCGTACACTTACTCTGTACATATTCTTACATACATTGGCAGGGCCTGGTCCTGGGTGCCTAGTTTGGGAGGCCAGGCTGTTACAGTTGAGCCATAGCAACTAGTCTGTAGCCAGCTTAGTGGCCTATCCACACCCTCAGCCTCCCTTGTTTTCCACAAGTGACTCAGTAGAACCTCCCCACTTCAGGACCACCACTGGTTGTACTCTCTCCATTGTAACCGAACCTGGCAGGCTTGTCCAGACCTTGGTGTTGAAGCTAGATATGCATCTGCAGGTTTTTAGAGAGCAGGAGGCCATTCATGTGCACGTTGGGCTCAACTCCTTTCTTCCTAGGCAGAAGCTGTTTTAGGGAGCGTGTGGAGCCAGACAACAGTGATTCAGTTGTTCAGATGGAGGTATGTTTGTGTCCTCCAGGACAGATGTGATCTTGAGTGTGGATGAAGCGAGTATGTGCACCTGGGGTGTTGCATGCAAGAAGGTAGATACACGAAGTATAACAACAGTTATATTTTATTATGCTGAGGGTCATCATACAATGCTCACACTCCAGATTCCTAACTACTGTTCTCCCCAAGGCTGCTCACCTCTTAGCTGGAGGTCAGGCCCAGTCTCTAACAGTAGTTTCTGATTTGAGGGTCAAGATTCTGGGGCCACAGGTCAAGATCTCCAGCCACAGTACAGATCAAGGTGGCGTCTCTCCAGATGTGCAAAGCAGAGCATTGCTCTTGGTCTGTCTTATATACTGTCCAGTGGGCATCATGAGGTTCTAGAACTGTGTCTGGATACCTGAAGTGATGACATCACTAGGTTCTGGTTATCAGGTATAGCCTTGGATATACTGGGGTTCCTGACAAAGCTATTTTTACATGTCTAAAGGCATTTAAAAAAATCAAGACAAACATTTGTAGCTTGTGGCAACACTGTCCTGGTCTTTCTTTCTGAGTGGGTTCTGCTCCAATGAGAATATTCTTGATGTTAGTGGCTCCTCACTTTTATCTGGTTCCTGGGAAAAAGAGTTTAAGAATGTGTCACTGGAACCAGACAGTGGTCGAGCATGCTTTTAATCCCAGCACTTGAGAGGCAGAGACAGGTAGATCTCTGAGTTCAAGGCCAGCCTGGTCTACAGCATGAGGTCCAGGACATCCAGAACTACACAGAGAAACCCTGTCTATAAATAGATAGATAGATAGATAGATAGACAGACAGACAGACAGACAGACAGACAGACAGATAGATGGAATGTGGGAATTGAGGCTTACTTGGTGGAGTTAGGCCTAGCTCATTTGGTTAGGGGAACTGGGGCCATGTCTGTGGCATCCTGGGAAGGTGTGTGTGTGGGGGGGTAGCGGCATCAGGTCTGGCTGTATGATCTCTTCAGCATGCCAATAAATACCCCATGAATGTTCTGGAGGTAGTCCAGCTCCTAAGCCCCATTGAACTCTTGCATCACTAAGGGGTCTTGATCCTTGAAAGCTTGATGAGATCATCTGAGCTCACAGTAGCAAGGAACATGCCAGGGGCTTCTTCCAGATGGCATTTTATGAAGTGGGGGAAGGTCATAGCCTGGGACAGAGGTGATTTTAAAGACCAGTTGGTGTCTTAAAGTTGGAAAGCTAAGTCCATCATGGCCAGTGGACAGCCAGTGACCTTCTTCTCTCAGACTCTTCAATGGAGCCACAGAGCACCTTTGCAAAGAATGAATTGTTCCTTCCCAAGTGACTTGTGGCTTACGATTGTTTGGAGAGATGGATGAATGGATGGATGGATGGATTAACAGACAGAGAGACAGACAGGTCACATTCTGTTCACCCTTCCCATCCCTGGGCCATTAGAGAAATAATGTGGAGCTTCCTTGTCCTGCTGTCTGGTCCCCACCATGAAGTAGCACAGATAACCAAGTCAGGTGGGGCACATGACACAGATAGGAACACAGTGTGGGTTCTCTGCTCCTCCTCCACTTCCTGCCTTGGGGCTCTGGAGAAACTGGGGTCTGAGCTGCGTGTAAGATTTCCTGGAATAGGTGAATGCATCAGCCCAGGGTGAGCTCATTTATGGGGGTGAGGGGCACTTTGGTCTGAGACACAGCCCAGTCTGGCCAGGCATGACATGTCATGGCCTCATGACAGGTTACTCTGCTCTCTGTGGTCCTTTGCAGACAGCCTGTCTGGCTGAGGTGCTTACAGTTGGGGGCCTTTGTGAGAAGAAAAAATGAGCAGCAACTGGGTGGTAACTGAGGGTCCAGGGGAGTTGCAGGAAACTCTCTGAGGTTCCTAGAACCAGCCTAGCTCAGTGTTGACGAGTTCATTCTCATGATGATTCAAATGGTACACACTCCTCCAGACTCACCGAGACTGTCTCCCAACCCCAAAATCTGCTGTCAGACAATGGAATCCACCACTCTATTCTGGTGCAATGGATCTGACCACCCTGGGGGCCTCCCGTGTAGGACTCAGACTGCACTTACCCTTCTGTGACTGGCTTATCACATTCAGCACAATGCTCTTGGGTTTACCCTGATTGCAGCGGGTCTCAGAACTCCCTTTCTGAGACTGAATCATCTTCCATTGTGTGGATAGAGCCCATTTTGCCTCTGCATTCACTTGCCCGGGGAACCCTGCTGCTTCACTACTTCCACGGTTAGCTGTTAGGAGCCGAAGCTTGAAAATACTTCCTCGAGACCTCACTCTCAGTTGTTTCTGGTTCTACTCTGAAGTGGAATTGCTTCCATTTTTATACCTTTTTAATTCTGGGGGGAGGAAACCTCCATACTGCCTTCCACAGTGGCTGCACCATTTTAAATCTTTGCTAGTACCCAGACACCTCTCCAGACTTTTGGTGGTCACCATCTTTGAGGGTGGAGGTCACATCTTGTAGTGGCTTTGGGTGCATTTCTTAAGAGTGAGGGACGAGCATTATCTCATGAGCTTTCCCCCCACGGTTGTCTATTCAAGTTCTTTCTATATTATTGCTGTTCCTATAACATGGAAGATGTGGCTCTCCTCTTGTCATGTTGATAGCATCTTTTTATTCTTTATTTTATTTTCCTTGAGCTAGTGCCTCACTGTGTAGCCTGGCTGACCCTCCCACTTCAGTTTCCTTGATACTGGAATTACCAGTGTTAGTGCCTGTGCACGCAGTGTCTGACTAGATACAGAATTTGTGTTTTGTTATCTATGCCTTTGGCATCTTCTCTAAGAAATGGCAGTCAAATTCAGCACTGTGAGGTGTCTCCTAGGTGTTTTACTTTATTTCTGGGAATAAACAGCTCATCCCACAGGTGATCCATTGGAAGAAACTAAGAGGGAACCTCAGTTGTAGTGAAAGACATTGGGACTGTAAGCCCATGGGTTTGAACTAGTTTCTGTACCCCTAAGCAGAGAAACAAAGACTAGGCTCCTTGCAGCCAAGAGAGGTGAGGTGGGAGTAGGAACAGAAGTTTCTGCAAGATCAGTGAGGAATTAAAGCTAGTTTTCAGGAACTCTCCCACCTAAACCCAGGGAAGTCAAGGACTGTCTTAGTTAAGGTTTTACTGCTGTGAACAAGCACCGTGACCAAGGTAAGTCTTATGAGGACAACATTTAATTGGGGCTGTCTTCAGAGGTTCAGTTCATTATCGTCAAGGTGGGAACATGGCAGCATCTAGGCAGGCACGATGCAGGCAGAGCTGAGAGTTCTACATCTTCATCTAAAGGCTGCTAATGGAAGACTGACTTCCAGGCAGCTAGGATAAGGGTCTTAAAGCCCACACCCACAGTTTACACCTGCTCCAATAAGGCCACACCTACTCCAAAAGGGCTACACTTTCTAATAATGCCGCTCCCTGGGCTGAGCATATGCAAACCATCATAAGGACCTACCACTCAGTGGCTGTCGGCCTGTATGTGCCCCAGCTTTCTACTAAACAGGAGGAAGATCCCAGGCCTGTACTGAACAGGGAGGACTTCCAGACCTGCACTGGTCAGAGAGGACTTCCAGACC
>JANHMN010000002.1:238201730-238262538 GCA_030674055.1 Rhabdomys pumilio
GGGCAGGGAGGATTTCCAGACTTGCACTGGGCAGGGAGGACTTCCAGGGCTTGCACTGGGCAGGGAGAACTTCCAGACATGCACTGGGCAGAGAGGACTTCTAGGGCTGGCAACTAGACACCAATGCTGTTTCCTTAGTGTTTCCACCATGTTAAATGATGCTGAGTTTAGCAGCTAAAAGAAACCGTTTTTAAGTACTTTATCTGCTTTCCAGATATACAGCCACCTAGTGGTATAACCAGAGACATTTTCTCACCCAGAACCATTTCTTGAGCAGATTCAGTTTTCCAAACTAAAGTCCACAGCTCCCACCACCAACTCTGTGTTTATGATGTCCACCCTGAGGTGCTTGGGCGGCTCACCTGTCCATCACAAGAGGGAGGAACAACCAATTTATGAAAAAGTCACACTGAAAAATATTCCAAGGGCCAGCTGTGTGGCCAGATCAGGGAGAAGTCAGGCCATGCCAGGAATTCAGGACAGCATCAGCCCCATCCCTGAAATCTAATTCCCCTGCGGCATCTGGAACACAAAGAAGAGAGGTGACCTAGGTTTGAAGCCTGCCCATGTTTTTCTTCTGTGCCTCTACAGTGTGTATGTGTCCTCTCCTGTTGGAAGCAAAATCTCTTATCCTACAGAGATAGAGCTATCTCAACCGGAAACATTGGAGAGCCAGACATGGTGGCCACCAGGACCAAGGTGCCCAGTGCTGTTGTGGACTTTGTAGTCATGGAAGCTCTGTGTTCTCCTCCACTCATGCCTGGGTCCAGTCTTGAAAGGTGACTATTATCTTGGTTCTGCCCCTCCGTCACTAGTAATGGTTAGCGAGGCTGGAGAAGGTTTATGGCAATCATGGAATAGGAAGTTCTGCAGCCTGGGCTCTGATTCATTCCCTGGATGTCAGAAAGCAAAACAACTCAGAAATCCTTAACCATTTGCAAGCTGTGATTTTCATGAATAAAAATAATCTTCAGTAGTCTGGAGTCTGTATACAAAATCCTACCACTAGCAGGAAGAGGCAGGCATATACATTCACCTAGGGGCCCAACCAGAAGCTAGCCCTGGTTTCTCTGTTCCTGTGCAGGCAAAAGGCGTCACAGAAGACATGATGGTAACTCTGATGGCCTCCTTGAAGCCTGCCTCCTGGAAGCCGTTGCAGCTCACTTGGCCCTTTTGCCTTTGTGGCTTCTTTGGTGCCTGACAAGTCAGAAATATCCAGTCTCTGAGAGGCAGGCAGGTGTGCTATACTCTTGACCACAAACATAACCAGCACACGAAGGCTTTCCTTAAGTCGTGCTTTAGACAAGGGCTGCAGTGGTAGAGAGGCAGCTTTCTGTGTTCTGTCATCAAGCTGTGATGTGGGTCTTTGTCAGCTGAGGACTTGTCAATTCAGCCTGAGTTTTAGTTGTGATGGTCTTGCTCATGAGTTTTAGATGTTGTCTTCTATGGCACTTAGCATAAGAAATGTTCACCCCAAGCCTCTGACCCCCATTCAGGTCTCAGATGTTGGCTGATGAGCTGGGATCAGACACACCTGGCTATCAACAAATATCCTCCGCTTTTCTCTTGGTTTGTAGTTGGCAGTGGGAATCACTGTGACTGAGAGTGAAGTCGTTCATGGGTGTGTTGTTGGCAATATCTGCACTCTTGTTGCTCCTAGGAAGCTGGATTCTTGGCTGGACAGGTTTCATAAGCAAGGAGGAGGGCATAAGAATGGACACATTCCCAATGTTTTTCCCTGAGACATCTGGATCTGACAGACCCTGGGTAAAGATGTTTTAGGCTAGGACTTCATTTGATGTCTGGTCTCCTGAGGCTCTGGGTCTCCAGGGTAGTGTGGATACTGCCTTCGTAGTGAAGATCCCGAAGCCCACACATCCCGAGTTCTGGAACAGTCAAGTGACCAGACTCTCCTGTTCCTTTAAGAAAAATAATGCTCAGCACCAAGACTGGTCGTGAATATTTGCAGTTGTTTATTTCCTTGCTCAGACGGTGCTGGTCTAAAGCATTAAGCAAGAGATGGAGCCACAGGCCTGAACTTTGGTGGCTCTACCCCATTGCAGTGTTTCTTCTGCACACTTGTCAGAGGTGGGGCTGTAGCCCTCACTGCCTGCCTCTGGGATGGCCGTCCTGCCCTCTCCATGACCTGACCTGGGTCCTGAAGTCCTCAGGAAGCAGGCTGTAGAGTGTGGAGCTGGCGTCAGATGTGTAAGCCAGGGCTGGAGCCATGATCTTTACCCATCTTCCCACTGCCCTCCTGGGTCTCTGCACCCAGCTCTGACTTTTTATAGTTCTTGAGGTGATCTTAGCATTAAAGTCCAGGAATGGGGTCTATGCATGGAGCCACACAGGAAACAAGACAAAATGGAACACGCCTGCAGAAATAACCAGTGTAGGCAAGGCTCATGCTCTCAGCCATACTAGGTTCTTAACCGTTCTCTGCCCAGAAGGGAATCTCCATTCCTCTTACCATTCTGAGAAAACAAGGGATCAGGGGCTCTTAAAGAAGTCAGTAAGCAAAACTGACCACCTAGACAGGGTAAGGTGGTGTGGTCAGAGCGTGCACACACTGAGCGAACCAGCTCCTGAAATTTCATGAAGAACAAAAGAGAGGGGGCATCAAGGTTCGGTTCTGGGCTGGATAAGACCAAAATAGTCTACGGTGATTGCCAAGTCCCTGAGCCAGACTGATTCCTTTCAGGTAGAGAAAGGAGAGTCACCCCCCCCCCCCAAAAGACCCTAGACCCAGAGCTAATGTCTCTATGGGCTATCTCCTTTAACCAGATAATATCTTCTCCCAGTATGGACCCTCTCATTTGGTTGTGGATAGAGCAACCAGTCTGCTTGTCTCTTCACCAGCAGGTAGCAGCTAGCAGGTATCTAGATCAACAGATGCATGCTTGTGGACAGCACAATGAACACTGGTCCAGCCTCCTAGGCTTCCTGGGCCAATACCTGCCCCAGCCACCCCCATCTAGTGTACCTATTGGCTTCATAGCCACCATCTAAGCCCTTGACTTTCCTGCCACAAGAGACAAGTACAAAGCATGCTAATCATGGACAAATCCCTTATTCAGTCCTAGTCACACAGAATCATCTCTTTCTGCTTGCAGATATTGATCCAATACCACTCAAGAGGGGCTGAAGTAGGCCAGGAAGTGGATCAGGCTCCCTGTGATCAACAGCCATGGCAGCAGGAGGGTTCAGCTTCCGAGGACTGCGGGCCTGCTCTGTGCATACATTCTTGACTTTCAAAACTGCTGGTCAGAGGCTAGTTAAAATGTGACTCAGAGGTAGGAACCTAAGCTGTCATCAGGGTTCTCATCAGAGGCATGTGGCTGAAAGCCCCGAGGGAGAACCAGCTCCCAGGAAGCACAAGGAGACAGGCTGGGCCTGACATCCCTGTCAGGCTCCTGGCAAAGACAGTCATAGCTGTCTTGCCTCCCAACTGCCTGTAGAGAGCAGGGATAGGGTCTGGAGTTGGGTTGGGATTGGGGGCCTTGTGCTTACTAGTGTGAGGCTATTGAGCTGGTCTTATCTATTATCCTCGGTCCTGAGACATCAGTCTTGTATACCACGTGTGCTTGAGGGACCCTCTCAAAGGTGCTGACAACAGTCTCCCAGCCTTCCTCTGTCAGTAACACCAAGAGGCCTCACTGTGTGACGCACAGGGCTGATACTGTGGCCATGAGTTTGGTAACATGCCTTTCTTCTAACCTTGAGTCTTGCTTGATTCCTTTCTTTTCCATCTTCCTCTTCTTTCTCCCTCGCTTCCTTCCACAGCAGGGGGAGACCCTTTTTCTATTGGTTCTGTGAGAAAGTACTGCAATTTCTAACACGTTCTGGGGTTGCAATCCAGGCAAATGCATGGGGCAGATATATATTGGATGTCAGGTGTATCTCCAGATTGTACTAACCTAAGGAGGAGCCCCACACTTTGCTTTCTGACTGCTCAACTAGTCTTGACACCAGTTCGTGAAGAGTGGCCTCTCAGGGACTAAGCCACCCCCTCCTTTCCCCATCTCTCTGAGTGAAACAAGAGATTCAGTCAAATGTCCTTCTCCATTTTTCTTGAAGTCAACATAAAGCCACATGAGTATACCTGAAACTTACCCTATTGTTTGGAAGCAGGGCCAGACTATGATGGAGAAAACGGCTTTGTAGCCTGGCTTTGGTGCTGGAGTTGGTTAAGTATATTTTACATCAGCCCGCCCAGTTGTGCCCTGTGTCCTGTTATGACTGCGTTCCTTGGTTCTCATCTTTGAAAGGCGGCTGATATAAATGTGAAGATGGGTCAGGGTAGGCCAGGTGGAGCTTAGTTCAGAGCCTTCGAACCTACTTGGCAAAGCACTTGTATGCAGATTTGGAGCCAGGAAGGGAGGCTGGATGGAGGAAGGGAGGATAACCTAGCAGGATACACAGGCTGGAGGCCCTGATTGACCATAGCTCAAAACAGGTACGGGTCGTTAGAAGAGTGTGACCTCTAGAAGCTGAGATGATCCCTGTAAAGCACCTGTGAGTTAGTGTTCACTCCATCAGAGCTCAGACATAGACTTATATTAATATTCTCTTTTCCTCGAGTTCAGATGCAGAATTCTTACCACAAGTATCTCAGAGGTCTCCCTTATTCCACCCCTACCAGAATTGGGTGTGGGGTGGGGGTTAGATGCACAGTTCCCTTCTGTGTTGGACAGTACCAAATCGGCCACTCAGGGTTGTTCTAGCCTCCTCTTCTGGGCGGCAGGGGCCAGTCCAGGACAGATCTCCAGGCTCAAGGACACAACAGGAAGTGTAGGACTTACCTAACCAAATCTAAACCTGCCCCTGTGGAAAGATCCCCAGAAAGTGCTTAATGCTACCAGCTGGATCCTGGAAGTCTGTTCTAGGATATCCTGAGTCCTTGCCATGCGAGGCCCTGCCCGAGGCCTCTGGATTAGTTTGGGGTCCTGCTGAACCTCCCTCCTTTCTAGGGGCTTGGCCTATGAAGGGCTAAGAAGATCCATCCACTGGCTCGACTCACTTGGACATATTTTCTTCATTCTTGGCTCTTACATCAGGGCTCCATTTAACCTCTTCCCCAGCCCTGCTCCTCTCAGCCCTTCCCAGGACCCAGGTCCAGGATGCACCCTCTTGGCCCTCTCCAACACCCTATCTTCTTCCTTGATCCACTCTCTGTCCTCTTCCATCCTTGAAGGAAGGGATTCTGGATATACTCATCTGTCCTGACTAACTTCTCCCTGTACCTGGAAGTCACCAGCACCATTCAACTCCTGGTGGCTTGATGCTTACCCTCTAATCTCTCATCATCCCTTGCACGGCCTACCATGAAGGCCTGGCTTCACTGACTTTTGCATTTTCACACAGGCCTCTGACCTCCTGCTTCCCTGTGTAGTCATTCCCTTGAAGGTTTTTTTCTGTCCAAAAAAAATGAGTCAACTTGAGTCTCCAGGTTGGGCCCCATCCTGAGTGTGAGAAGACCAAGGTTCCGCCTCTATCTACTTACATGGTTGCCCTGAGCTCTCATACCCAGGTACACAGGTTGACTGGCTGTAGCCTGCCAGGCAGTTAGGTCTGGGAAACTCTAGGGTGAATTGAGATTGTAGGTCTTCTTGACTTTTCTCAGGCAAGGTCCTCAGGAAAGAAAGCCCAGGGAAGGGGGGGCAGCATCATTTTTAGCGAAGGTCAGTAGAAGACAAGGCCAGCAGTTGGGGGTCTTTGCACTGCCAAAAAGAAGCTCGTCAAAAGGACCTTGAGCAGAACAGATCTAGTAGAAATGCAAGAAGGACAGTTGGTGGTGGAAAGCCATCCATTCCTTAGTGTGAGCAGACGTTCAGACTAAGGGTTGGCAGCCATGAACAGATGCTCCCATCTTCCTGCTTCCCCTGCATCCTTCTGCCCCTCCCTGCTTCCTCCTGCCTGTCCCCTGCATCCCCCACCCTGCCCTGCCCACTCCTTGTGCCAAACAATGACATTAAAATGGTCTCATTCCTCAGTTCTTCTCTGGACATGGCAGGCTCAGGGGTGGAAGTTCCAGGATGGACTGCATGGAGTAGGTTAACATGTAGGAACTGTGTCCCGCAGCCATTTCACAGGCCGACACAGAGAACACTGAATGAGGCCCCGTGGACTCCTGTCCTTGACTCTTGTCTGAGGAAGTGGGCATTAGACACCCCCAGCCAAGATGAAGCTTCTGTAGAAAATTCTGTTCCCAGCTACTCAGGTGCTTAGGCCAGGCCTGAAGGAATGTGAGTGTGGGGTTTATACTGTTTCCCAAACACAGCTGCTCCTCAGCAGAGAGTCAAGGTTGACATTTATATCCCAGAGACACTCTCCCAGGATGACCCACGCCAGAAAAGAGACCCAGTGCCAGGAGGGATGTCTGGGCAAAGAGAACAGGAGGCCTGCCTGACTTGATCTTTTCTACAAACCTAAAAATCAGAGAGAAATTAATTCAGACGCTGTGATTTTACTGATAAACGTCAAAATATGTAAATATCAAACCCACTTCCTTCAGCCACTAAAACAAATGGAAAACACATTTATTAGCATAGAGATGAGTTTAATCAAATCAGCCGGTACAAATTAGCCACAGGAAATGTGATGAGCTGGGAATTAATTAGCAGAGTAATGATAATAACGTTGCTTGCTGATCACCTCAGGCCATCCCGCAGCCACAGGACCTACAGCTGATCTGTCCTTTAGCAGGAAGCCCTGGGAAGGGGTCACCAAACAACCCCAGGCTCCTGGGAAGCAGAGAAAAGGGACTGTGTCTTAGGGAGCTGGGCTGACATCTTGAGACCCAAGATCCTCTTCTTGGGCAGCTTTTAGAGGTGCTGAGGGTGAGGTATCCAGTTCAAGGACAGCAGGGATCACTGAGGTGTTAAGGGGGCCCCAGGCAAGTGCTGAGAAGACCTGGCTTTGATGTGGGTTTGTTCAGTCCTGGGAGCTAGGAGGAGGGTCTCCAATATGGAAGCTCTGATGATTGTGGAGCTAGAGGAGGATTGGGTCAGCATCCCAACTAGCTGTGTGCTTTTCACACTCTCAGGAAGGAGCAGGCCTCTAGTCTACCACCTGAATAGCGACTTAAACCCCCACCCAAGGGTGTGCATTTTGGTGTTATAATGAGCCGTGGGTTATCTGCAGACTCTCTAGATACTTGTGTATCTACCTTAGCCATCCCTATCGGATCCAGCCTTGGGTACAAGTTCCAGCCTTATCTTTGCCAATTTGTTTTTCTTGTTTTCTAGTTTTTCAGCCTCAGCGTGAGGCTGTCCCCACCTGGTGGCAGGTGGGGTGCGTATGTGGAGTGTGCTAGTTAGTTTTATGTCATCTTGATGCAAGCCAAAGTCACTGGAGAGGAGGGAGCCTTGATTGAGAAAATGCCCCCATAAGCTTGGGTTGTAGGCAAGCTAGTTGGACATTTTCTTAATTAGTGATTGATAAGAGGGCCCCACCCTTGTGCGTGGGGCCATTTCTGGCCAGGTGGTTCTGGGTTCAATAAGAAAGCAGGTTGAGAGTCAGGCATGGTGGTGGCATCTTTAATCCCATCACTTGGGAGGCAGAAGCAGGTGACTCTCTGAGTTCAGGGCCAGCTTGTTCTACAAAGTGAGTTCTAGGACATCCAGAGTTACACAGAGAAACCTTGTCTCAAAAGGATAATAATAATAATAATAATAATAATAATAATAATAATAATAATTGTCTTAGTTAGGGTTTTACTGCTGTGAACAGACACCATGACCAAGGCAAATCTTCTAAGGACAACATTTCATTGGGGCTGGCTTACAGGTTCAGAGGTTCAGTCCATTATCATCAAAGCAGGAACATGGTAGCGTCCAGGCAGGCATGATGCAGGAGGAGCTGAGAGAGAGTTCTACATCTTCATCTGAAGGCTGCTAGCAGAATACTGACTTCCAGGCAGCTAGGATGAGGGTCTTAAAGCCCACACCCACAGTGACACACCTACTCCAACAGGGCCACACCTTCTAATAGTGCCACTCCCTGGGTTGAGCATATACAAACAACAACAACAACAACAACAACAACAACAACAACAACAGAAAGCAGATCAAGAAAGCTATGCAGAGCAAACCTGTCAGCAACACTCTTCCATGGCCTCTGCATCAGCTCCTGCCTCCAGCCCTGCTTGAGATCCTGCCCTCATTGTTTTTGATGATGAAGTGTTTCATGGAGCTGTGAGTGAAATAAACCCTTTCCTCCCCAAGTTGCTTTTGGTCATAGTGTTTCATCACATACAGTAACCCTAAGACATGGGGGAGGGATGGACAGACATAACACATTCATGAACAGGCAGCCTGGGTCTGAAGGGCATTCTCAAAGACAGAAGAGCTTGCTGCTGGAAGAGGAGTTGCTGGCTGGTCTGGAGCGGAACCATGCTCTCTCAGGATGAAAGCCCTGTGCTGCCTGTGGTTGAGGAGATAGCCAGGGTACCATATAGTTTATGTCAACTTAACACAAGCTCAAGTCATCTGAGAGGAGGGAATCTCAATTAAGAAGATGCTGCCATAAACTTGGGCTGTAGGCAAGCCTGTAAGCATTTTCTTAAGTAGTGATTGGCAGTGGAGAGCCCAGCCCATTGTGGCTGATGTCATCCTTAAGCAGGTGGTCCTGGATTTTCTATAAGAAAGCAGACTGACATGTTGGTATCCATGAGCCGTGATGCCTCTGGGGACCATGCAAATGTAAATAGCCTGAGTTGCCACCTGAGGCCATGGTCTGTGCTGCACTGGGGGCCATGTTAATGTCCATGGCCTATGTCACCATCAAAGGCCATGCAGATGTCCATGGTTTATGCTACTGACAAGGGCCATTTTGAGGGTCCATGGTCCTGCTGCAGCTGGGGGCTGAATTGATGTCTGTGGGCTGGGCTGCCTCTGGGGATCATACTGAAGTCTGTGGCATGTGTTGATGCTGGAGACCAGTTGGATGTCCGTGGCCCTTGCTGTCATTAGATATCATGTGGAAGTCTATGATCTGTGCTCCTGCTGACTATGAAGGACAAGGGAGCTTCTTCTGTAGTGGTATCCATGACAGCAGACTCATAGCTGAGGAAGAGGGACAGAGAAGGCTCTATGACAAACCGCTCCCCCCTAAAAAAGTAACAGCCTAGACAGGAAGCCATTGAAGAGAACTCTTAAAGATTGTGATAAGTACACTGAAGCGTAGCTCTCCACGATGGGTGGCTACTGGAAGGGAAGGACTCACTTTTCTTTAAGGGTTTGGCCAACCAGGAGTTTGATCATGCTCTGATGACTGTATGGAGAACACAAGTTGGACTTTTTTTTTAATTTTTTTTTTTAAGAGGAGGCTAAAAGGGTGGAGACCTGGGAGGACTGGAAAGCAAGGGTAATAGGGGGACATTGTGTGACGTTCCCAAATAATTAGCAAACAATTATGATAATGAAATAAAATAAAATAGAAAGAAGAAAAGGAAAGAAGGAAGGAAGGAAAGAAGGAAGAAAGGAAGGGGGAAGGAAGGAAAGAAGGAAGCTGAGCAAGCCATGAGGAACAAGCCAGTAAGCAGAATCCCTTCATGGCCTCTACATCAGCTCCTGCCTTCAGGTTTGTCCTGACTCTCTTAGATGATGAATTGCAATGTGGAAGCCTAAGCCAAGTAAATCCTTTCTTCCTCAAGTTGCTTGGTCATGGTGTTTCGTCGCAGTGGTAGTAACGCCAACTGAGAGAGCCAGCTTTTTCACCAGTTTCCTCAGCGCAGGAACAGCTTTGGCTTCTGGAGGGCTACTGGGCAAGGAGGTAAGAACCTGTTTGTGGTCAGAATCCAAACTGACCTTGAGAAGTCAGTGGAACAGCAGCCCCGTGCCCACCCCATGATCTTTGCATGAACTGCTGATTCCATCAATGTTTCAACAGAGAAGTCTGCTCTTTGCTGCTAGAGACATGGAAACTGTTTTCATTATGGCCGATCAGTAAAGGGCTTGGGATAACTGGGCCCTAAAGAAGACCAACATGGACACTTTCTATGTGGAAAATGGGAAAACTTCATTCTTCTGAAGCCAGAAATGGAGACCTGCTAGAGCCTTTGAACTCAGTGACTGAACATTGAATGATTTTGCCGGCTGTGAGCTATGGCTGGCATGTCTCTAACTACCACTTGACAAGTTCAGGTCTTGTCTCCAGGTTCTAAATCACCAGCTATGACACCTGAAATTCTGTGGCCCACATGAATTTTGGCGTAGACTATTACCTTACCTAACCAGGTGAGCCAGCAGCTTGGCAGCAGCCTTGGTTAATTTCCTTCTACCTCACGGCCTCCTTCAAGTTCCAAGGGATGTGCTGCCCAGGCTGTCTCATCTCTGGCTCACGAGCATTACAATTTTAGAAGCTGTACTCTTCATCCTGGTGATTTTGATGCTAGAAATTAGCATCCAGTCATGTCTATAACACTTTCTCTTTCTTGAGGAATCGGCGTGCACTCCTGTGCCATAGAAGAGGCTGCTGGAGCTGTAGGGGTCTGGAAAAGCCCCATGCAGAGTGATCTTGGTGTTGAGGAAAAACCACTACCTGGCTCTTGTGATAGAAAGATGCCCCTTGGAGTCTAGTGCCTGAAGTTTTGCAGCAGAATGTGCTCCATCTGTCTCAAGCTGTTTTGACTTGAACCTAGCTGGACCAGGAACGGCCAGGTCCCTTCCCTCCTGACACTTTGGGGACAATACTCCTGTGACACTAGGAAGCAGGTGTACACATGATGTATTCAACAGAAGCCTATTATGTGCAGGTGTACATGTAATGTATTCAACAGGAGCCTACTCGGTGCACTTCTTCATGGAGAAGGCATGTCTCTTCTCTCTCTTGTCTACTGTTCTGTTAGGGTGATGATAAATTCACCTAGACTCAATGGGTGCTTGTCTGCCCAGCTTCTTCATGGCCTGCCTCTCAGGAAACTAGAATGTAGTATTGCTTATAGTCACCCTTGGCAGGTGACAGACACCAAGTCCAAGGTTTTGACATATTCACTTGGTCCTGAGGAAGGATTCCTGGCTGATCTGAGTTAAAGGCACACATTGCTGATCCATCCACTTGAGAACTGTCTTGCTCTGGAGATGGTTCCCTGTGCCATGAAGCATTGGTCTCAGCTATGGATGCCTCCCCAGACAGCCACAGGGCTGTCACAGCCACAGTTCATGCTGACTACGGGATCCCTACTGTCCTACTACTGCCTTGGGGTGCAAAAGAAATGTATGGGTCTCCAGTTAGAGGAATTAGCCTAGCCATGGGAAATGGCAGTTACCAAGGCAAGTCTTGCAGGTCCTCAGACACCAATAAGTCAGCTAGCTGTTCTTGTCTCCTGCAAGAGAGCCCAGCTGCAAGGTGTGAGCTGCGAGCCAGGAATAGAGAGCCCTCTGCTGCCTGCATGTGAGAGCTACATCAGTTTCTATGCTTGCTGAAATACTAAGCTGTGTTGGGGGACACCCTCCCCAAGACAGCACATGCTGGCTACATCCTGTGTGGGAAGGAGGGAAATGACAGTCACGACTTTGACTCTTGGGACTTGATGTTTTCCATAAGCCTTTGCCAATTCCTGCATTCTGTCACAAGGAGGAGAAGGAACATCCTATGTGCTTCTGCCTCTTCACATTCTACTGACAATGACTGTTATATCCCACTATTGGTGATACCCAGTTAACATCAGCCACCTCCATACATGGCCTGGGCGATTCTACCCAGTTGAAGACCAAGGAGACAGTAGGAGAAATCACTGAGTATTAACTAGTAGGTTGACTAAAGAATCTTACCTGCTAGTATCTAGGACCAGGACAAGGGACAGTCCTTCCTGAGGGCGGAGCACAGGGGCATCTGTTCTGTATCTGTGTCCTCCGTAAAGCCCACACCAGATTCTCTCAGTTCAGTTTGAACAGGGTTTTCTGATCTGTCAGACCTGTCAGGAAGCTGGCCTGCTTGACTCTGGTGTATCCTGTATCCATGTTGAGGGTTCTGTGGCAGCACTGGCTTCGTCTCCAGCTTCTGGCCACCTCCAGATGTTCTAGACAATGAGCTAGGTTTTGACCCCACAAACAGAAAATTTGCCTCACCCAGGATGTGAACTGTCCAAAATGACTGTCATGCAGATGAATACGAGATCCTTGTTAGAGAAAGCTCTCTTCAAGAAATGATCCCTCAGGGTCCTCACGTACCAGGGGTGGAGCTCTGCTTGAGGAAGCTTTACTCACTGAGGTGATGCAGGAAGACAGTCATCTCTGTCAGTTCTGTACCTTCAGGCTCTTGAGCTTTGCTCTAAGCCACATCTCAAGCCAGAGCTCCTCTGCCTGCCCAGGGGAACCCGGGATGAGGACAAGCTATCCCTCTGAATAAATGGGAGTTTGAGCCAGAGTGGAGGTAAAATGGATCAAAGCTGCCATAGTGGCAGGGACACATTCACAGGGGCAATGCTCCCACTGTGGCTGTGGGCCTGGCGTTGGCTATAAACACCCCAGCCTCAGGGTTTCAGCATCCAAAATGGTCCCCATATCAGGGATGTTTAGACATCACTGAGGAAGGGGAATTTTGCCTGTGTCTTAGGCAAAATTCTTCGAAGAGACACTGTGACCATGACAACTCTTATAAAGGACAACATTTAATCAGGGCTGGCTTAGAAGTTCAGAGGCTCAGTCCATTATCATTACAGTGCCAACATGGCAGCATTCAAGCAGGCATGGCACTGGAGTAGCTGAGAGTTCTACCTCTTGTTCCAGAGGCAGGTAGAAGACTGACTTCCAGAAAGCTAGGAGGAAGGTCTCAAAGTCTACTCCCACAGGGACATACTTTCTCCAACAAGGCCACACCCATGCCAAAAAGGCCACACCTCCATAGTGTCACTCTTTGGGCCAAGCATATTCAAACCACCACAGCCTGTTAAGCCACTCCCAAGCTCTGTGACAGTATGGAAGACAACATGGGTGTTGGGTTCTCATCCTGAACCTTCTCTGGAAGTGGAGGGCTGATGTACTATTTACAGAGGGTGATATTGTCTTTCAAAGACCCCAGGGGCCAGTTGAGGAATAATGTGTATTCTCATCCAAGAAATAATTCAACCTGTAACACCTCCCTTCTCTCCCCTAAACTTCAGCACCAAAAGGCAGACAGATCTTTGCAATGCTTGGCTATGGCCAGCCAGACATCTCTGCTTGTCTCAACCAGAGTTGGCTGGCACAGGTGAAGGAGTGCTTAGGACCAGAGAAGTATCAGTGAGGGTGTGTGCTAAGTTTCTGTCTACTTGACACAGATTGGAATCATCTGGGGAGAGGGAATCTCTATTGAGGAATTGCCACCATTAGAATGTCTGTGGACATTTTATTGATTGTTGATGGATATAGGAGGGCTTAAACCACTGTGGGTAGTGTCATCTACAGACAGGTGGACCTGGACTATACAAAGAAAAATAGCCGGACAAGCTAGGGGACGAGTCAACGAGTAACACTCCTCCATGGTCTCTACTTTAGTTCCTGCTTCCAGGTTCTTGATTGAGCTCATGTCCTGGCTTCTCTCAACTATGGACTATATAACCCGGAATATGTAATAGATTTTTTTCTACAAGTTGGTTTTGGTCTACATCTATCACAGCAACAGAAAGCAAACTAACACAGAGGAAGCAATAATGGGTGGCAGTGGGCAGTGACAGCTCAAGACAGAGAAAAGACAGAAGAACGTTAACAAACACTGGGTGGATTTAGGCTCCTAAATTTCAATAGACAATGAGGCCAGTCTGGCTGTGGAGTAGGGAGTGTGGGATCCACAAGGAGAAACCAGGTTCAGCCAGGGGTACTTGCCCCACTGTCCTGTGTGAGAGATCATCTGTCTCTCCGTCTGCCTCGGTGATTCAGATGTTTGCATACAAATGACAGAAATTCCAAAATGTCTGCTCACAGGGTTCATGATGCATTCCAGCTCAAGATCTCTTAGGTTGAGGTGGTGGGAAGGGTTTATCAGAAATAGGACATGTTAACTGTCTCCCATGAGTTAGCTCTGTGTTAATGAGACACAAGGACCACCAGGATGAGGTCTATAGAATGTCCAAACTATGATTCTCTGTGAATCAGACCTTTGCCCTTCATTTCAAACAAGCTCTCAGCCATAGGATCTGTGTGGCCAACAGGCCTGGAGCAGGCTAGCATTCTGTCTCCCTGGCCTAAGAGCAGCTCATGATGGCTGCCCAGAACTGCCGTGTAATAGCCAACAGAGCCCTCACAGGACCCGTGTGTGAGGGTTTAGAGCCCAGCCCTGCAGTGCTCCAGGTCTGCCCACAGCCGTGGCTCTGAGCTCAGAGCTCATAGACCCTCCTGCCGCTACAGTGACTTCATATTCCCAACTGGAGCAAAAACCTTTGAGAGCTGCCCCTGGGGTTGGGCCACATGTCATGTAGCAGGATTGAGCAGCTGTCCTAATGGCCTTCTGGATGGTATACAGTGATGAAGTTGAGACCGTCGCCATTTGAAACAGCCTGGCTCCTGATCACAAAGAGTACTCTTCACTCTCCTTAGAGGACAGAGCTCTCCCGGGACTTGGAGCAATCCAGATCTCCTGTGAGAACATTCAGGGAAACAACCCTCACAATGCTGAGGGATAATCTGTGTGGCTGACCCACATCTTTGACCCAAGATAGAACCACCTAGGATACCAAGATGGATGACCCATGTGGGACCCAGCCCATTCTCGGAAGTGAAATGTTGTACATGTCTCAGTAGTTTGCTGACCCCTGGTCTCAGCTGAACAGCTTGACCGCAGCCTCCTGCTGTTCTAAAGGCCAGCCTCCCTCAGCCCTGAAAACATTGTTTACTGCAGTCCCTTCTGCCTGTAACAGTTCCTTTTTCCTCAGTGTTCTCATGCTACACACCCACCCAACTAAAAACACCCTACAAAAGCCCAACTTCCTTTTTGGTGGTGCTGATTTCCTCTTCCTTGGGGACAACCCAGCAGTTTGTACCCTGTATAAAGATTTGCCTTTGACCTCACTCAGCCAGTTCTGGTGACCTGGTTCTCTTGTTAAGCCACACTCAGTCTTGATAGCCTGTGTAGCTCCTGGTGTGATACCTTCAGTGCCACTCACGGGATTCATCACCTCTTCACAGAAGATGCAGAAAGTCTGGGGTGGGAAGAAGTCTCCAGATAGAAGACACATCCCAGCCCTGTGCTTCCCTCTGCCTCTCACAGACATGAAATTCTAAGAGATTTCCAGATGGACAAAACAACCCTCTTCCAGGATGAAAATACAGAGCCCAGGACATGGGTAGCAGGACAATGGCTGCCCTTCAGCTCACTGCTTTGGTCCTGATGGATACACAGTTGCAATTTTACAGTGTGGATGCATTCAAATGTCTGCTCTACAGCACGCTGTCTTCTGCCTGCTCCTTACATGTGACCGGAGTTTACCTTATTTTGTTCCTGGTGCAGCAGCCTGTCACTTGCCAGAAGCCTGTCTGACATACATTTCTGTCTGAGTCTGTCACAATGAAGAGGCGGTGGTCTCAAGGTAGGTTCTGCATCTGAGCCAGGGAGGTTCAGGCTGAATTCTAGCCAGTTGGCAGTGTTCCTCATGGTTTACAGATCCTTAAGGTAGGCATAAAACCTATTGTCTCTTGCAAGTCATGGCCTCACCTACTTTTACTTTGAGTGCTAGGCTCTCAGTCATGAATCAAACCAGCATGCTGCATCCTTCAGAGACATGTGATCCTCCCATACACCACAGTGAGCATCCTGTAGATGCTGCTCCCAGGCCCAGCCTGTGCCACACCCTTGTGTCTTTTCTGGCTGGCTGTGCAGTGAAGAGCTGCCAGCTTCACCTCCACCTGCCACAATCAAGCTGGTCCTGTTTCTGCTCCATTCACACCCACGGATTCCATCACTTAGAAAGGCCCATTTCTTCCGAGCCAGGGATTTTATGACTGAGGATTAGAAGCTGTTATCCAGCCCACCCTAGAGCACTCTATTCTGATTTTATGATAAGCTCCACTAATAAACTGTTTAAAACATGGTAATTGTGTTTATTGTATTCTTTAATTATCATATGTATCACTAAAGATGCCGCTTCCCCTGAGAATCGCAGGGCCTTGCTGCTTCTTCCTGCACGGAGCATATCTGTACATATGTCTCTGTGGGCATCCATTTATGTGTGTGTCTATATTTGCGAGTACATTTATGTCTGTTCCTCATATGTGTGCCCGCGAGTGGTGTGTGTGTGTGTGTGTGCGTGAATCACCTAGCATATTGTTCACATTCTCCAATAAGAGGGGCTCCTGGGAACCTGCCTATTGGGTCTGGACACTGATTTAAAGCAGGCACTGAGGCGTTGCAGAGAATTGCCTGCCCTGGGAAGGGAGGCAGGAAGCAACACAATACTGCAGCGCGCCTCACTGCGTTTCACACTGCGGTTTATTTTGAGCCTGCCTAAGATAGATTATTTCTCCTTTCGGGTTTCAGACGTTTGAAATCCAAGTCTGCTAAGCCCTGGGCTTGGGAGGGATGAGAGTGGCCCCATTGCATTTAAAAGCAGCTGGCAGGCAGGGTAGGGGAAGCTCTGCCCCCATCCAATTGCTGAGCTGAGCTAAGGCTTGCAAGGTGAGCCAAGAATCCCAGCTCCACTTTTCCTCACCCCCTACACAACCTGCTCTGAAGGATTCTGACCCTCCAGTGGGTGCTCAGTTTGCCTACAAAGCTGTCTCTTTTCTAGCCTATGTCCCTTGCTCTGAGCTGCAGCGAGTCTCTGGCCTCCATCCAGCTCATGGGTCAGGCTGCTTATCTGCTCAAGCGGTTTCCTTGCAGGTGACTAAACACAGCATCAGATTCATCACAGCCATGCTCTCCATATCAGACACCAGGTTCAAAGGTCATTTACTTTCTCAGGTCAAACCTGGGCATTTCCTGATCCCCAACATGGACCAGAAAAGACGGCTTTACTGAAGCTGTGGGGTATTGAGTGTGGGATGATTATAGGGTCCTTTTTGATTGGCTCATGGGGTCCTGGGTGCTGTGGCCCATGTGCTCAATACCATCCATACCAGGTTGATCTAAAATAGGGTGTCTGTAGGTAGACATTTATTTAACAGGAAAGCCTATATGTACAGAAAATGCAGCTTTGGGCATAAGTGTGCATATGTGTGTGCATATGTATGTATAATTGTGTGTATGCATGCCCACACCTTACACAGCATTTATGACTTGCCCTAAAAGTCACCCTTCTGTGTGCACAGGGGTCTCTCAAGAAGAGAGCTGAGCCAACCATACAGTTTGTAGCAACCCTTTCTTCTCTCGCTCTGTTCCTGCCTCATTTCTTCCTCCCAAAGCTGGCCACAGAAAAAGAGGGGCTGGGGAAAAGTCTGAAGACTTGATGAGGCTTATTCTGGAGTCATTTATTTCTGGCCATGTGTGTGTATGAAATAGCTGCATGTGACATTCCAGAACAGAGAACCCCCTTTCAGTCAGACCAGCGTGAACAGGTCAGAACAGAACAGTTGGAGCTGACCTGAGTCCCTTCCCATGGTTCACAGTTCCTGTGCTGTGGGTCTCGACGTAGTGATGGTAGGATTTGTAGACTCCCCTGTCTGGTGTAGTAGGGTATTGGAATACGGTGTGTACTGGGGTGACCCAGCCCATCCTGAGGTCCTGAAAACAAGCTTCATGGCCATTTTTTTTCTTTAGTGTAGGCCAGGCTATCACCCTGTCCAACTGTCTTTTCTCCAAGACCTGGCTCTTGTGTTTCTGAGTTTCTTTTCTGTGGCTGGTCCAGGGTTTCCATGCAGATCTCATCAGAATCTATCCTGGTACCCTGTGGACTCTGGGAAGGTGGAAGGTCCTAGCCTCTGAGCCTATGTGGCATTGTTCTACAGGCATGACATCATATGTTCTCAAGGCAATAAACATGCGTTGTGTGCTCCTAACCATGCTTTTATCGATCACTGTTCTCGTGTGGTAAATGAGACAAAGCCGACCTTGGCTTTCTCTCACTCAGGTGTGTCTACACTCTGTGCTGTCATGATTCTCTGCTGCAGATCAGAGGATCTATTCTGTCTCTACCCTCAGCTACACTAGTGTTTTAAGTTACTTATGAAGAGAGAGGGAGGTTGCTTGCATGTCTGGACACCTTTCTGTGCTCTGTTGGTCAGATCCATCAGATCCATTCCTGCCATTCTCTCTCTCTCTCTCTCTCTCTCTCTCTCTCTCTCTCTCTCTCTCTCCTCTCTTTTCCCTCTCTCTTCTCTCTTCCCTGTTTCTCTCTCCTCTTTCCTCTCTTCTCTCTCTCCTGTCTCTCTCTCCTTTCTTTCCCTCTCACTCTCTCCTGTCTCTCCTCTTTTCTCTCTCTCTCCTTTTATGTCTCTCTCCTGTCTCTCCATTCTCTGACTCTCTCCTTCCTTCTCTCTCTCTCTCTCTCTCTCTCTCTCTCTCCCTTCTCCCTCTCCCTCTCTCTGACTTACTTTATTTATTTTGGTTTTTAGAGACAGGATCTGACTATTAGCCGCTGGTTGGAACAGGCTAGAATATGCCTGCCTCTGCCTTCTTCGTGTGTTATTTATCCTCTGGTATGTGCCACTGCACCTAGCAAGGTTGATTTTTATTTTATGAGTATTGTGTTTTGCCTGCATGTTTATGTCCGTGCATCACATGCATGTCTGGTGTCCATGAAGGGCAGAAAAGGGTGTTGGGTCTTCTAGAACTGGAGTTACAGATGGTGGTGAACCACCATGTGAGTGTTGGGAATGTAACTTGGGACTTTTGCAAGAGCAGTCAGTGCTCTTCCTGATTAGCTGTCTCTCTAAACCTTGGCTTTTCTTAGAAGGTGGTTGCTCGTGCTAGGGACTCAAGAAGCAAGATACCCATCACTAGTTCTTCAGGTACGTGAAGCTTATTCCCCACTGTGGACACTGGATTTTCCCCTCACCTCAGTCTGAGGTGTAAGGAGGAGGCTTTGGGTTTAAATGGCTTCAGCTTCCTGTCTTTGACTTTCACATGTGAACTGAATAGTCCCTCATGCTACAGGCTGAAGTAGGGCCCCATTACCCCTACTGCTGCAGCTATGGGTGCTTCTGTAATCTTGATCTCTGATGTGGGAGGAGCCAGGGGGACAGGTAGCAATGGGTGTCACAGGCCCAGGGCTTGACAGAAGGCCCTGAGTTGGATTCTGCTACTAACAGATGGAGCCTACTGAGTGAATGTCAGCTGGACACTCAGAGATCAGGGTTCTGGGAAAGGGTATGTGGGCATTAACCAGTCTGTAAACATGCAGAAACTCTATAGAAGTAATTGATTAGTAACTATCATGTAATTGCAGGGTAATCACATGGTTATTTTTGCTTTGCAAATTAAAGTGTTACTATGAGATTGAACAATTATGCAGGGTAATTAGAGACTGAGTCACATGCTAATTCTGGTTAAAATAATCAGGTGAACCACGGGATGGGCAGTTCTTGTACAAACACGGGGTGATGTGATATTATTATTGTATGTGACAAGGGGTGGCTGGCCTTGTCTGTGTCCCAAGGGCTTTCATCAATGACTTCCTTGTAGTGCTCACCTGGTACAAACTGCAATGTTGCAATGTGTAACATGAAGTGTCCTCCACAAACTCAAGTTTTGATGGCCTGGTTTTCAGCATGTGATTGCTGGGAATTGAATTCATGACCTCTGGAAAAGCACTCAGTGCTCTTTGCCACTGAGGCATCTCTCCAGCCCCGAGGTAAGTCATTGTTGAGGGTACGAATTCTTTGATGGATTAGTTCACCCATGAACTCCTACTCAGTAGGCTGTTTGGAGATGGGGCTTGATTAAAGGAAGGTGGTCATGGGGGCAGGTCTTGGTTCTCTTCCTCTTTGTACACACACTGAACGCTGATGGTTTATCCTCTAAAGCCATGGAGCCAAAATGCCGTGAATCGAAGCTTCTGAAACGTGAGCCAAGATAAACCTCTTCCTGGTTTTTTTTTTTGTTTTTTTGTGTTTGTTTGTTTTTTTGGTTTTTCGAGACAGGGTTTCTCTGTGTATCCCTGGCTGTCCTGGAACTCACTCTGTAGACCAGGCTGGCCTCGAACTCAGAAATCCGCCTGCTTCTACCTCCCAAGTGCTGGGATTAAAGGCGTGTGCCACCACTTGCAAACCTCTTTCTGTTTACCTTGATTATCTCAGTTATTTTGGTGGAGTGGAGATCTGACTGACATGGCCACTTACACAGAGGAAGGGAACCTGGGAGCCAACACCAGTGTTCCTGGCTTACTGAGGCCATTCTTAGAAAGTCAGGGCAGTGAGGACGACACCAGGGACAAGGCTCCATATTCCCACTTGCAGGAGACCAAATCCTTTCTCGAGACCCATACTCAGTAAAAGCCACAATACTTAATCGCTGCAGAAAAGAATTTCAGGATAAGCCAGAATGAAGCAGCGTCAGAATGAAGCCAGAGTCAGCAGAGTTAGGAAGCTATTTTAATATAAATTCAATCAAACATTTTAATAGAACTAGAGTGTTCAGAAAAAAAGATCAAGGCACACCCAAGTATGGGCGTAGGCTCCTCAAGAGACCAGCCTGTGTAAGTGTCTTTAGACAGTAGCCAAGCATATGATTTTGGCAGTTTTTGAAGCACAGGTCAAGGGATTAGTTAGGAGTTTCTCTTCCTTTTTAATCTCCTTTTCACCCTTTTCAGTAAGCGTGATTATAAGATGGTCCTTGAGGTGCCTTCCTTAGGGTCGCTGTTGGACAAGGTAAAACCTTACGGTGCAAAAATCACACAAAGGGGCTAGGACAGGAATTTACTGTAAATGGGGTTTCTGGGAAATTCCTAGAGAAGTTCAGGTTTATGGCAGGGAAAGGGAAAGGCCATACTAGGTCATGCATGCTTAGCTTATGCAAACATGGCTCCCTGCCGCCTTAGCAGTCTTATTTAAAGCGTCTCTTATAAGAGGAATATTCTCTCTGTGTTAGCGACTTTCATGGCAAATGTACTAGGGTGCTTTAAAAAAAAAACCGTTTCATTAATTCTTTATGAATTTCACATCATGCACGCCAATCCCACTCACTCTCTGTCCCTTTGTAACTGCCCTCCACCTTTGCAACCCCACCCCGACAAAGAAAGTAATTAAACAAAACAAAAGCTTGTTGAGAAAGCCGTAGTGTGTCACAGTGTGACACACAGCACATCCTTTTGTCCACACAACTTTATTTGCAAGTGTTCGTTGCAATGATCCATTGGTCTGGTTCGAAGCTTCTGGCTTCTGCCACGCCATCAATACCAGATCCTCACCGGGACTCCTCTTGGATATTCCGTGTTGCCCTGTGACATGGAGGTCCTGCAGCTTTGGGTCTGCAAGACTGGCCCCTTTATGTGTTGCATCAGTTCATAGATGAATTAGATGTTGAGTCAGGGTGGGCCAACTTAAAGCTCTGGATCTGAGACTAGGTGGTCAACCTTCCAGGTCTCCTGTACTCATATCACTGGGGTGAGCTCTCCAGCCCTGCCCAAGCTAGCTCACCCAATGCAGTAGCTGGCAAGAGGCAGGGCCATCTCTCCTGCTCTCACACCCTCTGAGCAGGTCACATGAGCTCCTGTCACTAGAGCCAGCTCTACTATGCTGCTGCCCAGGCAAGGTGCAGGGTCTGCTCTCTGAAGAGCTGTAGCTGGTAAAGGCCAGAAAAAGCTCTCCTGACTGCTTCAGGCAGTGAGGGGTAAGGGGGGAGAGAGGGAGAGGGCATCTCTCCCTCACCCACACCACCACATAGTAGACAAGTAGCTTGGCCAGCTCTCTGGAGTGTTGCAGCTGATGAGGGGGCAGAGACAGCTCTCCTGAACCCACATCGCCAGAGCCAGCTCTCACATGCTGCCCAGGCAAGGGGTGTGGCCAACTCGGCACAATGCTCAGACATCAATGTGGTGTCAGGCAGATCAGGGACATCGGCATGGCCTTCAGTGGTACATGAGCTGAGGACATCAACACAGATGCTGTGATCGTTTGTATATGCTCAGCCCAGGGAGTAGCACTATTAGAAGATGTGGCCCTCTTGGAGTAGGTGTGCCACTGTGGGTGTGGGCTTTAAGACCATTGTCCTAGCTGCCTGGAAGCCAGTATTCTGCTAGCATCTTTTAGATGAAAATGTGGAACTCTCAGCTATTCCTGTACCATGCCTGCCTGAATGCTGCCATGTTCCTACCTTGATGATAATGGACTGAAACTCCGAACCTGTAAGCCAGTCCCAATTAAATGTTGTCCTTATAAGACTTGCCTTGGTCATGGTGTCTGCTCACAGCAGTAAAACCCTAACTAAGACAGACCCCGATTGCAATAGGATCACTGACCCAGCCATGGCCTCTGTCAGCAGCATGACCCACAGACATCTACATGGTCTCAGGCGGCAGCCCAGACTACTGATATCTGGATGGCCTTCTGGCAGCATGGGCCACAGGTAACAGCACAGACCTGGCGGCTGTAGAGCCATGAATCCAGACATGGTCTTTGGCAGCAGCCTAGGCCTGGACATCACCATGTGTGCAGGCTCCTCATACCCACATCTGTTGAGCCTACAGTTTCACCTTTCTTCACAGCATATGAACCCTCACACACTTTCTCTCCTGTCTCCTTACCTCACACTCCAACTTTCCTATCTCTCCTTCATATACTCACGCATCATATTCCTTCAGGCCATTCTGGCCAGCTGGGCCAGTGTCTTAGTGCTTTTTTTTTTTTTAATTCCCTTGTGTAGTACATCCTGACCCCAGTTTCTCCTCCCTCTTCTTCTCCCAGTTCCTCTCCCCACCTCCCCTCTTCCCCTGACCCACTCCTCTGTTTCCCTTCACAAAAGAGCTAGCTTTCTAGGGATCTCAACCAAACATGGCATATTAAGTTGTAATAAGACTAGGCAGTGGTGGTGATGGTACGTGCCTTTAATCCCAGCACTTGGGAGTTAGAGGCAGGTGGATCTCTGAGTCCAAGACCAGTCTGATCTACAAACTGAGTTTCAGGACAGCCAAGGCTATATAAAGAAACCCTGTCTTGAAAAACAAAACCAAGAGGCTGGATAGATGTCTCAGCGGTTAAGAACACTGGTAGCTCTTCCAGAAGTCCTGAGTTCAATTCCCAGCAACCACATAATGGGATCCAATGCCCTCTTCTGACTTGCAGATGTACATGCAGATAGAGCACTCATATACATAAAATAAATAAATACAATAAATCTTTTTTAAAAAACTGATAATGTACATCCTTTTATATTAAGGCTGGACAAGGCGACCTAGTAGGGAAAAAGGTCCCAAAAGCAGGCAAAATAGTCAGGTAGCTGTTAGATATCTCACAAGAACAGCAAGCTACACAACACAACATGTTCAGAGGGCTGGTTGTCAGTTCAGTCTCTAAGCTCCTTTAATCCCTGGGTAGTTGATTCTATGGGCCATTTTCTGGTGGTGTCCTTGACCCCTCTGGGTCCTATAATCCTTCCTACCCCTCTTCTGTAGGATTCCATGAGTTCTGCCTCATGTCTGGCTGTGGGTCTCTGCACCTGTTTTCATCAGTTGCTGGGTGAAGCCTCTCTGATGACAATTAGGATAGACACCAATCTATGACTATAATACAACATCATTAGTGATCATTTTATTGGCTTATTAATTTGTCAAACCAAACCAAACCAAACCAGCCAAAACAAAGTAGAATGAAACAAAAAGTCCATAAAAATACCAAGTTTATTTTGTGTGTAGTGCCTGCCCTGAAATGTGGCTGGCAGACCCTTTTGTCAGTGGGTACCAATTGCAGCTAACTTCTCAGCTAAAGGCGGGATTCCATGCCTGCTTTCTCATCTCAGTACTGGGACCCCATTGGGCTTGAATGTTCGCAGGTCTTGCGTGTGCTGCAACAGTCTGTGAGTCCATGTGTATGTTGGTCCCAGTGTCTGGAAGACACTGTATCTGTGGGGTCCTTCATCATCTTGGGCTCTGACAATCCTTCCATCTTCTCCTTTGAATAGATCCTTGAGCCTTGAGGGGAAAGTCTTGATGAGGCATCCATGTAGGGCTGAGTGTTCCAAAGGTTCTTACTCTCTCCCCATATTGCTCTATTGTGGGTCTTGGTGTTAACTATCGTTTACAGCAAAATGGAGCTTCTCTGATTAAGAGTGAGCGAGGCACTGATCTATGGGTAAAGCAATATGTCATTTGGAGTCATTTTATTGCTGTGTTTCTTTAGTAGCACAATAGTGGTAGATTTCCCCACTAAGCTCATAACCTACCTAGTCTTCAATTCTTGGCTGTGTTAGGTATGAATTCCGTCTCATGGAGTAGGCCTTAAATCTAATTTTTAAAAGTGATTTGTTATTCACATAACATCTGTGCACTGTGTGTTGAAATTCTAACCCTCAGCTGGTGAGACAGTTTAGACTCCAGAGTGAAAGCTTCATTTTCATGATCCCATCTTTCTGTCCTGCCTATGGAGTGGTAAACACAGTTCCAGAAATTTCTTTTTCCTAACATCCTGGGATTTAGACCAAGATGGTTCCCTCAGAATCCATTTTAGAAATGGGATCTGCTGCATGTTGGACACGCAGCTCACACCTGGATGCCTGGCACTATTTGTATAACCCATGACTTCAAGTTTAAGATGATCTTGTGGAGGAGTTAAAGTAGATGGGTATCCATCCAAGCCTGCGTGACAATCTGTAAGAGCCCTGAGCTGCCCTACACTTGGCGCCAAACTGTAAAAGCCCTGCTTATTGGAGCCCCACGTCAGGCTTCAAACTGTAAAAACCCGAGCTGTAAACTGTAAAAGCCCTGAGCTAAGTGTAACGGACCACTCTTGCCCACATTTGGGGGCCAAACTATAGCGGCCCGCTCTGTTCCGCAGGTCCGGGTTTAGCAAGAGAGAGAGTTGGGGGAAGAAAGGGAAGAGCCACGAAGAATAGAAACAAGCCAGAGGATTTGTAGTAAAGTCTTCTTTACTGTCTCCACCATACACACACCACTACACCTACTACTACTACACCACACACACTCACACACACACACAACAAGGAAAATCTTGGGTATTTATAGGCTTTTGCCACGTGCCTTGTAGGCGCGTGGATACCACATGCCTTGCAGGTGTGGATATGACGTAAGTCTTACAGGCGTGGACAGCACGTGTGCCTTACAGGCATGTATGGCGTAGATAGCACGTGGACAACACGTGCACCGAATGCCTTGTAGGCGTGGATACCACGTGCTCCTTGCAGCTGGGGGCACTAAACAGCAAAACAAGCTATGTGGGATATCAGAGTGTGCTTCAGCTGTTGTAGGCCGTTGAAAACCAAGTCTCATGTCAGGGTATATGGCTCAAGATGGCTGCAAAGCTGATAGCTGTTTTCTAGCCGCTTTTTGCTTAAAGTCGGCTCCCAACAACAATCAGTGCCCAGAAGACCTGTGTGTATGTATTCATGCATGCTCACACATGCTAACACTCTTGAAGTGATGTGCATACCTACCTCAACACAAAGTTTGGGGCCTGTTTGGAGAGACAGACAGAAGCTTGTGAGATGCAACCAAAGGGTTGGTCATAAGGAATGGGCTGTAGGCAAGGGCCTTGGCTAGATCCCCTCGTCACCTGGGGCAGGGAGTTCTAAATGGGTGTCCTGTGTACTGGGAAATGTTTAGAAGGCTCCTCATTCCACCCATGAGATCCCTTTATCATACTCTCCACAATGTACCTAACTATAGTCATTGGGAATATCTCTAGACATTGCCAAACATCCCCCTCCCCCAAAATAAACATCACCCAGTGAGAGCCCTGATCAGGAACAAGCATGGGAAACTTATTATCTTCAGGTTGAATTGACCTGCAGCGTATTTGTCAATAAAGTTTTATTGTCACACAGGCATTGTCACACTCCACATCCACTTTGTGTGAGAAGGTTGCCCCTCCAGGCCAGTTTGGCTAGTTGAGACCAAGATCATTAATAAGCAGATTTTAGGTAATCTGTAGTTTTATATTATAGTGAAACTATTTCTAATACATGTTGGCACTAGACAATGCATTAAATGTATTCGATGTTATGAGTAGATGTCCTCCCTGGACCACTCAAGAGCTTCTAGGTGCAGAGTCCAACCTCAGAGGTCAAGATCTGTGTTCTGCTTGAGATATGCACCAAAAACCTCTAGGCACAAACTATGATTTGTTTCTGCTGTGATAGTTGAGCAAAGCAGATATTCATGCATGTGTTAGACGTTCATGCACACAGTAGGTGTTCATGCACACAGTAGGTGTTCATGCACACAGTAAATGTTCATGTACACGGCAGATGTTTGTGCATGAAGTGGGTACTTATGCACAGAGCAGGTGCTCATGAACACAGTGGGTGTTTGTACAGGGGATATAATAGTCCACAAACCTCATACCAGCTGAGATGTTCCCTAGACCTGACCAAAGGCTTGGGTATGCCACAAGCACTTAGTGCTAACTTCCTAAAAGGTTCTGTGTGGTGGAGCTGCTGCTTGGGCTTACATTTTCTCTTTTAATTTACACCTTACTGAGCAAAGCAGGTCTTTTTCTCCAAGTATCCTCTTTGTTCCCACCTTTGAGTGTTCCAGGTCCCAAAAGCTGCTTCTGTCTCCAGTATGAGATATGAGACAGTCCAAAATTCCCTGAAATGTATGTACTGTGTGGTTTTGTCCATTACCAGAGGCTTTGGTGTCCCTAACACTGGGGCATGCTCATGAGCCTGGCCAGATGGGACATGGCTGTCCTGTGCCATGATAGAGTCCTGGCAGGGACCACATTTCTTGACATCGAGGATGGAGACTTGACACAAGAGCCAGGAGATTTGGACACAACTGTAGAGATGCCAGCCACAAGCTGGGACAGCACTGCCCCAGGGACCAATCAGTAGCCAAGGCTCCAATCACCCTTCTCAGTCTTAAGTGAAGACCACAACGGGACAGACCTCCTTCACAGCGTCTCTGCAGTCTTACCCCCAGAAGACCCCAGTAAGGTGCAAGTAGAACCCCAGATTAGCCTTCCAAGCTAGACTTTCTGGGTCTTCCTAATTACGCTCAGAGAAGTGGAGTTTCCACAAGCTAAAGGGCTCGGCTTACAACCACACCCTGAAATTTAGTAGGTCAGTTTGCTTTAAATCAGGTGAATGTTTCCTTCAAATCCAGAACACAGCACGAGCAGGGAACTGCCGAATTTGAGGTTGGGAAGAGTGACAATTAAGTGCATCCTGGAGAGTCATAAAAGCAGGCAGCGGTTTGGGGAGACTTGGGTTGTAGGCTGCCAGTTCTGGGTGCCTTTCTTCTGTGCTTCTTTTCTTCTCTGTCTCTTCATCCCTCTCCTGTGTTTTCTCTCTTCCTTCTTCTCTCTCTTGCTGTCTCTCCTGTGTTCTTTTCTCCCTCCTCCAGCTCCTCCCCATCACGTGTTCTCCTTCCTCTAGCCCCTCCCCCATCACGTGTTCTCCTTCCTCTAGCCCCTCCCCCATCACGTGTTCTCCTTCCTCTAGCTCCTCCCCATCACGTGTTCTCCTTCCTCTAGCCCCTCCTCCATCACGTGTTCTCCTTCCTCTAGCTCCTCCCCCATCACGTGTTCTCCTTCCTTTAGCCCCTCCCCCTGTCCTGCAGTGCATGAAGGTTAAGTGTGAAATCATGAAAAGATCTTCCTCTGGAAATATCCTGCTACATAAGAACTCAGCTGGCACTTAGGGTAGGTGTCTCTTAGCCTTCCTGTCCAGACTGACAACCCACCTGGGTGGACATCTCTCAGACCCTACATGCTAGTTAGCAACTAGGACACATGAAAACACTGGAAATTAGGAAAAAAAAAATGAATTCAACATGCACCTTATAGGACATGACAAAACAAATGCTGAATTATCAACCTTGTAACATTTTAAACTCAGCAACTAAAAAAAAAAAAAAAATCAGTTTGTCTTTTCATGAAAAGGAAATCAGTTGCAACTTCTTGTCGAATCCAGCACCCAGGAAACAGCCCGAGTTTCCTATCTCAGACCACTCTCCACAGTCTGAGGCATGGATCTCAAGGATGTGTTCTCAGAGTGCCTTTGAGTAGGATGTAGGAGAGGGTCCCAGCCACAAGTCATGGGGGGGTCCTCATGTCCTCTGGGGTATGCTTGGAGGACATTTTGTCTTAAAACATCTGAGGTGAACAGAAGGGAAAGCTTAAGAGTCAGTTCTGAACCATCAAGATATCCTTTCAAGAATGAGCACATGGGAACTCAGTAGAATTATGTTTGGAATGTTCCAGAGTAAACATCTCCTTGTGCAGTAAATTGGCACTGCAGCCAGGACACCAGTGGCTTGTGGCCATCCTTCTCTATGTTTGAAAGGCACTAAAAGAGCCATTTTGCTGGCCAGTTCGAGACTGGCCTCAGAGAGAGCTGGTTAGGACTCCTGAGTTTTGGGCATCACCAGCACATATATCTTTAGGAAGATAGAGCCATGCTCAGGACAGTGACAGCTAAATGTGCTTCCTTAGTCTTCTAGTTTACTATGAAGAGAAGAAGCTATGATCTGAACCTCGTGCTAGGAAATAAACCTGGTTCTTGTGTTAGGAGCCAGTGCGAAGTATTTGAGCTAAAGTAGCAGCCACATCAGAGGCCAGATCAAGGTCAGGGATTTGGAGACACCCAGGCCAAGCCAAAGACCCCCAGAAAGCACAAGCTGACCTTCAGCTCCTGTCGTCACTGAAGAGCCGTGCTTCCAAGCCTGTCGTCCATGGCTGCTGTAGATCACCTGCTTGTCCTACAGGCAATTAGAGTTAAACTGTGTCTATATCTTCCCAACTTGGATGTCTGCCTTTGTATGGGCAACCCTGAATTCTCTTTAAGTGGAGGGCACTGTGAAATGACTACTAAAACTGAGCCATCCAGGGACACTGGGAGAGATCCTGCAGTAAATGGGATATTCTTAATGTGAAGATTCACACTGGGTCTACCACCCATTGTATATGTATTTCAACCACAGAGCAGGTTGAAAGATTACAGTCAGATCCAAGGATCCTGGGAGACAGAGGAGTTTTCACCAAAGATGGCCCTATCTCAGTATCCATGGGAACCCATGGATGTAGCCCTCTGGCAAAGATAATAGTCACAGCAAAGGGAACCAACCATCAGTGCTGACTGGCCTTCATGCAAGCAGAGAATCCTGACGTGTCCAGAGGGAGTCATGGTGTGTCTTAAGAGTGGAAGCTGGAGGAGAAGGGGCTATGAAGACAGGGACTTTTGGCTTAGTTTCATTCTGAGAAGACCACTTGTGACCCCTCGGTTGTAGGAACCATGGACAGGAATTGGGTTGCTTAGAAAACGCACAGGAAATCAACAAGGACCAAACAGATAAAGCCAATCATCCTTATGTTCTGCAGAGCCATTCATGAAAGGTCTGGTGGCCTCCTAAGCAGAAGAGCCCAGGGATCCTCAGCATCTCTTTCTGCCCCAAGGGGAGGTTCTTGTGGCTTCAGCCCCTGTCCAGCAAACCCTCTTCTCTCTGCACACACATATTTGTCTGTTAAAGACATATTTCTGTAAAGACTTCAAACAATACAAACAATCATTTAGATGGACTGGAGAGATAGCTCAGTGGCTATCTCTAAGATCACTGGCTGCTCTTCTAGATGATCAGAGTGCCAGGCCCAGCACCCACATGGTGGCTAACAGCTATCTGTAGTTCCAGTTACAGGAGATCCAATGATCTCTTGTGGCCTTTCCTGGCACCAAGCATGTGGACACACACATACGCAGGCAAAAGGTTTATACACATAAAACAAACAAAACTAAATCTTAAAAAAAACCCCACCAACACTGAACAGTCATCTGAGTTCATAAGTCCCATGTGTTTTCTCATCTCTACTCAAGAGGCAGACTCTGGTGGGGGCCGGGAGGATGGGAAATGACTCAGTCAGTCAAGTGCTTGCCACACAAGCACAAAGGCATAGTGTGATCCCTAGCACACACACTAAAACAAAGACAGAACATGATGTCAGACACTGCAGCACACACCAACAGCCATTTGAGGCAGAGACAAGAGGATCTGTGCGGTTTGCTGGCCTTGCTGGCCAGTCTAGCTACATTAGTGAGCTCTGGGTTCAGTGGGAGACCTTGCCTTAAGAAACAAGGTGTATAGCAACTGAAGAAGATTCCCAATGTCAAGCTCTAGTCCTCACTCACACCCACTCATGTGTACCTGCACACACACACACACACACACACACACACACACACACACACACAGGCCAGAGTGTGTCCCATATCCTATGGGCTCAGAGGAAATGGCTTCCTTCCTCATCTGCCCCTTATCCTCTAGAGAAGGACTGTAGTGTCATGTGGACCCCGCTGCCTCTTAGACCCAGCAATGCAGTGCCTCCATCTCTCTACAGGACTCAGCCTTTCTCTGACTGCCTTCTTGCTTGACATAGCGGGCCACATACAACTTCAGGGTCGTTTCTTCCCCCAAGGTTCTCAATTCATACACTACACAAAGTCCTTTTGTCATTTTCTAGATGAGAAGGGACACTCCCTTCACAGGTCAGGGATGTAGCTGAGTGACAGCTGTGTTTGCATGGCTGCTTGCACAGAGCTGGCTGCTTGATAAGACCAGGTGCCAGGGAGGGACAGTGGGAGAGATAATAGGGATGGGATAAGAGAGAAAGGAGGTGCTTCTCTTCCCGGCTTTCTGGCAAGAGAAGAAAAAAGACCCAGTTCAGGGACAAGGCTGTGAGGGAAACCTGTCTTGGACTGTTTCTCATGATTCTCTCTTCAGAAACCTAGCAAGGTCCCAGCATGGGAGAGTTATATTGAACGTGGGTCAGTGAAATTAAAAGCTCCACACAGGCGGCTCTAATTTCTCTCTCCTGTGTCAAGGTCAGGCATGTGGGGGCTGGACAGATGAAGCTGTCTGTGTACCATCTGCCAAACCATGGGCCCGTGTGCCATGACACCTGGTGTATGCTCAGAAGATGGGACAGAATGTCTCACTTTCTCAAGATGCCAGAAGATCCTTGGGGGCTGGGCTCTGTACCACCTTGGACCACAGAGAATGTGGGATGGGACTGACAACCCCATATGGAGAAGGCACCCATAGAGGGAGGGTTGTTTCAGGAGGGGAACAGCTCCATCCTGTGCAAGGTCTACCCCAGATGTTCAACTCAGCCCCTGGATGGAGGAATGAGAAGGAAGACAGAGGGGGGAAGGTTGAGACGGAAGTAAGTGTGGCTGAGGAGGAACTGGGCTGCAGCCTTAGGAATTCTGTCAGGATGGGGAGACCCCTTCATGTATTCCTTAATCACCAGCTCCTGTCCTGTCCCTACTCAGCTCAAGACCTTGACAATAGAAGACATAGCATCCTCCAAATGATTAGACTTTAATTGTAATGCACTTTGATAGACTGGGCCAGGAGGTCCACGGAAGGGGCTTTATTCTGCTGCTTTCTGACTACCTGCAGCAGGGGAATGTTTTCAGAGTGTTTTTGATACAATGATGGATGGTATAAGGCGATCCCTGACATTCCCTGGTGAGAACAGCTCTGCTTCAAGGAGAGGGAGGAGCTTGGCCTGTGATGAGGGCAGAACTGGGAGCTGTCATGAAAAGTGGATCAACAGAAAAGGGGTGAAAGGCCAGAAGGTGCTAAGTGGGTGGGTTTTGGGTGTTGTCTCTGAGCACTTTCAGTAGTCAGGGGCTGCCTTAATCTGCCTCAAGCCAGCCTGGCAGCATCCTGTGCTCCACAAATAAATATCCTGCCTAGTCCTGAGGAGTGAAGTGTTTTGCCACTTCTCACACCCCTGGAAACTACCTTCTGGATTTCTTTCTCCTTGACAAAGCAATTTATTTTGCTAGCTTTTCCCATCTTTGGGAAGACTTGTGGGATAAGCAAAGGGCAGCTGACAAGGGATTAAGAAGATTATTCTGTGGGTGGGTGGGTGGAGGCATGTAGGGGAGTCTGTGGGAGTGTGAGGGGACAAGTGGATATGTCTATGGATGTATACAGAGGTGTGAAGGGGTGTCTGTGAATGTGGGCGTATCTATGGACGTGTGTGGGGGTATAAGGGTGTGTCTATGTGAGTGAGTGTGTGGGTGTGTTTAAGCGTGTTTATGTGAGTGTGGGGGTGTGCCTTTGGGCATGTGTGGGGGTGTATGGGTATGTGATGAACAGGGTGTACTTACCCACACATGCCCAAGGCTGCAGCAATGTATCAGGTGGGTTCAGACTCTGCTTGCATCTGCAAGCTGCGTAATCACCCACAAAGTCACTCCATGCTCCTGGCTGTGCGGTTTTTTCTCTTCCTTTCTTTTCCATGGCGTCTTACCCTGCAAGTGACAATTAATGTTCGAAAGAACATAAAATGGAGGAGAAATTACAGCAATTTATCAGCTGAAATTATAGGTGTAGACACATGTCAGCAGTGGAAATGGTTTCTATCAAAATTAAAGTATTTAGAGATTTTCCTCAAATTTCAAATTATGCAAATTCCATTTTCTGAGATGCCACAGCATGGTGGCTTTAATTGCAGGCTTACTAGGAATGTCTCGAGAAACACAGGGACTTGAGGGTCTCTCTCCTTCCTAGGCAGTTCTTTCATGCCCACAACTCACAAATGCAGGAGAGGCATTATCCAAGAGCCAGACAGACCTAAGCTGTGAGGAGGGCTGTGGCTTCCACAGCTGCACAAGGGGCCATAGAGACCTGTAGCAGCTAGACAGCAGAGTCTGCCCACCCCAGAGACAGCCAAGAACTGGAGCAGTGATGCCTGGTAGTACCTTAGCCAGGGTAACCCTAGCATACTGTACAGCACCTCACCAGGTTCCCAGAGCAGTCAGTGACCTCAGCTCAATGTGATTCCAAGCCCCTCCTTGGTTAAATTTTACTCAGTGGTCCACAGGAACACAACTGCTCTGTGCTGTAGTTTGGATGCAGCTTGAGTGTTCTCCAGGATTTTCATGCTGAAATTTTAAAAAAGATTTATTTTATGCATATGAATGCTTTGTCTGCATGTATACCTATGTGTATACATGCAGGCCTGGGGCCTATGGAGGCCAAAAGAGGGAGTCAGATCTCCTGAAATGGGAGATATGGGTGGTAGCTGAGTTGTTCATCTGGGTGGCTCTCCTGCAGACAACCCACCAGGGCTAGCTCTCCCGCTTTGCCCAGGTGAGGGGTGGAGCCAGCTCTCCCGCTTGTAGCAGCCAGCAAGAGTCACCGATGCCCTTGGGGACAGCTCTCCCATGCTGCCCAGGCAAGGTTTGGGGGCTCTCCCTCAACTCTGATAGTCAAGTGCTTTATGATTCTTATGTTGTTTACAAGATCTAGACTCTGTAAACGTGGTCTGTTACGCTGATTAAATCTGAGCATTGAATGATCCTCGAATTACTGAGGTTAACTGAAGTCCATTGTGTGTTTCTTTGATATTCTGTGGGAGGCCCATTTGATAACATCTCTGCAAGGGATTCCCACTACCATCTATGTCTACCAGGTAAGAGATAAAAGACAAGCTCTCTGCTCACCCTGTTGACATCGTTGTGGAGAATCACAGCACTTCCCCTTGAATTTGAGTCTGAGTAATGGAATGGCTGCTGTGACCACAGGGTTTGGGGTAGATCTCTCTCTTTTTTTTTTTTTTCTAGAATAAGGTTGGTATTAACAAAAAGGAGCACTGCTCCTAATCACCCTCTCCCAAGCCCCATCTGAGAGAAGAGTTTTTGAGTTCTGTATACCCTGTCTATTCTGGATTGGAATTCCCTAAAATGCCCTGTCCACAATATGTGAGAGATGCCAGTAAAGTCTTAGAACTCTCTGCCAGGAGGACAGGCTCTGGTTTTCCTCCACCACCCCTCATCCTTCTGGTGTGGTGGCTGTTTTGTGTTCATGGCATTTTAGCTGGAGGGAGGACCCGGGAGCAGGAAGGCTATTTTGTACTGGTGAGACAGAAGTCCTTAACTCACCCGCCTCTGTCACTGAGTATGATTGGGAGTGTGGCACATCGGGAGAGGAGGAGCACTGACAACTGTGTGCCGTCAGGTCCCACTAACCACGAGGCTTGCACTTTAACCAGATCTTTTCATCAGAGCCTCTGTGTGCGATTTGTCTGGGCTTTTACTCCTTTCCGCACATTTGCTTGCTTTTCTTTTTTTGTAGCTGACGGTCGATAGGGACAGTACAGACTCTTGTTTGTGAATCTTACACCTGGCAACTTAGCTGAACTGACTGATCCTCATGCTTATCTCTGTGTTTAAAAGTTTTCTATAAAAAACCCTCTATCTTCCTTAATTCCTAGTCCTGTTTTTTTTTTTAAGGCTTATTTGTTTTGGCACAGACATGTACACATACATCCATGCCAACAAAACACTAACAAACCAGGCTTTTAGATTTATTGACTTTACTTCATCTGTATAGTTGTTTGCTGCATTCACCTGTTCACCACATGGGTGACTGGTGCCTATAGAAATCAGTAGAGGTCATCAGATTCTCTGGAATTGGTTGTGAACCACCTTATGGTTACTGGGAATGTGGAAGAGCAGTAGGCGCTCTTCACGGCTGAGCCAGCCCACACTTGTTTTGTTTCCTCTGGATACTTTGGCAAGGACATTCAAGACAAACCAAACAAAAGTGAGTGATGGGCATTTTCATACTTGACCAATAACATTTACCAAAACACATGATTATATCACAACATTTGTTCTGGTTTACATGGACCCAACCTTGGAGGATGTAGGTTTAGATTTTTTCAGAGCCCATTTTTTATTTAGGGTTCTTAAATGCTTCAGCCTCCCCTCTAACCCAGTGACCAAAGGTGGGGGATGGTTAATAGGACAAGGGGGTTGTGGGCCTGTTTAGAAGTAGTTCTTTGGGGTCGATTCCAATCTTCGTTGTCAGGATATCAGCAGTCCAGTTCAATAGCAGACATCAAACACGAATCAGTAGCAGTGGCTCAATCCAGCAGAAACCAAGAGGCTCCTTGCAGAGTCAGCAGAAGCAGCCCCAATGCCACGAGAAGTTCTTTGGCACGTTTCTCTCTGTGAAGTCACGATAAACAAAGACCAGTTAAGTGTTGCAAGGAGTAGTCGTGCAAGAGCACCCTTCCACTGTCGTGGAGTTCTGCTTATACTCTTTCCAAACACCTCGTACCCTTTTAAGTGTCTGCTCCAGCAAAACATTGTATGCCCCCTTGCAAGGTAGCTCCCAGAAAAACACCACGAGTCTGTTCTGGGCAAAACATCCTCTCACAAGACAGTTTCCAGAAAAAAAAACCATCACATGACACAACTGAGTTGTTAGAGAAACCAGAAATTTCCACTTCAGGATACTGTGTTTTTGGGCTACATCTTCTTGAATTCCTGAAATGACACCATGGTTATGTGATTTGGGTGAGTTAGTCTCATAATCACATAACCATAGTCTCATAATCACATAACCATAGTCTGGTGTGTTTGAATACTTGGTCCCCAGCTGGTGGAACTGTTTGCGAAGGATTGTGAGGTGCGGCCTTGTTGGAAAAGGTGTGTCAGGGTGGGGCTTTGAGACTCACATCATTCCCAGTCTGCTCTCTGTTTCCTGCTTGCAAGTTCAAGATGTGAGCTCTCAGTTGTTCCTGCTATCACACTTTTATTCCATCACGGACTCTAACCCTTTGGAGCCATAAGTCCAATTAAATGCTTTCTTCTATAAGTTGCCTTGGAGGTGGTGTTTTATTGCAGCACTGGAAAGTAACTAATACAATGGCTTATTCCTTGCAGCTCTTTGAGCTCCCAGCAGAGACTGTGTGAAGCGGAGCCAGCTCTTGCTTGTCCTCACTGCCACAGCGTCTTTTACATGGTGATGGACTTGATTTGCCAGCAGCTTTTCAGCTGTTGGTCCTGTTTTGACACCAAGATCATACCAACTACATGAAGTTGTTTGCGTTATCTTCTTACTTTTCTATAAATCACATTGGTTTTAGATACTGTCTTACACTATATGCCAGGCAGGACTTGAGCATGAGGCAGTCCTTTTGCCTCCAGACTGCTGGGTTTAGAGATGTGCACCGCCACATCCAACAGAAGGTAATATGTTATGCCCCAAAAAAGTCTGACAAACATGTTGAGGTATTTATTGTAATGCTAGGTGAGATGAGAGAGTCTGCACACAGACTCGGGTGATGCTGTGTGACCTTGCCCCCAAGTTATTTCTGATTGATAAATAACATTGCCGACAGCCCACAGCTGAGCAGAAGAGATATATAGGTGGGTTTGGGGTTGCTGAGCTTGGGGTTGGAGGAGGACCACAATGGGGAGCAGAAGGTGAAAGAGGTAGAGAAAGTTGCTATGGGTTAGAAGTTCAAAAAAACATGAGGCCCTGAGGGCTGGCCAACTGGAGTTAAGAGCATCCCAGATGAAACATAGCAATAACTTGGGGATATCGATAGGAAATAGATTTTAATAGCATAGAGGGTTCATATCTGCCTGAGTCTAGTGCTGATTAAGCCTTATTGCAAGTAATAAAAGTTATGTGTCTTTTATCAGGGAACTAAATGGTCAAAGGCGGGGTAAAAACCCCAGATTGAGATTAAATAAATTCTACAACACAAACATTTGCCCAAACATGGGCTTTGCCTGTAAAAACCCTGATTAAGAAGAATAGGTGTGTCGTGTATGTGTGTATGTGTGCATGTGTGCATGTGTGCATGTGTGCATGTGTGCATGTGTGCATGTGTGGGTGTACAAGAGAGAGTCAGAGCTTCAGCTGCTGACTTTCTAGGGAACAATTGGTTTTTGTACTTTGGGGTTCACTCGCAATATGTTTTCTATAAATGTATTATTTCATCAACCTCTTCAGTTGTGTCCATGTAAACTTCTCAGTGTGGATTGTGGGTTTTAAGTCAGATTTATGTATCTGCAAGCATTCCATGTTGTGACTTTCTCGTCCTGCTTTTATTGTCTTTTCCCCCTTCTGTTTGGTCTCATTGCAGGGGCCACAGCCAAGGTTGGTTGAGCTCTGTAACCTGCCCCAGAACCAAACCAACAATGTCTTATTGGTCAGTCAGGGCACTGGGTGACAGCAGAATGCAGAGGGGGAAGACTCATGAGACGGAAGCACAGGATGTAAGGACAGGTGGACCAAGCTAGGTCTGGATGAGAGTGTTCAGGAGGAAGCTGCAGAGCTCACAGAAAAGCTGGTGTTGTTTACTTTTCCTGGGGAGATGAAGAGACGAACTCATTTTCACCCCGTAGAGGGCACCAACAACAGATCAATGCATGGATGCACGTGTGCACGCACACACACACGCGCACACACACACACGCACGCACACGCGCACACGCGCACACGCACACGCCCCAGTCCCACGGGGCAATGAACTGGGATCAGAAGACCTGGAAGAGAGAACTGGAGGACAGGGGACACAAAGAATGAGCGGCTTGTCTATAGTCTGATCAAACCGCTGATTTTACTTTTTTCACACAGGGGTTATATACACAAAAAGGCAGGATGTGGGAAAGGAGATGACGCAGGAGTGTAGTAGGTGTTCAGGGGGAGTACAGATATCTTCCAGAACAGGGTATCGGCTGGGTGAAGGTTCAGGGGACAGGTCACTATGGCTCTGTCTATGATTCACTTGTCCTTATCTAAGTTGGTACTGTCTGCCAAGGCTGCCTATCTACAAGGTCTATGACTACTCAGGCTGGTAAATTTTCACCAAAGCTGCCTGTTTACAATATCTTATAGCTATCTGTTTCAGTGTTTTTCCACAGAGACCCAAGACTTTGTGTTAGCAGACATGTATGTCAGGCTTATTTCTGATTTTAGGTTTTCAATGTATAAGCAGGGCTGCCCCTGACACACACACACACACACACACACACACACACACACACACACACACTGATGATAGGAGAAACTATGGCTGCTCTAAAAATTAATACTTTTGCACTCTTTCACTGGTTATCCAATGCCAATTGGTCAGCCCTGAAATTGTACTTATATAAATAACACTAAATGGAGTGAGCAGGTTGAATTTATATATTTAGAGGTGTGTGTGTGTGTGTGTGTGTGTGTGTGTGTGTGTGTATAAAATAATAATTAAGAGACAAAAGGCCATAAAATTGAGATTAAGAATAGGGGACATGAGAGGGATTAAGGGCAGCAAAGGGAAGGGGGAAAACAATGTAATTATACTTTAATTTCAAAAAAATTAAAAAAAATTGAAAGAAAATGAAAAATTTTAAATGGCCATAAGAAGTAGAAATTTGGTCAGGTGGTAGTGACTCACAAATTTCATCCCAGCACTTAGGAGTCAGGGGCAGGCGGATCTCTGTGAGTTCAAGGCCAACCTGGTCTACCAAAACAAGTTCTAGGACAGCCAAGGCGACAGAGAAACTCTGACTTGAAAAATAACAGCAACAAAAAGTGGAAATCTAGAGATGAATGTAACTGGTGAGCTGCAGTTTTTCATTTTTATTTTGTGTGTGTTTATGCACACACATGCATACACTCCTTAGCGTGCACGTAAAGGTCAGAGGGCAACATGAGGGAATGAGTCCTCTCCTTTCACTGCACGGGTTATGGAGATTAAAGTCAGGTTGTCAGGCCTGGTGACAGACGCCTTTACCCACTGATCCATCGCCGTGGCTGACGCTGCACCTTGAGGTGAATATCTTCTTTTACTCCCACTGGGCTTTTATTTTCTCTCCCTCTCCAGTTAGAGTAAGGTGTCAGGATGACCTCTGAGATGTTTTTATTTAGGCAAGAGGATAATGGCACTTAGAGACATAAAATTGCTTCCTGAATGAAGTCTAATGAGGCTTCAGTTCTCAAGGGCACAATGAGTGTCTTTAGAATCAGAATTGGGAATGAACTTGGCCAGCGGGTGGAGCTAGGCTTCCAGTGCTCCTGAAGGCAACTGGCCTATGGCTTAGCACTCACCCCTAGATCCACACCCTGGCTAGGGCCCCAGGATCATACCCTGAGCCCAAGCCATTCATGCAAGGCTTACCTTAGGAAATAAGACATAATGTAAGAGAATGAGGCAGAAGATGGAGGGGTCATGGGGATCAAAAAAATCAGGGTTACTTATGAGGGAAGGCTGTAACCTTTCAGTGGCCCTACTCCAAGTGAGGTAGCCTAGTATTTGCTGCTCTATGCCTCAGGTACTGTAGGGTCAGTGGGCATCAGCTGGGACTTACTTGAGAGGTATTTAGATTGAGGAACAGAGTCAGGCCAGCACATCCACTCCACATAGAGGTAAATCAGCTTCAGCATTTCTTAACAGGTTCAAGGCATTTGTACACACATTGGTGCAGTTACCAAATAGAGGCCCTTTTCCTTTCAACAAACCTGTGGTGAGTCCTCAGATGGGGTAGGGTAGGTGGGGAAAAATGGCTCTCTGGCTCTCTGCTCTTTCCCTGTCTCCATGACTTTAGTCGATGCTGTACACAGTTGTGTCTCAGAAAAATTTTCACCAGCTGTTGCCAACCAAGCTGCACCTTCAGTTTGAGTGACATCTCCCAGGGAAAGCTTTGGGGGCTCCACCGAGGTTGTAATGCAGACATGTTCCCTAGTGGCTATCAAGGCAAGTGCAGTCACGTGGTCACTGGGGTTTGGGCAGCCTCTTCTTCCAAACTGTGAGCTCCATAAGACTGGGGGCCAAGCTTGCAGTTTGTTTGTTTGCATGCATGCATATGTCTGCATGTGCATGTGTGCATGTGTGTGCACATGTGTGTGTATGTGGGGGGAGTGCATGCCACATGTGTGCATGTTTGTGTGTGCGTGCATGCATGTGCCTATGCATGTGTGCATGTATATGTGTGCATGTGTGCTTGTGCATGCAGGTGTGCATGCAAGCGTGTGTGTGTGTGTGTGTGTGTGTGTGTGTGTGTGTGTGTGTGTAGTCTGAATCTCAATAACACCTAAACTTTTAGCTTGCTATCAATTTACTTTTCATTCCACTAAATTCAATAAATATTCCACTGAAAAAGACAAGCCTCACCAGTTCTTGGGGTTCATCGTGGTAGGACTGACCACCCACTGGGGCACACTTGTGAGGGTTAAGTGACTGCATGGGCTGACTGTTTGAGGCTCAAATCCCCCAAAACAGAGGTGGAATCTGCGCTTCCTCCCAGCCATGATGAAAGAGTCAGCACCTCGGATAGAGCCACAGTGGTCTCTAGAGGCCTTAGCACTGCAGACTGGCTGTATAAAAGGACCCTGGGATTGCAGATGCGGTGGATTACAGAAAGCTCTGATAAGTATAGCTTGCCGGGTTAGCATGTCTGCTTTATATTCTCAGAAGAACTCTGGCTCTCACAAACAGGCCCCAGATCCTCTTTGCTATGAGTCGTGGGGTGCTCCTCCACTCCTGAGTCTCAGCTTCCTGGAAAAAAAAGATGGGGTCTCTTCCCTCTTAGAAGAGTAGAGACTTGGTAGGACCTTGCATGAAATTTGTTCTAAGTGCTTGCTTCACTCATGGCTGGGACACCATCTGTCACGTTTCCTATTGAGGTCCTGGAGACAGCCCTATGCTGGCATAGAAGCTAATGAGAAACTTTGTTGCTATAGAGGCTGAAAATAATCACACTTCTTTTATCTTTCTAGCATCCCAGCTCTCCTGGATGTTGCAAGAATTCAAAGTGAAAAGAGAAAAATAGACCTGTAAATTGCTTGGTTCCCCATTTGGGCACTTTGCCCAATCCATAGAGAATGGTTGGCTTTCTCTGCTCCCAGCACAAGGCTTGGTGATTAGGTTTGCCTCTGGCCAACTGACACAATACTCTTGTGTGTAGATTATAGATGGCACTCCGTGTTTTGCAAAGGCCTTACAGTGGCTGATAACTCTGGTGGAGGCAGAGGAGGGACATCCCAGACTGAGGACCTCCCTGTTGGTAAGTTACGCACTTGTCAGAAAACTCAGCCTCCCCTAAAGAATGTGTGGTGAATGTACAGATGACTAGGCGCACCTATGTGTGCCTCTTGAGGCTTCTGGAATAAAACACAATGAACTAGGGATTTAAAACAACACAAACTTAGTTTTTAATAACATTGGAGGTAAGCCTCTGGCATCCAGGTGTGGGTAGGGCCATGCCTCCTTGGTAGTTACCAGAGGAGGCCCTTCTGGCCTTTTCTAAGTCTTGGTGGCCCCAGTGTATCTTGGCCAGTATAGCATCCGCCTTTGTCTTTGCACAGTGTATGTGGCACTTGTCTCTTCCTATGAAGACTTCAGTTAAGCTGGACCTGATCTGTTCAGTTTGATATTATTTTAGCCAATCAAATCTATAATGACAGTATTTCTGAGTAAGGTCATGCTCTAAGCTCCTGGAAGGCATGCAGTCTTAAAGGGCACTGTCTAGTCCAAGTGCCATGGAAAAAGAGCCAGCAGAATACACTAGGAAGCCCTAGATCCAAGTTCATCACACATGACAGGGGTAAGAACATCTGCACTGCCTCTGCCCAGAGACTCTAGGAAGCTCTGAGGCAGAGAGAGGACAGCAAGCACTTTGCATTGCTATACATGGAATGCCTGCTGAGCTGGACTCAGCCTGCGCAGCCTGTTCCCAATCACCTGGCCAATCCCTCATGCCACTGTAGTCTGTGGGAGGCATCTTACTTCTCTAGTAAGGAGTCTGACATTAGATGTACATCTCCCCTGAGGTTTGAGTCTTGGTTCTGTCAAGATGCTCTACCAGCGTCTTTGTCCCTGTAAGGAGAGCTCATCCTTGTCACCTCTCCCCATGACCTACCTCACCTGGGCTACACCGGGAAGACAGACTCTGGGTATTCAGGGCATTCTTCCAGGAGGAGGAACTCTAAGCTTAACTACTTCTGTTTGTCCAAACACATATATACATGTACATTTATGCACATATACCTCACACCGTGGAAAGCACGCACACATACACAAGTGCACCACCGCACATACTCACAAGCTGAGTGACATGCTGACCGACCACTGGGTCCCATTGTCTTTGTCAAGAATGAGACTGCTAGGGGTGCTGCCAGGCTCACAACAGGGACAGCATCGGAACTAGGAGAGGCAGACACAGGAGAATCCGGAACAGTCTGAGAGGCGCAGATCTGGCACGTGAGGCCACTTCCCTGCCATGGCGTGAAACTGTTGCATTCACAGACACCTCAGCGGGACCTGTTCGTTCCTTCCTCTGCCAGGGTCCTGGTGCTCACGCCTTCATAAATCTTTCCCTTAGAAAGACGCCATCAATAAGCCACAGAGGCCAACATGTGACCGAGGAACCATTCCATTATTAAGCCCGTAATTGCTGAGAATTAATTTGCTAATTGCACGCAACTAATCTGCGTCCCTTTTGTTTTATGTCAATTAACAGAGTAATTAAAAAGAAGCAATCTCCATGCTCTCTCCTCCCTGGCAGCCTCAGATGGCCAGAGCTGATGAGACAGGCCGCCCTTTGCTGGCCTCATTATCAGCTCTTCTGCTGCAGTGTGCTGAGCTCAGGGCAAGGCAGCTAATGGGACTCCATTGCTCTGCTGCAGCAGGACCTGGTATAGCAACCAGACCAGGATCAGATCCTTCCGACTCTGTTGACTGTTACTACTGCAGCCACCATGTTGGCAGGGCCCCTGACTGTTAGAGCACAAGGGTCTGATGGGTGATGGGCACAGAAGGGGGGACTCTGCAGAGAACTTCTGAATAGCAGGCAAGACACTGCAGCAAGCCTATATTTATACCCGCACACTGAGCACCTCTCTCCCCACTCGTGGATGTTGGAAGAAGGTGCTGATCTCCCTGAAGCTGTGGAAAGTGCAAGCCACTGGATTGGTATCTGATGCCCAGGAGCACAAAAGGGAGAGCCTTATGGGGCAGAGTCTAAGACAGCTTGGCTATATGTCCAGGCTAGGCTGGTCAGACCTCTTACTCCTGTTTACCCTTCTTCCTGAGGGGCTGTAATGTGGGTTCACCTCCCTTAGCAGGAGCACACATGTTGGAGTCTAGGCCTCAGTCCCCACCCGCTTGCTGGCTGGGTCTTTCCTTCACATATGTGGCTCTTGCTGCTCTGATTTCAAGATGTTCACTAACAGCTGTGTCTTGGTGATACATGGTTTTCTACTTTTCCCGATGCAGACACCTGCTACAGAATTGATCCCGCATCCTGGGCTGGCCAAAGCAGCCTGGGACTCTCTGTACTGGCTCAGCACTGGCTAATCCATCCTCTCTTCTGGTCACCTCTCAATCACTCTCATCCACATACATCTGTGCTGTCACAGGGGAAGCTGAGCCACCAGAGACAATTGCCTGGCCCTATCCCTAAGGACTCACAAGACTTCTTCCTTAGCCCCTGCCCAGCAAGGCTCCTGTCTGCTCTCACCTTGAGGACTCCACTCTGGATCAAGGTCATCGCTTCAACAGCAGAAATGGCACCATGATTTCAAGACCTGCAGAAGCTACCGTATTCAGTCAGCCCAACTCACAAGTTTCTCTGTGGCTTTTAGCTGCATGACGGGCATTTTGCTTTGGTATGACTTCCAGTTAAGAGTCTCCAAACCCATCAACCATCCCTCAAGCATATCTCTGTTTCTAATACTTAAGATGTGTTCATTGTCTGCAGTTTCCAGTGTGGCCTCTTCTTACCTCTGGGAATATCTTGAGCAAATGGTCAGGGAATGTGTGGGGACAAGTGAGTGCTCCCAGGCACAGCAGACCCAGGCAGGAAGATGGATAGTGCAACCCATGATTTAGGCCACTGGCCCCTCTACAGTCCAGGTCCAGCTTACTGGGATCTTGGACAGGCTTGTGAATCATCACACATTTATAGTTCTCGCTGAACAAGGACAGATATTGGAGTGGCTTGGGGCCCCCTGGAAAGTGGCCAGTGATTTCTCCTGTCTGTTGCGTGCTCTGTATGTGTGGCACCTGGAGCCTAGGTTTCCAAACACTGACACTGGGCTTGCATATCAGTGTCTACGTATGAAACATCTGGATTCTGCAGGAGAGTATAGGGATGGTCACACAGTATGCTACTTGAACCCCTCCCTCCTACCGGGTCTAGCCTCGTCACATCTTCACAATGGGCTATGGGAGGACAGAAGTGTGTTTCCCATTTCTTTATAGCTGTTTTTTGAGATAAGTGGTGATTTCAATCAGAATGGTCCCCAGAGGCTCACATGTTTGGATACTTGGTGGCGTAACTGTTTGGAAAAGATTAGGAGGTGTGGCCTTATTGGAGGAGGTGTGTCACTGAAGTTTTGATGTTTCAAAAGACATCATTCCTAGTGTTTTCTCTGCCTCCTATTTACAAGCTCAATTAACTTCTCTCTCTCTCTCTCTCTCTCTCTCTCTCTCTCTCTCTCTCTCTCTGTTTCAGACTCATAGAGATCTGCCTCCCTTTACTCCTAAGGGCTGGGATTAATGGTGTGTGCCACCACCCCTTGGCTAAACCTTCTTTTATAAGGACACTGTAAGTGCCCTGCTGCTTGGGGCTCAATGCTCAGGCCAGATTTCAAACTATTATTCCTCACCCACCTCACAGACTTCAGCAACATCCATGCTGCTGTGATTTAATGGTTGTGTTTACTGTGCCACAGCCATTTATTTATTTATTTATTTATTTATTTATTTATTTATTTATTTATAGAAAGTCCCCAAGTAGTAGAAAACACCTGTCTTATGTTCACTCAACCATAGACAGGGAATGCCATGTAAATGCATGCATATATACACATGTGCACATGTACTATACACAAACACACAGATATACATATGTGTACACCTACACATGTATATATGCACCCACTGTATGCACCTGCACATTCATATACACACAGTGTCTGATCAGTGTGTTCTATGCAGACACATTCATATACCAGCCATGTGTGTATGAATCCCATTGTTCAGTGAAAAGGTAACTGAGATATATTTGTCCTCCCTAAAAATGCATTTGGAGACTGATGGCTGTCACTGTGGCAGTGTTGGTGACCCTGCGTTAAGGGATTCAGGGATCACTGTGAGTTTATGATGTAATGGCACAAAGAGGGGGTGTTTGGGACTCTGCGTAGTGCAGAGAACTGTGGTTACATCCCCTCCACATGTGAGTGAAATGACACCCCATGCCTCTCCCCGTCTAACACGGATGATGAGACCATGACCCCAGCAAGTTCACCTGCTTTAGAGCCCAAACCCCAAACTCAGACTCCTGCAGTAAACCCATTGCTTCTAACAAGTCACACTGGTGCATCTACGTCTCAATCAACCACCATTATAAAGCAATGTTGTCCTGGGAAGTATGTCTTCTCGGAGCAATTAACAGCTCACTGCTCAGCTTACCACTGCATAGGATGTGGTTGACCTTCAGCCACTGTGCTGGGAATGGCAGCCGGGTCTGACGTGGTTGACACAGCATTTCCACTTGAGTGTTTCACCTCAGTTCCTTAGCAGCATATACTGTGCTACACAGAGCACGTGTGAGCATGTGCATACTGTGCGGCAGATACGTCGTTCCCACGTGTGTGCCATGTGTTGCTCAAATGTGTGTGTGGTGCATCAGATGAGAGGCCTAGTTCAGATGAGGGGAGTACAAAAGCCTGGTGTTGTGTGTTCATGGAGGTGACATGAAGCAGACAAATTTCAAAGCAAATAAAAACCTGGCTCAGATTTATGGTGCAGCTATTTCCTTCCATGATCAGCTGTGCCGTGGAGTTAAATCAGCCCATAGAAATGCATGAGGTGGAAGCTTCTGCCGGCTAGACACCTGTAAATCATCCGTCAGCCAAAACAGTCCTCTGGAGCATTCACCCTCGGTCAGGGCTGGGGTATGGGGAGGCTGGATGGAGAGAGGAGGGTTGTTTTTCTTTTCCTGGCAGAAGCACAGCGCTATCCCCTCTGCTGGCTCAGAATGACAGCAGCTGAGAGGTCTCATGGCTGCTCTACGTCACATGCCTCAAGTGAGACTGGACAACAGAAGGGCCACATTGGGAGGCTGATCCACACACACAAAAAAATAGGAACAATATAACAAATAACAACCTGAGGTGAGCACAAGCCAACATATCTGTCTGAATTGGAGCCTTTGAGAGTGAAAAGGAATAGAATTAGGCCAGGGAGAAGAGGTCAAGGGTCCCAAGACCTCTAGGGTCAAGAAAAATGGATCCTATAGGGAAGCAGCTAGCTCAGATCAGTCATCAAGAGGAAAGTCAGAGTGGGGAGGTCATGCTGGCCAGGGCTGGAGCATCCCCAAATGAGCTGGCTTTGCCTCTCTCCCAAGTGTCTGTCACCTCTAAGCTCTCTCACACACACATGTACATGCTTTCACACGTGTGTGCGTGCCCCACATTAATAGATGCCATTTACATGTGTGTGCATTTTGAACACATGTGCACAAAAATATACCATAACTAGAGCAGAAAACGGCCTTTCAGTTTAAGGTCCCCAATTACTGTACCCAGTCCAAACGGGGGAACAGGGGTCTTCATGACTGCGCAGCCAAAAAAGATCACTGAATGAAAAAAATATATATGTAGTCATACTATATAGATAGAGGTTCTGTGACCTCCTCAAAAGTCACCAGCAATAGGATGAAGTATGCAAACACATGAGCCTCTGAGCGTCAATTTTTATTCAACCACCACACATGTGAACAAATCTATTACCCCCAAATAAAAAACCAGTGAGAACCCAGAAAGCAGTTTCACCCAGTTTAGTGAGTTAGTGCATTTAATTAGGATTACTTACAATAGCCTGGGCCACTTATGGGCAGGAGAGGGGCCTTGTGAGCCACAACACTAGCCATGTGAGCTCTCCCTCCACATGCAAAATAGAGTGTTGGGGGGCCTAGTTTTGTGAGGGTGTCAGGCTCTGAGGACAGAGTTCTTCCCCGCTGAGGAAGCATCATGCCCAGTCTCCTTGTGAGGTGTGCCCTCGGCTTTGTAGCTTCCTATGGCGCCGTCTTCCTGACTTCCAGTCTTCCTGTTCTAGATCCCAAATCTGTGATCTCCTTTCTTCCTTTCTTCTTTGGTTTTCTTCTTCCTCTTCCTCCTTCTTCCAAACAATGTCTTGCTCTATTTACTAGAACGTTATATATACATGTATACACATTCATTTTATATACATATTTACTAACCCTGACTAATGGAGGGAAGTAAGATACAAAGAGAAGACAGATAGTCTTGCTCCAGGCTTCATACTCCTGAACTCAAATAACCCTTGTGCCTCAGCTTTTCTGATAGCTGGAGACTCTAGTATATATACCTCTATGCCTACTCTCTCCTAAGGTTTTTGAAATCCAGTTATTTGCTTCTCAAAGCATCTTTGGCCATAACTCTTCTAGTCTCTTCACTATGGCTGCCACTCTGTCCCTTTCTCTCAACATGAGGAGAAGACCTCCCATATCACCCTCATATTTGGCTGAGTCAAATCCCTAGAGGACTAGGGGGAATGAAATAGGTCAGTTTAACTTGTTTTCCACATGGGGACCCAGTTGTCTTGGGACCAACACAGTGGTCTCCACCCTTTCCTCTGAGACTATAGCACGGGTGCTTTGGGTTCTCCTCCGTGTTCTTGGGCATACTCCTGACCACCTGAATGTCCGTCTCCATTTCTACCTGCCTAATCCACCCTCAGGAGGTCCTTAGATTCTCAGTCTCTATGACCTCATAGCATCTCTGCTCACCTCTCGTCTCTGCTCATCTCTGCTCATAGCATCTCTGCTTGGTCCTCCAGGATGCTCAGCTACTCTTCACAGTCTAATAATTATTTAAAAATAGGTTTTCAAACTATCTGTCTTCTCTATGTATCTTACTTCCCTCCATTAGTCAGGGTTAATAAATATGTATATAAAATGAATGTACACACACACACACACACGCACACACACACACACACACATATATATATATTCTAGTAGAGTAAATAGATGTAAAGGCAATTTATTAGAATGATTTACAGGCCACAGTCCAACTAATCCAACAATTGCTAGCTGCGAGCAGGAAGTTCAAGAATCTAGTAGTTGATCTTCTGTACACACCGGGATCCAGAAGAAGTAGGCTCCAGTGCCAGTGAAGGAGTGGTTGTGTCAGCAAGGTGAGGGCAAGCAGGCAGGCAAAGAGCAAAACTCCTTCCACGTCCGTATGTAGGCTTCCAGCTGAAGGTGTGGCCCAGATTAAAGCTCTGTCTTCCTGCCTCAAAGGTCTGGACTAAAACTGGATTCATCCACTTCAGGCCAGGCAGAATCTCTCTCTCAGGTGTGCCCTGGATTGTAGAATCAAGAATAGCCATCATATCCCCTTCCCCCAACTATATCTTTACCCATTGGGTTCTTGCTATTGATTTCCATCTACAGATAAGTCTGGCCACAGTGTAAACTCTCTCCCTTTATACCCAGCTTTTTTTGCTGCCTATTTTTTGGTGGGTGGGGTGGTCTGCTGGCATTTTCCACTGGTGTGCTGTTTGTTGTGTTAGCTCTATGCTTTATATCTGAATGACATTGTAAATGGTCTTTCTTGCTTTCTGTATATTCTCTCAGATGAAAAAAAAAAAAAAAACCCTCCAGGATTTCTGCACTAGTGCTGCAGGTTATTTTGGGTCTTTGTAAGTTTCTACCCGATTGCCTGATCCTCCATCTTCTTGTTCTTCCTGCTGACTGGTGTCTCTTCTCACAGGCTTGTGGTGGGAGCTAATCCATACCCTATTCTGTACCACACAGCATGTGGCCATCTTCCTCTTGCAATAGTCTTATTCTGAGGTTTCGGTCTTTTTTTTTTTTTTTTTTTTTTTTCAGATTGTTTCTGTACCCACACACAAAGAAAAAGATCTTTTATAACAACCATTCTGGAATCTCCTCAAAGTCTCCACAAAAGACTGCCACTTGCCTGCCCATGTGGTTGCTGTGGGTCTTCACCCAGCCTCGTCTCCACCCCACCTGCTGAGTGGATTCCCGGGTGCCCTAAGCAGCTGTGCAGCACGAATCCCCACCTGACACCCTGTCTCAAGAGGATGAACCAAAGGCTGCTGACGCCCTGTCTTTCAGCCCACCTCCTCCCTCAATAACCCCCTGCCACCAAGCATGTGGTCAGTGGGCTATTTTGCCCACCCCCAGCCTTTTTTTCTCTCTCTTCCAAAAGACCCTGCTCCCCCTCCTTCTTCACAGCCTCCTCCTTTGCCTGCCTCACAATAGGTCTCCCCATTGTCTCACGGGGGCGTCATTACTGTCCCGCCGTGTGACATCATAATAGGCTCCTGTCCCAGAAAACAAAGCCCTTTGGAGACACTGAGGAGACACGCCGTGTTTATGTCGTCACTGACTAGACAGAAGTGGAAATAGAGGGGGTAGAATAAACATCTGTAGATTGGGAAGAACAATACCCTTTGTCCCCCTTTATTTCTAAAGCTGCTGAAATTATGCCTTGCACAGCATAGAAATGGAGTGTATGTGTTCGTGTGTGTGTGTGTGTGTGTGTGTGTGTGTGTGTGTGTATGCTCATGCGCGTGCACGCTCACACTCATGTGCATGCAGGTGGATTAATAAGAAACCATTGAAATGCAAATTGAGGACCCCTCCTCCCAAACAAGTCAGTTATCACCCTCATCCTCCCGGGATACTCAGGGTGAGCAGAGGCCAGCCAGCAGGAGACAGGAGTCAGGAGCTCCTGCCTATATAGCAAGAGAGGCTAGCTGCAGGTCATAGCAGCTCAGCCTGTACCAGCAGATAGGGGTTGCAGGCTGTAGTTTCAAGGGTTCTCTGCATCTTCATTCCTCCATCTTTATTTTGGGGAAACAAACCCAGAGGTTGTTGTGTTACAAAACACGCAAAGTAAGTATCATGCAACAGTATTTGAAGCTGTAACCATGAGCAGGAGCTCACATGTGAAACAAGGTATACCCAGAGCTACACAAGAGACAGAGACTGTCAGATAGTCATAAACACCAAAGCTCCCAGATATGTTTATTAAGGGATGACTAAAGCATTGCATGCCATTCTCAGACTCAAATCTCAGGGTTAGCAGTCAAGACCACAGCTGTCTGCGTGCACGTGGAGAGCAGGTATGTTCTTGTGGCACTTTCCCTCCTGGGGCTCAATATCATTCTTTACAAAGATACTTACTGGCATCAAGAAAGCCATTTTGTTTAGCACTATAGGAAGAGGGTCTGGTTAGAGATCAAAGCAGAAAGGGAAACTAAATTTAGCCTGCGGCTGGTCCCATGTAGACCACATGGGGCAGGAATGGCTGGCCTTGGGAAGCCCCCCTCTAGTCACTGGAAAAGCACTTCAGTGGATCAATGCTGATGCTGGAAACACTGTAGCATCTCCACCCACAAGCTTCACAGACTGGCCTGTGCTGCGATGTGAATAGTAACCAGAGTTTAAAGATGTACCTAGTAGTTAAGCCTAATTTATGTCAAGCAATGCTTCAGTTCTGCCCTTTGTTGAAGAGTAACTGTTTATGACCCTGCCATGTGACAATGGGTGACAAATGCCTTCTCCTTCCAGTGCACACCAGTGGGGCTCTCAGGCATAAAAAGGTTTATCTGCTTGTCCTCCAAGGGGCCTGGAGCCCCACTTGTGTGTTAACCACACAGACTTTGCTTCCTGAGAATGTGTGGGACACTTTGATCCTTGTCAACATTGCCTCTTCCAATCTGTGTCTGTTATGCCCTTACAGGGGCAAGGAGTAGGGTCTGCTGGGACTTGTGTGAACACTCATACGCAAACATTCACACACAGCGGCATCTGCATGCTTGCACGCTTACACACTCATGTTACATGTGCGTTTACACGTACTCATACACACATACTCAGGCACCTTCATATCTTCATGTATGTGGACTCAGACACCCGCACACAAGCTCACATGTATGCATTTAGACACCTTCACACAACTTCGTAGAATCCTACTGATTTCCACTCCAAGGACATAGATGAGGGACACATCTCCAGAACTCTGAATGTTCAGGAGTGAGAGTCTAACTGGGGTGAGAATTGGTCCTAGCAAAACCCAGTGGGCAGGATCTCTGTGACCTGTACAACCATGCTGGCTACTAACACACAAGGCTTCCAGCCTTATCTGAGCCCAACTGGACTTAGCTATGGACATACCACCACCCAGACAGCTTAGGGCAGCCTGTGTTACAACATACTGGGTTCATATCCTCATTTAAATGTTTTCCTAAGAGCCCAAATGAAGGTACCACCAAAACAAACAAACAAACAAACAAACAAAAAACTGAGCAAAGCGTGGGCTCCTGGGCCCTCCCCATGAAACCAGCCTGGAGGTAGGGCCCTGCAGATTCCACTGGCTGGAGTATCGGCAGCTGTACACTAGGCTGGTCCTTTGGCTCCTTCCTCCATAGTTCCAGCCTCGGTGTGTGTTTCTGCTGGGTTGGTGAGCATACCGGTAGGGTTAGCGCTGTGTGGCAGTTCCTTATTAATGCCATGCTGTATGGCAGCACACGAACCAAGCACAGGATGTAGGAGGGTAAGGCTGGATGTCAGAATGCCCCACATGCTCTCAGACACATTTGTTTTTTCTTCTCTGCCAAGTGGGAGGCTGCTCCTGCATTGTTGCTGCCATCCACTCCCTGGGCCCTTTGTTTCTGGCACGTGTCCTTTTGTGCCACTTGGCAACACTGTGTTGACCCCACACCATGGTTTTGCCCAGAGAGGAAGGATTTGTGCTTAGTGCTTGCAGTAGAGTCTCTGGATATCTCAGCCACATTCTGGCCATCTGCACCTTTTTTTCAACCCGGAGGACAAGGTAGGGATGGATACAGGCCGCCTTTGTAAGAAAACTATCAGAATCTCTAATCTCTTCCCACAGCTGAAGGTGATTCTCCTGAGAAGCCACCGGGAGGGCAGCAGGGCAAGGACTGGGAGGGATGGTGAAAGTATCTACAGCCCTTCCTCCCTGGCCTAAACCTAATGCTAAAGGTGACTGTTCACTAGTGAGTACAGAGGACCTGCTTGACTTCTTCTCTCCAGGCCTGTCTAAAGTTCATGGGCATGTGGCTAAGTCTTCAATGAACTGGGCTGGAGAGGGAGTCAATAAAGTCAGTGAAATTTTGCAGGACCCTGGTGGATAGCACCCCAGCTTGACCCTTCTCGTGGATGGAGGGGCTCTCTTTTCTATTCTGTGGGTGTGTAGCAGAGGACACAGAGATGCAAAGAAGGGGAATTCACTCCTCACAGTTGTGGAGCCTAGGATGTCCTGGCTGGGGGACAAGCAGACTTGGTGAACTCTAGATCTGGAAAGTAGCAGGAAGGGCAGGGCTACCTCTATGTAAACTTGGGGTGGCAGGGAGTGGGGGGGGACAGCCACAAAAGCATTTCCTGCAGGAGGACCTAATTGAGGACTGCCTGAGAGACCAAGGATAGCTGGCACAGATGATGCCAGCCAATCAGAAACTACTGTTTAGAAGAGATGCTTTCTTAGGACCAATGGGGCACAGGTGGAGGGTATTAAAGGAGCTTGCAGCCGTGCTCAGATGAGCTTGCTGCAGCTTTTCTCACCCTCTCCCAGAGGAGTCTGTATCGTTGACTCTGTGCCACCTCACCTCCAACCCCCAAGGGCAGGTAGGGTCAGATGGCGAGTAGTACAGGGCACAGGCAACACTGGAGAATCTTGCACCCTGCAGTAGCATCTTATTACTGTGCCCCCCAAAAGCTGGAAGGGGGTGTTCCGTGGTCTATTTCTGTGAGTGCAGATTTGTACGCTCTGTGTCTGTGGACGATCAGGATGTATGGCCTATTTGTGTGACTATGGTGTATATGTGTGTTGTGTGTGTGAGTGTAGGAATCTACATGCGGAGACCAAAACAGGATGCCGGTGTCTTCCTCTATCACTTCTTAACACCTTGGGACAAAGCCTTTCATGGAACCAGAAGCTAACCATTTACACCGAGCTGGCTGGCCAGGGAACTCTCAGGATCTGCCTGTGTCTACTCCCCAGTGCTGGGGCTCCAGGCAAACACGGCAATGCCTGACTGTTTACATGCATTGCATACTGGGAACTTGAACTCAAGTGTTGGAGCAAGTTCTCTTACCTAGTAAGCTGTCTCCCAGCCCTGACGTGTGGCCTTTTGCTTCTGATTTCTTTCACCTCATGTCTTGGAGGCTTAGGCTACATGGCAGTATCCAGTGCCTTTTCATGAAAGAACAACATTTCTCTTCACATGAACCTACATCTATCCACACATCAGCAGATGGACATTTGGGTTGTTCCCACCCCTTGACTCTTCTAAGAAACCTTGTTGTAAGCATCATGGAACTGTGATGTCATGTGGTTTCCATTTTTAATCTTTTGGGGATTCATGACCTTTTCCAAAACAGCTGCACCGTTTTATATACCCACCCAGTGCTTCATATAGATTCTGAGCTTCTGTTTCAAGGATGTTAAAAATAAAGCTGGCAAGATGGTTCATCAGGTAACGGTGCTTGCCATCTGGGCTTGATCTCCAGGACCCACAGGGTAGAAGGGGGAAAACTGTCTTGTACAAGTTGTCCTACGACTTCTACACATACAATGTGGTGTACACAAACCCACAGGCAGAAATAAAAATTTAAATATAATGAAAATTAAATTGCTTACAGAAGAAAAATGGCCTCCCTCACTGTGATAAGACACATTGCTCTCCTGACCCCCTCCTGTCACCCTGTCAATGGGAGTCTGCTATGGTTTGTATATACTCAGCCCAGAGAGTGACACTATTAGAAGGTGTGGCCCTGTTGGAGTGGGTGTGGCCCTGTTGGAGTGGCTGTGGCCCTGTTGGAGTGGCTGTGGCCCTGTTGGAGTGAGTGTGGCCTTGTTGGAGTAGGTTTACCACTATGGGTGTGGGTTTTAAGATCCTCATTCTTGCTGCCTGGAAGCTAGTCTTCTAGCAGCCTTCAGATGAAGATGTAGAACTCTCAGCTCCTCCTGCACCATACCTGCCTGGATGTTGCCATTCCTGCCTTGATGATACTGGACTAAACCTCTGAATCTGCAAGCCAGCCTTAATTAAATGTTGTCCTTATAAGAGTTGCAATGGTCCCGGCATCACATGGTGGCGCACAACCATCTATAATGGGATCTGGTGCCCTCTTCTGATGTGTCTGAAGAAAGCAATGGTGTACTCATATACATAAAATAAAGAGTTGCCTTGGTCATGATGTTTTCTCACAGCAGTAAAACCCTAACTAAGAAAGAGCCAACAGTCATAGTTAGAAGAACAGCATATATACAGCATCATAGGAAGGCACAGTTGTACACTGTCCCCAGCGCACACATGCTAAGGAGAGCAGAGCTGATTTTGAGATTAGAACATCACAGCTAGATACCTTCATAGGTGACATAAGCCCACCATATTTTCACCATATAGAGATGAGGGTTCAGAATTAGAGTGTCAGACCCATTTGTGTCTCCTCAGCCCTGATACTGAGGTCCTAGGGCTATGCTACCTGCCCACCTTTGAAAGGGCATGTGGCCTTTGGCCTTTGACAGAACTAATGTAACAGTCTAACCAGATGGGAAAGAGACCCATGGTAGTCCCATAGGGCTTCTGGAGCAAAGCACAAAATATCTCTACCTCATAACCTTATAGTACTTGCCTGGGTCTGAATCTGGTGCAGTCACCTCTATTCTCTACAGGCACCCAGCTAACTGGCAGCTAGTGTCTCAGTATCACAGTCTCTTAAGAGTGAAGGCAGCTATGCTTCATGCTAGTGGGACTTCTGATGCTGAACTGTAATGGCATCCTTCTGGCCAGCATGTCCTTCTGTCAGGTCAAGTCTCCTAGAGAAAACAACTGCATTTGAACTTGAGATACTAGCACCTACCTCGAATCAATTGAGCTCATGGGAGCCAGGTTACCAGGGAAACCGTGTTGAAAGGCTGACCAGCCAGGAAAACACCTCACATTTATAGCCTGGAAATTCCTGCAGTCTCACTAGCCGCAGTGGAAATAACCGAAGTTAGTTTAAAAAATTAGTTTCAAGCTAAAGACTATTAAGAGGATAAAAAGACAAGCTACAGACAGAGAGAAAACATCAGCAAACCATGTATCAGTGAAGGATTTAATGAGCACACAGATTCTCAAAGCTCAGTAGTGAAGGACAATGGGAAAGAGAAAAAAGCCATTAAAGAGTCATTCTACCCAAAAGGAGAAACGGGGTACTCCAAGGTCATCGGCACTGGCCATCAGGGAATGCAAGTAAGACCACGGGGAGTCTCTGCTTGCCCCAATCTGAGAGGCTGAGATAGAAACAAAGGTGGATCCAGATCCAGTAGCATACACCTTGAATCCCAGGACTCAGGATGGAAGCAGAGTTGTGAGCTTGTGGTCAACTCAAGAAACCAGCAAGGTTATCCATAGAGTGTCGGTGAGATTGTGAATGGTCCTGCCACTGCAGAAAACCAAAGCAAGTGTGTGAAGATGCCCAGAAGCCACAGTTCTGAATTTTTATTCAGAGAAATGGAAATGTGTTCAGCCAGTCCTGGTGGTTATATCATTAGCAGCTAGAAACTAGGAACAATGCCCTGTGTAGGTGATGGCTAAAGAATCGTGGCACAGTACTTTGTAGTCCCTTCTCAGCTATGGAGACAGTGGCCATTGATACAGAGCAAGAAAGGATCTCAGAGGGCTTATTGAGGGGAAAGACTTGTCCTTGAAGCTTGAACACAAACCAGGGCTGCCTCCCACTTCTCATAATGCTTACCACACAGAGTTGGGAGACACATAAGAACCCAAGGGGCCTAATGTGTCTGTGAATGATACTTAGGGGTGGCAGGGGTTGCTGAGGAAAGCCTGACACCTCCGGAGCAGCTCTGGGTCTTACTGGCACTGGTTATCACGTAGAAAGGACAGATATGTCACTAGAGGGATATCACATACAGGGTGTGGTGCAGGATCACAATTTCACAAGAAGTGATACTGAGGGACTCGGGTGAGATATGCAGCGGACATCCCTGTACCGTCTGTCCCCCGCCTCCTGTGAATCTATCATTATTTCAAAATAACAAGTTTTTTTTTTTTTAAAGTGACAGCAGGCATTGCTTTGTTCCAGGCAAGTAAGACACTGAGCGCGTCTCAGCATGTGTCATGAGAGGCCCTTCTGCCGCCTGTAATCTGGGCGTGCGGCGTGGCAACTGTTATTCTGGTATCGTTTCATCTCGCATCCAAAGTGATTAAAAACCCTCATTGTCATAACAGCGATTTTTAAATCTGTTTGCACAGCAAGGCAGAAGCGATGGCTATAGCCTTGACAGAGAAAGGGAGGCAGAGAAACCATCGACCCACACACAGGCAGACAGCGTTTCCCAGAGTCACTGTCCACAGCACAGCAATGGATATCTGAAATACACCGGAGGGCGGCATGAGGCAGCTCAGCACATCTTTAGCCGCACACCCACCTGCCTTTCAAGTCACAGTGAAAGTGTGTTCAGCTAGCACACTTGTGGCCACACAGTCATCAAGAGGTGTGAACACTGCCATCCTCCAGGGTTTCACTTCGCCTATGGAGGAACAGTACTCTGGAGCAGTCCCGCTACTGAGGGCAGCTGCCCTCTGTCTCATCCCCCCTACAAGAGTCCTATCTCCACAGCCATTGCTTGCTAAGAATAACTGCTTTGCAACAGGCCTGGTGCCCTCGGTGTTGTCTTCTTGGATTTAATAGCATGGTTGTAGTTAGCTTAACGCAAGTGCACAAAGCCAATGGGCTAGTGCCCGAGTCCAGCTGAAGCCGAATTCCATTCAGGTCCCAACAGCTGGTTTCCTGCCTGGTACCCCTACTGTTGGCCCAAATGGTCCATCTGCTCTGGCAAGCTAGAATCACGTATCAGGATGAGATGCCATTACACACTCATCACAACAGCTATGTATAAGAGACTGTGCATACATACATGGGCAGGTAGAACTTGTAAGCCATTGCTCTTGGGGGTGGAAAATGATATTGTCTATGGATTAGTTATTGTTCACACTGCTATGTTCAGACAAGAAGCAGCTTAAGGGAGAAAGTGTGTATTTGGGCTCTCAGTTTGAGGACAAAATTTATCCATGGTTGGGAAGATGTGGCAGCAAGAATGAGGGGTGGTATCTGATCACAGCATCTTCAGTCAGGAAGCAGGCATGGAGAATATGCTGGTACTGAGGCCATGATTTCCTTTTTATTTGGCCCAGTCCATAGAATGCCACCAACATTTATTTAGGGTGAGTATTCCCATCTCAGCTAACACAATCTAGAAACTCCCTCACTGGTATACCTAGAAGACTATCGCCTACAGAAGTCTTCATCCTGTCAAGCTGACTGTATCAACCATCACAGTCTTCTGACAAATGGGAAGTTGTGCACCCAACACACCACCCAGCAATTCCATTCCATGTTCTGTCTGCTTCATGCACATACACAGAAGGTATAGCTGAGGGTTTACAAACTTGTGCACCTGGGAATCTCATGAGCGCTCAGAACATGCCCTTGTGCCTCTTCTTAGCCAGCGCCAGACAACAGGCAGCTACTTTCTAGATTTGTTTAGTTTTGCCAGTGCTGTTTGATTCTAGAATGTCACTTTTGTGTTCCAGAACTTCATTAAATGTGCCCTGTGTCTGGTTCCTTTCTCCAGCACAGTGTCCCAGGGAGCCATTATGACACAAGAGAATTCAATATTTATTTCCTTGAAATTGTCATGCAGTCCTCTGACACTCAAGAGCCAACTGGATGAGACCACCACCTGAGGACACCATGACCAAAGTTTCTGGAGAACATCCCAGTACATGTTCACTCGTGTTTCTCTTGCTTGACCAACTGGGAGTGAATCTCTGGATGACAAAAATGGGAGAAGTCTTGTTTTATGAGTGAAGTACTTTGTCACGAAGGAACTGTATCATATGCACAGAGACAATGCTCTAGACTCATGCTTGCCCATGAGAGGGCCAGGGTACAGCAGTCCTTTTCAGTCTATGCCATGCAGAAGGTGGTGACAGCATTTCATTACTCTAACGAGCATCTCACTGGAGACTGATAGATTTAACCAGCTTTTCCTGTGCCTGCTGGGTCACCGTCGAGTGAGTGTCACTAGGTCTCTGCTCTACTCTGTAGAAACAGGCCACAGTGCTATGGAGATAGGTCTTTCAGCAGATCTGGGTGAATGCTTTTCCTAACCTTAGACGTATCTTTTGGTTTTCTTAGAGATACTGTTGACAAGCTTTTACGGGCTGGGGTAAGAGTGCTCGCTGCACAAGGATGACAAACTGAGTTTGAATCTTCAGTACTCATGTTTTAAGAAACTGGACGTGAATACACACGTGCTTATAACCCTGTACATATTCAGCAGATAGAAGAAAATGGGGCTAGCTGGCCTTCAGTCTATCTCCAGGTTCAGTGAGAGACTGTCTCAGGAAATGCGGCAGAGAGTAAAAGAAAAAGCCACCCAGTGTCCTTCTCTGTCCTCCATATGCATGTATAAGTACAATTACCTACACATGCACATACACCACACACACATATTACACATCTACACTGGATCTAGGGTTATAGATGGTTGCCAGCCACTGGTGTGGGTGCTGGGAACTGAACTCAGCCCTGTGCAGGAGCAGTGCGTGCTTTTAGCCATTGAGCTCTCTGCCCTAGCCCCTTTGTGCACTTAAAAAGAAAATGTTCTTATGTTTTTATGTTTATCTTGTCTCATGTATGTTTGTATATCACATGCATGTCTGGCGCCTATGGAGGCCAGAAGAGGGTTAACCACTGAGCCATCTCTACAGCTTCCTCTTTGTTGCTTTTAGGGGGTAATTTTTTGTGTGTTCCCTTCCTAAGGGCTCATTGCTTATCTCAAGGTCAGAAAAGTCCATATTGAGTATCTTTGGGTCTTAGAGAAAAACTGGGTTTTCAGTGTGGGTCTCTTTCCTCATTAACTTTCCTTTAACTTCAGCCTGTAACTAGACTTTTATTATGAGAATGTGTTAAAAGCTGCAGTTCTCAACCTGTGGGCTGCAACCCCTTTGGCAAGCTTCTGTCTTCAAAAGTATTTGCATTACAGTTCTTATCGGTAGCAGAATTAGTTATGGCATATCAGTGAAAATAATCTTATGATTGGAGAGTGCAGCCTGAGTCGCTGTGTTAAAGGGTCACAGCACTAGGAAGGTTGAGAACCACTGCAGTACACACATGGAGTAGAGAGCGTACAGTGAACATCAAGCTTGTGAGTTCCTGGAAGAGTCCAGAACGGGGACCACTCCATCATGCAGTGAAACAGGCCAGGTCCTGAGATGTGAGCATCTTCAACACAGAGGAACCAGCCCATCCTGAGAAGGGCTGAGCATATGGTAAGGACACAGGTGAGTGTGCCGTTTAGATCCAACAGCTCTGTCACCTTTTAAAGTATCTTTCATTCTCGGCCTCTCATCCGACTTGTGGAGCCAGTGGAGTTAAACAAAATTAAACCTTAAGTAATAAAGGATGATACTGGTAGGAACAGAGCAGAAGTCAGGAGGCAGGCAAAGATGGTCAGAAAAGCTTCAAACTGACTGTGAAAAGCTGATGTGGTGAGTGGAAGTGATCAAGAGCAAAGGGGAAGATAAGTTTTCTACATCAAGAATAACAGAAGGTGCTCTGGGTGGATTGTGTTTGACTCTTACTGGGTGGTGATGCTGTATTGAGTTACAGAACCTTAAGGAAGTGGGGGCCTAGCCCGTGGTCCTGGGTTCCATAAGAAAGCAGGCAACATAAGCCGTGAGGAGCAAGCCAGTCAGCAGCACCCCTCTATGGCTTCTGCTTCAGCACCTGCCTCCAGTTTCCCGGGCTGTTGGAATTTCTGTCCTGACTCCCTTCCATGTTGAACAGTTCTGTGGAAGTGAAAGCCAAATAAACTCCTCCCCAAGTTGCTATGGTTATGGTGTTCCATCACAGCAATAAAATACCCAATAGAAAACATTATTAACGGGCTGGAGAGATGGCTCAGAGGTTAAGAGCACTGACTGCTCTTCCTAGAGGTCCTGAGTTCAATTCTCAGCAACCACATGGTAATTCACAACCATATGTATCGGGATCTGATGCCCTCTTCTGGTGTGTCTGAAGACAGCTACAGTGTACTCACATTTAAAAAACAAAACAAACAAACAAACAAAAAAACATTATTAACCAAAACAGAAGCAAGAATGAGAAGAACGTAGAACTAAATAAATATTTATAATCTATTACAGGAACTGGGGTTGAGCAAAACAACCTCACAACACAGAGACTCTGGACTTAGGCAATACACTTTGCATATACCTAAAGAAGAGAAGACAAAGGAAAACATTGTGTTTGTGAGCCCAGCTATGTTTCCTGGTAAATATTTAACAAGCAGCTCCCCAGAACAGGCAGGTGTGATTTGTAGTATGTCCATGGCACAATGCGTTTGCATCTGCCACTGTGAAGAACGTCCTGTGTGCAGAAGCCAAGCTAGTCCAAGCATACACAACTCTCAGAGGTGTTCAGTGTGAGCTCACCTGGCAGCTCTCCACACTTGGAAGATGACAGACTTCTCATCTGGGATGGAATGGTCAACACCGTGTGAGATAGCCTGTAGCTGGCTTGGGCACTAACCGCTGATGCACACTTTAAATTCCAGCAGCTGAGTTCCCATAGTTAGGGGGTGTGTTGAAGTACCAAGTGTGGTCAGGACTGAGCTTCTCCTGTTCATCTGCCAGCTCAGAACTGACAGAATCAAAACAGACTCCATAAGGGGGACAGAGAAGAGTTGCTACTTTTGATGAGATATGCTTTTGATAGGAAATGATGCCCTTTTGGGGTATAGTGGTTTAAACAGCTTCCATATTCAAATTCATATATTTGAATGCTTAGTCATCGGGGGGTGGCATTATTTTAGAAGAATTAGAAGATGTGGCCTTGTTGGGAGAAGTCTCTCTCTCTCTCTCTCTCTCTCTCTCTCTCTCTCTCTCTCTCT